>OX465591.1:15376970-16576970 GCA_950022655.1 Alentia gelatinosa
GGTTCAAAAAACATCATTGTTTTTTTTTATTTGTTACTCCTGTTTTTGGCCTGGGAGAGATATGGAGTAAAAGAGGAACACACAATCGTGCATAAAGTAATATAGGCTTATTGTTAGGTAGAATAACATTGCCATCTACTCAGCCCCAGTAGCCTTTACCTGACTTCATCCTACCTCTACCGTGTCGTGTAATTTATATCATTTTATATTTTGACGGCAGTTATCAGATAGATAATCATTTCTCGCTTACCTATACCCATTTAGTCAGGCTCTTACTTTGAATACCCTCTGTGCAATCTGGTGTAACCACTAACAAGTAACAACATGTAGGCCCGTGGTCTTCACTTGATATTTTATAGAAATATATTGATATTTGGCTGCGTTTTTTTATCGGGGGGGGGGGGGGGTAAAATGTAAGACATCTAGTTTTCCAATATAAAGACCAGTTAACCCAAATCAATCCTAAAGTACCGGTACTACAAGCACCAGAGGCTTTAAAACATTGTCTTCTCAGTAGGTGTTTGTAGCAATTGATAAATGGTGAACTGATGATACAGTACCCCACCTGGTGTATATCAGAAGAAGTTGTTCATGACAGTGGGGTGCCTGAGACGTGACCTCGACAACAGTCGAGCACGAAGTTGGCAGTGAAGTATATATCAAGCTTCACTGTGGCGTTCTTACAGTAGCTAAAGTAATCTACATGTGGTCAGTGAGGGATAAATAAGATTCAAACATAATTTCCATGCCATAAGGTGAAATCGTGGTTGGTTGTTTGGGTAGTTTAATGTCCAATATGTTCTATTAGGTTTATTTTGGTTTTAATGCCTATCAAATCTATGAGATGAATTCAGGTAGAAATCTCACCACTACACATTCACTGAGGTTAATTTCCTTTAGTTCCCACACCACATAGCCATGGTCCGCAGATGATTGGTCTTTGATAAAGCAAAAAATCTACCATTGCTGGGGATGGAAAAGAGTGGTTGCAGTGCGATTCGAACCAACACAGTCCTACAACCTCGAGGTTTATGCCCAGTGCCTTAACCACTGAGCTAACTCCCGTGAGGCAATAGATAACAACTTTATTAAGCACTTTGAACAGGGCTCTCGGTGGGACTGTCAAAAATTACGTTAGTCATTCTCCTGGCTTCAAAGTTGTTTTGTAGGGGTACATTCAGTATAGTCTGTGACTTAGATGAAAATGAGATTCCACGGTTTTATAATTTAAAAATTTTAAAAATAAACTCGTAGGTTAACCCCCACTTTCTTGAATAGGCAAGTATCCGAGGTATTTACCAAGCACTGATGGGGAATTCTGAGGAGCCTAGGGTACTGCACGAGACCTAGATAAGGCTTTAATCTTTAAGGATAACTGTTAAGTGTACTCAACCTTGTCCGGATATTTGCATAAATACCCAGACTTTGGGTTGTATTATTTACACTCCAGGGGCGCGTTTAATAATCTAGGATCATACATAAAAAGACCTTTTTCTGACCTTCGTATAAGAGTAATCGTTCAATGATATAAAAGTTCGTTGCTAAGGCAGTATCAGCCGTCCATGAGTGTTGAAGTTTTCCCACATCGTCCCTGGGTGTCTATAGCATAGAGAAGGGCCTACATGTAGGATCCTAGATTACTAAATGGGGCTCTGGAGTCCACCTTTTATTTAAATAATATCGTATGGATGAAACGAATTCTGGCACTTGCAGATGCATTCCTACCCTATATATTCCGAATATCTTTTCCAACCATGGACTGAATTCGTCTTATATTTTGCTCAGTTTTCTCTCCCTTGTGCAACACCTCCATTCAGACTTCCATTAAACGTTCTTCAGTAAAAACACGACAGTTAGACTCTGGCCAATCACATCGTTTATTCTTGTGATCATCTGTACATTGATAAAACATTTCCTCCCGTTTACTTCTTTGCTGCCTCGTCTTCCTTGGCGAAGATCTTCTGTGTTTCTGCCTTCTTGAGAGCCTGTCTTTCCTCGCGGCGCTTGCGTGCCTCGCGGACCTTGTTACGACGGGCCTCGGCCTGGTCGCTGCAAGCACAATGTCAAATCATGAGTAATACGTCAAACTATGAGCAATATGTCAAATCATGAGCAATACGACTAACCATGAGTAATAAGACTAACCATGAGTAATACGACTAACCATGAGAAATACGTCAAACCATGAGCAATACGCCAAACCATGAGTAGTACGTTAAGCCACGAGTAATATGTCAGACAATGAGCAACACATAGAGTATAACAATACGTCTAGCATACAGTTTCCACTCTAAATAACATTTACGTTTCTAACAGTCATTATTCGAACCACAGACAAAGAATGCCCCAAGCTTTTATGGATTTTACTAGTGTCAGACCATCTACTCCACTCTACCTTTGCGAGTGCCCCATTATACACTCCGCGAGATCACTTAGCGAAATAATATTGCATTTGCTGGGAAGGGCCATCCATAAAGTATGTATGCATTGACAAGGGGGGTCGGATGGTCAAGAATTTCGGAAATTTTGCGTATGCTCCTTTGTTCTATTCCGTACAAGATCGTGAGTGGGGTCAAAAATTCTGCGCACAAACTTTGTGGGTGGTCCCGAAAATAAATGGTCACCAACATACATTTGGAGCAATTGTGTTGCAAATTCAAGTTCCAGTTGTAACCCATTTAGTAATGTTAAATATCATATTACCTAAACATAATAAAAATTATTTAAAAAAAAGAAGAATCAAAATCCAAAGGAGATTTGTTATGGCAAATAGTTAAGCACCGATGTTCTTAGTAATATTTTTGTTTGGAGAATTTACATGCCATTGTGCCCTCAAAAGCAAGACATTTATTTAAAATCTTAAGCTACAGAAACTCATCATGTAAAAAATTAATTTAGGAAGTCTTACCTGAGCATCTTGGAGCGGGCCTTCTCAGCCTTCTTCTTGTGGATGTGCTCCATGAGGACACGCTTGTTCTTGAACACGTTACCCTTGCACTTCATGTACAGTTTGTGGTACCTAGAATCAAAGACATCCACATCATCAAAACCATTCCAAAGTCATAATACCAGTAATATAACAGAATTCATGTTACTTCTTAATCGTTCATAACGGGGATGTTACACTATCAGAGAAGCAAGTGAGGTCTAGAAAAAAGAAAGAGGAAAATATCCGAATACTGTTTATATCCATTATTTATCTCTATCACGGACAAGGCTTAGCACTCTAAAAAAAACCACATGGAAATAACCGGAAAACTGACATCTCTGCACTTGAATTATTCCATACCTGCAGGTCGCCATAAAATTCCTACATTGCGAGATCCCGTTTACAAGAGGCTTGGTCTCACTATATTTCATTTATAAGAATTTCCTCAGAACTAGAGGTTTAGTCGATCCACATCATCTTATGAAAGATTTAAGAGTGGTGCACGACGTTTGTCATCAGTGGAAATTATAGATTAACTTTCAGATGTCACGAACGTAGATTATACACAGGAAATAATAAATGCCTGCATAGTGGGGTTTCTTGTCATTAGGATTGTCTTTTTGGATTAGATAACTTTAATCTGTTGATTTATAGCAATCGTTAGAATGTCACTATCACAAGTCAAGATTTTCCTCAGAACTAGAGGTTTAGTCGATCCACATCATCTTATGAAAGATTTAAGAGTGGTGCACGACGTTTGTCATCAGTGGAAATTATATTTTAACCTTCAGATGTCACAAACGTAGATTATACACAGGAAATAATAAATGCCTGCATAGTGGGGTTTCTTGTCATTAGGATTGTCTTTTTGGATTAGATAACTTTAATCTGTTGATTAAAAGCAATTGTTAGAATGTCACTATCACAAGTCAAGATTTTCCTCAGAACTAGAGGTTTAGTCGATCCACATCATCTCATGGAAGATTTAAGAGTGGTGCACGACGTTTGTCATCAGTGGAAAAGATAAATGCCCAACGAGTGGTGTTTCTTGTCAGTAGGATTCTGTCTTTTTGGATAAGATGACTTTAATCTGCTCATTAATAACAATGCAATTGTTAGGATGTCACTATCACAAGTCAATAATTTCCTCAGAACTAGAGGTTTAGTCGATCCACATCATCTTATGGAAGATTTAAGAGTGGTGCACGACATTTGTCATCCTAGGAACTGATAAGCTCGCCATACAGAACTAAATGGTTTACAGAACTGAGTTTTTTTTTTGCATCAGCAGTATCACCTGTCTTCACATTACTTTTTGTGTACTTTGAATGTAACTGAACACAAAAACTTAAGCCTGTTTATTACTGGCTCCTCAATTGTTAGAAAGTCACTATCACATGTCTAGTATCTCCTCAGAACTAGAGGTTTAGTCGATCCACATCATCTTATGAAAGATTTAAGAGTGGTGCACGACGTTTGTCATCAGTGGAAATGTTAAGCTTACAACACAAGATTGAGTGGTATTTTATAGTCAGTGGAATTCACAACATTTGAATCACTACGACTTCAATATTGTTTAATAATGAAAATGCAATTGTTTGAATCCAACCGAAAGTCAGTATTTCCTCAGAACTAGAGGTTTAGTCGATCCACATCATCTTATGGAAGATTTAAGAGTGGTGCACGACGTTTGTCATCAGTGGAAATAGACTCCCTTTCTTTTGGGTTATGGTAGTTTAATGTCTAATTTGTACAATTAAACTTCATACATCCTCACTAAGGAGAATTGAGTAGTGGTCTTTAGGCAGTGAAATTGTCATCTAACATATGTTCTTCAAATTCTACTAATCCTCGACAATAGCAATACAGTTGTTAAGAGTTTAGTCATTACAAGACAAATAGATATCCTATTTCAATTTCCTCAGAACTAGAGGTTTAGTCGATCCACATCATCTTATGGAAGATTTAAGAGTGGTGCACGACATTTGTCATCAGTGGAAATTATTGATTAACCTCCAGATGTCACAATCATAGCAAAGATTACATACTGGTTGGATAGAAATCATTTTCCAAATATAAAAGACTTTTACTTCAGATGATAAGATTTGGTGAAAACATCTGGTCAAGACTATACTCAACTGTTCAGAATCACATTAGTAATAATTGATATATTGCAACCCACATCATCCATGCTAGATTTGAGTGGTGCACAAATAGAACTTTGTACGTTCTTAATTTTAACACTGTCTCATATCCTAAGTGGTAATTCAACCACACCTGTCTAAATAGAATAGATACCCTACATAAATTTCCTCAGAACTAGAGGTTAAGTCGATCCACATCATCTTATGGAAGATTTAAGAGTGGTGCACGACGTTTGTCATCAGTGGAAATTAGCTACCCTAATGTACCTGTTGGAAACAGCTACTATCAAAAGGTTTGTCAAATTCATTATTGATTTTTCTCATTTATATCATTTCGGTGCAAAAAGCTGTTTTGAACTACAATCAAGGCTTAAAATGTGCCACTTCTTAAATACCGACCATAGGTGTTATTTGAGTTGCCCTTAGAGGGAACAATCCCTTCTTTATCAAGTAGTGATCTCTCATCTTCATCGTTTGTGATGTAAATTTCCTCAGAACTAGAGGTTTAGTCGATCCACATTATCTTATGGAAGATTTAAGAGTGGTGCACGACGTTTGTCATCAGTGGAAATTAGCTACCCCAATGTACCTGTTGGAAACAGCTACTATCACAAGGTTTGTCAAATTCATTATTGATTTTTCTCATTTATATCATTTCGGTGCAAAAAGCTGTTTTGAACTACAATCAAGGCTTAAAATGCGCCACTTCTTAATTACCGACCATAGGTGTTATTTGAGTTGCCCTTAGAGGGAACAATCCCTTCTTTATCAAGTAGTGATCTCTCATCTTCATAGTTTGTGTTTGTTATGTAAATTTCCTCAGAACTAGAGGTTTAGTCGATCCACATTATCTTATGGAAGATTTAAGAGTGGTGCACGACGTTTGTCATCAGTGGAAATTATAATAGTTGGAAGTCTGTCCCCATTTCTTGAAGTACCAGAGCTTAGGAAATTTCGATTTTGAAGCACTGACCACGAGCGTTTGGCCATCATCTCGTCGCAGAGACAGTGAACTACCAAGTAAAGAGAGTGGACCACTTACAGGTGGCGGTCGATCTTCTTCGCCTCCCGGTAGCGTTTGAGCAGACGACGCAGTACGCGCATACGTCTCATCCAGATGACCTTCTCTGGCATACGCGCGTTCGACGTACCCTTCCTCTTTCCTGAACATTGACACAAAACATACGTTAAAATCTGCATAAAGTAGTCTACACCACTCACGAGAGTCAAACTACATGGCTAATAGTGAACATTACAGATCAATGCAAATAAACTAAATATATAAAGTCAGTCGGGGTAAGAAAAGAAATAGACGTATGTCCACGTGAAATTTATTTTTATTATTTCTCATACTGCATATGAAAAGAGGATTTCCACATCTCAAGAGATAGTTCAAGATTGTTTCTATTGAGCTTTATCATGGACATTCTGAGCAACATTTAACGATTCCTCTGTGGACCTCAAGCCCTGGCACAGATCACGTCCCTCACACACATCCTACTTGGCATCGCCAGGACAGCATCCTCAGAAGGAAATCGTTTATACCAGGCTAAGATAAAGTGCAGTGCTCACCTGTGCCAGTGTGACGTCCCTTCCTGCGGGCGATGGCGTTTTTCCTGACGCGGGCACGGGAGTGCACGGCGACGGGCTTACGGATGATCAGACCATCCTTGATCAGTTTGCGGATGTTCTGCCCTGAAACACAAAACGATCACATTAATATTGATATACAACAATAATTTTTCCAATCTTTATTCGGAGTCAAATTACAAACACTAGAAACAAGTTCTGAAACTTCATAAGTCATAAGGACAATATGGACATGCTGCTATGCAATACGAATAGATTCTGTACAACTTTTTGAAGATCAGAATGACTATACCTGAGCCATTTCAATGCAAATAAAAATCACATAATTAGTCAATCAACATTTTTTTGAACACTAGGGAAACTCTCGATCGATATGGCAAACGGAAAAATTGAAGTGCATCCAGAAAGGCAGTTACTTACTTGAGTTGGCGTTGGCGATCTCATTTGTTTCATTGGGATCGAGCCAGATCTTGTTTTTGCCACACTTGAGGACGGCGGCAGCCAGCCGTTTTTGCAACCGTAGAGTACTGAAAAGAGAAAATGGTCATCAATGAATATTGCCAAGATCATAACAAGCACACAGGTAAGGAATGTATTGACTCAATGTCAAGTGAAGCCACTCACCTTCATGAAATCTTTGTATATCCTTTGCACATAAGGTTAAGTTTCCACTTTCCCTTTAAACTCCGATAAAGACGTATGCCCAGGATAACCTGTCATTTTCAATTGGCCTCATTGGGATTAGGGGAACATTATTGGCATTTGACAGTTGCACTAAATTGTGAAATCCCGTCTAGGCCCCCCTGGTTTGGGCCCCCTTACTACTTCGATCCGCCTTTAAAGAGGATTTGAGAGTTGAGAAGAACAGTCCAGTTAATATAACTTCACATGACGTACATCCACTGAGTCTATCTCTTAATGATGCTACCATCAATCCATGAATTATCCCCCTATGTGTCACTAACATGCATGGCAAAGTCAACTGTCAACCTAGTAAACAGACCACGTTCTCGGAGAGAGTTCACCGCCATATTCGTCTTGAGAACGCTCCAGACTTTCCCCGTAACAAGAAATATACCTGTCTATACTCCCTATAAGACTTCAGTTATTGCATCGGGTATACATTTTAATATATCGAATATATCTATGGGCTACTTCTTTAACAAGTGTGACAGGGCACACATGTGGACTTAGAAACCCAGAAATGGTTGACAGCAACATTCACACGTGAGCAACCGCTCCAAACTTTCCAACACTTTGAAAACACAGATAAATGACATTTACAACATTCCTTTTGGCGTAGTCTGGAGACTATATACTTAGATCAACTATCGCACGCAAAATTGAAAGCTTGCTAATTTTGTAAGGTGAAATAACGACGCAATTTCACAACCACATTTCTTACCTCATGGTTGCAGCTACACCACGATGAGAAAAGGCCGTTCCACGGAAATCGAGCGGAAGACGTGACTTGAAAAAACGTAGTCCCAATCACAGTTCCGTTCAACTTTACATTATAAATTGTTCAAAGTATCGCATCAATCGAATAAGTGAATTATCTAATAGCTTTATTCATTTCCAAATTACAGGTAGTTGGCAACTGACGTTTTAAATTTACGGAATCTTCGATATATGAAATATATTCCTACACTAAAAGTAGATCCAAAATGGTGTCCAATACGTCCGAGAGGGGGTCATAACAATGAACAATAGGGGGTCAGCAATTGATGCTGCCATCTAGCGTGATAAAAAATGTTCTTAGTTCGTCCATTTCCCGTAAGGTGGCGGTAGTGCATCGCCCGACATTGGATTGCCAAATTCAAGGTCGATTTTTCCCAGACTTTCTCAAACTAGAACTTGTACGATATCTGTGCCAACCTAAATATGGCAGACATAGATGATGCGGAGGACCGCCGTCGCGCCTTCGCCAAGGAGGACTCGGTGAGGAAGCAGAGCATGGCGTACGTACTCGGCAAAGAGGGCAAGTTTGTGGCCAAGGGATCGGCCCAGGGACGCGCCATCGCCGTATTTACCAGCGGTGGTGATGCCCAAGGTAGGGTTTCATTTGACCCTTACTTGTTTTCGGGTTCATTGATTTACAGGCAGTTATATAATGCTCGTGTTTTTTATTGATGTCAGTGCAGTGTTGAATCGTAGACCACAGTTGCTGCTGGGCCTGTGGTTGAGTCCAGTCGGTGCCTACGTGACTGGGTACACACCCGCTGAAGCTTGTTCCCCGCAAGCCCCGCGCACATGCAATCAGATGGCACCAGCAGGAGGTAAACAATGAGGGGTGCTTGAGGTACCCCCAAACCCACACCAGTGGCACCACCATCACCAAGTATTCCTTTTTCTTTTGGATATGTATATATATGCATATCCAAAATAAAAAGAAGTACCTCGTCGTCTTTTTAATCCCAAAGCTCTGGACTGGCTGAACTGAGTTGTACCTGTATTTGCACTACACTGTCTACATTACAGCATAGCCATAGAGCTGTCTACTCAAGGTTAGAACCATTTATAGTGGGAAGGGCATCTAACTCTGTGCTTTGAGGTTTGAGTATGACTAGATCTAAATGTCTCTATGGAATCACCCCCAATAATTTGCAAGAAATAGGATACATTGATCATAAACAAAATCAAGATATTGTCCTTTCAGCATTTAACTTCATTTCCACTGAAGAAAGTGGCATCAATATCGATTTTTTTGTGAATTATATGACTGGAAATAGGTACAGGATACTACATCAAATAGTTTCAATTCATTTTATGTGTGATAAGTTAATAAGACTGCTAAGTTTTGCCATTTTCCTGTCGGTCAGTGTGTTCTGTTATAGATATATAGTTTGTTGTTTATCGTAAAATGTACATTGGAAGTACCCATTCTTGGAAACAACTTGTTGGCACAATGGATTGGGTCGTTGGAAACAAAAGAAATGAGAACTGTATGGCATCTCATAAAGGGGTGGTAGTAGCCATGATATTTATGTCTAAATCTTGGGCAGGTCACTTGAGTAGAATTCGACGAGTTTCATAACAATAAGAAGACTACATGTGAGGGCCATCCATAAACGATGTCATGCAGTGGAGGGTTCCATTATCCATAACCAACAATGATAAAGGTATATATGACAAAAACATGACAATGGGGGGGGGGGGGGGGTCCAAAAATGGTCAAAATCACCCAAATTAAATCACTAATGTATTCTCGTTTTACACTCTGCTGTATGTCCTGTGTTTGTGTATTTCCCCCTCCCCTGTCTACTGAACTCGTAATGGTAAACTCTGTTGAGGTAAATGCACTTTCAGGAGGAGTTCGTGGTCAAGCCCTGTCTAACTATAGAATACTGTACAGACGGACGTCCACTCAAAAGTTCTAACAATAAACACTTTATTCCCTTTCTTTCTGTTAATTTTAGGAATGTTGAGGTTTTCGATGGTAGGGAGAGGAGAAACAAAATTCAGTTATTTTTGTTTTGACCTAAAGGCTAACTTCAAAAACCCTTTGCCAATATTTTACATACATAAAAAGTTATTGCATTTTATTCAATTAAAAGTCACTATTGACGTCCAGACGGTCATTTCATTATTTTGTGTCATAAGTTTACCGTGCGGCGGTCGAGAGTTCCCTGTGTCAGATGACGGTGATGACACCTGGTGTCGGGGACGGGGCACTCTCCATCTTTCAACCACCTGTCTGGAACGATTTCCGTAGAAGATGGCATCTCCGGTTAAGGAGGATTGGTTCCCACTTGAGGACTCGCCGATCATCTCTGTATCTCTTCTTGTCCTACGTCCTCAGACTGGTGGGCAGAGGGATCTGGTGCATGCTATATTTTTTATTTTAAAAAAAAGAGTAATTTTCAGTGAGCATATTTGATTAGCGTTATTAATGATATATTCGTGCTTGAAAGACTTATAGATTACTGTAGAGATCACTTCATAGAAGAACTGAGATCGAGTGCCAGGTAATAGGTTTTACAAAAAACTAAATTCATATTTTTTTCTTTTTTAAGAGATAGGGTCAAGACATCGTCCAATCCTAATCCCAATACCTTGTCTAAACGCATTCTAAGTTACCGTATTAGTGACAAAACCTTTTATGTTCTATAGAAATGTTGCTCTTCTCCCAGGTGCAAGACTCATATTTCATCTCAGGGAATAGCATCTCTCTATCTCCTGGATGAGTTGCTCAATTTCCTCTGACTTTATTAAATTTGAATACAATTGAGGATCCTTCACTGTGTGTATTTTCTCTAAATGTCATATGCCTTGATTCAGCTCGAACCTTGATCCTCCACAACCCCCACCCCTTCCCACCCCCTTCTGAATATTCATCACAGTGTACATAACCAAAAATATGCTGGGTTACCCTATCTGCAATCCTGTCTAAATCACGATAGGAGTTATGAAGACGTGGCTAGAACACCTCTCAGACAAGCCGATGCCTAAAAAAAAAAAAAAAAAAAAATTTATTTTTATTTTTTTTAAATCACGATAGGAGAGCATCCACAAGAGTGTGACGTCACAGTTGTGAATGGTGGTAGTTATGCTGCATTGTTCTATAGACGATGCCCCCCGCCCTCTTCACCCCCACGCCCCTGGAGATTGCAATGCAAAGGTTTGGATCCGACAGGTTCATGTAATTGTCATTTTCAAGGTAGCTTCAGTTGAGACCAGAAGTGCATTTCGCCTCGTCACTTAAATCTAATGAGATTTTGATAAATATCTTTATGCGTCCAACTTGGTATTTCTCACTGCCTTATCTTTGTTAGATGTTATTGCCCATTTGGTAGGTCTGTCATAAACTTGTAGATCCGTATAGCTCCCAACTATAGATCTAAGACCGAGGACTACACGTATCGCAGGCAAAAGGAACCAGTAGTTATACAAAATCACCAATGCACCGAGGAGTACGGCTTTGGAATGGACTTGACCAAGACATACAGGAACTGGACTCTAAGGCTATGTTTAAACGAGTTGTACGGCACGTTTTGTAGGGTTTTTTTGGGGGTTATTTTTGGGGTTATTTTTGTTTTTTTTCGTTTGTTGTTGCTGTTGTTGTGGTGGAGGGTTTGCGCCCGTGAAGAGCGCGCTGAGGAAGAGCTTGTACAGGAAGTTTCCTAATATTTCTGTCAAATGGAAGAACTGGGGTCACCCAGAATTTGTCAATAAAAGCTAAAAAAAAAAAAAAAATTTAAATAGACTACTAGACATAACAATATTTTGACAATTTCATAAATGAATGGCAGAAATCGCGAGTTTACTGACAAGCTGAAGTGGATACTTGAGGTCGTCAGACAAAAGACGATACATTAGTGGCTGACGGTCTAGTTTTGATACGTCGTATATTGTGAGGACAAGCTGGTCCAGTTGGCTCACGTCAGACATGGATTAGTACCACTTGATCCGCACCAGAGGGCGCAGCAGGCTGTTAGGGGAGCAGCTCAGTGGAGGGGGCAGACTCAGGCTCAGCCGTTCTGTAAGGACAACGTGAATCTTTATGAATGAATAATCATAAAATCAGTTATGTATATGACGAACGTGAGAAATCTTCTTTTTTTTTAAATAAAAAAATGGCGACCACGAGAAATAACTCAACGTGTGCATTTCGTTGTATACCCCCCTGTATGGGGGTACTCTGGAGTTAATATCTTTCTTGATTCTCATTGGTTGGTTCCCACGATATTTTTTTCCTGGGTAACTTGAATTGCAGAGGAGATATGGTCAGGAAGAGGCTGTTGGGGAAAGACTTGAAGGACGGCGATTTGTGGCTGGGTCACTTCCTTATGGATGAGGCTAGTTGTCATACTGTAATGCTAGGGAACTACAGGTCTGTTCTGAGTATCATAGATGTCACCCTTATATAGTCATATATACGTTGCTATGGGCGACCACATGATTATTTTCATACATACCTTAAACATTTATTGTTATCAACAAAATATCAAAGTTATATGAAAATCTGATGATTATTTCTTTACAAAAATTCGTTATTGTAAAATTGACCAAATGATGTCTGGAGGCATTTTTTGTCCATAGGGCGATGATGCCTCCAGGCACCTTCCGTCCCTGAAGGGTTACGGTGGGCTCGCGTATCGATCCATAAAAGTCAGAAGGAGAACTCTAGATGCGACGCGCTCGTTTAATGATCGTTCCACTCTAATACACTGCTGCCCTGTTTATTATGGCAAACGCATTTCAGCTGTACTTTGGATATTTTAATATATATATATATATATCCTACTGTATTTTCCCCTGATGATATAAAGGAGCCTCGATAAGTTAAACACTGCCAAAACTATTAACGTAAATGATTGTATCTCAACGACTGTATCAGTTAAAGGAGGTGAGATACAAGTAGATACCACTGATATCATCTTTCAGATGGTAATACTTATCTCTATTACAACTTGAGATATGGGTACTATGATAAGCAAAAGCAGATAAGATACAACCCATCGTTCATAATTTTCAATTCTGTTCAGATACATTAGAAACTATCTGAACATGAACTAATCCATTTGAATGCATCACTTTTCCACACGATTGTTAGATCAGCTGAGTTCCGGGCCAGGTCTTCAAACACTCCTTACAATACTCCCCACTCAGCCCCTGGCGTCCTCGCATGTTAATTACTGCACTGTACAAATTATACACTCGCTAGGACAGAGGTGTACGGACAGGGAAAATGGTCGGGGATCACGTTATGGCCACATTTTGTTTGGTCCCCACAATTGTGGGCTTTTGGGTCGCTGCCCCTATTAAAAAAAATCATATACTTACTTGCAGAGATGACAGCTTTCTGCTTTATATGGAAATCCACTTTTTCATTTACAGTATGTAAAATTCTTTTTAGTTGTGTCGTGGCCAACACCAACATGTTTTCCACATTTTCACAGTCTCTCCAATGCCTCAAAAATATTTCCATCTTTTTTGTCCCCAGCTGACACCCCTGTTAGTGAATCTCACACATAAAGTGTCAATAAAGAATAATTTGACAACGAATACTGATTTGGCCTCTCCCCTTCCACTCCCTGCATATTGAGAGTGTCCCTGTGAATGTGATATCAGAAATAAGAGCGAATAATCCCACCCTGATTTATCTCCCCCTCGCTCCTTGCCTTTCTCAACATCAATGTACAATATGTTCCACAGCACTGGCAAGAACCAAGAATTCCCTTTTTAGCGGAGTCCAACATTTTTGAAAAAATATTAAAATACAAGAACAGTGTTTGGTCCTCCCAGGTACAAAACCCGACACGTCGGTAGGATGTACTTTGGTAAAATATTCACCCCCTCATCTCCATTGAGGTGGAGATTGAGGTGGTTACACTGGTTAGAGTGTACCTTAAAAAGTCATACAAACCACAGCAATATGATAACGGTTAATTACAATTATTGGACGTAAACTCAACCAGATCAAACCATGAATCTCATTTGCATACCTTCTTCCATCCTCCTTCCCTACCTCCACCTCTCCATCCGCCCCCGCCTCTCTCTGTCCCTCCTGGTGTTTCCTTCACTCCTCCCTCTCCACCCTTTCCCTCCGTGTGATGCTATCTAGGGCAGTTTTTGTTGATGTCCCCAATATATTTGTGTTTGTCTGCGTGGAGTGAGGTATCCAGGTCCAGCCCGGGTTCTCAATCTGCGCCAGTCGAACCTGTCACAGCGCACGTCAACCTAAACGACGGCGGACCGCTCCTAAATACCCGACCACACACGCTGAGGTATGGGTATCGTATCAATCAGGTACCGGGTCTCAATGGGAGACTGAGTGAATGGGATCACTTGTACATAAACGCTGTGTGGTGAGTGGTGTGGCGGTTAGCGCGATCCCATGTTATCGTCGTATCGTCTACATTCATGTCAGGGTCCACACACTCCATGTGTGGAGCTCCCGCAGGCAAAGTCTACACAGATACGCTTTAAGTAACACACACTCCACAAAGACATACCCGTCTCCTCCAGACGTCCCGTCTTCACCATCCTCCTCCAGCATACAGGCCTGGAGGATATTAGTGTTACCCACTGGAGACCGCACTCACGCGCCCGTAACGCCCTGTGCAGCCAGGCGTGTCGCTCTGGATCCCTGCCGCAGCCTTCACGATCGTAATACACCTTCCTAGAAGTGGACCGGTGACCGGGGATACGTCGTGAACATGGAGAAGGTGTCGTGGGCGGCGGAGGTGGCCGGTCAAGATGAAGTTAGCACCAAACGGCCGCGGTTAGAGCGGGGCCTTAGCGTGTCGGCCGCCAGGAACTCATGGCGTGACATTGACGACATCTGCGGCGCCATCTCGGGCAGGATCGGCGTGCTCACCAGCGGAGGGGACGCGAGCGGTAAGGCTGGCACTTCACAGTGTCTGTTAACACTGACCTAGTATCAGGGTATCAGGCCGCAGCAGGCAGGACGTGGGCTTAAATGTGCCACAACGGTCATGTGTGGTTCATATGGATCGCTCTCCATGTTATTGATCAGTCTGGTGTCTGTGGTGAGGGATGCCAGGAGCAACGACCCAGGGTGTGGGGGATAATGAGGTCAGGGTATGGTGAATTTGATTTTTTCATATTTTTTTATATTTAGCAAAAGCATCTCTCAGTAAAGGGCTGATTCCACCAACACACAAGATATAGCAAGGTTGGTCATGATTTGGTTTTCTTGCTAAAACTTGCTAGGTTTTGAATAATCGCATGCATATTTGCCGTGATGCATTGGTCTGGTTAAGCACCTGTGTCATGTTCTTGTCACAACATGTCGCGATATGTCGGCAATAGATCTTGAGGCATCGCTGTGGTGGAACACCAACTTATACACACAGCATCGCTAATAAGTACACACATGATCGCGCGCAACATGTCACGACAAAGGCAGTAAGACATATCGCGACAATGTAAGATATTACAAGACATACCAAGATATAATACAGCAAATCCATTATGTTGGTGGAACCAGCACTCAATCCTGAGTTTTTCAGATACTTGTCGAATGGATACAAGTTACAAAAAGATGCGTGCAGCAAGCAACATCAAGATAAAAAAAAAATGTGCAGAGAAGCCTTAAACGGCTAGAAGTATTAAAAGGGATGGGCTAATGATGAGTTCTGGATGGTATTCATTAAGTGTCACTGTCCGCGGGAAAGTTACTGAATGGGGGTTTGTTCTGCTTAATTATGATGTTGATGACTGCATTAAGTTGAGAAATGAGCATTTAGCATGATAGCACCAGTGATTACCAGGATAGCACCAGTGATTACCAGGATAGCATCAGGGACTCGCTAGCATCGGGAAATCCCAAGGTAACGCCAGGAAATATCAGGCTACTGCCGGGAATACCACAGTAAGAGGCTGTCCATAAATGATGTCATGCTACCTTTTACCCTTTTTGACCCCCTCCTCCTGCGTTGTCATGCAACCCGTGTCATGCCTCGTCATGGAGACACGTCATGGAGACTCGTCATGGAGACTCGTCATGGAGACTCGTCATGGAGACTCGTCATGGAGACGTCATTTATGGACGGCCCCAGACACCACGGCAAATGACGTTAGCATCAGGAAATACTGCTGTAACACAAGAGAATATCGCAGTAATACCACTGTAGCCCCAGGGAATACAACGGTAATTACAAAAATGCCAGGGTAACACCAGGGCGTACCATGGTAGAACCAGGGAATACCACGGTAATACCATAGAATACCATGGTAACACCAGGTAATTCCATGGTTATACCCGGGAATACTACAGTAGCCCCAGGGAATACTATGGCTATGCCAGGGAATACCTTGGTATTCCTAGGAATACAAGAGGATAGTATTGGTAATATGATTAGGATACAGAAGCTAATAAGGAATAGCGAATTAGCCTAGACCTAGCCTGCTTTACATTCAGAAAACAAGAGTTTCTGACTAGACTCAACCATTCTCTGCTTTCGTGGTGACTTCATTCCTGAGTCTGAGAAAAGGGTCAGAAAGTGCTCAAACTGCCCCACTCTTCTAGTGGTGAGGGTAAATTGTTCAAAGTGTAGTTATACATTAGGTTTTCAAAGTACAACGCAGCAGGATGCATATTGTCTTTGTTCATTACAAACACCTTTAAACAACTCTCAAATGCCTCAGTGTCATCTGCCTTTGTCAAGTAGTGATTGGCAATGTAAAGTGTGTCTGCGCTACAGCTATGCCTTGTGAGGGTTTTATCTGAGCTGCTCCCTTCAAGATGTCCCTGACTGGAAATAAAGAACTCAGTTTACTCTACTCTATGCGTCACGGTGTATTTCAGTACATTTTTAGAAGGAAACTGAACAGATAAAAATACTTATTATTGTTAAAGTTATTTTCATCGAGCGGGCTTCTGATTTTATCAATTGATAAAATAAATCACCCAATGAGCCATTGACTATTGGGTACACTACCTTCATGGCCGTGGAGTATGAGTTCCCCACTGAACCTTCCCACTGACCCATGTAAAAACGTGAGCTTTCCCTTGATCCTTTGATTCCCCAATGTAATGCTACGTAATGCGTAAACCTTTTTTTTGCCATGAAAAATATTTCAATGTTTTTTTCTGACCCCCAACTGGCATCATAATAAGAGCAAAGAAAAGAAATAATGAAATAAGAACAAATTAATCGACAGATAACATAATAAGTATAAATGAAATAAGAGTAAAGGCCATACGAGTAAATGAAATAATGTATAATGTGATTAAGGGTAAAGGAAAGAACTGGTGTGGTGATAAGTAGGCTCAATGAAGGGGAGGGTAATGCCGAGAACGTACACCATAAATGTTAGATTCCTGGAAGAGGCAATCTGGTAGATTAATGAATTCAATGTCTTTAACATCGTTGTGTCAGATTTGAGGTAGAATAGGGCGGATCAAGGATTAACAAGAAGAAGGTGATATTGAAAAGATCCGGGGCTCATTGAATAATCTAGGATCATACATGAAGACCCTTTTCTGAACGGCAAGGAGACCCAGGGACGATGTGGGTCAACATAATTCAACACTTATGGACGACATTATGAATGGCTAATACTGTCTTAGCGAACACATTTAAATATTATTAAACGATAACCTCTGAACGAGGTGCAGAAAAGGGTCTTCATGTACGAGTCTAGATTATTAAACGGGCCCCTGGGTTTCTCGCCTCCAACGCCGCTGACTTGACTCAGTTACCACACAGGCTCAGAATGTGTGTGTGTGTGGGGGGGGGGGGGGGGGGGTGAGAGTGTGTGTGAGTGTAACTTCAGTTGATTCTAGTGGGGAGTGAAACGTTTGGTAAAAATGATCGTTGTTATTGATAATGATTTGGAACTTTGATACTAATGGCGTAGGATGTTCGTGGTATGTGCGGTTAGTGTAGAATATCAATGATAAGGTTGGTGCTATGTTTTGTTATTGGTATATCATGTCAGGAGTGTCGTATTGGTAGTGACATATGTGTCGGATGTTGTAACGTTGTTAATGCATGGATGCGCCATCTGCGGTGCCTGCCTGTGGTGATACGGAGGATGCAGTGGGTTTTTTGGTATGTCAGTGGGCAAGACTGGGAATCTGGCATCTCATTTCAATAGAAAAATAGACAATTTTAATTTCTTATTGGCTAAATTCGAGTGACGACCCCCCCCCCCCCCCCAAAAAAAAAAAAAAGAATAAATAAATTTAAATTTTGTTTAAAAAACTATTTTTTTTAAAACACCACTTAAGCATAAGAAAGAGGTGGTGAAGTGACATATTTTTGCAGGATTAAAAACAAAATTTGAATGGGATTGTTTTAAATTTGAGTCATTGGTATGCTTGTGTTTGTCGTGGCTAAACGGTTTTAATAAACTAGGTGAAATATAAGTTCCTGTTGATTTTGTATATCATAAACAAGGAAAAGTACGGATGAATTTAAGCTAATTGGGGCGGCCCATGTGATGAAAACCAGCCCAACCAAAAAGGCTGACACAAACGGCCACTTTATATGATGTACCAGTAAAAAAGAACTTCAAAGGATGAATACTAACAATGTGATAGTGAAAATGCATCAATAAAGAAATTTGTGAAATAAAAAAAAGTAGAGACACAGTAACGCACTAAACATGTAGCTCAGCCATTGACTCTGCTACTCGAGCCAGCTATAAGTATACACTATAAGGCTAATAAGAAAATAAATATAGTAATAAAAAGCCAGAGACAGTAGCAGCAGCAGAAAAAGAGAGTGCCCTGGTTGGCGGTGTTCCACTGCCACTCTGCCAGGACACCTCTGCCACTGTACCGGGAGGGTACGTGAGACACTAGATGTGCTCAAGTCTTTGAGTGTGGATATCATTAAGGAACTAAATGAATCACAATTGAATTCATTACAGTATGCAACCTTCCTCTGACAGGCCCAGGAATCACATTGTGCAGGAGGGCGAGGGGTAGGATGCAGGGACTGAGGCCTTATTATAGACAATTTAAACACAATCAGGAAGCATCTTTCGGATGGGAATTTAGCCTGGTGGAACAGGCGGTGTGTAAGATTGTGGCAATGTACGTCAGTGATTTCGTTGAGGGAGGTGTCGGCGCCCAGGCTGAAGTCAGTGCCAGGCACGTTGTTACTGATGGTTGCTGGGATGACGATCATCGGGATGCAGAACTCTGGGTACTTGTCCCTGTTCTCACTCAGGATCAGGCAACTCTGATACGCCTGCAGACATACAGAAAAAAAGCATATACATCCATGAGTTAAAAACAGTAAATGATGGTCAAGTGGAAAAACAAAATTACAATATATGTAGACTTCCCCTGATGCTTGACAGCCCCAGAAATCTGTGTCCCAGCTGAGGTGGAGGGTAGGAGGAGGAGTAAGGGGGGGGGGGGGGGGGACGGAGATAGGATACAGGGACCGAGGTCAGTCTAGTGAGGTACCGACACGAACTCCAGCCAACTTGAGAGACTATGGCGGTGTATAAATGTACATTAGTACTCCAGTTGTGGGGCGACTTATTTACGGAGGGGGGGTAAATAGAGACACTTTAATCTAGCCCAGAACGGAATTCCTGTTTTGTGCCCATTTTCACCCCTAAACACAGGATACCTTGGCCTGCAGTCGAGGGTGCCCTACTCAGCTGGGCTGTGGTGCATCAAATGTTAATCAATCAAATAGTTGTGTTATTGGTGCGAATGTCTGTATTTTGTAGGGTCGGAATATAACTGATATGTAATTAATACAACTTTATTGGGGAATCACCACTATGACTGGTCAAGTGAGTTTTTACATCGTTCGTCCAGTAAACAGACATTCATATTAAACCTGAGTATCCGAAACCGGTTCAGATGGGCGCCGACATTTTCATTTTCAGAACTTGAGTAACTGGCGAATCATCTTTCTCTAAATAATATTCATTTTTCTTTTCATCCTGCATCACTTGTAACATGAATCACTGGTCTTATAATCCCAAGGTTGTCAGACTTTGTGGGTTTGAGTCCCACTGAAGCCACTTTTCTAGTTCACCCCCAGCAGTGGGGCCAGTCCTTCTCATACCATGTCTATGTGGTGTGGGAATTAAGAAGAACTCTCACCTCAGTAAATATGTAGGGGTGAGATTTCCACCTAAATTCATGTTATAGTTTCGAGCTCAATTTTTACCTGGAGAAAAAACAGAAGAGACACTCATACCCTTTTTGCAACATAATCTGACCAATAACATCCCAATCGATCCCTACTCTGTGACACATGTCCACAGCGGAGATTAAAGTCAGGAATGCGCCTTATTTGTGACAACATTAGGTAGCCGTCCATAATACGCCTGACTCGGTGACCGCGCGGGAAAAGTGAAATAGCCTAAAAGACAATGACATGCAGACTGTCCGATTCCACCTTTGCCCGACGGATCTGTTGGGTCACTGAGAATCTCTGCAATCGGTGTACGCAGTTCACCGACCCGATTTTATTAACTTTCCCAACTCGTAGGACATTACTAGGATGGAGGTAGACTGGCCCCAGTCGCTATATCCCGCCTCTCCTCGATACAGGGACTGGTCAAATCAGTAATGGTGTCCGATTTCTGGGGCTGGTCAGTGCCAGGCTCGACCAGCACTCTTAATGCAGAGTTCCTTGTTATTTGTCAGGATATCTGCTTGGAGATTTTCTAGGTTTACCTCTGTCTTCAGTCCCTGTACCCCTCCACCTACTCCTCAGTACAAGGATCTTAAATGTTAAGACCCCTGTACACAGTCCAAAGGTCGTCCACAGGCGGGATTTATTGCTCTGATAACATAGCACCCAGGGAACTGGAGGAGGGGGAGGTGTAGGAGGAGGTGTAGGGCTACAAGGAGCGGTTGGGGTTGCAATCTACAGGAGGTTTCGTTCTTAATGGTCAAGTCTTTGGTTCCTGGACCAGTCTCACTGCAACATACTTTATCGTAATTTTGTTTTATCATGAATGTCCATAATCAAAGGTTATCCATGGCAAGGATAACCAGCACAACCTCTCTCCCAGCAGAGCTTTTGCAGCGCTAGCACTTACAAGCGGCCGCATAGACTCTAGTATAGTCCATTGTGACCAGGTTTATAACAGATTTCCCCAGACCCTCTACCGGGTAGGCGTTACCCATAATGGACATACAGGCTTCCAGGTTAGGTCAAGGCGGTCACGGATTTGACCCAACCAGAGTTAACGTAGTGCAGCTCTGGTGTCCAGTGTTCCACCTCGCCGCGGCTCGCCAGCCGCCAGGTGGCCGAGCACGGCTACATCCTGTAAATTAGTCTCATCTCTTAATGAACCTCCCTAATTAAAGACTTGCGCAAGTCTAGGGAAAAGTCACACTGCGACTCCGTAAGACCGACTTTAATGAGTGGTGATTTCCTCGTGTCCTTTTCACACTTTGCCTGTCACGGTTTAACTAGGGTAATTGAGGTGGGACTGAATGCTTTTGAAAGACATCCACCGCAGAAAAAATAGATAGATGGGGGCGTATTGCCATTAAAACTGTATCTATCACAAACGGTTTGTAAACAATGTGGATCATTGTAGTGCTAGAGAGACTAACATGATAATTGTGATCACTGGACTCGAGGGAATAGAATAATATTCATGAAGACTAAATGAATGTTATGAAGGCGTTGAGTGTACTAAATGATCATCATATAACTGTAACTAAACTTTTATATCTAATACTGGTACTGCAAAGTGTCATGTATGTTGTGATAACAACAGTTACATTTCTCTCCTAAAGATATGGTGTTAAGTATTCAGTAAATGAGTAAATAGTGCATAGAGATATAATATAACAAAGTGAAATGGAGCAGCTAATGCGGGAGATATACATTCCACTTGACATATAAGACACCTGTCACAAAGGTAGACGATGGTGAAGTGTGGGGCATCTATCTGTAGGACTGATAATAAAGTCCGACTTCGTCAACTAAAGGTTGGCTGAGACATGGGAATTTCCAGTCAGCTGAGTGTCATTTCACAAGTATGGATAGCACCACAGCGCCACCACGTTACCCGGTGGCGGGTCTGTGAACTACAGTGTGTATATTTAACTCAGGCAGACAGCGTTCTTCTTCTCCTCTCACGCATGAGAGACGCCTGCCTTGTTAGAACTTGACCGAATTACCAGAATTAAAGTATCTCATTTTGTATTTGCACTACGGTTACTTGGTAAACATGCGTAGATCTGTGGATACTGCGATGTAATTCTGGGTTGAGATAAAAGTTGCTTATATTTAACAGGGCTGGCAGTTTTCCACTTTTCTATGGAAATCATTGTCTTCATTTGAAGTTTATAGAATTATTTTTCTATAATATAAAAGAATAAAGTATAAATTTAGCCTTATGTACACTAATGAAATAATTTAACTCGACAAGATATTCCCTCAAAACCGGACTTGACTGATCTTCTTAAGTAGAAATTATAAGAGACATCAGTGTTTGGTGTAATATTCCGACATGTTTCGGTATTTTGATACCTTCTTCAGGGATCAGATTGACATCTGAAATAAAACTGGCTATGTTCTCCACACACCCTCAGTCATGTTCTACAGCAACAATGATGTGTTTTCCATGTTTTCCCAGTCTCTCTGAGGCAGGAAGTTACACATGAAGAATATTTCCACTTTTTTCCCTGACCCCAACTGACATCGCTGTTATTTAAGAGAAAGTTATAGAATTTTATTTGAATAATATTGTGAGAATCAAACATCACTGATTAAGTAATGTTTGTTGATTGTCTTCAGGCATGAATGCAGCCGTCCGTGCTGTTGTACGGATGGGGATCTACGTGGGCTGCCGCGTCTACCTGATCAATGAGGTGAGTGGATCTATATGGCACATAGCGATCACTGTATGCAGGCTGCCATCTATGTGGACTGCCGCGTCTACCTGATCAATGAGGTGAGTGGATCTATACGGCACATAGCGATCACTGTATGCAGGCTGCCATCTATGTGGGCTGCCGCGTCTACCTGATCAATGAGGTGAGTGGATCTATATGGCACATAGCGATCACTGTATGCAGGCTGCCATCTATGTGGACTGCCGCGTCTACCTGATCAATGAGGTAAGTGGATCTATACGGCACATAGCGATCACTGTATGCAGGCTGCCATCTATGAGGGCTGCCGCCTCTACATGACCAATGAGGTGAGTGGATCTATACAACACATAGCGACCACTGTATGCAGGCTGCCATCTACGTGGGCTGCCACGTCTACCTGATCAATGAGGTGAGTGGATCTATACGGCACATAGCGATCACTGTATGCAGGCTGCCATCTCCATGGGCTGCCGCGTCTACCTTATCAATGAGGTGAGTGGATCTATATGGCACATAGCGACCACTGTATGCAGGCTGCCATCTATGTGGGCTGCCGCGTCTACCTGATCAATGAGGTGAGTGGATCTATACGGCACATAGCGATCACTGTATGCAGGCTGCCATCTATGTGGGCTGCCGCGTCTACCTGATCAATGAGGTGAGTGAATCTATACGGCACATAGCGATCACTGTATGCGGGCTGCCATCTATGTGGGCTGCCGCGTCTACCTGATTTTTTTTTTGATTTTTGTTATTAGGCACATTCAAATTTACATTTGGTTTTCAATGAGCCTACCTTTCATATGTCATCAGCTCAGCGCTATTCAAACAGAATCAGTCTAAGTGTATAGTTCAATAATAATATTGGTAATATTAATAGTAACAATGCTAACAACAAAATTACCAACAGTGATCTATGTGGAATATCCTTGGTGCCGCATGTACAGAAAACGACACCAGCTGTGAGCATCACGCATGACAAATAAATGTCGCCATTAAAGAGATGATACTGACAAAATATATGTAACTCCCATATGTATGTGGATGGAGCGCAGTTATAAGGCCATGCCAATTACTGAACCTACTACAAAATAGTACTATATCACGAAGTAAGAGTTTCGTGTGCAAAGTAAAATATGTAAATTGAACAGCATGTAAGAGAGTACAGTGGAACATTGTGTGGGGTGTGTCTTGTACGTTTTGTATCATGTGAGTATTGTCTATGATGTCATATTAGTTAAATATAGAGCGGACACTTGAAATGAGGACCGTTAGGACTCTAATAATCGTATTTGTCCTGAAATTATGGAGAATTAGAATTAATTGCATAAACAACAATAAAACGTAATGTATTTATTTGATAAGTAGAAGAAACCTCCAAACTTGTAAAGTAGACTCAGAGACCAATTCAGCAGTTTAATGTAATCCATTCGGATTCTATATGTGACAACTCTGTATTTAGTTGTATGGATAACTACTATATGACTCTTAAAGCTACCGGTAATAGAGGCTTGCCGAGGTTGGGCCACCTTGCGTTTCAAATTTAGAAATCTTTTATTAGCAGGTATTAAATTTAGAATCCAATTTGTGGGCAGTGTTGTATAGCCACTGTTTGCGTGAGGTGTTTTACAACAGAATGCTTTTAGTCCCTCGACAATTTTTGTTATCTTAGCGTCGCCATTAGTTATTAGCATAGTTGATAATAAGAGCAATAGGCTTAATGATAGCGTTAATATCATTACTAGCAGGGTTCCCAGGGTAATGAAAATTCACGGAAATTCATGGAAAAAGATTAGTCAGTAAAAATTCATTGAAAACTTCTCTTCTCTTATTTTTTACCAAAAGCCCCAGAAAATTATCTGATGAATTCTGATTTTGACAATACAATGTCCGTGTCATTGATTTTATCTCCCCTTCACCCCCCCCCCCCCCCAAAAAAAAAAAAAAAAAAAAAAAATCAATTAAATGAATAAAATTAAATAAATACATTTTGAAAAAAATTAAATCAAATACAAATTGAAGACTAGAAAGGTGTGGCATCCCTTGCCTCAGGGCTAATATAATGATCTTTTACTTTGTCTTTATACAATTTGCTTGGTATACACAAATGGGAATGGTAGTTACGGCAAAATGTGTCATAGGGTGTCATGTATATATCATGGAAGGTTTTCATCAATTTTGTGTGGGAATTCTGTACTATACAGTATGAATATTCATTATGATACGAAATGTTTCAGTAAGATCTCTATAGACCATTAAGTTAAGTCACTCGGCGTCTGGTGAGATACGTGGTTGAATGTTCATAATAGAGCAGTGATCTATGACTAGGAGGAAATTATGTTCCGGCGAAACAAAGTCAAAGTTACGAGGTAAGGCTTGGAAAAATTACTGCCCAAGTCCTTGGCCTTACCGGGCATGTTTCCCTGTCCTTTTTACACCATTTTCAATCTTTATGATAGTTTCTGGGTTATTTGTGATGATTGGTCTGAGTTGGTGTGTCCGTTTTTTGCCATATCGAACGATATATATCATGTGGTCAGCCTGGGATGAAAACATTACCCTTGATACATAACTCATAATTATTGAACCCCAAGCAACGGTATGTAGCTATATATTGTTCGCCATTGAGTATATAGGAATAGAGGGAAACTATGTTCCAGTGGGAATATGTCAAAGTTACTCGGTAAGGCTTGAAAGAATTACTGCCCGTGGCTACGCCTTGGGCAGTAATTTTTCCAAGCCTTACAAAGTAACTTTGACTTATTTCCACCAGTACGTGGTTTCCCATTTATTATATATATACCTGCAATTTTTGGCTAATATCGATAAGAAAATGTTATTTGCTTACCCTCCATCAAACCCGAAGCCAGATCCAACCTTATCGAGTAAACTGACACTATATGTTTTCTCCCCACTACGCTTTTCATAAAATTATCTAAAAGACGATCTGATTGGTCTAAACCTCCCAGAACTGTCAACCTGGGCAGTAAACGCCAACCTGCTCAGTAAACAAAAGTTATTCCACCCCCAGCAGCGTTAGGTAATCATAGGTTGTTCGCTCATAGGTATATAGGAATAGAGGGAACCTATGTTCCGGTGGGAATAAGTCAAGGTTACGAGGTAAGGCTTGGAAAAATTACTGCCCAAGGCGTAGCCGCGGGCAGTAATTTTTCCAAGCCTTACTGAGTAACTTTGACTTATTTCCACTGGTACGTGGTTTCCCTATTCCTATATACCTTCAACTGTCGGCTAATATCGATAAAAAAACGAATGTCTCTGAACATCAACCTGGGTAGTAAACGTCAACCTGGGCAGAAAACGTCAACCTGGGCAGTAACTTCAATCTGGGCAGTAAACAAAAGTTATTCCACCCCCAGCAGCGTTAGGTAATCATAGGTTGTTCGCTCATAGGTATATAGTAATGTGGTTAACGTACACAGCTGACAGTGTTCTGTCTCATTCCACCAGGGATACCAGGGCATGGTGGACGGCGGCGACCACATCGTGGAGGCCGAGTGGAAGAGCGTGTCCAACATCATGCAGAAAGGAGGCACCGTCATCGGCAGCGCCCGCTGCATGGACTTCAAAGTCAGTCTAAGAATGTTCTCTTTTAGTAATCTTTAAAATATACATATATATATATAGAACAAAATTCACCAACGTTGATGTTGTTTATGATTTGGGTTGTGAGTACATAGTCATGGTTTATGATACTCGTAGTAAGTGGAATAGCTTTTATATACGGAAAAACCACAATTAAATGAATAACATAAGTGTCTATGGTGAAGTAACAGTAAATAACTGTAATATGAAGGCTTCGTCAGTTCTCAAAGGTTTTGAAGAGATTATTATTCAGCTAGGTATTATCGGGTATAAACGAGATCCTGAATTTTTGATTTTTAAAGTTTCTATTGCCACGTCTGTAATACTGAGATCCTGAAATATTGTTTGTCACCCACCCCGTCCTCCCCGTCATGCAATTCATCCCTGCAACCCTCCCTCCCTCCCTCCCTCCCTCCCTCCCTCCCTCCCTCCCTCCCTCCCTCCCTCCCTCCCTCCCTCCCTCCCTCCCTCCCTCCCTCCCTCCCTCCCTCCCTCCCTCCCTCCCTCCCTCCCTCCCTCCCTCTCTCTCCCCGTGTCCCCTTGCTCCTAACTCTCTCCCTCCTTTTATCCCCTTCTCCCCTCTTTCCCACCTCTCCCCTCTCCCGTGCTGATACCATGTTATTGTTACATCTATAGGAGCGGGGGCGCAGAACCTGTTTATATTTATAGTACGTTGTGATATTGTGACAATCTGCTGATACCATGTTATTGTTACATCATTAGGAGCGGGAAGGGCGGCTGAAGGGGGCGCAGAACCTGTTTATATTTATGATACGTTGTGATATTGTGACAATCTGCTGATACCATGTTATTGTTACATCATTAGGAGCGGGAAGGGCGGCTGAAGGGGGCGCAGAACCTGTTTATATTTATATAACGTTGTGTTATTGTGACAATCTGCTGATACCATGTTATTGTTACATCATTAGGAGCGGGAAGGGCGGCTGAAGGGGGCGCAGAACCTGTTTATATTTATGATACGTTGTGTTATTGTGACAATCTGCTGATACCATGTTATTGTTACATCATTAGGAGCGGGAAGGGCGGCTGAAGGGGGCGCAGAACCTGTTTATATTTATATAACGTTGTGTTATTGTGACAATCTGCTGATACCATGTTATTGTTACATCATTAGGAGCGGGAAGGGCGGCTGAAGGGGGCGCAGAACCTGTTTATATTTATATAACGTTGTGTTATTGTGACAATCTGCTGATACCATGTTATTGTTACATCATTAGGAGCGGGAAGGGCGGCTGAAGGGGGCGCAGAACCTGATTGAGCGCGGCATCACCAACCTGGTGGTGATTGGCGGAGACGGAAGTCTCACCGGCGCCAACCTCTTCCGCAAGGAGTGGTCGGGCCTGCTCGAGGAGCTCGTCAGTCAGGGTACGCCGCCTTTCTCACCAAGTCGATTCATTTATTTTAAATCCATAAATGTAATAAACGCGAGCCTCATCTCAGTGCTAGTTTGGATAGGTTATAACGCATTTTGTGCTAAATTGTATCGGATACTTGTTTTTTTATATTGATTATGTTACGTTGTTTCCTAATTGTAGTGCATTTTATCAGGTAAATTGGTATTTCTTTTTAAAAATCTTTTCCTATCCTCTCGTGGTCAAGAAATAAGAAATATAAAAGTGTCTTTGGTCAGGTTATTTTTTAGAACTACTCCTGACGAAGATATACAAACTATATCGAATCATTGAGTTTTTACAAGAATCATCCAATCATTATCTCATTGCCTGGACTGTACTTCATACTACAATCATTGATAAAAGTTTTCAACTACACTTGAACGAGTCTGGCTTTGTATGGTTAACCCTCTTCTACTTTTTAGAAAATGGTAAAAGGTATGAATGCACTTTGAATATTTGCACTGGTGTGAATTAAGGCTACTCAAAAAAACAAACTTGTTTCTCATCACCGCGCGCATCAGAAAAAAGGATTTTAGGAGATTTTTTTTTAAAAATAGATGAACCTTGAGAGAAATTATGAAAGGTATGTGTATCAAATTAAAGCTCCTGATGTCAGGGATGCATTAAATGTATAGCCAGTAAAAATCTGGAAATCCCGCATATAAGCAGACACCCTGTGTAAGCGGCTACTTTGGCCCCGATCGGAGGGTGTCCACTTATGCGGGGGTTTTACTGTATGTCTGAGGCCCATTTTATGACACTTCATCTTTGATATAGCAAAAAAAATAAATAAATTAAAAAAAAGCACCCTCGTCATATTTTTCATGGCTTGGTGATGAGGAAAAAGTTTTTTTTTGAGTGGCCTAACATGTGTGTATTTTATTCAATGATGGCAGGTTTTGATTATATAAAAACAAGTTTGGTATTGAATGTTGCAGAGCGCATCACGAAGGAGCAGGCCGAGTCGTGCGCGCACCTCAACATCGTGGGCATGGTGGGCTCCATCGACAACGACTTCTGCGGCACGGACATGACGATCGGCGCCGACTCGGCCCTGCACCGCATCATCGAGGCCATCGACAACATCGCCACCACAGCCTTCAGGTCGGTCCGCCACACTCACCACTACTCTTTTATTACCCACCTGATACAGAGTCTCCATACTAAGCCTATGTAGCTTACAGATCGCTACTGAGGAGGATATGGAGCTCCGTACCCTCCTAGGAGGATACAGATTTTTGAGATGAAAGTAGTCCCATTGAGATGAAAGTAGTCCCAAACATAACTTCTTAACTATGTTGAAAAGTTTTCTAACGATCATATTTATTGCTTAAATCTAAAAATAAGAGTAATAAATACAACATTACCATGATTTCGATCTGTGTGGCCGTATTCTCCTTGTAGTTGACGCTACGCAATACTCCGAGCGATACGTGTCAACTACTCGGAGAATACGGCCACTCAGATCGAAATCATGGTAATATTGTGTATTTATTACCCACCTGATACGGAGTCTCCATACTAAGCCTATGGAGATTACAGATCGCTACTGAGGAGGATACGGAGCTCCGTACCCTCCTAGGAGGAAACGGATTTTTGAGATGAAAGTAGTCCCAAACGTAACTTCTTAATTACGTCAAAAAGTTTTCTAAGGATCATATTTATTGCTTAAATCTAAAAATAAGTGAGTAATAAATACAACATTACCATAATTTCGATCTGTGTGGCCGTATTCTCCTCGTAGTCGACGCTACGCATTACTCCTCGCTATTGCTCGAAGTATTACTACGCGTCAACTACTCGGAGGATACAACCACGCGGATACAAATCATGGTAATATTGTGTATTTATTACCCATCGAATACGGAGTCTCCATACTAAGCCTATGGAGCCTACAGATCGCTACTGAGTAGAATACGGACCTGCGGAATCTCCTAGGAGAATACGGCTTTTTTGGCCACCTGATGGCCATTATAGGAACTAATTCATACACGGCGCCAGGGTCTATTTTCTAATTATATACAATATTTTTTTCCAAATAATAACTCGAAAGGCGAGTAATAAATACAACTTATTACCCACCTGATACGAAGTCTCCGTACTAAGCCTATGGAGATTACAGATCGCTACTGAGGAGGATACGGAGCTCCGTACCCTCCTAGGAGGATACGGATTTTTGAGATGAAAGTAGTCCCAAACATAACTTATTAATTACGTTGAAAAGTTTTCTAACGATCATATCTTTTGCTTAAACTTAAAAATAAGTGAGTAATAAACACAATATTACCATAATTTCGATCTGTGTGGCCGTATTCTCCTTGTAGTTGACGCTACGCAATACTCCTCGCTATCGCTCGGAATATTACTACGCGTCAACTACGCGGAGAATACGGCCACTCAGATCGAAATCATGGTAATATTGTGTATATAACCATGATTTCGATCTGTGTGGCCGTATTCTCCTTGTAGTTGACACTACGTAATACTCCTCGCTACCGCTCGGAGTTTTACTATGCGTCGACTACGCGGAGGATACTGCCACTCAGCTCGAAATCATGATAATATTTTGTATTTGCTCAGCTTCACAACAAGGACGTTCAAGAAACCCGGGTGTTCTTGTGATACTTCTTCCTAGGGGCATTCAATAACTATGGCCTTGGGGAGGGGGGGGGGGGCAGGGGGGCACAGATTTTAGAGGGGGGCAAATTTTGTTTTGGTGTACCAAGGGGGGGGGGCAACTTTGGGGTATTCCCATGGGGGCCATATTTTTTATTACCGATTTGCTGTTGCAAAAAGTGTGCCCCCATAATTAGTGAAGGCTCCCTTACCAGATAGAGAAACAGCCTTCAGATTAGATAGCGCTGCTTTTATTTTTGTCAAGTTTCTACAGGCTAAACTATGTACGATGGTTCTTCATTGAATTCATTAAACTATTCAGTGCTTTGAGGCCTTCCCCAAGACGAGATAATGCCTTGAGGCATTCCCCAGCATAGACCAGATAATGTCTGGAGGTATTCCCCAGCATAGACCAGATAAAGCCTGGAGGTATTTCCCAGTATAGACCAGATATTGCTTTGAGGCATGATTTACAATATATAAGATATCATAGTTTTAATCAATAAACATACACATTGTACAAAATATATGTGTAACATCATATTTAGCAGTTTTAGTCAAAATAAATACAGTATAAGTATGGCATGTCATGTCACTTGATAAAGCAATTGAATATTTGTTTCATTCTATCAAATGCGTTTCTATTTATTGTCCTAATATGTCAATGACTTAGATATGACTTGATATTAGACTTCTATCATGGTTTTCTACTTTTCAGTCACCAACGCTGCTTCGTCATGGAAGTAATGGGCAGACATTGTGGGTAATTATCTTTAAAGTTTTCTTTGCATTTTCTGTTACAAGTAATTGAGGATGTACGGCACATAGATGTCCTCATATGGGCGCTGCCATTAGCCCCCAACACCGAACATGTAGCGCCCCTCTGTGGTAAATAAATATATGATAGATTGAGTCTCATTTACGTCAACACAACAGTGGCTTGAACCTTCTCTCACACCCTCAGCCCTATTCCATGGCCAGCATTGATTTATTCTCTATGTTTTCTCAGTGTCTCAGGGGGATATTCCTCCACATTGTGCGGATTGCTGAATAGCGACCCGAGGTCAAAACCATTGCTCCAGATTCTTCGCGGATCACGGATCACATCATGACTATGTCGCCATCTATATTCAATTAAAAATTTCATGAATCTTTCTCCTATGTCACTGGAAATGTAGTGTTGTAAAATGTAGCAATACAACATGAAAATAACCATACCACGCGACACGATCCGATAATACTGGAGCAACGCTTTTCCCACATTTCTAGGAGCAACAAACCACTGAGGCAGTAAATTCCACATGAAAACTATTTCCACTCTCCTGACATCCCTGCACTTTAAATGTGATGTATATGAGTAGATTCAAACGTTTGATGATAGATAACCTTCACTTGAAATAACCATAATCTAGACAATTCGGCTGAACTGAATGAGCTGGAACCAGTGGAAGACAGGAATCTACCGATACCTGACTGATCACTCCAGGGTATAGAGATGTCAGTTTTCCATTTTTCTGTAGAAATCCACTTTTTCATATCCAGCATATATAATTGCTTTTCCTAGTGTCATACCAACATAATATTGATTTAGCCTCATTTACACCAATGAAATAGTGGTTTGAACCTCCCCATAGACGCTCAAACCCATGCCATGGCCGACAAGGACTTATTATCCAAGTTTTCCTGGTCTTTCTGAGGCAGAAAGACCCAAAGAAAAAAATATGTCCACTTTTTCCCCTGACCCCAACTGACAACCCTGAGGGTACTAAAGACCTAAAAAAAAACTTTAAAAAACTGGCTTTACCGGATCTGCCACGCTGACCTTTGACCTGTTGCCCTCTGACCTCAGGTACCTGGCCCTGGTTGCTGCTCTGGCCTGTGAAGCTGACTGGGTCTTCCTTCCCGAGTGGCCTCCGGAGCAGAACTGGCGGGAGTCCCTCTGCAACAAGCTCTCCCAGGTAACCCATCGACCGATCTATTCTCAAACCTGCCTAAATGGAGATGGGCGGCATCACGGAAAATGGGAAAAAATCGTATAAACATGGCTGGCGGTGGAAGCGCAAAATTAGTTTCTGGTAATTCCAGGCGCTAATATGATTTATAGCACGGCCACATTCACCATTACAGATATTGTATGATATTCTTTGATATTTTACCATTGTCGGGTCTTAAAGATGTTACTTAAGACTTGGGGAAGCGATGATGGGTTAAATCGTTCAAAGGATCGTTAGTGTTATAGTCAGCCTCATGATATATCCTAGAACTTTCCCTCCATAGGTAGAGCTGCTTGCTATGATTAGTCATAGGTGCACGGTAACCTCACACATCCTACTGACCAGAGGTACATATAAGTAACTAGTGACTACTCACTAGCTTTGCTTTAATGAATTATAATGATTCACACAAAGCATTGAATAATTAGAAATGAAACCATTTCGGTAACATAAAAGTACAAACCCGTTCCTGAAAAAACCTTTGATGATGTTTTGTAATTCAGGTTGCCACTCTCCTATCATTCAGGCTGCACTGATGATCAGGGCTTAGGATGATATCATCCTCGTCTGCTGTCAGAAAAAAAAATACATCCAGTTTATATTTCGCTTATTTGTGAGCTACAAAGCTGCCTTTGTGGCATTATATTCCGGTGCAGAAATCTCCAGATGGTATCATGACCTCTTTTGCAGGAATCACTGTTCTGGATAAAATTGAACCTTAAAACAATTCAGCCATATTCTAACAAGTTCTTTTTATCTGCTCATCTCGGACTAGGAGCGAAACATGGGGCAGAGACTGAACATTATCATCGTAGCAGAAGGAGCCATCGACAGAGAGGGAAACGCCATTACTCCGAATATGATTAAAGATGTAAGTCAACGTTTGTGTGAAATATAGAACGGTGAGAAAGTGTTGTCGTGATATAAAATATATAATTTTCTGTTATCCATATAGTATTAACGAATTCTATGTGGTACCTTTGTGCAGCGACAACTGGGTTTCTGAACCTGTATGTTGGGAGCAGGGGTTTTGTGTATCGATTCTTATTAAATCAACGAGTATAGAGAATACGAATCTCTATACTCGTTGATTAAATCAAATAAACAAGGTGGCCCCTTAACGGGTGTGTTCCACCGGGCCAGCGATATGGCACGAGAACAGCGCCTTGTGGCTGCCCCATGGTGCTGGTTTGCCCGCCACGCTGCACCAGTTACAGCGCCAGTATAGAGGCCGGTGCAGTGGAGCAGGTACACACCCACTGGTGGCTCACACATGGCAATGAACCAGCAAAAGATGATAAATTAGGTTTTGCCAGTTACCTGCTGGTTACCTACTGGCAGTCGCCGGCGGTGACCGGGCCGGTGGGTGTGTTCATTATAAGCATGTTCGGCGCACTCCTGGCGGTGTTGAATATCGCCGTACAGTGGAACACGCCCTTAAAGGGCCAACCAAGAAGTTTTTAAGAAATTACTCACTTAGTATTATTAGGAAACGTCCTTACTTGGGACGAAACTGTTCCTCTTCAAAGTCAGTCGTCGATTTCAAACTGCCTGACGCCATAGGCCAAAGTCAGTATAAAATCGACGACTGACCAAGAACGAGAACCATTTCATCGAAAGTAAGGATGTTTGCTTATTATTACGTACCTAAAATTGATGAAAAAATGCCATTTTAATGACTTATGAAGTTACAGTCACAGCGGGCAAGTACATTATTATTACTGCCAACATCGGGCAGTATTTGATAGACCGGGCCGGTGGGTGTGTTCATTATAAGCATGTTCGGCGCACTCCTGGCGGTGTTGAATATCGCCGTACAGTGGAACACGCCCTTAAAGGGCCAACCAAGAAGTTTTTAAGAAATTACTCACTTAGTATTATTAGGAAACGTCCTTACTTGGGACGAAACTGTTCCTCTTCAAAGTCAGTCGTCGATTTCAAACTGCCTGACGCCATAGGCCAAAGTCAGTATAAAATCGACGACTGACCAAGAACGAGAACCATTTCATCGAAAGTAAGGATGTTTGCTTATTATTACGTACCTAAAATTGATGAAAAAATGCCATTTTAATGACTTATGAAGTTACAGTCACAGCGGGCAAGTACATTATTATTACTGCCAACATCGGGCAGTATTTGATAGACATTCGTACACAGGTATATGATTATATAAAATTCTTTCTACATAAAGAACTAGAGAGTTTATTTTTTCCGAACTATTTCAAAGTTGACAATTTCCTTTGAGGGGGTATAAAGACATCTTTCTTCCCTCGTGTGAGAATGCCTGGAGGGATCTTTGACTCTCTACATGCCTGGAGGGATCATTGACCCTCTACGTGCCTGGAGGGATCGTTGACCCTCTGCGTGCCTGGAGGGATCATTGACCCTCTGCGTGCATGGAGGGATCGTTGACCCTCTACGTGCGTGGAGGGATCGTTGGGCCTCTGCGTGCCTGGAGGGATCATTGACCCTCTACGTGCGTGGAGGGATCGTTGACTCTCTACATGCCTGGAGGGATCATTGACCCTCTGCGTGCCTGGAGGGATCGTTGACCCTCTGCGTGCGTGGAGGGATCGTTGACCCTCTGCGTGCGTGGAGGGATCGTTGACCCTCTGCGTGCCTCCAGGCGTCAGTGGGACTGATGTAATAAACGACACGTTTCTCCTCCAGTTGGTGAGCTCACGTCTCAAGTACGACACACGAGTGACCATCCTGGGCCACGTACAGAGAGGCGGCAGCCCCTCAGCCTTTGACCGTATTCTGGTAAGTCGCAATCTCTATCACACAATCTATATGTCCTGTAAAGGGGCATATGAAGTTAAAAAATTAAATAGAACGACCTGACTATGCTGCACAAGCTACAAAAAGAGAAGATAATTTAGGGTTACACAGACCGAGGCATTTATGCCGAGTTCGTACAAACCGTAAATTATCATTGAGTGAGTGGGTCGCTTTATGTTAACTATATACCCGAAATTAATGAAATGATTAACTTAATTTGGCCTAACAACTAATATTTTAGTTGATGTGTATAGAACAGTGTTCCGTATTTTTCTTAAGACTATCTTTATGTTATATGGCGAAACGGCGCGTATTTACAGTATATACGGCATGGGTGTATAGTAAATGACAGGGTAGAATAAAATCTAAACATCACTCAATGTCATATGATTGTTACATAGCGTTCATTGTCTTCTGCTACAGATATCACTCAACTGCACTTCGGGATATCATTTCGCAAAGACAACTCACACCATATAAACAATCATATGAAATTTCGTGATGTTTCTTGATAATCTAGAGGAGGATGTGGCTATATGAAACACCATCCCTGAAAAAAATATGAAATAATCAAAATATCTGAAATACTAACTAATCTTATTGAAATTTAATCTTTGGTCTAAAGTATGCATACCTTATACTATTCAATGTTAGTATTATTAGCAGGTAGACGGTTGGTCTTTAGGTTATGGCTATAGCCTACTGTAGTACACATGCTTGTAAAGTCATTAGGTGACCTGACCATATTTTTGCTTTTTATAGCTCACTAAATACAGATAAGAATATGATTTCTGTTTTGGACAGGTTTTATGGTGGTACAATGCCTCACAGTTTTTAAAATTTAGTATTTTGGAATGGATTTGAAAAAAAAGTGAATTCAGTTAAGGGGGGACTTTGGTAGTCACAGGTCCATTTTTAAGAACACCTTTATGGACATATTTCTACCCCTTAAACTGGTTGAATCAGAAAATGATATGCCTCTTTTGAAAGAGAATAAAAAACTGTAGGTGCTAGGAAGTGGAATTTTCTAAGTAGATTCTATACTTACAGAGATATTCAAGTATTTGTTGAAAGTGGGGGGGATTTTCAGTGAAATGGGCATGCTCAAACAGATGTTTACTCAATATTGATTTACAGTTAGCATTGGTGTAACATTTACCATCTCCATAAGTGGCACTGACAGTTGCTTACACCCTAGGAAGTGTCATTATTTAGGTGAAATGTATATTTGATGTGCTATTCATGTATTTTTGCCAAATCTCATAATAGGAGGGGAATCAATCAAGACCCAGTCAAATAATATTGGTTTGTAAAATTATTTGCAATATCATTTACTACCAGATATTAGCTTGACCTACTTTATTGGTGTACATAGAAACAAAGTTGTGTCTCCCACCTGGCTAGGGAGCATGCAGACAGGTCTGTGTGCACTCATCCATGAATGATCACCATGAAGCAAAACGTTTTACATATAGGTAGCTAAATATATGTGTGCATTGAGCCATGACCTGCTGAGTTCACAGAGGAGTAGGGCTTTAAATATCCAATCAATGCAGGCCCTTCCCTATTCATGGATGCACTCCCTCCCTCCCTCCCTCCCTCCCTCCCTCCCTCCCTCCCTCCCTCCCTCCCTCCCTCCCTCCCTCCCTCCCTCCCTCCCTCCCTCCCTCCCTCCCTCCCTCCCCTCCCTTCCCTCCCTACCCTCCCTCCTGGCCTGGGGGCTTCCTTATTATCATAATAATTAATTACTGGTAGACCTTTGAACCTTATTGAGCTTTAAATGCGTCCACCTGCTTATTTGGTCTTTAAAGGCCAATATTTCTATTTTCTAAATGCACACTTAGCTCTTGTTACATATATATGTTATGTTTGTAGAACTATATTTCTCAAGTTTGCTGCGTTACAAATTGAAGCCTTTTGCACCTCTCTCTGTATAATATTTTTTTTACATTGACTGATTTTGAAGCTGCTTAAGCCGTCTATTATCTATTTTTTTAAGCTTCGTAAATTTCACACTCTCTCTTCTTTTTACGCCCATCAGCGGCTGATTCTGAAGCTGTCTAACCCCGTTGACGTCTATGTGTGTCCTCTCCTCATGGGAGCCGGATGGGTGCCGAGGCCGTGTTGGCGCTGATGTTGACGCTCTCTAACCCTTGTTTATCTCTCTCTCTCTGTCTTCTCTCAGGAGAGCCGGATGGGTGCCGAGGCCGTGTTGGCGCTGATGTTGACGCTGTCTAACCCTTGTTTACCTCTCTCTCTCTCTGTCTTCTCACAGGAGAGCCGGATGGGCCGTGTTGGCGCTGATGTTGACGCTGTCTAACCCTTGTTTACCTCTCTCTCTGTCTTCTCACAGGAGAGCCGGATGGGCCGTGTTGGCGCTGATGTTGACGCTGTCTAACCCTTGTTTACCTCTCTCTCTCTCTGTCTTCTCTCAGGAGAGCCGGATGGGCCGTGTTGGCGCTGGTGTTGACGCTGTCTAACCCTTGTTTACCTCTCTCTCTCTGTCTTCTCACAGGAGAGCCGGATGGGCCGTGTTGGCGCTGATGTTGACACTGTCTAACCCTTGTTTACCTCTCTCTCTCTGTCTTCTCACAGGAGAGCCGGATGGGCCGTGTTGGCGCTGATGTTGACGCTGTCTAACCCTTGTTTACCTCTCTCTCTCTTCTCTCAGGGGAGCCGGATGGGCGCCGAGGCCGTGTTGGCGCTGATGGACGCCACTCCCGAGACGCCGGCCTGCGTCGTGTCGCTCGACGGTAACCAGACAGTGCGCGTGCCGCTCATGGAGTGTGTCGAGAGGGTGAGTTTATACTGCCCCACCCCGCAGAAATTACGTTTAAAACATACCTTATATTGGGTTGTCATAGATGTGTTTTCAGTTATATCTTATAAACTGGAATTTTTTTATTGTATATCTTTTTTAGCATCTGTTGGAGTTAAGATTAGTACCAGCCACGTCACTTGTCAAGGTTGTTTTTTTGTATATTTACATCTTTTTTTAAAAATCAATTTAAGTTTTTTTTAAAAGTTTTATTCATACTAAGGGGTACGCCGATACAAGACGAGTATACCTCTCAGTGACAGAGGATTTATGGCCTACCTCCTTTTATATGACACAACTGATGGTAGAAACATAAAATATTGATTTATAATTTAGTATACTAAGAACAATTTAATGTTGCTCAAATGGTTGGGAGCAGAAGTGTTCATGCCACGTTTTCTAAAACTTATTTTATCAAGTATAAATGATCGATTCCGGTAAAGACTTTGTATAATTGAATGATGTGAAGCAGATTGTAATAACAAAGTCAGTTTTGTCATCTTCATATATAATGCAGTAGGACGGATGTTACCTTTTTAAGAAGGTTTTTGCCATGTATTCTTAAATATTTCATGTAGACTGAATCCTCTCACCAGACATAGCAATCCACTTTTTAGTATATCTTTGCTCGTATAAAACCACGGTCTTTATAGTAAATATGCAAATGTTAAAACAAAAATGATATAAATTGATCCTCATTCTCGCCAATGGAACAGTGGTTTGAACCTCCCCATAGGCCCTCAGTTCCACACCTTTTTTTTATTCTAAAACAATTCAAATTAGTACAGTGGTATTCCATTGTCCATGTTTGTAAAGTATATTAAGAGTTTCCTACAGCGTTTTTATCCTCAGTTTCATTGTTGTACTTTGGTATACCAGGGAAGAAAACAATACACACATAATATACAACTTAGCAATCTGCCCAATCAAACACTTCAGAGCTGATACCATCAACGGACTTCAAATAGCCTCCCTTATATGGTCAATATGATAATACATACTAGGAGTCATAAACAACTAAGTCTCTTATGCATGTTTTGGTAGAGGACATAGGCAGATAACTGTTATTGGGAATACAGGGAAACTATGTTCCGGTGAGAGAAAGTCATAGTTACGAGGTAAGGGTCGTAAAATTTACTACCCAAGGTCTTGTCCGCAGGCAGTAATTTTGACGCTCTATGTTTTCTCCCCACTGTGCTTTTCATATGAATTTTGAAAGCGACAATCTGATTGGTCTAAATGTCAACCTTGGGTAGTAAACGTAAGTTATTCCACCCCCTGTAGCATAGTGTAACCATAGAGTGTTCGCCCATAGGTATATAGGAATAGACAGTACATAGCAACAGTAAGATGGAGGATGAATGGTGAGAAGAAGCACCATGACCAACACCAATGGGTTTTACACATTCTCTTGGTCTTCCTGAGGGCACAAATCCCACGTGAAAAACATTTCCACCTTTACTTTCTGTCCATCTGCCATCCCTTCCTCAGGTGGCAGTTAGATCTGTCGCAATCCCCGTCTATGGTGAATGACAGTTCTATTTGACATATCAACGAGAAATTCATTAATCTTTCAGACTCAAGCCGTTAAAGCGGCAATGGACGCCAAAGATTTCGAGAAGGCTGTTCGGTTGAGAGGAAGGTAGGATTTCTGAATTTCACTTTCTTGACTATCATAATCTATTGATAACTAGTGTATCTAGTCAGTTGATATCTAGAAGCACAACGAGAAACTGATTTGTGTATATCTAGCCTCTCTTATTTAGGTGGTGGTATTTCTGTTAACATCGTGAAGTATGTTTGATATGAGGATATCAGTAAAATGGTATTTTGGCGCTTTACTACAGAGTTTACTAGTGACATTTCTCCAATTATCTAGTCGACTGTCCCCTTTAAAGTGTTCATTGGTTATTAGTCTTCAGGTATTGGTTATTCCAGTAATGACATGGTTGTCAAGTTATTTTTTGCCTACTAGATGTCTGGAAGTAAAGTTTATATCTTTAAAATGTAACATCAATGTTCAGTGTTTTCTATAACACTGCCAAACAACAGAAATTCCTAGATTCCTTAGGGAGACCAAGACTTTTGAAAGATATAAATACCAATCCATCGCCTGAACTTCACAGTTTCCATTCGAGAAAAAAACATATAAACCACAGGAAACTGATGACCCTTAATTGCAATTTTTGAACGTTCAATCAATTGAAACCAACAACTAACTCATGAGTACTTACATAGGAATTTAGCTACAAGATACAACTTTTGGTTATAGATAGTTAACTTTCAGTGATAAATAGTTAAGTTTTAGTTTATTATATTCACCAGTTGTGAAACTACCAGTTATAATCATTAATTGGATGATGATAATGATACTAATAATGATAACATAATGATAAAGATAATGAAGTAATAATAGTAGTAGTAGTAATAATAATGATAATATAATTATGATAATAATAGTAGTAATGATAATGATATAATGATGATAATAATTATGATAAAATAATAATAGTGGTACTAATAATAATCATGACAGTGACAATAAAAGTACTAGTAGTAATGACAATGATTATGATAACCACCTTTTTATATATGTTCATAAACATACAGCCAACTCGTCCAGTAGAAGGCATAGGAGCATGCAAAAGATGTTGAAACATGTGTCCAAATACAATTTAGATTAATCTTAAAATCTGGTATTTGCTAAATATTTCATTAAAATGGTAGCTTTTATTTGAAACATGACAATCTGTAGTGCTTCACTCGTTCTGTATTCCACTTCTTTGTCTGTAGCAAGTTCAATCAGTTGAACTTGGATGGAAGTCTCTGCATTTTTCTTTTTTAGCGAAAGTCCTTGCTTTATTTGGCGTGTCACAAATTAGTAATTCAAGTGCCACTATCCGTTATTTAACATTGGGTTAAAGACATTGTTAAGTAAAATGTTCCCAGGCTGTTGTTCATTCTTCATACTATTGTTTGAAATTATGTACCATATTGAATATACCAATGAATTTGTAACTTTGGGTTGACCAGGTTTATGTACGATATTAGTATTCTGTGGTCTACGCATTTGATGAATACAAGCTTCTACTTAGGTTGGTTTCTATATACATTCATAATTATTGAATTTGCAAACGTTGTAAGATTATGTACAATAACACATTTAAATTACATTTATGTTCACCAAATAAAACCTAGGGCAGCTGGAAGATGCTTTATCTTTAAATCTATCTTGTATTTATTTACCAATATCTCTTGTATATATCTAAAACAACGCTGTAACAATATCCAGGCTCAACGGAAAACCAAAAGCCCAAAAGAAATATATAACCTATAAAGTATATAAGCACTAATAATCTGAAACATGCACAGAAGGGAATGAACCTTTTTTATTTTCTAATAGCAGTGACGAGAGATTGTGGTGGTGAGTAGCAGCGTGTAGATATGGTGCTGCACCTGTATCCACACGCATTTTGGTCAACAAATATCATTTGAAAAGTTTTATTTTGCGAATACTGTAAAAGAACTGGACGAGAAGGTCTCGGACCTGTTGTATGTCACGACTTGGATTCGCGTAGTAATATCACGAGGGGAAGCCGAAAGAGATCATGCAGCGAATGCAACAAGTTACATACAACAGGCCTCAGACCTTCGAGTGTGGTTCTGTATTTATCCCACCCCAGAATTCTAATAAAAAAACGCCATTAAAATCTATAAAGAGCTTATACTACATTTAATTATTTAATTACCTTCACGATTGCATCTTGTCTGTGTGCCAGCGGATGAAACAGTGGAAACTGTGCATTTTTTTGGTCGGCATGTTAATCATAAACAGTTCTCGATACTTTCACTGTTTTTTGGGGGGTTTTATTAATATTTTTTTTTTACATTTTTACTGATTTAGAGTAAATTAATGATATTAACTGATTCATCGACCATTGAGATAAATATAGAGAATTAATCATATTTAAGTGGTGTAAATCATAATACAACACTGGAATATAAAGAGCAAGGTCGTGGCAAAAAATATGCCACCAGAGTGGCATACAACACAAAATATGATATGCAGATGGCATACTATTTCACTGCTTAAGTATATGGCGGAAAAATGATAGGGGTGGGATAAAGATTCTGTGTCTGAAAGTATAGAGGCTTAACAACAAATAACAGGCCTTCAAATACTGTTGCCTATTTATATTTTGAAAGATTTCAATTTGGTATTTATGTTGAATTCTTACGGAACAAAAGGTTTTACCTACAAATATATTTGGGGTTTTTTAAGCAATGAATCTACCTAACAAACATGCTTAAGTTTCTTTTACTTTCCATGAAGCTCAGAATCAAAAATAACAAAAAGTGTTTGAGTACATATATATGGTTAATTCCATTCATGAACAGTCACGCAATTTTACCCTATTTCCTAGATTCTTTGCCGCCAAACAGATTATATCTTGTTATCAGCACTTTATTACAAAGAATGAAAAATAGATACGCCCTGTAGATAGCATGGAGAGTTGGATGCTGGAGGTTAGATGTTGGAGGGGTTCTCGCGTTTTTTGTTTTTTTTTAATTTTTCGTATTTTTTCCCTCATGACTGCGGTTAGAGTAATTTGAATTGGTCAGATCAGCTGAATTTTTTTTATAATTAATGGACACAAGACACATCAACATAACCAGTTTTATTACAAGGAGTTATTACTATAAAATGGAGCAATGAAAGAGATTTAGTCCTACTTGTAAACTGGATAAGTGCCTGTAAGAGGTGGTATAAGATTGATGTGGAGTGGGACCAGTCTCCGTGTAGTAGGCTACTTATATACTATAGGGCACATATCTATTGTGTCATGGGGCAGTCATCTTTCCCCAAACGCTAATCAAAACACCAGGTAGCGGGTCCAGTTATCAAAGGATTTTAAGTAAATTTTTGGTTTACTATAAAAGGGTTTTAGCCTTGTCTCATGATTATCTATAAATTATGAGAACAGAAATTAGTTGTTGGCCCCCGACTACAGTTGCGCTACATCACAATTTCCTGGCGAATAATGGTGGAACTAGCAATCATTCTGTGCCCTATAAAGGAGCACTAGTTTTCAGCTGGTAACTCACGTTGACCGTCCCATGGTAAATTTGTACTAAAAGAAAATAAGATCAAATTTGTCATAATGAAAAAGGTCCAAATAATAATATACCATAACTCGTTTGTTCCACAAATTAAGAAAAAATTTACCAGTTTTTTTCTAATTCAATCTGTTTACATGATAATTCATCAGGCTTAAATGGATGGTACAATTTGGTTCCTTATGGGAGTGAGTGGTTGGAAAAATTAAAACAACTTCAGTTGCTGACTTACTAAACACCCCTGGTTACTGGGCTTGGTCCGCTAAACATTTGATGCCATTAAGACATAGTTTGGTATTTGCCAGGAATGATTATAATGTGCAAACCTAAAGTCCTGCAATTAAAAGAGTGATGGTCAAGGTTGTTTGTGTTACGCCTGCAGCAGTGTCAATAAAGAGTGAGTGATGAGGCCCCGCATGATCACAACGGTATCTAGACGATACGCTTCGTACCCAGTACACTTTGGTTTTCAGCGGGTGACCAACAGACTACACTTTTTTTCAAATTATGTCAGAACTCTGTCAATAATTGACGTGGAAACTTGAAATAAAGATCAGTATATAGCTGAAGATATGCAAAAAAAATAGTGGTAAGTTTATATTTCGATATATGATTATTTGACATTGTTTGTTACACGGTTCACCATGAATGTGAGAATGTCGTTGCCCGAAAATGAAGCGTATCATCCAATTTACGAAGCTTATCATCCAAAGCGTGCTGGCTTCCAAGTGTATCATCCAGTATTCAATACAACATGTCTGCTGGGGTTGTAGGCCAATGTCGGACAACCGCCGTACGAAGTCGTGTGGCACAGCTCCACTGCACCAATGTCTATAACTAGCCATTGAACACTAAACTTGATTTCAAAAGAGAAGACCCAAAAAAATAATTTTACCGATAAAAAAAATTGAAAGTTATCTACTCCCTTGTTTCTAAACTAAGATAGACAGAAATATCTTGGGAGTTGAAATTCCTATCACCTACATTTTTATATTGTTTTGAATCTGAATTTGAAAAAAAAGAAGTGTTTTGCTTGCCTCAGTGAATGGGCGATTATACTAATATGGTCAGGGCTTCGCTGAGGCCTACTGCTTTTATAGAGATCCAAAACCATGAATACAAATTGATTTCCACTGTTTTTACCAGATTAAAATGAACATTTTCAGTGTAAAGCAAAAATATGCATATAGCCAGGAGAAGAAGCAAGAAATATGTACATACACATATATGGTGTTTTTGTAGATGAAAGTTATAGGTGAGTAATTTTTTTTTACAGGTACATGTACATATAAGAAAAGTTTCATAACGACCCATGATACACAGTGCAGGGTAATCCTTATGTGTGTTTAACCAAAGACCTACTACTGACTGTTTGGTGTAACATGAATACTTTTGAATGAACAATTGCAGGGACAGTAGTGCCCTGGTGCAGTACTCAGATAGCATCTCTCTAGCCGTCCCTCCCTCTACTCATGTAGAGAAATACCTGAGTTTTTGTAAGACTGGCTACTGCGAAAGCAACGTAAATGAAGCCTGAAAGTCAGAGGTTCCAAAACGATCAGATCCCGTCCTGTTATTGAACATCTTTATTGGCGTCCCAAAAGAAGTTTATAACTCGTATTGTAAAAAATTGGTAATTTCTCATGAAAATCATTTCACTTTCAGGTGTACTTAAAATAAACATTGATAGTACCATGTACATCAATAAAGAGGGCCAGACTTGAACCATGATCACTATTTTGGCCGGAGTTGTTTCCACGACCCGGCTCGCAGCTTGTGGAAAAGCCAAAGTCTCTTTATCTTGTGGGGGAAGTTTCTCTATGCAACATCCCGCTCTCCTCCTCTACCCCAGCCGCCATGGCCAGCTCTACCCGTCTATCTAGCACCGACTCATCTACTCATCCCACCTACCTCTACTTGTAAATCGGGGGACTTTATATTGAAAAAAATACATATATATATATATATATATACACGTTTAAAATGTACCATAACCTATTGAAATTCTTTTTAATTATTCTTTTATACTGTGTATAATAAAAAGTAAGAACTTCTAACTATACCAACATTAGTGATGGGTGTGTACTTTGCTAATCTAAAAAGGACCTGAAACGCTGGCTGGACATAAAAACAAAAACTATGCCCGTAATGTTAGTTCGTTAAAACTACCTCCACTTGTATATCTGGGGACTTTATGTGAAAAATACTGCTGTATAGTAGAGCGCACAAAATAAATTACCATGTATTTGACTGATCCAACTAAAGAATTATCAATTACATTTCGTAACTATTCAATGAATATAGGACTAGAAAGTCATAAACTATGCCTAGCAAATATAGAATTTTCAGGTGTTACAAAAACAATTTCATTGTTTATCATCAACAACAGCCATGGGATTATTAGGGCTCAGAAAGTCCACCGGATTGAGATCTAACAACTTAGAATTGTTGTAGATATTTGTAAAGGTGGGACTGCGCGTAAGGTCTGCAGATCTATCAAGCACAAGACGAATGAAGTTTTCACACTCCTTCTTCCTTTGTACAAATCATGTTATCGGTTATGAAAATAATAGGTATTTAAAATTTATAATGCTATCTTATAATCAATAAGCTTTGGCGAAGATAGCGACAGTACAACAGTTGGCTGCCGCTCTTTATTGAATTTCTCCTTGTTGTGCCGTACTGTAGCTGCTCAATATCCCACAAGACACAGCTTGGTCATTAGGAGTATTGAATTATGTGTTTGTATATACAATGACTCAGCACTTTTTCCCCTCTTATTCACCATGCAGGAGTTTTGATAACAACCTCCGGACTTACAAATTGCTCAGTAAAATCAAGCCCCCCGCGAGTCTGTGCGACGTGGAGGGTACGCACCATGCTGTGAGTAGTAACGCCTTGACATCTTACACCTAACATAGTCTTGAGTGTCTAGACCAGCTTAGTGTTAGAGGTGGAATCTTTCACTAGGTTCTCTCATTATGTTGACTCAGAAATTAGTCCAAAATCTTCTCTTATTTTTGCCACAGGCGTGGAAAGTTTGGTAGCAAGAAATTTTTCATAACTATAAGTTGAATGAATTCACAGCGAGATAACAAAAACTCCCCAGTTGAAATACTACAAGCAGCATAATAAAAGTAATTTTATCAGAATTCGTTTTTCTATTATTTTCAAATTAAGACTCCTTTCTCAAATTTATTTTCAAATTCATGTATTCTTCCTTTTTAAAAAATTTCAAATTTAGACTCCCTATCTTAAATTTATTTTCAAATTCGTTTTTTTTTTCTTACTTTTTTTAAATTTTCAAATTGAGTCTCCTATCTCAGATTTACTTGTGTGAATTGGAAATAAGGTTAGATAACAAATTGCAGCTGATTATTGAGTTCGCCAGTGATGGCAGTAATCTCTGGGGAAATATTCCACCTCTAGATGTTGCCTCAATAACACTAGCATGTTGTCATTTGCTCATCCCTCCAAGTAACACTTACTCCTCATATACATCACAATCATATATTTTCAAAATGTAACCTATCAAAATGTTGGTTTTTTTTAAAACTTTTCTTTTATACGGTGTATAATTTTGGTTATCAGAAGTAAAATCTCATAAATATACCAACATTAGTAATGAGTATGTACTTTGCTAATCTAAAAAGGACCTGTAATGGTGGCTGGACGTAAAAACAAATGCCAGTAATCAGTCAATAATAATTACCATTCCTAGCAGACAGTTCCTGTTAAAAGAAATGTGTACATGTTTGTTTAGCAGTTTTAAATATTCAGTAATTACTGTACCTAGCCACTGTTTCATGATGACAACAAGTAATACTATATACATTTTTCTATAAAAAGGAAACAATAAAATTGAACACAATTGAATTATTGTTTATATATGTTATCTACACAATTTGCTGAAATGACTAAATCAAAATGGACCAAAGTCTGATCATGCATACTTGCGAAGAGGAAAACGCTGCTACAGAAAAAGTTATATCTTTCTATGATTTTTAGGTGTAGGCCTCAGTAAAGAAAAGCACCATCAAATTTACCATTTCATGTGGGCGAATTTTTACACGTCCATTTTGTTATGAGCCATAATGAGGGTATTGTTGGATTAGTTAAGATATATTAAAGTAAAAGTATTACATTGAGAAAAAAACATATATTGACAGCAGTATGTCAGAGTCATATTGATAAAGATATGTCAATCCCAAAGTTTAGGTTTGGTTCCATTGTGATAGCCTCAATGACTACTAGATAATTCCTTACCTCATTTTAGAATGACCTTGTATTTTTACATGTACATGTAATACGTTACTTATGTATAAACAAACCGAAGAATTTAATTTCATGCACAAAATATAACTGATTGTTATAGGGAAATAGCCCAAGTTACCAATTGCATGATTTTCACACTATTAGACCCACAGTGTACTGATTACACAGCTTTGAAATTAATGTCATAAAGCCTAATACACATCTACTGGTTGAGTACTGAACGATTAGATCCTAAATCATAAACCTACCGTGGAGCTGGTCTCAGGTAAAATGCGCTTTAAAAGGACGGTTAACATATTTTAAAGACAATTCAGTGTTTAAATGTTATCTACATATTATTTATAAATTAACGAAAGGTTATTGTATGTTGGATAGGGTTAATTTATTTCTGAATATAATCTCAACGTTTCGGCATATCAAGGTTCCCTCATCAGGTGATAATTCATTGTTATAACTTATTTACCAAGTATTTATGGACATTATAGCTTCAAATATCAATAAGAATAGTAGATATTCTTCGGAATTAAAGGTGCTATTCCATTTACGTATTTAGTGAAAGTTATATCTTGCAGGATGAGTACTTAAGTATATTTCCAATAATTCTCAATGGTTGGATATTTTTCTTACCTACCTCTCGGCCAAATTGAATGCACTTCTACCAATACTAACATCTACGCTGTGAACCTGTGTGAACATGCTGCAATCAAACCCAAAAGCTCAACCAAGACAAGGCTGACGATCAACCCAAGGCCACTGGCTTCATGGTTCACGGAATAAACCGTCCAGTCACCCCGGTCATGTCAGCAGCCAGCGCTACGCGGGTAAACCAACAACATTTTACACACTTTTTTCACAGATGTACTCAATTTACTCGCAGTCCATCTAATTTATTATCGAATGAGATATTATGTAGGCGACTATGTTTCCTTTTCTTCCACAAAGGTGATGCCCGAGGAAATAATTTATTATTACCCACCAGAATGATTCCCTTGTTTTCAGAAAATAGGGAGAGTAGTTTTCCCTAGTTCAAGGTTGTAAGTGGGAACCTAAATATGGTTATTATTTTATTTTAGTAGAACAGTCCTGAGGTAGACTTATGTAATTATTCCTTATGTGAATTTAAATTTATTTTGATTGATTCATTGATTCACACCTTGGTCTTTTTAAAGACAATATCATGTGTACATATGTACATATATTTGTACCTGCACTTTATTCCAGGCTTCCATGTGAACACCCTATTCCTTTCACATAACCTTTTTCCTGTTTGATTTACTTACAAGTTCCCGAGTAAGTGACATAGAATGTCTGCTCTAGTTGAGATCCTCGCAGTTTTAGTTGCTCCGTGATACTAACTCTGATATGCAAACCGGCTAGTGCATACATGTCTTAGAGATAGGGCGAGTCGTGAATTTAGAGGCCAGCTGTAGTAGGCGTAGACAGTCTTTGTTATAGCCTCTGAAAGTTTTCTTTATGATTTATCACACAGGTTTCATGGATTCTGACATTGATTAGGTATCTTTTAACCATGCAAAAAAGTAAATGATCCAGTCTAGGCTCATGTGTAAATATTCCTGATCTTTGGGACTTGGACACCTAGTATACAATTGACAAATTGACTTTGTTTCCTTTTTTTTAAAAGAAAGAACAAAGTAACGCACTATATATTTTCCATGTATAAGTTTGTTATCGATGTTATTTGAATGTTTATTTTATTATGTTAGATATATGTAAATAGAAAATATGTAAGGATCTCAAATAGATATTTATCAATTAATTCAAATATTCACAGCTTTGTTTAACATTGGCAAAACGATTCCTTTCAAATCTCCTGAAGTTCAAAGTGCAATACTTACAAAAGATCATGATTAATATGATATTCCAAATAATAATAGTTTATAATAATCGTTTCACACCATCCACCTTTTTTGTATAATTTCTTTCATTTGTGTCCCAATTCTTTTTTTAATTTGTGTCACTATTTTGGTTTGTAGTTCCCGTACAACTTGGGTCTGATGAATGTGGGCGCGCCGGCCTGCGGGATGAATGCCGCCATGCGAGCCTTCGTGCGCCTCGCCCTCACCAGCGGCTACGGCGTCATGGGCATTCACTTCGGCTTCGAGGGCCTCGTCCAAGACCATGTAAGTTACACTCTTAACGTCATCAACTTATAATACAAGCCGTGATGAAATAATATACTACGTTTTTTGGTGTTAGCTAATATTTTTCACTGTAGAAAGTTTTAGGTACTTATAATGTACATTGTATAGTTGTGTGCTTTTAATTCATAATATGTTGTGTGAAAAGTTATATACCTGAGATAATCCATATTGTACATAAATTATTAATTTTGTTGTTTTGAATACTGCATAGATAAGAGAGGATTTTCTGCTGTGACAATTTTTTAAATCCCTTTACATGGCACCCATTCCATACATCATATGATTTCATAAACACTACACTATAACAAACACCATACACACTTGCATGCGCAAATGGGATTCTGACTATTTTAAATAATCCCTAAGACTACAGCCTAAAAAAATGGATTGTGATATGTGTAAATAGAAATGTTAATTTTTTTATGAAGCTGAAGAAAGCTCACGGTTTTGTTGGGGTAAGTCTTACACAAGAATACCGTAATACATAGTTGCTAAAACCCCTCATCTATCATCTAATGGTGACGGGCCCAAAATCCCTTTTCTCTGCGACCAATTGACTTGCACAGAATACACATGCCTATATTTACTGCCTTAATATTGCCAACACAGGCCTGCATTTCTATCTTTTTCGTAAATTCTTGAGATATTCTTTATTGTCTTTTCACTATACTGCACTCGTCATTTTATTGATCCGCGAGTTTCATATGAGTCAAAACATTTTAAACAGAAATCCCTCTTTTTTTTTTTATTAAAAAATGTAATTATATATATATCTTTTATTTTTTAATGAGTGACGCACAAGAGGGGAGTTAATTTGGAGTGACACATTCTCTACTGAGTGTGAGATCAGGTTGTGTTACCACCCATCTCACACAGTTTGGTCTACCTAATCCCGTGTTGACCACATCTAATGTTTAAACAAATAATATGTTAATCGTTCAGAAATTGTCATGAAAATATCATTGGAGTATGAATAATGTCATTCTCAGAGCTTCTGTTGTTTTTTTTAATTTGTGATATTGGCTCGACCGATGTTTACAGATTATAATATATCGAAAAGAAAGAAGAAAATGTTCTCCATGTATAAGGCCTTTCCGCATATTCCCTTAGAAATGATTATTCCATGCAGGCATGTTGTAGAATCGGATGACAAGATATGCCCTTCTGATTTGAAACCTGTGATTCCATAGTATTAGAATAGGCTACTGTGACAATAACGTTACAACCGTGTTACCATGTGTATGACTTTTTATCTCACCCCTGGTATCTTTCTCCCAGAGACTTAACATTGGAAACTTGTTCTCCATGCCCCTACGAGTATTGTAGTCTGGTCTCTATGGCCTATATCCTCTGTGTCATCCATTCTTTCATTATGTACAGGGGTGAGATAAATACAGAAAGCAACTCGTTTTGGTCAAAGTCGTTATTCTCCAACTCTTTTGAATGCTATATGATATTCAATCGGCTGCAACCTCATTTATATCACTCCGCTTCAAGCTCAGGGAGAAGGACAACTTTGACCAAAACTTGTTGGTTTCTTCTTTAGTAATAAGAGCTAACAATGAAAACTACACATGTAGAACCCATCCTCAGTAAAATTATACTAAGATTTGGGATCCAAAAATCTTATGTGTCAAGAAACCTAGCTGCAAGTACCTTGCTAACCAGTTTCCCCACCCCAGATACAAAGTATCAGACTCCGGTAAGCTGTAGATAAGTTTCTCATCAATTGCTGTAAATCCCCTTTTTTTTTCTCGAATGAATTCCGAAACATAGCAAGAAGTACGTAAGTCAGGCATGCTCAAGGAGTTGTCTGTGAAAGACCAGTCCCGAAAGTTCATTCCTTCGAAAATTTATTGAAGCCCGTGTTCTTTCCCGATGTTTTCCCTCATCATTGAAAAATGCAGCCGCATTGTGATTCGTGATTGATAATCTCTCCATTATTTATCACACACCAACATGAGGAATCCTTTCACTTATTTGGTTGAGGTGTTTAATTTACTCTTTTTTTATATTGAAGTAGAGTAGTGTTGCAAACTATGCTCATTGTCAAAATGTGACCAAAATCCCAGTTATTCTTCCGAATAAGAAATTCTAACTTATTAAAAAAATTACGAACAAGAAATAAAGTATTTTTTATCTGTTTTCATACATGATAATGGTCATCAGATAGTTCTGTAAGTTTTTTAAAAGTAAAGAAGTAGTAACTCAGAGAAAGCTTTAAGCATGGAACAATATTTAATTATCAAAATTTTTTGGATTAATTCCATTTTTGACATCCAAGCCTCGAATTTGTAGAGAGCACCTGAAAAATGGTATTAGCGCAAACTAAACAAGACACGCTTAAAGCCTATGAGGGGCAGCATTTTTTTTTTTTAATTAAGATTAGTGGTAGTTGTATGGCTGTGGGAAGCATGTTGCCAAACATCAGGTGCATTCCCATGTGGTGAAGCTCTGTTGCAACGGGGCCCAAGCCCAAGCTTCTGAATATGCAGAGCGGAATGCTAACCGCTACGCTACTGGGTCGAAGGTAATGTTAGACTCTGTTCTTAACACAGCGACGGACTCCTCATGTCTCCTCCACTCTACCCACATCTGTTTTATTTTCTATGAAAATAATATTTTGTATCAGTGGCATATAAATTAATAAACGGCATCAGAGATGATGTTTTTTTCTCATTTTTCGAAGCACGTCGACCTTTTGAGATTACCTTTCCATCCTTTTCAGGTTGTTAAACCTGCATATCTTCTACCTCTACCTGTATTTTTTTGCCTAAAAATCTACATGTTTTACATTATCGTATCCTCTGCCCTTTTGAATGATTGAATTATAGACTATTTATCAATATCCATTTATAGAAATATGTAAGTATATTTTTATCTTTAGATATGTGGAATGGCACTCTGGCCTGTTGGCTAGCATCCATTCTTAACAATCATGTACGGAAATCCTGTATTTTAGTGTTTTTTGAGAATTGACCTCTGATGCGGTTCTTTTAGAAATATTTTAAGTAATAGATACGTATCCTGTAATAAGTTTGCATATATTTTTTTATGAAGATGATCACATATTGCTTTGAATGACAAGTTCCACGTTGTCTCACTGTAGTACATTTTAGTGATACTGCAAGTTTTGTATCAGTTAAACGTAAAGGTGTTCTAGTGGATACCTATGAAAGTTTAGAGTCAGAGCTCGTATACCATCGAGTTTGAAGCGTGCTGTAATTCACAAGGCGAAGCCGCGTGACGTATTTAGTGATTCAAATGAGCTGTGACTGAGCTGTGACTGTAAACTTGAATAGGTTTCTGAGTTTATCTTACCCTTCACATTGACTAATGGGAAAACCTTTCTGACATAAAGCCCCATTGAGTATTTTTTTCTAAATACTCAATGGGCGCTGGATACGAGTTCCCAATATTAAGTCTGTGTGGAAAAAATACAAGGGGTGAGATAAAATCATGAAACTTTGTTCTGTAGCTTTTACCTTTAGAGTCCTGTGGTGATGATTTGTTCAAGTAGCACACCTCATTTGCCGAGAATGTTCAGTAGAGACATTGCTCTTGGTAATCAATATTTTCAAGACGTCCTGGTGGTCGCATGACGCTTACTCTGACAAACTCTGGTGTAAAGGTTTCTGTAGTATTATCAACTGAGTTAGACAAAAAGCATGAATAAAGATTTATTGTTTTCTGGCAGAAGAACAGGCTGGTCAAATATTACTCTGAGGTTTGGAGGGTTCCACTCTTAGATTCAAAATATCTAGTTTTTCTGACATAATTCTCTACATGTTAAAAGGGTGTGTTCCATTGGGCTGACGACATGACCACAAAATGTTATACAGCAACCATTTATCAGGTTGTTATAACAATTGATGTAGTGGAGGAAGCAATACACTCAACGTCGGCAGCTGCACGCTGGTATAACAGGAAATGGTCTATAAATCTTAATAAAATAGCTTTTTCCAGTTGCCTATATATGTAGCCCACTTAGCAGCCATGTAGTGTTGGTCTTTTAACTTACCTGTGGGTTTATACACCATAAGCATGTTTGGCAGATGCCTGCTGACATCAAATTCATGCTCAGCGCAATCGAACACCAGCTTAAGTCTTGTGTGACATAGTGCGTACCTTTTAAGTCCTACAATTTCTAAGATGTGGCTTGCCATATCAAAATTCTTTTTAAATTTGAAAAAGATACATATTTTACCTTATAAGTCCTGCAGATTGGTTGCCATCTGTTTAGGTAGGATGAAACCCTCTACCTAATGAGTGGGTCAGGACATAACATATCTCATCTGGAGGATTCTAGATGATCTAATATCTGGATGGATTAAGAATATTTTCAGGAAACTTGACAATAGTATATACACATGTATAGAATACTGTTACAAATATATTCCTGGGATAATATTCTTTTTTTTTAAAGATTCACTTGAAATATTTGACAAGCGGCATGTTTCTTGAGTCTGTATGGTACGTGTTTTACATTGATGTTAATAGACTTCTACCAGTGTACTATTCTTAGTTGGAGAGTATGGCGCAGAGAGTTTACCAGTTTGCATTGTCAAGCGTCATGTGAACACAAAGTAAATCTGTTTTATACATTGAAGTGTAAGAACGAAGGAGAACACAACCCCAAACCCGGAGCCTCCTGACCTCCAACGTACACCGCCAATAGATGCAGAATCATATCCACTCCCCAAACCACCATCATATATCCCTAATCAGCTTTTATTCGGCTGCCTTCTACAGAATGTGTTTTGCATGCATAACCTTACGATTTCATAACCCTGTGAATTTATTTTGAATATCAAACCTAGTATTTACAAAATAATATCTGTATATCTTGAACAGAGCCAACCTTGTGTGTGTAGATACAAATTCCTGCTACACATACTTTAACGTTGATTGATTTGGATTTTGTGTGTATAATGCTAAATTAAAATTTGTAAAAATAAAAGAATAACAAATCCGGTAAATTGAATCTTTAGGAACAATTATGCTACCATCAAATTTGAAGAGTAGATTAAATTAACAAGATGTTACCTCTAAACCGAACGAGACTAGTCTTCTTAATCAAGTGATAAGGAGGCATTTAGAGTTTTGTGTAAAATTCCAACATGTTTCGGTATAATATACACCTTCATCAGGGATCAGTTTTAACATCTAGGAGACTTTAATAAAGTCTTCAGCCTCACTCTGTATCACCAAGATGTAACTAGTTATAATACTACCACAGAGCATCGTGATCTAGTTTAGTTGAGGAGTAACCTGTCTGATACCTGTCTAATACGCGTGTTTCTTGTTTGAAGGTCAGTCCTATGGGGTGGACCCAGGTCCAGGGCTGGGCTGGACTCGGCGGCACTAAGTTAGGCACAACTAGGTGAGTGTAGCAGTTTTGTTAAGCATATAACAGAGGTGGCAGCTTTCCAAGTTTTTCTCTGTAAATATACGTTTCATTTTTACTATGGGGCCATCCATAGAGTATGTAAATAGAATTTCTGAATTTGTTTTACCCCTACCCCCTCGCTATATTGTACGCAATAGAACAAAGAAGAAACAAATGCAATTTTTCCGAAATTTAGTTCCACTTTTGTTTTACCCCAACTAACATCCCTCTTATAAGAAATGTCATGATACTTCATATTCAGTCAGGATTCTGGAAACTTTTTCTGTCGAGACTTCTGGACACCAACATTGAAGGTGTGGAATGTAGGAGGACTGCCCCAGAGTATTTCTATCTCAGTCTTTAGAGATCCCTCTCGTATATTATAGTATTTAGGATCTAGCTATACGCAGGGATGCAAGTTCGCCGACAATTGACGGAAATCAGAAATTTCTGCTTCTTGAAATATGATTGCAATATGTATGAAAATCATAAAATGAAAGTATGAAAATCATAAAATAAAACTAAATTCCAAGAAGTGACGGATAATTCTGGCAGCAGGTTCTCACCAACAGTGAATAAACCTCAATAGGCCGTTAGCATTGACGCACACGCACAGTCAGTACTTTGGCGGAAGATAAACGCACCAAGGGCCGTTGACACTGCCGTCACAGTTCCGTCAAGTGCCGAAATTTTGTTTGACGGCACGGGGGGGGGGGGGGCGTCCCCCCCCCCCCCCCCGAATACGCCCCAGTTTTTGTTTTTTTTGTTTCCGACTTTTTCATCAGTCCCGACTTTCATCCCTGTATACGTATAGCTAAGCTTTACATATCTGATCACTCCTACATTTTGGGGCATAAAATTGTCAACTTGAGTCGTGTAAAACGTTTGTCATTGAAGTAATGTGAGAAGATTTTATAAATATGAACACGATTAGATACCTTACAAGAAGAAATCTGAAGCTGAATCCATTTATATTTGCATATTGTAGTTAACGTTGCAAATGTTGCTGCTTTTATCAGAACTCTGCCAACTGAAGTTGGTCTGGAGCGTGTCGCTGCCGCCTTCAAAAAGTTCAACATTAGTGGACTGCTCATGGTTGGAGGATTCGAGGTAATTTTTGGAGTCATCAGTGTTATTTTAGGAGGGGCCTTTGAAAAGGAAAATCTCTTTAGTTGTGTACTATAAAAATCATATGTAATGTGCATTACTATATAAAGTTAGATGTATATATTTCAATTCTCTGTAACAAACTGGAAAAAGTGGACATGTATACATTTTTCATATACGAAAATAAATTTCTATTCATCACTTCACCATCATTTACTGTTTTGACTAGTGGATGTATATGGTTTTTTTCTGTATGTCTACAGGCATATCAGAGTTGCCTGATCCTGAGTGAGAACAGGGACAAGTACCCAGAGTTCTGCATCCCGATGATCGTCATCCCAGCAACCATCAGTAACAACGTGCCCGGCACTGACTTCAGCCTGGGCGCCGACACCTCCCTCAACGAGATCACTGACGTACGTAGCCAGTCTTATACAGGGCCTGTTCCACAGACTGAATTCTCACCTGAAAGATGCTACCTTATCATGTATCTGTAGACAAGTCAGAATAAAGCCCAAACCTTTTTATTCTTCACTTTCCAAATTCCAAGTTCATTCATTGTGATAATTTAAAACCAGAGTAAACGGTTTTTGAGGGTTTTTTTTATCTCAAAATCTCAAAACGATAAGATTGTATGAAGTTGTATTATACCATTGATAATTTTATGTCAGTGTTTCTTTCTATAGTGGACAAAAAGAGAGCAGGTTTGTTGTGTTGACTCAGTAACGGACAATATCTTCGTACCTCTGTTCTGATTGAAATGAATGAAATATTGATGTAATACCACGAATGTTGAGGATACTGTAAATCTTTATAGAAATAAAAACTGCTTTATCTTAACAATATAAAAAGAAGATGAGCATACCTTGTGTTGCTTGTCTTGGCAGATCTGTGACCGGATCAAGCAGTCGGCGTCGGGCACTAAGAACCGCGTCTTCATCGTGGAGACGATGGGCGGCTACTGCGGTTACCTCGCCACTATGAGCGGGCTGGCCGGGGGCGCCGACGCCGCCTACATCTTCGAGGAGAAGTTTAACATCTCCGACCTCCAGGTCAGCCACTCCGCCTTCTTTATTCCCATTTTACCGAAATATTTGGGTTGAATCCTTCACTTTATGTCTATGTTCAATCTGTCGTAGGTTCTGATTTTATGGTTTTAATGTTTTTCCCTATCAGGACGGCCACCTATGGCAGAACTACACACTTGGGGACGGCTACTAGTGACTATGTACAGTTCTAGGGGACGGGGGCATTGTCCTCTGAACTCAAAATTCGAAGGATTATCACGTGATATAATCCATTATCCTTAATATTTTTGTTTATCTCATTTAGAATTCAAAAATATGATGGTATACCTACATTCAGTGAAAATTTCAAGTTTATTGTTAAAATATTTACTTTTCAAAAACAATTTCACATATTCAGCAAATGATACCTTACGGCATCATCCGCCCCCAGCCGGTTGATGCCTTAAGGCATCATCCGCCCTTAAAGGGTTAATCTGTTGTAGGTTCTGATTTTGATGGTTTTAATGTTTTTCCTTACGGTCGGACACACTTTTACAATAATTGGTTTAGAATTAATTCATGTACTTGGTTATGGCCTCCCTATTCCAACCGATGCTAACTTGTAAAATAAAATTAAGATTATATTTGTGTTAAATCCTGTATCCTGTATCCCTTATCCTGTAGTTTGACGTGGACATGTATCTGAAAAACTCGAATAAAACCGGGAGATGCTATTTACTGAATAAAAGACGAATTTTAAAAATGATATCTTTACAGTTATGTTTTTAGGTAGTAGGCATCAACTCCTTCTTGTCTTCCATCTACTTCCTAAACCTCCAATTCCTTTAACTGCTCCTGTGGTCCGTGCTTGGCTCTGTCCATGTTGTTTTGATCTCTGTTGTGGCTGATTAATGAACAGTCTTATAGACATTAATGTATATCTCGTATTTGTCTTTTTAGGGCGATGTGGCACATCTTGCTGCCAAGATCAAAGATGGCGTCAAACGCGGCTTAGTCTTGAGGTAAGAACCACGCGAGAAAATTAAATTGGAATTTCCAAATTCTTATTTGCTTTTTTTTTTTTCTTAAGGCATGTAAATCTAAAATAAGAGAAAATGCAGCCATGTTTTAGATATGCTTCTATATTTGATATTTGATAATTCAGAGAAGAACACGAATATGAATGTGAAAATGTATGTTAAATGCTGTGTAAGATTTCGCCATTCTATGATATGATAAAGAACTACAGTCCCTTAGTCTAAAATTATACTCTAAAGGTATTCACTACCAGATAAGACTTGGTGTTTCTCATGTAATTCTGAATCGACTTTCAGGAACGAGAAGGCTAACGCTAACTACACGACGGACTTCATTCACCAGCTGTACACAGAGGAGGGCAAGGGCAGCTTCAACTGTCGGCTCAATGTGCTCGGCCACATGCAGCAGGTACAGCCATGCCTTTTAATTCACAGATGGCACCTTTCCGTTGGGCCTATTACTCGCGTGTTCAGCTTTTGCCAGCAGACCTGGCTTAGAGCTGGTGACGACCCGCTTGGGGGTTCTAGCAGGCGCCAGATCATGGTTGCTGGGTGAAATCCGCTCCTGATGGAGTTTGTCGGAGCGTCTCCTCGAGGTTGCTGAGCGTTGACTGGGGCTCCAGGCCACTGGCCGGCTCAAATGGCTGTATTGAAAACTCGACACATCACTTCAACCAAAATGACCATCGGCGTCTAGACGATGTGGGTATCACTATAGTTGATTAAATACACGCTACACCCAATTCCGAATGAGCTCAACAGCTACAGAATCGGATCAAGAAAAATTGGATCTACAAACTCCGAACGTAAATTCCTGTCAGTTTAGACCTAATAAGCCGCACCCACCAGGCCCACATAATACAGTTCTTCCATTCTGACCAAGGAGAAACTCTTCTGCCTCGTCAACAGATTTTCTATTTACGGGTAAATCTGCCCCTTCCCAACTTTAAACCACCACCCCACCCCACCCCCACCCTGGAGTTCTACACACTCCCAGGCCTCCTCTAACCCATGGGGAGAGCCTCTAAAATAGCTATATTTAAATTACTGAAGAACTCTAAGCTAGACACCATTGTGACCTTGAACATGCCTAAAATATACCTGATGAATCTGGCTCGGATGAAACTTTGAATTTCTGTCCACAAAATACACCTTTTTTTCTGGTTACGATATAGAAATTTCCTTATGTCAGGGCAGCTCCGATATTGTTGACTCTTTCAACAATGTTTGCCAGGAGATATCATAGCAAGAGGTTGATATCGTATTGAATTCTGTTCATGATTCAAGTCAGCGTTGGCAATAACAGAGATGTTTCCACCTCGTCCTACTCGTACTTCAGTTGAGATTGATTCACGCTGATATCACAGTGGATTCAACCTCCCCACAAACCCTCAGCTTCATGTCCTGGGCGACACAGACGTGTTTTCCATGTTTCCTCGGTATCTCTGAGGCAAAAAATTCCACGTGAAAAATATCCCCACTTTTTTCTCTGACCTCAACTGACATCCGTGAATTAAGTTCAGTTTTATTTCACTCTGATAAAAGCGGTAGTGGAACTTCTAATTTAACTATTTTATTATATTGTTACAATAGACTGATTTACAGGGTTCGTACGGAGCCTGGAAAACCTGGAAGAGCCTGGAAAACTTAGTTTTGCATAAAAAAAATTCTTTTAGTCTATGAAATTCTGGTCTTTATTAGCTTCCCTTAACTATGGTAACTGACTGCCTATGAAATTCCAGTGACTTGGATTAAATAGTTCCAAAATCCTTTATTTGGCCATGGATAGTAAATTGCTAATAATATAGCATGGATCTGATTATTTGTCTTCATATTTGAAAGTGGAAAGAAAAGAAAAGAATTTTGAAGATATCTATCCCAATCCACTGGAATCCCACAGGAAGTAAGGAAGATAAAGACAATTTTAACTAAATTTGGTGATGAAACAGACCTGGTTTTAAAAACAGTGACCAGATGTACCTGGACAAAAAATATTAGAGCCTGGAAAAGCCTGGAAAAAGCCTGGAATTGTATTGGGCTGTCTATGTACGAACCCTGAATTTACTGTAATCGTATGATCGTGTATGTTACAGGGAGGCAGACCGTCACCATTCGACCGTAACATGGGAACGAAGATGGCCGCCAAGTGTGTGTCCAAACTGATCGAGCAGGTGCAGGCCAGCAAGCAGGAGGACGGTGAGTGACCTCCACGGGCACCGCGTAGTCGGCTAGAGTCGGCTTAAAACGGAACTCTGCAAGGGAGTTATCCAGGCTAAATTATTCAACAGGATGCATAAGTGGTTGGTCTCTATATACCCTCAGGGTCCCCTGGGATGTTAAACCACAAACAAAAAAAGCATAAAGGGCTGATTCCACCAACACGATGGATTTGTTGTGATATATCTTGGTATATCTTGTAGTATCTTACAGTGTTGCAATATGTAGTACCTCCGTTGTTGCAAAACATAGACGCGCGATGTCGTGAGTATGTTTTGGTGCTCCACCACCACGACACCTCAAGACACATCGGCACGCGATTATTCAAACCTAGCCCAATTTAGCAAGACAACCATATCGTGACCAATCTCGCTATATCTTGTGTGTTGGTGGAATCGGCACTTAAGTGGTAGTACGTTTTCAATCAAGTACCCAAAGTACTGGACCAGGAAGAGAAAAGCATCGTTATTGTTGTTAGTTGTGTTGTCTTTTTTAACGGGTTTCTTCAGCTAATTAAGTAATCACAGATCAGTTAACCCTACACTACTTAGTATGAACAATACGCCCTTCAGAGGTTACTAGTCTCCCTATTATCGCCCAGGGTAAATACAAGTTCCGCTTGCGACTGGCTGGCCTCACCACGACAACATGAACCATAGTTTTCCCATTTATATTTGAAGAACCTGAATATAATTTCGGATTGATATGTAGAAATAGCTGAAATTTCCATTTCTAACATCAGATTTCCCATTTGAAGATATATAAAAACCGATAAACTGCAATAATTTCGGATTACAGTTCTAGGTCTATCACCTTGTAAACAGACTGAATTCTGGGATACCTCAATAGGGTCTATAACTATGTTAAACTCTCTGCCCGTCTCGTACTGCAGGAACCATCTTCACCAACCTTCCCGAGACGGCAAGTCTGTTGGGAATCATCAAGCGCCAGAGTCTCTTCACCCCGATGGAGGAACTAAAGCAAATCACTGACTTCAAGTAAGACCAGAGTCTATGTAACATATCACTCATACTCAGTTGGTACAAGAGATGATATAGTCGAATTTTTCTCATAAGGAACTGGGCTGGTGCGGCAGACTTTAGTGCCCAATGGAGAACTGGGCATGCTACAGGTAAGATGAGTTATTCTTCAGTATATCAATCTTTAGTTAGTTATAAATCTTAATATAAGTGTGCATGTGGCTTAGTAACGACATGACACGCTGCTTAAAGATAGAATTACAAAATAGGTGGACAAGATCGCTGGCCATGGAGCATGCAGACCGGTCTCAGTTCCTGTGTGCACTGATCCATGAAGGTGTCACCACCAGGCAACCGACCTACCTTTCATATGTAGTTAGGGTATTGCTGATTGCCAATTTAAATCGCCTACAGGTTAATAAATATACTCTGGATTCTAAAAAGGTTAGTCTGTAACTGCATTCCATACACAGAATATTTGGTATGGTATCTGGTCCCTCCTATTGAATATTAAATACGCCCACCCGCTATTAGGGCCTTTAGATACCGATAATTCTATTTTAAAATGCAAACTTAGCTCTTGTTTGATTAGCTTGACTTCTTTTAGTGTTTGCCAACTTACATTATGCTATGGTAAGGCACGGCACACTTATTATGGTATGGCAATCCCTTCTCAACAATTTGCTGATTTTGCGGTAAGTTTTCCAATGAAGTTATTTTGAAGGTAAGTTTTTGTTTGCCCTCTCATTTCAACCAGAATATTGATTTTCTGTATTATATTTTGTTACCCAGTTTCGTTCCTTGATCTTTTAACTTGAACAACAATGCATATCATGAAAAATAATATCCATTGCTAATTGTTTGAAGTTGTATGAACCTCTGAGATGGTATTTATTCCCTGAAGTGGCGCCGCTTCTACAGAGCCGGGCTTGTGGCTGTTTTAGATGGTTCTCACATTGTTTGGTCTGACATTGTTCAGTGGACGGTGTACCGTGTGGGTCCCCACATCTCCCACAGCTTCCACCACACTGCATGACCTATTGTCCACCCTGTGAAAGTCTCATCAAACTAGGGAGGAGTTGACCAAAACACCTAAATTTCCAAAATTCACAGAAATTATACATAGAAAATGAAACATCAATTTTTGTAGGTGGCTATACCTACACTGCACTGAGAAAGCAGAAACAGACAGAGAAAGAAAATACCATAGAGAGAGGGAAAAAAAATCGGAATTAAAAAAAAAAATTAAGTCGACTTTCACTGGTGGACCAGTTGCTTTTGATCAAAATAAACAAAAAACACCCAAAATTCCAAATTGCTTACCCTCCCATTTTTTTCCGCAATAATATCAAACCAGGTTGAGAATTGTTGAGACCTGCGCAACCCCTCCACAGCGTTGACCTTGGTGTGTCTGCCCTTGCTTGTAGGCATCGCATCGCAGTGGACCAGTGGTGGCTCAAGCTGCGCCCACTTCTCCGCATCATGGCCAAACACGACAGCGTCTACCAGGTGGAGTCCGTGTTCGGTCTGGCCCAGCAGGTGGATGAGGACGACAAGATGGTGGCCTAGAGAGTCACCGCCGCCATGTTAAGGGCGTGTTCCATTGGGCTGAATGCAGGACTACAAAAAAAGAATCACATGGCACCCGCACGGCAACCCCACAGCCGCCTTATGTTAGGTTTATTTTTGGTTTTTTTTATTCCTTTATTTAGACTGGTCGAGTTCAGTACAAGTATATTACTGGTTTTAATACTCAGCCAGTGCCCGTTTGTGGGAGATCACCTTTAGTCACGCGTGCAATGTGAGATATAAGAAATTATACAATACTACAATAGATCAAAATTATACAAAATATTACATATTACAATCCAACGAGAGCGAGGTCAAATCCATTCATGTGACGAGAAGAAAAAAAAAAGACAAGTGAGACAAAACAATGTAGTTTACAAAGTCCATAAAATAAACATTTATACTGTGGTATCCAGTGTCAGTTTAGCACATCCTTTTGTATAGGCCTAGGGTATTGTAGCATACGATCTCTTTTTCATTAAGAGCTTAAATTCCTTTTTAGTATCAATCGTTCTTAGTTCAGATAGGTGGTTATAGCAATCAGTGCAGTGGAGGAAGCAACATGCTCACCGGTCGACGGCCCATAAAACTAATAAAGAGCTTTTGTCAGGCGCCTATCAATGTTGCCCACACGACCGCCGTGCAGCATTGGCCTTTGAACAGACATGTGGGTTTGTACACTATGAATATATATTTGGGAAATGCTTGTCGCCAACTGATTGAAGGCCAGCCCAATGGAACACCCCGTTATACGTTTCTCTCTGAGCAGAGTGTTGTGTGAGCCATCCAGTTTCCCAGTGATATTTGTACATACCCAGCATCTTTATTTGTCTCAGGATCTGCCGCTCTTTCCGTATATTTACAAGAAAAAGGTTGTGTGCGTGGTTTTTTTCTTAGTTTATTCAATTAGGTTTGGTATTAGTTAAGACCAGGCATACTGGAATTGCTTATTTTCCCATTGAAAAGGCCAAGAAAAGAATACGTTGTTTTTTGGGGGGCTTTCCTTGATTTTTTTGGTTTAGGTTTTTTTAGTAGTCTTAACCAGTGACAATGGAACTGATAATTTTCCTTGGGAACGCCTTTAGTATTTTGAATATGTTGGCCAAGTTAATCATTTAGTTCCACACGTTGAAGGAAGTTATACAAAACCAGTTAAATGTATGTGGCATAGTGTGTCGTAGGTAATTACATTGGTTGAGTAGCTCCCTAGTTCTCATTCTTGCCTCAAAATATTCTTACATCCATGAGAGATGAAAAGTTTAGCCGCCCTCAGTAGAAATGATAGTTGTATGGGGATGCAATTATTATTCTGATTCAAGATTTTCATTTATAGTGATAGTAATAGTGTGCCGCGCCCGGCCATACCCTTGCCCGACCCCGGCAGTATCCAGAAACACTCCACACACCGAGAGGCAGACGACATTTGCCGACTTTTTTATTATCGGAAAGCGGCTGAGTCTCCCTATTCCATCTAAATACACACATCCCAAAGCACTGTCCTCTGTATTTTTACTACTCAGTACAGACAGTGTCCAGTCAATTTATTTCTATAATATTTCCCCAAGCAGGACTTGCATCCCTGGTTAGAAAACGGAACCTTCCTGACTTTTCACTTCAACGCTAGTTCTAAGTGTATGTTAAGTACAAAATAATTCTACTGACTGCAATGATGGATAAATCCTTGAAAATGATCCGTTACAAAACTTGCAAAGTATATGTGTGCCAATTATTCATTCAATATAAATAGAAATATTGAGATGCTGTAAGTATTATGTTGTTTTATTTATCGACTGATTACCCTGGATTTAGGAAGCTGGGCTTTAGTGTGTACAGCCTTTTATGTAACGAGGAATACGAGCGACCGAAACGCAACAGAAGATCTAACATGTCAAGAAAATGCTTATATATATTTAAATATAATATATTTGGTAATCCCACCTGAAAGTGTATACAAGGATATATTTCTTCCCGAATCAGAAACTATTTCTGTGTTGAATGCTATTAACAGAATTTAAGAAGATAATTTATTCAAGTCGGGGCTGGACTCAAACGTTGAGGTATCAAGTACGCCAATAAAGAAATAAGACAATGTGAACGTAATTTATCCGCGCTGATGATATACCGAGTATAATGTAAATAGTTTTGTGATATGTACATTCTCAGTTGTTACATACAAAGTATGGTAATAAGGTGTTGTAAGTAGAGAAAATGAATCTATGATTGGCTTCCTTCTGAAAATGGGAAGAATTAAGTGAGACATTGTAAAGATTTTATTTTAAACCATGATGACTGGAGATCTGTTACAATCACGAGAAAAGAATTATCTCTAGTAATTCAATCCGTACTTAACAATTGTAAAAACCCGTGTTTAGGAGATGAATGAAATATAAGTGTGATTGAATTGTTCCGTAAACAGTAGCCGTGATTGTAATGCATTTTATTGCTGAAGGTTACCAAAAGTATTTGTTTCAATAGCAACTACGAATAGAGCTTCAGTCAGTTGATGTAGAGAGTGTATTTTCCCATCCCCTTATATCGAATTAAGTTGTCTGCTTACATTATGAAGAAGTTAAGATACTAAATAAGTATATTTAGAGTATGTCCGCACTGGTGCTATATGGCCGACATAGATGAGAATCTTTTTCATCCCCTTTTTTCCCTGTTACACAATCATAGGTTATCAAATGAGTGTTAAGGATAAATGAGAATGGATGTAATTAACATACACCTGTCTCATGCGGATTTATTTTAAAACTTTGAGTCTGTTGATTCTGATCTACTTTTCATCTTATATCAAAATAAGTGTCAGAATGATTTGCATTATAAATTGATGTGACTTGGAGGATGTAAGTTGTAAACTCAGCAGTAAAAAGCCTGTCTTTGGTTATAAATATCCAGCTCCTTGTGATAAATAGTCATACAGGGTGAGTTGAATCCATCTCAATAGATGTCCGATCTCCAGTGTATCTTCCATGTAGATAGACAAATCCCAACAATAAATAATCTTGTGCTAAACACACAATGATAAAGAAACATTGAATGAGTAATTCATTTTGATATCCTTTAGAAAATTAAGATCATTTATAGATATTTGTAGATCCTGCACTGGACAAATGTATGTCCACGGTAATGTGTTGGAATGAAATTTAAAGAAAAATATGATTACAATTTATATTTATCATGATTTTCTCTTCAGAAATCCTTGTCTAAAGAAATCCAAACACCGCTTTGCGCCATAGAATGTTTCACACGTTAGCATATTGATGCATTGTAGCTGCTGCAGTGATGGCCCCTACATGACATCCTGTTGTGAATTGCATGTTCGTTACTTGTCAGCCTTTCGTTGTTCCCGCTACTCAGTTTTACACCCCAAGTAAAACTAACGGTGCTGATCAGAATTCCACGTTCTGAATATACTCTGGTGTCCCTTGTGTCCTTCTTTTCTGTTGTGGAACCATGACGAGGTGAATGCAGACCGATCCTGTGTATACGGCACAGAGCCTACCCTGTATGGAGGCCACCATCGGGCACAGAGCCTACCCTGTATGGAAGCCACCATCAGGCACAGAGCCTACCCTGTATGGAGGCCACCATCAGGCACAGAGCCTACCCTGTATGGAGGTCACCATCGGGCACAGAGCCTACCCTGTATGGAGGTCACCATCGGGCACAGAGCCTACCCTGTGTGGAGGCCACCATAGGGCACAGAGCCTACCCTGTATGGAGGCCACCATCAGGCACAGAGCCTACCCTATATAGAGGCCACCATCAGGCACAGAGCCTACCCTGTATGGAGGCCACCATCGGGCACAGAGCCTGCCCTGTATGGAGGCCACTATCGGGCACAGAGCCTACCCTGTATGGAAGTCACCATCAGGCACAGAGCCTACCCTGTATGGAGGTCACCATCGGGCACAGAGCCTACCCTGTATGGTGTGCTCATGTGTTGTCAATGCATTGAATTAAAGGTGTGCTCCACCAGGCTGACAGTATTGCAACAAAATAGCACCATAAGGCGCCCATGTTAGTGATGTGGTGGAGCAGGTCACATGGTCACTGGCGGCAGCATCAAGGCAATGAACCAGCAAAACCTAATGAATTAGATCTTGCTGGTTAACAGCTGCCAGCACCATGTGGCCACTGCTGGTGAAAAGGCCCATGGGTTTGTACAGTATAGGCATATTTGACACACGCACGATAGAGGTGGCAGCCCGGTGGAAGAGGCCCTTAACATAGAGATCAGCCCCGACTGGTGGTGTCATCTGACAGGTTCCACTGGAGCCCAGCATGATCCCTCGAGCAGGTGGCAGGGAAAAAGGGTAGGCTCTGTGCCATATGTTGATGAAAACTTACAAACACAGGCTCCTGATATGGTGAAATAGACCTGAGAGGAGATCATCTCGGTTTTGTCAGGTAAGTAGTCAGCCTTTATTCTCCTATTCAGGTGGCGCCACCATTGATGCATTGAGGTGAGAAAACGGCAAAAAAATACGGAAAAATTAATATGAATGGAAGACGATACATTGTTTTTATCAAAAGGTACAATAGGGGCCAATAACTTGAAAATAGTTCTATTCAGAATATTAAAACGTCGAAAGTTGGCTTGAAAAGCCATGGTATACGGGAAAATAGTCCTATGTACTATAGAGTAAATAAATAACCCCTACTATCATACCCTATGATAAGGAAATTGCCGTACTGGGTTAGATTTACTCGAGAAGATGGATGATAAATACAAAAAACGATGGTTTTGGGGACAGGCGGCTCTGTAAACTACTCGAGGTTGACGTCGTAATTCACTCGCTAGCGCTCGTATATCACTACGCGCCAACCCCTCGTGGTTTACGGCCGCCTGTTAAGGAATCCATCATTCATTGTATATATGTAAATGATACTGTATATGTGAACGTTGCAGGTACCGCCTGCCCATAAAGCCCGCTTGGTGGATCTCGCTGCGCGGTCTGCTGCGGTTGCTCGCCCACCACGACTCGCAGTTCGCCCACGTTGAAGCCAAGCTGATGCACATATCAGATATGGACATTGAGGATGCCAAGGTTACAGCCTAAACTGCCATAAATTCGGCACCTCCACGGATGACGTTCAGTCCCAGCATCTTAAAGCTGAACTGTCACCAGTACTTCTAGCATCGAGTGACCACCATACTTATTTATCACTGAGGAATATTTTCAGAGAAGACAGTTTTCTACCTTTTCTTAGAAATCCTTTTCATCCATTTCCAGTTTATAAAATTAAGTCTCTTGTATATGACAAAGAATATAAATCAAGCCTCATTCACGCCACTCAAAGGTTTGATGGTGTGACAGTGCAGCTTTAAGATCATGATTTTCTGTATACGGAACATGCTTTCCATTCTGCATGTCTGTGGCACATAGCCTTTCTAGTATGGACGCTGCCATCAGCCCTAGACGCTGAACATGTGCCGCCCCCCTGTGTGTTGCGTGTGAATTATCAGAAGATGGAATAGCATCGAAGTCGGCCCAGATAGGACGCCACCAAGAGGTTGGTCGGGTTCAGTCACATACAGTATCTGCTGTATGTGCCTGAAACAAGGTAATTTTGTGATATTTAGGTTCCAAAAGCAGAATTAATAGGAAATATTCGTAACTTAGCAAACCGATAATGAAACCTAGCTATATGTTCACTGCATCTTTTCAAAAATACACACAAAAGGAAATAACAAGATAGAAAATTGGCTTCAATGTTATGAAATGACACATTCTCCAAGCACTGCGTAAGATTTGGTAGGAGAATAACAAACAGTTCCTGCTACTGGGTCAAGGTTGCCGCGAATTTAAAGACAAATGCGGGTAGGTATCGAAGCGTCCCCTGTTTCCACTCAATTTAACACTGGTGCTGCCATCTGGTTTCATGAAAATGTAGCAGTTTCCCATCGACACCAAAAGATAAGCATTTACCATCTTCAGATGGCCTTCCCATAGAAATTAGCATGGTGACATAGTATTTTTTAGCATTTCTCATTTGTACATGTTCCCAACTATCATAATCCAGAACTGTTTGAAGATAGCAATAGAACATCAGTGTCATTTAGCAACATTTTCAGATGGCCCTCCCATAGAAGTTAGCATGGTGACATGCCATTTTTTGCATTTTCTATTTGTTGATATATAGAACTTATATTATCCTGAATTATTAGCAAATTAGAATTCAGAAATCACCAAATTACCATCATTTGTCTTTAAATCAACCAGAGCTAACACAGTTTAGCTCTGGTGGTCAGTGTAAGGTCGGCAGTGGATAGTAGTGCCATCTCACGAGTTGCACTGAAACTCTCCAGGTATCCCCTAGCAGATAGCCAGTGAAGCAGGGTAGGCTTTGTGTCGTTTACGTATAGGTGTCACTGGTAATATCAGTATGTAGAAACAAATCCTAGATACACCAATGTGAACAGGGAATAATTCACTAGAGGATGGATGTACGTATACCGTAGTACAGTGGAATATCTGATTGTTGTAACTACGACCTAAAGTCTAAAGAGTAAGATTAATGTGAACAAATAACCATGTGCGTTGAAGAAGATGGTTTTCGGAAAGAATTATATATGTGCATTAGGGCCCACAACGTGTGGCACAACTGTATAAGATCCCTTATTATCTTATGATAGTCTCTGTATCCCTCTGACCCTACACCCAATCAGACCTCCCCCCCCCCCCCCCCCTCCTGTCTCTGTCTCTGTCTGTCTCTGTCTCTGTCTCTCTCTGTCTCTCTCTGTCTCTCTCTCTCTCTCTCTCTGTCTCTGTCTCTCTCTCTCTCTCTCTCTGTCTCTCTCTCTGTCTCTGTCTCTGTCTCTCTCTCTCTCTCTCTCTCTCTCTCTCTCTCTCTCTCTCTGTCTCTGTCTCTGTCTCTGTCTGTCTCCCTCTCTCTCTCCCTCTCTCTCTCTCTCTCTCTCTCTCTCGATCGATCGATCGATCGATCGATCGATCGATCGATATTCATGCTCCTCTACGTACCCTGGTTTTAGTTTTAACCTTTCCTGATCTGTATGCCCCACCTATACTAATGTCTCTACTATTTGTACTTAACCACAATGCGTCCACGCGTATCTTGTTTAGATTTTAGTTAGGGCCACCAGGCTGCTAATTAGACTTGGTGTTAGTGATAAAACTGTGGATTTAGACTGGTTGTAGTGGTCTGAACTCTGACTAGTTTCTGGCGCACTATATTATTTTTTCGCATATGGAAAAATCCAATCGGTCGTGGTTAGTCACGCTGCAAAACTACTGACACCGACTTCATTTTTCTATTGGAAAATAATTCTGTTCCGTTGCATATTTTCTTGTTGTAAACAGTACTTATTTTGATACACTCATTCACTACATTTAAGAATCCTGCTGATGTAATTATAATTATCTATTTAGGTGAATTTTAATTCTCTGGATTTATACTGGTACTCCCTAGCGGGTGGTCAGGGAAGCAGGGTAGGTACTGTGCCATACAGGCGTGGATGGGTGGGTTGGGGGCGGGGGTGCTGCAAAGAACAGGTAACTATGCGACGAGAATGACTGGAAGTGTAGAGAAGGAAGGGGTTGGGATGGGAGTTGAAGCCCACACGTCCATAGGGGCCATACATTAAGTATCGGTACATATGTACAGTGAGGGGATGGGGTGGGGCCAAAGATATTAAAAAATTTTGTCACATCCCTTCTTGGGTCTATTGTGTACTATCGTAAAACTGGATGAGCTTTAATCTTGGCCACCGTATGCCACGACTGGAGTTTGGCATAGTGACTTCATGAGGCGAAGACGAGTGAAGTCTGGAGCCCAAACTCCAGGAGTGGCATGCAGTGGCCAAGATTAAAACGAATCAGGTTTTGATTTTATCCTACCCCGTCTCCTCGATTTTGGAATATTATGTGATAACAACTCCGTATGCCGCTAGTGGCATATAAAACTTCATATGTGGCATATGTGGCATATAAAACTTCAGCATGGCAAATGGAAACTCAATGTTAATCCTATGGGATTTTATATTAGGGGTATGATAAAAGGTGGGATGAGGGAAGGTTTTTAAATAGAAAGTTTGATTTATGTACTGGATAGCGCCTCCAAGCGGTCATTGAAAGATAGTATTTTATGGATGGCTTCATACCACAATTCGATACTGATACACCATCCTCTGTGTACACTACAACCAATGAGTCAATATGTTGAAATGTGGTACAGCAGTCTTTGCTCGCAAAAGATACAATTAGCTGTTTTGCTTTTTGAATAACTTGAGCTGGTTTATTAGTTGCTGGAGAAAGTTGTGTTTCATACACAAATTGCGAAAGAGAGACCAAGGGTTTGTACTATGATGTATTTTTGCATAATAAGTAACTGGAGAATTCGCAGTTAAAATCATATAAAATATGATGCGAATTATTGTGATACTATCCTTAATTTCCTATATTTTATCTTGTTTACATGATTAGTATTTTTGTAAGTTGATAATTGTTTTATCATCGTTTCATTATGAGTTGCTCAATTTGGAAGAGCGATTTGTAACGAATCGAAGGCAATAATCAGTATTTAATTACTTATATTATAAAACAAAATCTGTGACAGAAGTCGCCGTGTATCTGCGGTAAACATTTAGAGGGCGTCTTCTCCTGAGGTGTCGAGGATTCCTTAACTTGGGATGTGGCGCATTATCGTAGTGTCTTAGAGAGAATGTCGATATAATTTATCAACATTTAAAAGTAGCTAGTGTAGTGTAATTTGCGTGTGAAGGTTGAAAACCATTGTCTTCTGTAACATTGCTTCTGCTAATAAAGAAAAGAAAACCAAAAAGTGTCTATGTTTGAATCTTTCTGAAGACATGATATCGGAAATTAAACCCTAAATAAAAAGAAGCGTTTGTAACATCATTTTGCCGTAGAATATTAAAACATTAATCAATATTTCTTCTAATTTCTCTGTTAATTTGAGACATCTAACAAATATTTTAAGACGTCTAAATTCTTTAGATCCATTCTGAACCAGTGCGTTATTTAGCAGCTAGCGCAAAGCTGCTGTTAGCCGCCGTGCCCTCTAGCGGATACCCGGGGAACCAGCGTAGATCGAGAACCAGAAAAACGCGAAAAAACGGCAGCTGGTACCCGAGGACGCATTGACAAAATCCGGAACGGACCAGCGGAAAAAGTTGAGGGTGTATCTAGGTCAAATCTTTCACTCTCAAATGATCCCATTTTTGCAGATTACTCAGGAAAGGATGCGAGTTTTTAATTGATTCTTACACTGATGGATAGGAGATCCGAAAATGCACTAGCCAATACAAATTTGTTTTTGTGTTTCCTAATTAATTGAGCACAAATTAAAGTTTACTGATTTTGAAAATTGATGAAACTAGGTCACATCTTTGAAGTTGTCTCACTTGCTAAAAATACACCATATGAAAATAATTCAAGACTTAAATGATAGCATGATATGTTGTCCTTGAAGTCCAGTGCAAATTTTTGTTAAGAATTCAACACATTTTACGTAAATGAGTTTTAAGTGCAAGCTGATAAAATATTTTTCTCAAAATTTCTTTAAATTTACCCAAAACCTATTTATATTGTAAGTAGCACAATGGTATTATAATTCACGTTAGATAAGATATAGATGTTCAATTCTGGTCTATTGTTGATACCCTATGAATGATTGGACGCTTGGAATTATTTCTTAAATTGAGTAGATTTACATAGGTTTATTGAAGGTTGGTACTGAAATCTCTATTTCTCAATAGATACACAGAATATCAGAACAGGAGATTGTAAAACTGCAATAGAGTAACTTCCCCAAAGGACTATAGGTTTTTGTCTCCCACAAAATTATAGATATATATAATAAACTTGATTAAACTAAGGTATGGGAAAATATTATGAAAAGGTATATTTGTGCTTACAGTGCCATCTAGTGGATCTTGTACAAACAGAATATCAGTCTACCTTGCAGAGGCTTAGTTACAACATAGAACCAGACATACTCGGGCTACGACCTTGCCAATGCTCACGCCCTCCCCCATCTCCCCCCCACCTCCAATAATGACATCCCTCACACCCACAACCTCACCCACCTCCCCACCTCATCTACATGCTGTCCCATGCCTTCCCCCACTCCTCCCCGCCACTTCCCCATACTGTCCCATGCCTTCCCCCCTCCTCCCCGCCACTTCCCCACGCCTTCCCCGCCTCCTCCCCGCCACTTCCCCACGCTGTCCCATGCCTTCCCTCTCACACCTCCGTGCCCACCCATTCCCCGCCACTTCCTCACGCTGTCCCATGCCTTCCCCCCTCCTCCCCACCACTTCCCCACGCTTTCCCCGCCACTTCCCCACGCTGTCCCATGCCTTCCCTCTCACACCTCCATGCCCACCCATTCCCCACCACTTCCTCACGCTGTCCCATGCCTTCCCCCCTCCTCCCCGCCACTTCCCCACGCTTTCCCCGCCTCCTCCCCGCCACTTCCCCACGCTGTCCCATGCCTTCCCTCTCACACCTCCATGCCCACCCATTCCCCACCACTTCCTCACGCTGTCCCATGCCTTCCCCCCTCCTCCCCGCCACTTCCCCACGCCTTCCCCGCCACTTCCCCACGCTGTCCCATGCCTTCCCTCTCACACCTCCATGCCCACCCATTCCCCACCACTTCCTCACGCTGTCCCATGCCTTCCCCCCTCCTCCCCGCCACTTCCCCGCCACTTCCCCACGCTGTCCCATGCCTTCCCTCTCACACCTCCATCCCGACCCATTCCCCGCCACTCTCACCCCCACACTGCCCCCTGAAACGTTCACCTTTGTGCACCCCCCACTCTCACGCTTTCACTCACTGCTCCACCATGCTCCTCCCCACTCTCACCCTCAACCCCCCCCCCCCTCTCCACCTTCACCATGGTTTCTAAAGTTTTACTTTTTGTTGTAGTTAAATACTTAAATGTGAATATTCCGTAAGCTGATAACTTCTGAGCAAACTTTTATATACTGAACACTTTGGTGTTCTTACGTCCTTAGGAATGCAGGAATGCAGGAAGCGTGGAATTTGGTGGCTACAGAGACCCTCTACAGGCTTGAGGGCTCCCTGACGTTCCTGCATTTTCAGCTATTCTGTTCATTTCTGGCCTCAACGGAGCTAAAATTGCTTTTTTTAAATAAATATTTTGTCAACTTAATGATCCTACAGCATAGGACAAAACTATAAGATATTCATCTGCTAATTTTCTCCTCAGATTTACATCGATCTCAAGAATGACCTTTGAACGTGAATAAATCTGGAATTCCAAGGAAATCCCATGCCTGTAAATGTTTATCAAACACTTGCTTTTCTTTTTTTTTAAAGCAATTTATATTATGGGAATATTGTGTGTACAGTCACTGAATTCGCTGATACAGCTGTTCTTCCACTCGGGCCGTAGCCTCCTACTCCTCATTCTAATGGTGGGTGTTAAGCTGAACGAGCAGTGGGTACAAATTTTGTGTAGGTATTTGGTAAGACCTGACCAGATTTTGAACCAACGATCTCCCATACTCGAGGCAGACACCCCTACTACTTAGCAACTGAGCTTGGTAACATAATAAATTGACAGTTTAAGTAACACGAGAGGGGCTTCAATATATGTGCAGTCACTCTGAAATATCTACAATCACACTCGGTAACATCTCCAGATCAAAACTAAGTGACCTTCAAATTCTTAGTATTTATAACACTTTGATGTAATATTCAACGTCTAGGGAAATAAAACGGATCTTTACATTTAGGAGAAGTTGTACGATATGTGCTTCTCGCTGCCCGACACCTTACAAGACTAACACACAACTCGGGTTTCTTTACTTAAAACTTTTATTTCGTCGCAGTTTTCTAGCGCCAATTACAACGTAAACAGAGATCAAGGTAAAATTAGCATCTTCACCAAATGGGTTTCCAAAATGTTTTCTACTGGGTTAAAACTTACCCCTTTGAGTCTCTTTACCCCTTTGAGTGTCGAATAGATTGTACATTTTCAATATAATTTGATCCCATTAATGTAAACGTGATAGCAAGGCCTTCGGGTTATTTTTCTCCCAAAGGAATATGTGCAAACCATTTTCGACTTGGAAACGAGAGACGTATGACTTTTGCGGAAATGATACAAAAGAATAACTTACAAAAACAAGTATTGTACAACATTTTCCAAGTTTCCTCCTCCTCCTCCTCCTGCCATAAAAGACAAATCCAGAAGATTTGAGAACTACCTTGAACCCAGGTCTTCCGCTTTAAACATTGACAACATATTGTGCACTATATTTTATACTAACCGACCGTCGCTTTGTATAATCGGAAAACTTTTTATTTAGATAGCTGCGGAATAATTCACAAGTATTTGTATAATGCAAAACAGAATAGGTAAGTCTGTACTGTGTACCATATAAACTAGATTCAAACCTTGTGGACATCCATAGCGGAATATCGTGACTTCAGACGGGGCATATGGCCCAGCTTCTACCCTCCCCACAGACCTCCACAACGTCTCATGCCTGCATGTGGCCGTATCCAACGCCAGACAACACATTAACGCGGTACATACTCCCTCCTCGCGTGTCACACACGTCTTGTACAGGGGCAGGGGAAGAACTACATCCCATCATCTCACAGCCTGACTCCATACCCCTAAAGATCAGTCCTATATGATCCATAACAGGTTTCTATAGATACATTCTCCACTCATTAGACACCCAAAAGTGGGCGGTTATTTACCACCACGAACAAGACCCGGCAAGTGTTCACGCGATTCTCGAGAGAAGCAAAAGAAGGTTCCGGTTACTTTAAGATTTACAACTCCCATTTACATCTCTGGACCCTTCTTTTGTCACTGCATGCCACCTTGGAGTACCCGCGACATGTAGAATTGATTTTATTAATAGCACACTCTCGCACTCATAGCTATGGCGCGTAATACACAGTATTCCTTTCAGAAACAGTAGAAGACACAGAAAACCCTTTACGCAAACTGAACTGCGCCTATTTAACATTCACATTCACAAAAAAACACATCACAAATTCTGTAACAATGTACTCTCTAGGAGGGGGTGATAATGACCATAATAGTGCCTAGAGTTAGTGTTCAATTTCATCCCCAAAAATTCATGCAATTGCAAGGTTTTCGATTTAATTTCAGGGGAATGTTAACACAGGTTCGGATTTACATTCAATCATCTCAGATATAGTAACCTTATCCTAGTTTCTGTCATAGTGCGAAGCTTTCACTATTAAGTCGATTGAGTCATACACTGCTTTACAACTCAAATAGGCTGCAGGGAAAAAAGACAGGGCAAGCGTCAACTTGTCTCCTTATTTGAACCAATTTGCGACAATCATAAACTTCATGAAGGCCTAGTGCAGTGCGACTAGGACGTTTTTTTCTGTACAACTCCATAGACATTTCGGGGCAGCAACCTTTCAACCCTCGCCCGGCTTTCTCCGTAAAATCCTTTTAGCACCAACTAGAAATGTCTAAATACAACTCTGTGTCTGATTCGGCTGCGAAAAATACAGTAAAACTTTCCCCCATCTTGCTTTATTGTGGCCTGTTCTTAAAACCTCGGTATTAGCTGCCAACAAAGCCACAATAATTTGATATTTTGTTAAACGGAACACTTATAATTTCAAATACATCAGCTTTCTCAATGATCCAGGAAAATACAACTGTTCATATCTGGGAATACTCAAAAATGGCATAACATGAGCTTGGCTCTGTTTTTTCTTTCTTTGATGGCTGAGCATGAATTCTTTTAGTTTCAACTATGACACCCTCTAAGGCAAGCGTCTCCATGACAACGTGACCGCCGAGTGGTACAACACCTGGTCTCCAGTCAGACAAACAAAACACAAGGTGTAAGCATCTAAAAGCACTGGGCCAGAGCAGCCTCCACACTTAAGGCATTCATGGCTTGAATGGAAGCAACCGAGGGAATGATGATACCAGGCCCTTGGATCACGCACATTTTGAAGACAAAAAAAAAAAAATCAGGGGGGGAAAAATGCAGCTTTTTTTGTTATCACTAAGGAAACCCATTGCTTGTCCGTGGAAGATAGTCTGTTAAAGTCCAGTGGAGAGAACAAATAGGTAAAATGGAGGTGATGTATGGGACTTGCGGAAGACAGGCGTAGTGCCTATTCTGTGTCCCTTCTGGTGTACCAGGCCAGCCAGACCAGCCCATACCAGGCAGGCGCCGTCAAACATCCATTTCTACAACTACTATTATGACAAAAAGGGCATACTCTTTTGTCTCAGAACTCGTAACTGCGTCAAGGACCATAGGACTCGAGGGCCACGCGCAGTTTTTATCTATTTATTTTCCCTGTTTGTGGCTAGTTGCTACATTCGGGTTCGACCATCCGCTCCAGCTTTACATAGATAGATCACCATTTGAGTGTAATTGTAGCCAGTGTTGCCCTGCGCTGCCTGCCACAACAATAACTCTATACACGATATGACAGCTTCTCTGCAACTTCCAGAAAAAAAAAATACAAAAAAAAAGATAGATGGGCAATAAAACACAAATACAAAGTGCAATGCGACAGGTATAACTCTTTTTTTGTTTTCTTGCCCATCATTATAGGGTGACATACACACATGCAAAAAATGCACCTATTGCTATTTCTGTCGTGACATCAATATGTACAGAATAAATAAGAGAGCACTGTTTCGAGAGGCATCAGACCAGTTCGCAGACCACCGCTAACCGGCCAAACACACAGCATTGAGCCAGTTTCTATGTTTTCTTTTGAATAATTTTCTTTTGATAACCACACTCACCACCCATGTACGACCTGGCCTGCTCGTGGGCGCTGTCTGTAGACGAGTACACCCGTTACACATGGCCCCCGCACTGTGGGCGTAGTAAAAATAGAAGCCCACACAGGAGCCGTTGAGTGGTGAGGTTGACTCCGGCCACGCGGCACTCTTTGACCCGCGCACACCATCTTCTTCTCTTCATTTCCATAAAGCCTCATTCACTCCAGCATCCAGTCGCCGACGACGAGGTCCCCGAGTTCCAGCTTCGCGTTTTGGTCACACAGTCTTCTGACAGGTCTCGGTACAACACCAAAGTACAACAGTACAGCCGCTCACCCGAGTCCGCCCAGAGCGAGACGAGAACAGGACCACTGGGCACTGACGATCTACGGCCTCACCACTCACACACGACCTGTGTGCGCGGTGTACATGTCCTATCCTTGACCTCATTAGACATGACCTTGATTACGTCCTGACCTTGGCCTCATTAGAGATACGACCTTGACCATGACCTTGGGCGTCATGACCTTGACCCGCGTCCGGCAGGGTTCAGGCAAAGTACATGACGGAGACGGTGTCAGGGTGGACCTGCACGGCCTTGGCAATGGCATCGAACGGCCGTTCAGAGTCTCCGTTACCGGAGCTATGTTGGCTGCCCATGCCACTGAAACACAGAGAAGGGTGAGAGTGATGAAACATCGGGACACGCCTGCCTCTCCGCTCTCTTACCTCTCCTCGTCCTCACCACTGCCGGGGACATCTCTCTCCACCGTCCAATGCTTCAGTCTCACCGATATCGTGGGGAGTTTCTCTACGGCCTCGGTCGTCGGCTCACCATTCGCCTCCTTCACAAACACTGTTTGGTCTCTCAGTTAAAATCTCTACATTTTCTCATATTTTTTTCTCTCTTTAATTATAATAATATTAAAAAAACTTCATTTGTATTTTCATTTTCGTTTTGATCGTTCGCGTGCGTGTGTGTGTGTTTTTTATTGATTTTTTTGTTTACATTCGTGGCGGCCACCATTGGCTACTTTCACACAACACGTACACTTAATAATTTTGATCCCCTTAAAGGCTTCTGGTGTATGCGACAACAGGAATTTTGTTCCTCACTTTCAGCCCCTTACAATCTGAACAAAGACCACTTAGATTATGATTCGCCTCTTACAAACAGCACACATCTCCCTACTGAGGGCCTGTAGTTTGTTTGTGTCTCTCTCATTTCACGCCATTTAATTCACAAACTTGCAGCATCCACCAGATTTTTTAAAAATATTTTATCTCATCAGACACTAGGGGTGTTGGGACTAGACCAAGTATGTGAACGACCCCAGACAATGTTGAGTGTACTCTCAACATTGTCACAGAGAATCCAAGTACATCTCCACTTACGAGTTTTTTTTGTTTTAATAGTCCATGTTTTGTAAAGATAAAAACCATCTGTGACATCACCACTATATGACAGACTCTCTATGACAGACCTCAACTTCCTAAAACAATACCAATACTCTGAATACACTAAAGCCTTTAAGGATAGGACTTGGTTTAGTTCAATGTGCTCGATGTAACAGAAGAATTCAAAAGGAGGAAAAAAAATACAAATACAAAGACTCCGATTCTTACAAAAAACTCTTGACCAGACAAAGGTAATGGTGACCTTGACCTCTGACCTTGTGTATAGTGACTTTGACCTTTGACCTCTGATGGAGAATGACCTCAGTATGAAGTATAAGTTGAAACCGAGGCGGTGAACATCACCAAACAGAGTTTCTAACACTCTCCAATCGCAGTTGGAAAACAACACAGACCATGGTTTTCAGATATGGGGGCCAAGTCTTTCTCTACAGTTGCCATACTTTATAATAAGAGTTGCCATTTCGCTGAGTCTTACTCTCTTGGCATGGAATATTATAATAAAATGATGATTCTGTAGTTGGTGTGAATGCGTGCGTGAGAGTTGTGGCTTGTCATGGACACAATAATAATCAAATGATAACGGACAAAAATGGGAGGACATGACAAGAAGAACCTTATAATGAGTTCCATGGTCCGGTGAGGCGATAAACAAGAGTGTGACTTGTGTTTTTATTGTGTCACCCTTTGCCCTTCAGTTCAGAGGCGCTCTACTTCACACTGATCGCGCTGGAGGTGGTTCACCCGCTCCTGGTCGGGGCCGAGCAGTGGGCGCGTGAACACCTCCAGCTTTGTTACAATCTGGTCTCCAGTTCGAGAGGAGCGGGTGGGTGGTTCTTTGGTTGTGTATAATAATATAATGATTCACTAGAGATCGGTGAGTCTAGGCAAAGTACATCACTTTGAGCGTATCATGGTGGACAGAGATGGCTCGTGCCATTGCAGCAAAGTTGCGCTCGTCGCTGTTGCCCGAGTACTGACTACCCTCGCCACTGGAAAACAGGAAAAGAAACAAAAAGAGAGAAATCTCCCATTAATGGATGGCTCTTGACGGCGCGGCGTGAGGAGGAATTAGTCGATCGACTAGCAGGCTGCGGCATGTGGGAGACTCAACAGACACTGTAACAAGCAAAGCGCTGCCACTAGAGGTTGACAGAAGCCATGCGTCTAAGCGTTGTGGTGGTGGGGCTGAGTGGGGAGGGTGGGCAGCCGTGAGGAGGTCACATGACACATGCACAGTTTACAAATCATCGTAAAGCTGCACATCAACCAGACACATCAAATCCAACCAGCGAGCAGTGCAGCCTTACTGACAGTCTTAACAACAATTCTGGATAACGAGATCAAGTTACGTTTACACTGAATTCATATATTACGGAGAGATTTACTGTTATTTAAAGATACGGAGACATTAGTTGAGGTAGAGATGTAGAGCCTAGTTTCACGCTGATTTAGTGAGCAGCACTCTGTGCGTCAAACTCCTACACGCAGTCCTTTACTTACAAGCCGCAGGCACCACTCCGAGTCACTTCCACAAAGCCTCCAGAGCTACCAGGCCTAATGGGCATCAATTCTAAACTTTGTTTCAGGCATGGCATTTGGAATAGAAAAAAGTCCGAAAAAAAGTACCACACATTTGTTTTCCCAAATTAATAAATAAATAAATAAAACCGCCAAATGAAGAAATGCCACAGACTTGGGGGGCCCTTTGGGTTCCAGGAGCAAAGTCCGGGCGAAGGCCCAGGAGGCAAAGCCCCAAGAAAATCATGCATTTTCAGTTATTGTAAATTAATTTCTGGCCACAGCTGAGGGCTGAAATGGCCTTTTTTATATTTTATCAACTTACTGATTATACAGCATATAACAAAACCATAAACTTTTGACCCCCGGCCAATTTTCTCTTAAATTTGACATTGATCTCAAAAAAGGACGTAAAAAAAGTCTAGAATTCCAGAAAAATCATAGGGAATCCAATGCCTATATCTTTTAGATGAAACAAACAGATGGTTCTAAGTGAGAGATTGGTAGCGGCCTGGGGGCTCGGTGCGACCCTGAGACTCAGTCTGACGTGAACGCGGCACCGCGGTCCGGGCACCGCGGTGTGCTGTATGCGTGATGTGTGCAGTGGCGCCACCTACGTCCCGTCACGTGACCTTGCCACCAGGCCACGTGACCAAGTGACGTCACCGTGAGTGGGTGCGCCGACAAGAAGGCAGGGTCCGCCATGAGACCTGTACGGGCGGCCGTGGACGCGGCCCTCAGCTCGCCGTCTTCCCTCACCAGGAGCGGGATTAGTTTGTTTTCTCATTTTTACTCGGGTTATTGTTGAGAGTGTTTGTTTCTGCTAAATGACTGGTGCTTCATGTTGGTGTTTTCAGTCCTACCCAGCTGCCTTGTGTGTTGGTTTGTTGTTGGGTTGTTTTTTTCTAAATAAATCTACATAGCCTACATGTTGGCGTTGGATTAAATGTACTAAACAGAGAGTTTTTGTTATTGAAAAAAAAAAGAAAAGAAAATTCAAATCTAGCCCCATCCCCAAGTCTATACCCTCTCGTCTAAGCCACCGAAACCCCGAGTGTTAAAATGCGACCTACTACAATACATAAGACCATCACACCAGACTTACTGTCATTCAAGCCTTACTCCGGATCTCCTACAGTCTATAGACTTTTCTATCTTTTTTTTTTCAAATAAACGTAATATTGTTAATTCTTTCTTTATATCTTTGCGCCACTAGCCATGTTGTCCAGATCTAATATGGTTAAATTTGTTGTAAAAAAACAAAGTAGAAAGTGCTCCACACTACACCCAGGGAGGTTAATATTAAGTGCCTCGTTCGACAAGAACGTCTCAAGTCATCACAGAGTGGAGAGTGGAGAGGTTGAGAGTGGAGAGTGGAGAGGGGAGGCCGACTGACGCCAGAGCCGTCCTTGTCGAGAGGAGGACCAGAGAAGGTGAATTTGTAATGTTTCAAATGAGAGATCCTGACCTTTGACCCCAGTTCTCAGACGAACTGAAATCAAAACCAAAAAAGGAGAAAAATTAATATATCAAGAGACACAACACGTGTGGTCATGACAAGGAGACAAGTTCAACAACTGTATCGATGGGTTTCTCTACAAGTACCTCTCTGACCAGTCTATAACTGTATGGTGGTAACGGAGAAGAGGGGTTTCTCTACAAGTACCTCTCTGACCAGTCTATGAACCCTTCTGTGTGTAGCTTCTCCCTCACCCTGCAAAAACTCAGGGGATATGAATTACATAACATTTTCTGCCCCTATTCCAGAAACCCTTTTCATTACGAGACCTAGTCAATCATGTACCTTTCAACCATAATTTGTGTTATGGGAGCTCTAAGCCTCTGTGAATTATTACCTATAACTTTCTACTTGATTTTTTTCTCTAATTATTTGTTTGGGAACAAACTTGTCCATTTTTGCGTACAGAGATGCCACTCTCAATACTACAGTAAACTGAGCCCACCTCGTCTGGTCACAGACAGGGGACCTCGGAGAGCCCGCGCCGAGTAGGGCCGCCATTTAAACACGTCAACTGACATGCACAGTCCCATCTTAATGCTTTGTGCTTTAACGCCTCTGGGCGTCCTGAGGTATGTATAGTAACCATCAAAGATTAAACTTTTATTTTTTGTAGACTTATTTCAGCCAATTCTTTTCAATTTTTCAACAACATTATCATAAAGAGGTAGACGCCTCTGTGAAGACGCTGATACATCCTAACAGACCAGTCACACTGATCGTGATACCAGCATCACACATCAAGTCCTGGACCTACCACCGAGATTCACCGGTGGTAAAATGTCTCGAGGGCAGCTTGGATATAAAAAAAATCTGCTTCAAAATGTTTAGATTTGGTCTCTCTCTATCCATCACAAATATTTTTACAACAATTACAGAACCTGGGCAATCTGGAATCACAATGAAATTTTTCTCTCTCTCTTTTTTCGTGGTTTAAATTGACAGGGGAGAGATGGGGCTTCAATATGTATTACCTATCTCGACTTTTACAGTAGGCTCACCATACAGCAAGCATTGATAATGCAAAGACTATCAAATATTTTGGACATTAAGCTGGTAATAGCAATGCCTTTCCAACGCTACTTACCACGATGGAAGCATGTGCAAGTTACCGCAGCTTATTTTATCTCTGATTTCTGGTTTCTTGGCCAAGCTTTATTGGCTTTTGCACCGAGAATATATTTGCCTCGAGACATGGTACAAAAGGCCGGGCTTTATGACTTTTACGCCTCCCTAATAAGAACAATGCATTTTTATCAGTTTATATCCGTGTTGGTAGCATTTCTGACCTAAAAATGTCTTTTGAAATAGTTGAGACTAATTGATTTTGTCTGACCGACTCGTATTAAAACTATTCTGAATTTTCCATATTTCATTGTTTTTGCTCAGTTAAAATTAATTAATATTGAAAATAGTTTTTACGGATTTCTGACCTGTTTTTTTGTTGTTGTAAATTTCAATATTGATATTGGACTCTGTTCCTCACAAAAATGCCTTGTCTTTACAATCTTTGGCTGATTAAGCATCTAGCTCATGCAGAAGATGCGGAAACTTTTAGTGGTCTTACCAGCAATTCACCTGGATATCCAAACCCTATGTTACATAGGTATTGTACATGTACTGGGGTTTAATAAACCCATAAAACAAGGATAAAATAAACTGCCATAATATAATTAAATATTGGTACCTATGCGATTTAATTTACATTCAAAATGGGGACATATTCTGATATATGATGTCAAGTTCTATAATGTTATCTCTCTCTTTTTTTAAACAGAATTCTGATAAACTAAATTCATTTCTCATTTCAAATCAGTTAAGTGGCATCTCTGTACCTTCAGCTGTTTGTTTTGATCACTACACGAACCCTTGTTTAAAAAAACAACAGAAAATGGCGTCTAGACGTCTAAAATAGAGCTGATATTTTGGGAGGTTTTCATGTCTTAACGATTGAACTGTAGCAGTTATTACACAGAGGAGTGAGTGTACGTTCGGGCATGTGGGGCTGCCTTGGTGTCGGTGGAGGAATTGAAAGGTGAAACAACAGATAAGACCAGCACTAATCTGACTGCACCCGGAGTTAACGGTGTGTAGGGGGGGGGGGGGGGGGGGTGCCATGTACTTGGCGCAGTCCTTATTTCTGTGTGGTTTTTGGAAACACCGGAGTACATTGAATGTCTGCAGCATGGTATGTCAACTTTGTTTCATGAAATTTATTCTGTTTTGCATTTTGCAGACATGGGATTTGGAAACCAAAAAGAAATCCGGAAAAGGTGCAGGGGTGTTCGGTCTGGACGATCCTGCATTTTCTGCTAATATACGTGGATTTCTGGCCTTAGCTGAGAGCTGAAATGGCCTAAATTTTGTCGACTTAATGATTACACAGCATCTAACAAAACCACGTGCTTCACACCTCTACCAAATTTCCTCTTTGGATTGACATTGATCTCAAGAATGGCCTTTAGGGGATAAAAAAAAGTCCCGAATTCCGGAAAAATCCCGTGAAATCCCATGCCTGATCATGTTATGGTGGAGGGTGTGGCCCTCAAGTGACTACATGGAGCGCCCCTCGGTGCCATCCCCGTGTGTCTCCACCCTCCCTGCTAGCACCCCGCGGTCAGGCACATCGCTGGAGCCCCCAACACGATGAACACGACATCGTCTGACCTCACTCATCTCAGGGATTTACCAGGAGACCGAATAACACATACTATCTGTATATTCATGTCACACTTCTGATATGGCTATATTATTTGTTGGTTGAAATTACAAACCTATCGGAAACCCAATCATTTCGTACCAACTGTCAAGTATGTCTTTCAATTTTTGGTGTGAATATGTATGACTGTAAGATGTCATGCAGCCTTACTTTACCAGCGTGAGCTTAGAGGGACACAAAGTGAACCTACTGAAACACCAGCTACCCGTGCTCAAAACACTACTTCCGGATACAGGCGCTCAAGGCGCTTGACGACTTGTTATTTTAATTTATACGCCTCAATTTTCAATCCTTTAAATCAGGCATGGGATTTGAAAATAACAAATCATGAAAGAGTGTATCTGGGGGTTCGGGGCATGTATTTTTAGCTAAACTGAGACCTAACATGGCCTTTTAATTACATTATCTTATTTTCTCCTTGGATTTACATTGGGACGTAAAGAGAAAATCCCATGCCTGTTAAGTACATATATTTTACATACTGAACAAGTGCCATCACAACTTATTGGCAAACTTATTCAGAGACAACTGAAGTTAAGTAGATGTCAATAGTACCAGATGAGACCAGAGACTAAATCTAACCTCAAACCCATCTAGCGTAAGCAGTAACGCCTCGTTCTGAGTTGTATCCGGAAGTAATGTTTTGAGCACGGGTATCTGCCGTTTCAGTGGGCTCACTCCCTTTCGGTACCTACGACCTTATCACGGCAGTGGCGTATGACAATGAGGTGGAGATAAATACACAATATTGACTGGTTCAGATACAAGCGGCCGTATATTCAGAGGAGTTGACGCGTAGTAATATCCGAGCGCATGCAAGGATACTACGCAGAGTCAACTCCAAGGAGCATACAACCACTATTTTCTCATATGCACTGTTTTTCTGTATATGCCGGTTTTTGCAGCCCGGAGCATACAACATATCTGTATGCTCCGAGTATGGTGATACACACGCCCTATGTGTTTTTTTATGGATATTCTGTATTAGGTGGATTATAAAGGACTGGTCGGCACACCCTGCGACACACAGACAACTACTCTGCCTGCGTTCACGTCAGATTAAATCCCAACAAACACCAGTTTCATAATCAAACACAAACACTTTACAAATACGGATGCGGAGGAAGCTCCCACCCTAAAAAATAAACTAATAACCAACACAGAATGAGAAAGAACGGAAAAGAAACAAACATGTTGCGGTGTTTCACGGGCGGATCTGCCAAACTCAAACAGTTCTAAGTGTGACATGGCTTCGTGCTCTGACAACTGAGTCCTAACGCAGACAGATTCCGCGACACGCCCAAATGTCATCTAAACCAAGCATTAGCAAGAGCCAAGCCAATTACTTTGATTTATCAGAAATAAAATAAATATTACAAGAACCAGATTACTAAACAAAATACATACATCAACCAAAAAGAAACCCACCAAAAATAATTTAGGAAATAAAATAATGAGTCTCAATGAAATAGGAGATATAAAGGTTTACTTTACAAACGTTTACCATCATCATTACACTTTGACAGGTCAAAATTGTGCGAGTGACAGTCAGTACCCAATCTTTGTTGTTAATCGAATATATATGAATTTATAAGTTTACAATCTTAAAAATAACTTTGGGCTCAAGTCCCCATCTCTCCCCCATTTTTTGGGGGGTCATTTATAAAAAAAAACATATATATATAAATATATGTAAACAACATATTTTTTGGCATATATATAAGGGGAAAAAAAACTAAAATTTGGTGGTACCAGGCACTTAGGGGCCACGTCTGATGTACCCTACATAAAGTATCCATACAGATTATTAACTCTGCTCGACTGGTAGCGAGCAGCGGGTAGCGTCACACGTTTGACCTGTCAAAGCCCGGCGGCGGGGGGCGGCGGGCGGCACCTACCTGTCGTGCTCCTTCTCGACGAGGTGGTAGCGCGCGCGGAAGGCCACCAGGTGGGCGTAGTAGGCGGGCGCGGGGATGGAGACGGAGCGCGTGCACCGCACGTACGTGTGACACAGCTGGTAGGTCAGCATCTGCAGCTCGTCCGCGTTGAAGTGGTTGTCGTCCCATAACACGTGGTAGTGCGACGGTCGGCTCGTCCCCTGAAGAACAGAAACTTCAATTTAATAGTGCTCTCATAGTTCACTTGTCCTTCCCAGCCAAATATCAACTTCATTTTAATAGTGCACTCATTGATTAGTTCACTTGCAATTCCCTGCCGAACATCAACTTCATTTTAATAGTGTTTTCATAGTTTAGTTCACTTGCAATTCCCTGCCGAACATCAACTTCATTTTAATAGTAATTTCATAGCTTAGTTCACTTGTCATTCCCTGCCAAATATCAACTTCATTTTAATAGTAATTTCATAGATTAGTTCACTTGTAATTCCCTGCCAAATATCAACTTCATTTTAATAGTAATTTCATAGATTAGTTCACTTGTAATTCCCTGCCAAATATCAACTTCATTTTAATAGTAATTTCATAGATTAGTTCACTTGTAATTCCCTGCGATATATCAACTTCATTTCAAGTGCTCTCATAGATTAGTTCACTTGTAATTCCCTGCCAAATATCATCTTCACTTCAATAGCGTTCTCATAGTTTAGTTCACTTGTAATTCCCTGCCGAACATCAACTTCATTTGTTTTTAACAGGGATGTCAGTTGGGATCAGAAAAAAAATGTGGAATTATTTTTCATGCAGAATTTGCTGCCGCAGTGAGACCGAGAAATCGTGGGAAAATGACAAATAAGTGTGGCTGAGGGTATGAAGTGGGGACTGGGGCGTCAGACCTCTGATTTATTGGCATGGATGAGCCTCGATTCACATTATACTTCTTTTACACCGTGAAAGAGAAGGTTATGTACTAAAACGGAAACATGGATTTGCAAGGAAAATGGAAAATGTTATATTTGTTTCTAAGCCATCAGAGAGAAAGGCGTCTTCCAGAAAGCTGATTACATCGTCCATGTTCCTGACGATACTATTTCTGAGAGCATCTTATCGTGCAGGATGCGAGCTGTGAATGAGGGGGTTACCTGGATACCGGCGTGACTGCACAGGTAGAAGTCAAACTCAGTCGGGTGCGTGATGCCCACGTCGACCGTCGTGCCCGCGGGGATGTTGCCGCTCTTACCAATCTGTAATAAAACACACATCATCAGCACATTTCTTTTGCATTATCTCACCCCTGGTATTTCCCCTCATAGACTTAACATTGGGAACTCGTATTCAACACCCATGGAATATTGTGAAAAAATGCTCAATGGGTGGTAATGTCACAAACGTTAGCCAAATTGTCAGTGATAGGGGGCAAGATAAATCCAGAAACTTATTATGAGTTTAGGGTCAGAGCTCGATCCTGTCTCGTTTGAATAGTTATGTAATTGACGCGGCTTCGCTTTGTTCAAACTTGATGGGAAACGAGGTCTGCCCCTCAATTCGCGCAAGTTTCCTCTACAATATCAATCGCAAATAACTTGCATTTCAATGTTCATGGTATGGAAGAGCGTCTGTGGATATATATTGCTGACTTGAAATTTACATGAGTACTAATCAGAATTAAAACTAAAATTTAAAAAAGAAAAAACAGAAGAAAAAAAAGAGTACTAGTCAGGGACGTTATGGGGTTGGGGAGAGGGTTTCGAAATAAATGTTGCCTCAGATATACCCAGAAAACATGGAAAACACGTCTGTATCAGTCATGGCATGGGGCTGGGGGTTGGCGGAGAAGTTAAACCAACCGTTCTGTGGGCGTGAGTGAGGATCAATTGATATCATCTCTATTTCAAACAAGGACAAATAATTCCATATACTGGAAATAGAAAAGTGGATTTCCATGGACAAGCGGTAAGCTGCCCTCTGTGGAGAAGAGATGGTTAAGGCACTGCGCTGCCTGAGAGCGGAGAGTCAGATTCTGAAGACGTGCTTCTTACCTGGTCCTTCTTGTCGGCACAGAAGAGGCGGGTGTGGTGGCGCTTCTGGACGACGATAAACGTAATGCCTGGCTGGTAGTTGTTCTCTAGTTTGATGCATGCCTCGCGCACAGCACGCAGCTCATGGTGCAGAACCTGAAACAGGCCAAACTCACTCAGTCAACACATTCATAAATACACGCACTCCATATCGAGATGCCAGCAGATGTAGAACACCAACAAATAAAATGAAAAGTATTAAGAAAGAAACTAATGAGTGGGTGGTCTGTGTCCCTGTTGGCCATCGAGTTTGGAGCGTACAGTAATATGAACGAGGCGTTAACCAAGTGGATATTACGAAGCGCGCCAAATGAGATGATGAACGGGGACTCAGACCAAACATGAATAGGTTTCTGATTTTATCTTAGCCTGCAAATATGTATCTGTTTATCGCCTATTGAGTATGAGTTACCGTACTCCCACGCCTGCCGAGTACGAGTTCCTACTGTGAAGCCTAGGGACGTTTATACCAGGCTAAGATAAAAAGGGATATCAATTGGGGTCAGAAAAATATGTGGAAATTTTTCATATGGAATTTCTTGCCTAAGAGAGACTGAAAACTTGAAAAGCCAGTTGGTGTTGGCCATGGAGTGGGGCTGAGAGTAAATGGGAGGTTCAATCCATTGTTTCATGGGTGTGAATAAGGCTCAGTTATGAATACCCTTTATCTTATACGTTGAAAGAATTTTATACACTAAAAATGGAAAGATGGATTTTCAGAGAAAGGCAAAAAGCTGCCATCTCTGGTTACACACATTGTACATCCATGTATCTGGTGAAATCTTACTCTTCACATCGACTGTGCATGAAAATTGGTATTCTCTGTGAAAATGGTAATTCTCTTATCGACATCCGCGTATACATTCTTTGAAAGGTTAATCCTACGCAGAATTTAGTAGACTCGTAGGCATAAATACACTGTCACATATAAATCCCCAGTTAACCCTTTAGGGACGCTACCCACTTAAGTAAGGGGGCTGGTGACACTTTATACCGCTAGTGGACGGGCACAGAGCCATCAAAACCCATAATTTGAGTGTTTAATCACGGAATATAATACATAATCCTGAATATTTTATTTCTTTTGAATAGATATACTAACTATGGTGTTATATATAGATTCTCTGAAAATTTTACTAATATTGCTCTATTATTTCCTTGTTGAAAACGATTTTGTATTTTTTTTTAGAAATAATGCTTCGAGGCATCATTCGTCCTGGGACGGCTGATGCCTCAAGGCATCACTCGCCCTTAGAGGGTTAACAAGAGTGTGTCTACGGACCTGTGTGAACTGTCCCTCTGAGACACCGTCCCGGTAGAAGATGATCCGTGTCGGCTTGAAACGCGTAGACCGGTAGAACTGCAGGAGGAGTTCCTTGATCATTGAGGAGAGATCATCAATGATCTCCTGACGGTGTTGCTGGACTCGCACTGTGGCCGAGTAGCGGCTAGGATGAGCGTCCATGCTGCCTACAACCTGTCACCAAAAACAACGCCCTCATTATTATCATTACTATTACTAACATTATTATTTTCTCCTTTTTTCTCTCTTTTTTTTTTTTTTTGATTAAAAGGACATTTATTTAACCTGGTAAATGCTCAGACTGGGTGGACTGGTCTCAACGCATTACCAGCTCCGGTTTTCAGTTACAGGTTTTTTTTGGCAATGATGCTACAGTAACGTATGTACAGAAAATTAAACAAAAAGAGCAAGACTGTGCTGTACCAACTCGTACAAAAAACAGGATCCTCGGGTATTCTTAGTCTTCTTCTTCGTAAAGTGACATCCATAAAGCATGTACTCAAAATGTCTGAATATTTTGACACCGTCCCACAGTCTCAATTTTGCACTCAATAGGATACAGAAGGATCATACGCAAAATTCCCAAAATCGTTGCCCCCCCCCCCCCCCCCCCCCCCACCCTCCTCTGTGTGTGCATACTTTATGGATGGAACCTAACATGCTATCTGAAAAGATGAACACTCTTTTTTGTCTCAAAGAAAATGTTTTCCGTTTGAACAGTCAGCGTTCAATTAAGGCTGGATATTTTTTTTTTAAGCTACGGCTAGAGTTTTTGCTTTGTCCAGTTAACCACTACAGGCTCTTACCAGACTTTCCCAAGGTTTTTTTACAACACAAGGGGTGGTGATCGAATCTATGTGATAAATAAAACCCACTTCAGGCTGTTAACAATGGCGTGAAACACTCGGTGATGATGCTATATTCATGCATACATGTATTTCGGCGCGGGTATTTCGCTTTAACATACAAGGTTGAGTACTTACAGCAGCTATGGAGGGTTTGGATCGGTCGCCTGCGGGTGGGTGCGTCACGTCGGCACCCAGGAAGATGACAGGTTCCCGGAACACTTGTGGGCTGCAGTGAGAAGTCAGGTCAGGATCAGTTCTCCTCCTCATCATTTACCTCCAACTCAACGCCTCGCCGCAGAGTACACGGCAGCATCAACATCATACAGGGATGGCAATTGGTTCAGAACCAAAAAAAGTCCTTGTGCAAAACGGGCCAGTGTCCGACACAGCATGTGGCTGTGGGTGTGTGGGGAGGTTCAAACCACTTATAATGGCGTCAATCAGACTCAATTTGGGGTATCTTTGTTTTACATAAGGAAAAGGAATTTTATATACTGAAAATGTAAAGTTGTATTGGCGTAATGAGGAACTGCATCGAGATCCATACCCACTAACAATATGCCATGAGTTTCGGTTGTAAAGTAATCTCACGAGGCAAAGCCGGGTGATATCACATAGCAATCCTAAATGAATGGCATATTATCAGTGGCTTTGGTCCGAGTGCGGTTCAGATTTTATCTCACTCCTATCACTGATTACTTGGTTAAAATTTGTGACATCATCGCCCCTTGAGTAGTTTTCTATAATACTCCATGGGTGTTGAATATGAATTTCCAATGTTAAGTCTATGGGAAAATATACCAGGGGTGAGATATTGAAGACTCAATTTAGGATATCTTTGTTTTACATAAAGAAAAAGAATTTCACACTGAAAATGTGGATATCCATGGGAAAAAAATGGAAAGCTGCCATCTCTGATGATATACATAGACTGACAAAGATGCCGCTGAGGTTTCCCAGTCCCGCTCATCTCCACTCTTTATTTAAGTCACATCAACTCAATACACCACAATACAGTGAAACCAGAAAACGGGCATCTCTAGACCTAAGTCTGAGCGGGGATGTACGTATCTATAAGACAGGATACGGGAGTACTCACCGAATGCTAGGAAGTAGAATATTGTTAATGCCCCCAAGTTTGACGTTGATCTTGAGGCAGAGATTGGAGAGAGTTTGTGGCGAGGTTTTGTTGACGTTCTTGGCCTGGACGCATTGTGTTGCCAGGCCGAATATGATATCGCCTACACGCTTCACTTCAGCTGCAAACCAATCCACGTCAGTCATTAGTACCAGCGATATCAAATGGGGGCAGAGATACAAGTGCAAATATTTGTCACATGGAGTTTGCCGCCTCATATTGACCGTGAAAAACATGGAAAATACATCTGTGTCGGCCACGCCAGATGGCTGAGGGTCCGTGTGGAGGTTCAAACCGCTGTTAAAGTGGCGCGAATGAGGCTCAATTGATAGTGTCTTTATTTTACATAATGAGAATTATACTTTATGATTAGAATTTAGTGACCAAGAAAAACAATTTTCAATACAATTTGGTCGATGTATGTTTATAATTTTAACTGGTAGCCTTCAACTTAAACTTTACCTGACCACTCATTTCAACCAATCTTGGTTATAGCTACCAACCAAACTAAGGATTACCTAGATCACAAGACTTGACAGTTCCCCCTAAACTCTCATTCTGACAGAATGGATTCAGTAGTTTTAAACTTTGAATCATGATTGACTCCATTCTATACATTTCCAACGGTAGCTACTTTATTGATAAATATGCCTTATAAATTTCTTTAATTTGTTGAAAGCGTTGAGGACATTGCCTTGTCATTGGAGAAAAGGTTGAAATCCACTGAAAAGTGTAAGTATGTAAACACTGCCTATAACAGAGTAGTCGTGGATTGAGTGGCGGAGGCGGTGTGACGTACCGTAGACAGGTGTCTTGCCCGGCAGCACGACGACGATGAGCTGGAGCCCGGCGTACGTGTTCTTCAGGTAACGGAACATGGGCTCCACCTGGTCCGGACCTGTCGCATACTTACAGAAACATGGCTGCCCCATAATAGGCATGCCCGCATCATTCGAGATGCGTTGTAATTGCTGGGTGAAATTTCTGAAGAGGAAGACATGGGATCGGCTTAGTGGGTTTTTTTCCGATTGGAAACTGAGCATAGAAAACTCAGGACCAAACAGTGTGAAAATTCAACATATCGGTTTAGTGGGTTCGTTGATCAATTATTGACACTTGTAGGTGCAAGGTAAGTGTAAATATTTCAGTAATGGTGGCATTACACTCAATAGATAGATGAAGGCACTAAAAAATCAGACATGAAAAGGTTAACTAGCACTTCCACCAGTAGTTACATTAACTCTACTTTGACCACCATCGTTTAATATCAGTCCCTCAAGCTCTATGCCTCGTCTTTCACCAACTTAATATCACTATTAATTCCAGAATCAACCAAGAAAGCTCCAAATCAATATCATTTGCACCTCTTTCAGCTATTTGGAGCAGGATCTAAGCGAGTTGGCTGTTGTTGTTTGGGTAGTTTAAGTCCAACATGTCCTATTGGACTTAATTTGGGTTTAAAGGTGATCAAATCTATGAGATGAAGTTAGGTAGAAATCTCGCCCTTACACATTTACCGAGGCTAGAGTTCTTTTAGTCCCCACACCACATAGACATGGTATGCGAACAATTGGCCTTTGATATAGCAGTAAATCTACCACTGCTGGGGGTGATGGAGAAAAGTGGCTGCAGTGGGACTCGAACCCACAAAGCCCGTCAACCTTGGGGTTACAAGTCCAGTGCCTTAACCACTGAGCTAACTGTGAGTCGACTCACCGTAGGGCTTCCTCGCCTACTGTTCGTTGGGGCGCGAAGCAGGCTATGGCCCAGACTCGGATCTGGATGCCTTGGTAGAGCTGCTTGCCCCTCATGTCCCAGACGCCCTGGTTCGGAACCACCTGAGCTTTGGTCTGCAAACAAATCGGGTACCAGGATCTATGCATCAATATTTCCATTTTCTCAGAACAAAGTTTTGATATCTTTCTATCTAGGTCATTATTGACTTCAGCTAATATGTTGCAATCTAAAAGAGTTTTCATTGATTTTCCTTTTCTTTTAGTAGAATCTCAAAGCAAGGGCTGAGAAACCAGAACGTAGTGTGAGTCACTTTTAATAGATTAATTTTAAGTTGCATGGATCCAAATCTTTACTGTAATTTAAGATACCAAAACGTACTGTAGTTTATAAACTGAACTTGAATTCAGAAATGTTTCTTAGAATCACTTTGCCAAAACAATCATATCTACAAATACAGAAAGCTCCAATTTCTGACCCCTTTTTAAATGAGATTCTTCGATTTATTACTGATCTATCTCATACAGTCTAGAACCGATTTAGAGAAAAATTTACAATCTAGAACCTTACGAGGGATAATTTGCTCATTCATCTATTTTTGAGTCTTTGACAATTGACAAGGTATAGCATTATCACAATGAGGTCATATTTGGGTAATAAGTAAAGGTAATATCAGGTCAAACGGTTACCAAAGAGACAAGTATCAACAAACAACCACAGGTCAAGTCAGAGTGAGATGTTAGTAGTCCAAGTCTCACACACACCCAACAAAATAAATATAATATAAAATATTTTTTATAGATCAATAAAATTACCTTTCTGGGATATTTTATCTAATACCTAGGATTCCTCTTGTATTTCAGATTACTTCTCTTTGATATTTTGGAGAAATTTCATCTATGGACACATTTATATCAGAGATTATTTTTATCACCTGGCAGAGGTTGGGGCAACACAAAGGACACTGTGGGTATGACACGAGAATTCACACGAGAAAGTTAAGAAAATAAAATCACCGGAATCAAAGTAAATATAGACAAACAGAATCTGATATTAGGAATTTTGAGGATCAATAATCTTATGTGGTCAATTTTGAAATTTGTTAATAGTTCGTTAAATAGTCACATTTGAAGAGAGGGGTGAAGCCGTGTTGTTTGAGGGGAAGTGAGGTGCCAGTTACAATCAGCCAAACAACCAACACGCTGCGACTGCCTCCTCAGGACATGCTTCCAGACATAGCGAGCTGCGTACACCGAGAGCATTGTGTGTGGCGCGTCTTATCAAATTGGGATCACAAAATAGATCGAAGCAGACTCGAGGCACAAGCTCCTTTTGTAATACCTTGAGGGGGAGGGGGGTGTCTATTATCCACAATTTTCAATAATTTTTTTAGAACAAAAATAAAAAGTCATGAAACATCCCTTACAGGACAAAAATCAACATGAATACTAAATTTATCTGAAATTAATTACTAAGACACAATTTCAACAATAGATCTCCAGATTAATCATACAAATGTGGGCAGGTGGGTGGATTTGGGAGAGCAGCAGTGCCAGAGGCAGGATTTCAGTGCATTTTTTGTTCATTCGGGAAGCTTGCGCTAGGGGGCACACCCTCTCTTACCTGCCCCCCATACTGCAGCTTGGGCGCGGAAAGCACCCGCCCAGGAACCTCCGCCATGTGGCTGTATACGCTCACTCCGAACGTTTGGAGGTGAATGTCCGAGTTGAAATCTGCCTTGCGCACCTACCAGTCAGCAGCAAAACAACCTCTATAATCACCAGTTTCATACAAATATCATCCCTGTTTTCCCCCGTACCTCCTTTGAGAATGGACAACAGTAACGGGGGAATCCAGTCTTTTGCATCCCTGAATACACTGAAAGCAAAAGCAGGGTTCTTGTTTGCAAGTCTCGACTTGCGTTGGTGATGTATGCTGAAAAGACTTGGGATTTCTGTGGTAGTTCTTGGTCTCCATTTGTTGTGCAGAGTACGATAAGACTTTCAAAATACATGATCCAAATGTCTAAAAACAAAAATTATTTTTCTCAGTCACTGTCGACAAAGTTGAGCCTTTGGGAGTAGCTCTAGCAACGCAAACATGGCGATCACCACAGCTCGTATCAGCCTTGCATTTACTTAATGCAACAATGGAAATATTCATGATGGTAGAGAAACAATATCTGACGTGCATTTGCAGTTTGCTTGCATATAAAAATGCATATTTCCTTATCAAAATTGACCGTTGTCTCAACTCGAGAATAAAACGTCCCGTAGGCTAAACGTTGGTAACACTGACGGAACATATAAGTAAACATTTTGCAGGATATCGCTCAACACGTTTCCAGCACACTAGATCGTTGCGGACACAACATCATGCCACCGCAACATTAATTCAGCTTCAAACAAATATGAATTCCATCCATATTCACAAACCCTCCAATGAGACACTGAACTTGACCAACTCTCACTCCGACGACAAATAAAAACATCCTGAAGATTGAAAATGTGGCAGTGCAAAAAACATGGTCTGCCAGTTTCCTGGAAATAACTTTTTTTCAAAAAAAAAATTGTGACCTTTGCTGTTTGAGTGACCTTTTGACTCCTGTGACCTGCGCTTGACCTTGATATGACCTTGTGAGGCGGATAAAGTCAAGAGGGCCTACCCGTCCTCCATACTGTAGCTTCGGTGCAGGAAGTACACGTCCATGCACCTCCGTCATCTGATTACTGACGGAGATCCCGAACGTTTGCAGGAATTCATCGTTATTGAAATCAGCCTTGCGAACCTACATTTAGTTGGGGAGGAGAGGAGAAAAACACGTGAAATGCCACACATATTTACAGATAACCAAAATAGATATCAAAAGACCTCTTCACACACTCTACAGGAGTCACCTTTTGTTCGTCAGCGGTGGGCACACGGGCCTAGCTTCTTCCGTTTTGTTGTTGTTTGTACTTATATTTATTTCTTTTTTTTTGGGGGGGGGGGGGGGTGGGGGGCGGGGGGATCTGTGCAGACCAATGAACACCTACTTAACCCCGTCCATTTATACAGTTATTACTAGAGATTTCGGCAGGTACTTATACTCCTTTCAATAAGACAAGGGTTGTTTTTTTTAAATTGTATTTTAATTTATTTATTTTTAATTTTTTTTTTTTTTTTTTTCTTTTTTTTTTGGGGGGGGGGGGGGGGGGGGTCGGGGGGATCTGTGCAGGCCAATCAACAATTATCAGAGATTTTGGCAGTGAATGGTAAGGGTATGTATATAAATAGGTCAGTTCAGGAGACACATATATGGTTGTAAAAAGAAATTTCACAAATCAGACGTGTATAGGGGACAGCGCCATTGTTAGTACATGACATAGTCAGCAGGTGGCCGACAGTATGTCGCCACTATTCGGGAGACAGAAGCTGTACTGTGGCTTTTAGTTCTCATGATATTAACTTGACTCTCCATGCTTTACCATGGTTCCCTTTTAATTTACACTCATCCCTGAGAAGGAAGACTTAAAGATGAATTTCAGGACATGTTTGTTCTCACACGAAAGGCGCTAAACACATGTCTGAGAGAGGCTAGGATTGAGGCGGTTCCCTTTTATCACTCACGAACATTTGCACCTTCAGCAGTAAAGAACACATGCTTTGGTAACTTAAGTAGTGAAGAACACCTACTCAGGGGCCAAAATGGCGGCACCCAGGGAACATTATTATCCATCTTTTTGAATACATTAAACCCAGTAAATACGGTATTAAAGGATATAACAATATCGACTATTTTTCCCGTATACCATGGTTTTGAGGCCGTATACCACAGGTTTGAATCTGTATACCACAGTTATGGTATCTGACAGGTTTTATATAATGGGTCGTGGTTTACCGAGTCCCCATACATTTTCAATGAGGGCTTTGTATGCGATGGATAATAACGCCCAGCCAAGACGCTGGTCTAACCCTCTCATGACGCCCGGTGATCTGAAGGCCGGGCTCATGGTGGGCTCACGGTTATTCCGCTGACCGATCCCAGGCATATCAACAGTGGTACGGCGACCAGTTTAACAAGTCAAGTGATAAGTTTGAAAATGGCTAATTTTTATTCACTTTACACAGAAATATAGAATTTTTTATTTCTACAAAAATATTTTGAAGCACAACTCCTAGTTGAAATATCAGGAATGTTATTTACAGTTTTTAAATTCTATATCATGTGAAGAGTTATTTTCTGTTTGAATTGTAACAATCAAATAAATTATCAATACATTTTGTGGCACTGCAGCCACTGAATTTATGATTGGTTTCGGGAGAAGAAAACTACTTTATTTTGACGGAAATACAAAAAGTGCTCTCACCAGATTATTGATTTCTCGTTCTCTGTCCGGTGCAGACCGCGCTGTGGCCTGGAATGGAGGGAATCCGTTAAAAATACCGCAAAATTACTCAAATCTACTCATTTTCGTACATTTTCCTAATGATCAGAATTAATCTCACGATAAATTTCTATCAGTATGATTACTCAAATGCATTTTTTCTTTTATATGATATTAACGTTTCATACTTATACATTGAAATCTTTTCTTTATTTAATACTTTTAGAATTTACATGAATTCTGTTGCTATTGAAATTTTGATACAAGTAATTACTGACAATAGGAAATATATTCATGAATACCGACCATATTACTGTACATGTATATCTTACTATGAGCTCTTTGTTTTTAAAATAGGACATAAAGCCTTGATGGTTATGAACACTAGGTAACACGAGAATTTGAACATAACGTCAGTGTGTTCAGGCCACAAAGTACAACAACTGTGCGCTACACGGGAAGGTGGTGAAGAAACGTACGGATGAACTCAAGTAGGTCAAGTCGGCATGGCAACCACCAAAAGGCCTCTTAGGACACAGTCACCCGCTTAAGTAACCCATTACCACAGACAAAACTAGAGAGATCTGCAGAGGTATATTTCTACACGAAATTGTTATAAACCGGGATGCCAGTGAGTTCTAGAAGAAAAACTGGAAAATATCTGAATGCTGATAATCTCCATTCTTTTATCTTTATTATGATCAAGACTTTGTACACTATCAAACCCGGAAATAACTGGAAAGATGAATATAAACGGGTAAAAATTGCTCTCACATTTTTCAACTACTTTGACTTTATACAAATTTCAGGTATTTATATATAGATATATTTTTTTATTTTTTTTGTGTACATATTAATATAGTTTGATTTGTTCCACTATTATGCTCTGCAGATATCTGATACATATGAAAATGTATCACTTATGAAGATAGGTGGTGCTGCAAGTGAAAGTTCTTATCGTACCATCCATATTATTTACGACACAATACTTTGTGGTTATGTATAACAAAGGACATTATGGCCTAGTACCACCGGGGAATTTCAAAATCTAATAATGGCAGAAATTGTACTAAAGAATAATGCCATAATTAATTAGTTTTCCCTTTTCATGTTTAAAAAAAATCACTTGGCTGAAATCGTTCTGTATCTGTGAAAATCAAAACTTAACTCTGGATTTATGTCAAAACACGCAGAAAACACGTCAGTTTCGGCCACTGCATGTTGCTAATGGTCTGTCGGGAGGTTCAAATACTGATTTATAGGTGTAAATGAGGCTTAATTATTATTATCTTTGCTTTCCATAAGCAACAAAAATGTATACATAAAAGTGGAAAAAGTGGATTTCCATAGAAAAGTGGAAAGCTGCAAATTTGGATTAGAGTGGGGAAAAAAATTCAAATGTAATCATTACCACTCCCCTTAACATAAAACACAAACTCAAAGTGGTATCATACTGCTTCCTAACTGCGAACTAGACCAGACTAAACGGTTCAAGGGTTAAGTGTTGGTGTAAGTAAGGAGAAGGCAAGAGGGTAGAAAACCTCAGATCGTAACGCTGGGATAAACGTAACATTTAAACAGAAAGCGGAAAAAAAAGCTGCCTCCTTTCTCATCACTCTCAGTTGGATTGGTTTTGCATCTAAATTTTTCTCTACAACATTATATTTTCTTTTTACAAATAGGTATAAACCTATGTAAGGACTTAGTCTGAAATGTTGATACTGATGATGCCTAAAGTCAGGAAATATCACTTATTGCTTACAATCCAAACATGAAAGTGATGCAGAATGAACACAGATCGATTCCGGTGTATTTTGACCTAATTAGCAACCACAGTGCGACCGTGTAGTAGGGGAAGAGGCCTTGTGTGGTTGCTATGGTAACATGCACAACTATGACTTATTTGAGAAACCTTGATCATTGTAGAGGTTTGCATGTCTGTTAGTTTCTTTATGCATCGCTGGCCTCCCACAATGTTGCAGACCTGTCAAGCAGATAAAAATGGGGCGTAACCATCGGCAGTAAGCTGGCGCAAGAAAAACAAATCATAACAAACAAGAGCTAAGTGTACATTTTAAAGTAGAATTATTGGCCTGTAAAAGGCCAAATGAGCGGGTGGACGCTTTTAAAACTCAATACAAGATATGTTGAACATCATCAACAGAAAGTTTCTGTGATACAGTCTAGGGAAACAACAGAAACATGATCTTTGGGTCTGGGAGGTCTCTACTTCTCTGACTTGACCATAGAACTAGATCACTTCCCTGACTTGACTGAAGAAACTGACTTTAGTTCATCAACTCCTCACCAGATGCCAGCACACATGAAATTTGCATATGCAAATGCTACCCTAGTTTCTTGCACTCTCCAATCACATTCTCCTACAAAGTTTGCTTTGTCAAATATTGTCATTCTTGAACTTGCCATGTGTTTTTCAAGATGGCTGACTTGTATCCCAGTTATGTAGGTCAATAAAAATAGGTGGAAAAGGAGGTTTCTGATCCTTTTGGTAATCCAACACCCCTCAATACACCTTAACAGATTACTAGAACATGATTAAGAACAATCCTGACTTCTTTTTGTGTGTTAATATGCTGAATAAACTATCCTCTCATACACTTGCTGCCTCCCCACCCCCATTATGAAATTTGGCAAAAATACATGAATGGCACATCAAATATACATTTCACCTAAATAGTGACACTTCCCAGCGTGTAAGCAACTGTCAGTGTCACTTATGGAGAGGGTAAATGTTACACTAATGTTCACTGTAAATCAATATTGAGTAAACATTGGTTTTAGTATGCTCATTTCAAACAAAAAAACCCACTTTTAACAAATACCTGAATATCTCAGTAAATATAGAATCTACCTATAAAATTTCACTTCCTAGGTCGAAATATGTCCATAAAGGAGTTCTTAAAAATGGACCTGTGACTCAAAAGCTCGCCCCCCCCCCCCAAACTGAAATCTCTTTTTACTATAAATACATGTCAAAATTAGAAATACTAAAACTGTGACATATTGCATGGCCATAAAACCTTCTGTCCAAAGAGATATCATATTCCTATCTGTTCTTAGTGATCTATAAAAAGCAGAAATGTGGTCAGGTCGCCTAGTGACTCTACAAGCAGGTGTACTACAGTAGGCTATAGCCATAACCTAAGGACCAACTGTCCACCCGCTAACAAATTAACGGAAAATGATATTTAATTGTGGTACACTTCACTCTTTGGTCCAATCTGCACATACTTGCGGCGAATCAAATGTCAGTCAGGGTCATTGCTGCTACCTTGGATCCCAACCAGTAAAAACGGCACCCATTCGTATTGATATTCTTTTAAGGCATGAAAATTTGAAATGAAGACTCCATAGGAAATGATAGCCACAAGTATATGTTCTAGCTTCAGTGCTCCTTTCAGTCCACATATAGAAAGCAATGCATACGTCAGTATGACATTGCAAAGCCTCAAAAAACAAGCCAGATCCAGGGAAATGCAGTGTTGCCAACGAATTTTGACTTTGAACATTGATTACTACATTGATCTTCTATGGAATATTTAGCAATTTTGCCCTCATAATGAATTGTCATCTCTAAATGAAAACTCTTCTTTTATTTCAAAAAGAGATTGAATAGATTTCTCCTTGGATTGGCAACACTGCAGGAAGTAACAAGCAACTTCCTACTAGAAAGCTTCCAGACCGAAACACTCTTTACCTTTAATACTTACGTAAGGGAGACAAGTAAGCTAGAGATACTTTGAGAAAAAAACTTTCTGCGAAGACTCAATATATCAATGTCTCCTAAGAATTCCAAATGAACAAATTCCCTGATATTTTCATTATAGACCAGATTTCAGCTAATGCCTAAGATACCCCTTATTTTATTTTGAAAGGGTATGGTGCGTTTGGTACGACAAGGATATGAGCAACTGACAGCGCCACATGATAAATCAGACACCAATGCTCATTGTAAATCAATATTGTGTGAACCTGTTTTAGTACTCCTATTCCACCCCAAATCCCCCCGCCCCAACCTATTTTTAACAAATACATGAATAGCTCAGTAAGTATTGAATCTACCTTAAAATTCCACTCTCTAATAACTACTACTTTTTATTCTCTTTCAAATGAGCCATACTGGATCATTTTTGAGGGTAGAGAAATTTCTTGTTTTGTCCACAAAGGAGTTCTTAAAAATGGATCTGTGACTAAAAAAGTCCTTCCCCCATCACTTTTTTTAAAGCCATGTCAAAATACTAAATATTAAAACTGTAAGATATTGTATTGCCATAAAACCTTGTCCAAAACATCTGTCTCTAGCTATAAAAAGCAAAAATGTGGTCAGATGACCTCAGGACATTACAAGCAGGTGAACTACAGTAGGCTATGGCCATAACATATCAGACTAACCGTCCACCCGCTAGTAAATACACGTATATTAAATATGGAAACTATAGATGAATTAAGAAATACAATTTCAGTGTATACATAAGTTGGTTATCGACAAGATAAGTGTACAGGTTTACAAGAAGTCCTTTACCTCAATTCAACATCCTATATAAAAGTTATAGCAAATTCAGTAACATTACATAAAAATGTATATGACAGTTTTGCGAGAATTCGATAAGTTCTACATTAGAGAAAAATAATGCTTTAAACATTTGCTAAATATGCTGATGATGACTTGGTAGATTACCTAATGTTTTAACAGGAAATATCTTTCACATACAATATTTACTTCGACCTCTCTTGATCATAGTTATATGGTCGGCTAACAGACTTACTTCGAGTGGCAAGTACGTGTGTTTTTGTTCTTGGCCTACTTGAAGACATGGCAGATGAGGGTATCTGAAAAGAGAAGTTATTCTTGTCAATGCCTTTAGCTGCAATCATCAATATCTGTCAGTCTAATACCTGGTCCTTGACAAGTAGGATGTTCTACTTCAAACTTCAACAGAACTTGAACCATCATATAATTATCAAGCGATTTCCTCTCTTGATTTAAGATAAAGATAACGACTGTTATCTAAATGTAATTGGTTATATATCAGGATGTTTTGGTTAAATTTTATTTTCAACAAACTGATGCTTACTGCAGCTTCATCTTGTAACGTTCAAGGAAGTATTTCGCAACAGTGCACTCCACGGTTTGGCCTGACTCCAGTTGAAGAGGGAACCTGTAAGAAACAGAAATGCAGTTCAAGATACGAGGCAGAAACACTTCTCATCACAACAACAAAAAGAGAGAGAGAGATGCGAGGATTGTTGTTGTTGTGAAAACTTGTTCGTTTGAATGATTTTATATTCTGCTGACCTACATAGTTCCTTTCAAGACTTCCTGAATGTTTTAACTTTTTCTTTCGTGAACAAAAAAAAAAGCCAAAGCAGTTCTGCAGTCTCATTAGATAATTGATTTCTCCCATCATCTTCCAGAAGAACTTTTAGGACAGATACACATTAACCGTTATGATATGGCGTTCTCCCATGTACGAGTCCGGGTTCATCAAGTGCACAATGTTACATACAGGTGAAAAACATAGATTTGTAGAGAAGTGTGGTGCTTTACAAGTCCAAAGGTGTTCTAGTGAAAACGATTTCGGTTTGGCAGGTCATTTGTCATTTCAGTTATTTAAGTTCTGTGTCATTGTTCCTCGTATGTGTAGTGTGAAGATTGCACTTAATATAGTGTCCATCACAACACACAACAACATACAAGACGGCACAGTACAAAAACAAGGACAAATACTATTTCATTTGGATAATCAGTGCACTCGAATATTTCTTACATTTTTGTTGATGCGTTTTCCATAAACCAGTTTCAGTCTCCTACACTCCCTCTTAAAGGAGCAAGTTTTGATCACAAAACATTTCTGTTCTGATTTGCCAATTAAGGGTAAGATTTTACGAAGTTCGGGTATATGATAAATATAGAACACACCATGCTTGTACATGCTACAAAATTTGATGGGAATTGATGTTATTCACGGAGCTCGACCAGGGGCCTCGCCCCGTAAAAAACATCGATTCCCCATCTCGTTTTGTAGAATGTGCAGCATGGTCAGGTTGTTCTATATCAATATGCACGGATGGTGTACCTTTCAGATACTGACCCTTAATCGTTTTTGTTGTCTGACAACGGGATTTACAGTTGCGGCAGGGCAAAAAGGTTGAAAGCCAAAGAGTTCCCTAGTGGATGACCAGGAAACTGGTGCCAGAGCAAGGTGCCAGCCAACCTAGGTTCCCCCCATTTTAGCCAATCATATAAATGGAAATATTCAGTGCGAAGTGTGATCTTGCCGAGATGTGTACTTTCTCAATCTGAAAGTTTAGGTTCAACAGAGCAGGTTTCTACTGAGGCTCAGCAACCCAGTTTGAAAAGATGAGTACATGGCTTTGCCATAGGCAAAAAGTTGAACATCAACTGAAAAGTGGAAGTCTGTAAACCCTGCAATGACAACGAGACCCAGACGCTCCACGGAGAGAGAAGAGACACACGCGTTGTACGTCACCCCCCTTGATGTGCCCGGGTGTCAGCTTTGAGTGACGGGTTAATCGTGGCCACCTACAGCTCGTTAGGCACGTGCTGATTTTTTGTTTCGATATTGTGGACTTTTTTTTAATCATAAATAAACAAAAACCTTAAGTTTTGGATAACCGTAAATTAACGCAACACTTATTGTCCACCAAATACAAAGCTTCCATCGAAAACACATAGTGAGTGTGTAATTCACCGGGCAGAGATTACGAGGTGGTTGTAATCTTTGCCCTGAGATTACGGGAATAGAAGCTGAGATTACGGGGAAAAGTCCCTCGAGGCAAAGGTGTGTGTGAGAAGGTCGGCGGCCATTTTGTATTTTCTTTGATAACTTGAATTTACAAGGTTCCTGATACTAAAGGGTGTATGCTCCTTGTAGGGCATTATCCTCAGTCAGGAACAGAACTGGTAAATAATGTGGATATAACTCTCAATGTTGGTATCAATCAGACCAACCATGCTGCCTTATCGGGGGACAAAGTGAACCCACTGAAACAGCAGATACTCGTTCACGAAACACCATTTCCAGAGATAGGCGCTCAGTACTTGGACTATATAAGATCGAGATTATATGGGTCATTCTCCAACCTTTTAAATTCATATCTTTTATTCACTTCAGAACTGTCATCACAGCTTTGAGACAACTTATTCTGAGACGATAGTAGTAATTACACTTCAATGGTAACAAACGAGACTAAAATAAAATTTTTGCCTCAAACCCCCATAGCTTTAGTACTAAGCCTCATTCTTACTGGCCTCCGGATATGGTGATTTGAGCACGGGTATCTGCCGTTTTAGCGGGTTCACTTTGGCTCCCTACAAAGGAGAAGGAGAGACGTTACTTACGACTGTGTTTGTGCTGGCCGCCGTGTGACGTTGCAGACTCGGTACTTGCGCTTGACTGTGCCACAGTGGGTTATTTCAACCTTCAAACCTAGTTCAGGAAACAAATTAATGTTAGAATCCAGAATGGAAGTAACACTTCAATGTCCCACCACCATTTCTTATTGAAATAATCTACTCAATTGAAAAAAATAAAAATTACTTGTAAATGATATAAATGTTAGTAAAACTTCTACTTATGTATATGAAAAGTGTTAGTGAAAAATCCTTACCGTGGTTGATGGAATTTTGAAATTACGAGTGTTATCTATGTACTTAAATTGATTAGAAAAATGTTAAATTGTAGTTACTGAAATACAGCATACTTTTTACGTTACTTTTTCGAAACTTCCTTATTACCAATTTTTCATCATTGATGAATACCGTGCGATGGAAGCATTTCCGGTGGTTATATTTTCAAAGTCCTTCGGTGGGCTAAAATAATTGCCCTGAAAACACAATATAATTTTGTCAAATATCATGATTCTTCCTAGAATCCCAAATCAGTTTTCTTTTGATATCAAAATTTCAGGGAAAAACTAGAAAATATGACCATCACAAAAACAGTTCCCATGGCACGGTTCAAGCGCAGCACTCATGCTCTCTTGTCTGTTTTTTCACTCAAGCGGACGTAATTCAAAGATGATTGCCTGTCAAGCTTCCACCTTTTATTTCCTTGGTGAACTTCACCCGTTGGGAATCGGTGAGAGGTCGGCGCTGGTCGTTTATGTCACGGATATCAAGCACTTCACACATAAACTCAATCACTGGTTGAGCCTTGTAGAAGGCCGTGGCAGAAACTGGAATTGGACAAAAGACGACATATATAAGGTCAGAAGGACCCCCAGGGAGGAGGGGTGGCGTGCGTCCTGCTACTTACCTTCAAGGCATTTTTTTTGGACAGAGAAGAGAGGACAGTAAAAGAGACAGGGATAGGAAGCGGATAGGAGAGAGAAAGCTCCATAGAAAGTGAGGTAGAGTGAGGAGAGATTTGCAGAAAGATAGCGAGACTCCAGGGTTGCCACGATGACTTAAGACTATGTAATTGGTTTTATCTCCCGGGTTTTTTTTGTTTGTTTTTTTTGAAATTCCATGGCCTTGTACCCGATATTAGACTCTGATCTCGTACACACATAAAAAAATCATTACCACAAACCTCCCTCTAACAATTTTGAAGTAAAATTATCATTCAAGATTAAGATTTGAAATTATTACCATTCATTAATCCTAAACACATCTATGTTTAAAAGAAAACATAACTGTTTCGCGACCTGTGCAAATGACCATGGAACGAGCGACAGTCCAAGGCAGGGTACCCGTCAAACTGGGTCTACCTCATTCTAGCCAATCATGTGTCTGGAAATATTCAGTGCCAAGACTGAGCGTGCCGAGACGAGCACATTCTCAACCTATACTCTACTTAGCCTACACTACCCCCAGTCTATGACTATTTTATGGATACTTAAGGTGACGTATTATGAACGTTTCTAGAATATTTGGGTAAGAAGGCTTTCTTTCTGAATAAAATCTGCCTGAATCGTATTAAGTATCTTGATTCGATAAAAAAAGGTTTAAACAACAACTGAAAGGTGGAACTCTGTAGGCCCTGACTATTCTAACGAGAAAAGAAAATCCCTTACAAAAATTAAGATAAACACTGACCAGTCTTCCCAAATTTTGATATACCTCCCTCTAGCTGTGTTTTATTATCCGTAGCAACCCCGAGAGGCACATGTACTCACACACACACAGACGTCGGGCGAAGAAGGCACGAGGCAGTTACACAGACAGACCAACAGGCGTTCAGAGAGACATCTTAATGCTAAGAAGCTTAATGGTTATTTAGTTCATTTCCGATGAAGGCCACTAGCGAAAATCTCTCGCGACACAGCCTTCATCGTATCTCATCTCCCAAGAAACATCTGTAGGGCCATATGCAATCCGTCTTATTGATATCCTGAACTGAATAGAAAAATATTAGGTTAGCATGAAGTCAACAGTTTAAATCGCAACAGCAAAATTCAGCTGGGCCTCTCTCCCAGCACCAAGTGGGCCAGCCGAGCCAAATTTGAATGTGTGGTACAATTTATAATTTGAATACAGCAAGGCAGCGACATGGCAACAAAGAGTCTGAAAGAGTATCTTTTTCTGGTAAACGTAGAACATGTGTGACTAGTCTTAAAATTTGTGTGAGTGCTGTTACTTCTATGCTTATACTGAAGTCGTGAACTTCGGCAATCTTAGATAGTCCAACTGAACGGTTAATTCACAAATACTTATCGTAGATCACCAATACCCTTTCGTGTATATATGGACTGCCAGGCTGTATAGTTAGTGCTATGGATACAAAGTGAACAGTTTCAAGCGAGGCGTATTTTAAGAACTGGATTCAAGGTTCCTGTAAATTATGTACAACTCAGACAATTCATGTGCGTGATAAGTTTGATACATACTTCAAATGTGAATTGTACACAAAGTAATCTGAAAAGGTTGTCAAATAGAAGGTTCATTTATGGTTATAGAAGGCACTGATTTGCAGGTTTCATAAATAAATTTGTTCCCTAATTTTTAACAAAACAGATTTCGTATGGTCCTACTTCTGCCTCTGCAAGTTTGTCCACATCCTTCTTTCACCAATGATAAATGCCAATTATGGAAAATAGTAATCGACTATATTTACGATTTATATTAAAATCATAGACATTGACAGTATAAAATGTTCTTTCGTTCCTACAAATAGATGCTAAATTACATTTGTAAATGAGGGGTAAAACAAAATATTTGAGTAGAACACATTCACAGGTACACATTATCGACAGACTTTGTCGTCAGATAATCAATTTGTTCTTCAGTAATAACAACCATGCCTCCCCATGTTCGTTCAACGATTAGACATGCTTTCCCACTTACCCGTTTGTAAGTTACAGACTTTGGGAAGGCCTCTTGAGGGCAAGTCTAACCAGGAATCGGGGATGGGTTCCGTGGGTCTAAAGGTGGGCTTTAGGGGAGGACACTGTGGACCGGGAGGGTCTAGGCATTAACTACCACCAGCAAACAGAGCAATGGCCAGGCCACTCTACGTCACTCCTAGTATTTTACCAACACTTACTTCGTATCAAACACCCGTACCTCAATACAGAAGCTCTCTACTGAGCCTGCAGCAATCTTAACCGAGTTTCCATTCCAGAAAATTATCACTTTACAAAGCCCTGAACATGAAACAAGTTAAGATCTAAATGATCCGCGAATCACGATGCTTATTAAGGATCCTATAGCGGGATATGTTAGCCGGGAGCCGGGGGACCGTGGCCGGGGGGGCGGGGGGGCGGGGGGGCCGGGGGCGGGCGGGGCGTGCCGGCACGGGGGCGGCGGCGGCGGGCATGCAGGACGGCGGGGGTAAGGCCGACTCACCGTCAATATTTAGCATCATCTTCCAGTGGGACGGCCTAACGCTCTGATGGAAGCCAAACCACACCTCGCGACCCCCACCCAGTGGGTGTTCATAGTCAACTGGCTGCGAGAAGAAGGAGCGGCCGACGGGCGTGTAGGTCATGCTCGGCAGGTGGCGCATGACCACGTCCAGGGCCTGGATGGCCTCGTAGGGGATGTGACGGGCGCGCCCCTCCAGAGCCTCCTCCAGGGTGTAAAGGCTAATCTGTGCTACGAATTTGATGGCCACTTTGAAGACGCGATCCTTGCCCTCCCCAGGCAGGGTCACCTCCAACTCCACCTGTGAGTAAGGTGGGGAAAAGAAGGAGTAGGTTACGATGGGTAATACACGAGGTGATGAAGGGGTAGGTTACGATGGATAATACACAAGGTGATGAAGGAGGAGGTTATGATGGGTAATACACGAGGTGATGAAGGAGTAGGTTATGATGGGTAATACACGAGGTGATGAAGGAGGAGGTTATGATGGGTAATACACGAGGTGATGAAGGAGTAGGTTATGATGGGTAATACACGAGGTGATGAAGGAGGAGGTTACGATGGGTAATACACGAGGTGATGAAGGAGGAGGTTACGATGGGTAATACACGAGGTGATGAAGGAGGAGGTTATGATGGGTAATACACTAAGTGATGAAGGAGGAGGTTATGATGGGTAATACACGAGGTGATGAAGGAGGAGGTTATGATGGGTAATACACGAGGTGATGAAGGAGTAGGTTACGATGGGTAATACACGAGGTGATGAAGGAGGAGGTTATGATGGGTAATACATGAAGTGATCAAGGGGAATTGGAGTTCTTACGAGCCTGTGGCTCTAATTTTGTGTTGGATGACAACTGGGATTTGTTAGTTGGGGGCAGAAAAAAGAGAATGGAAATATGTGCCCCTGAGACCGAGAAAATGGGAACATCTTCTTTTTTGGGGGTTGGCTATGGCTTGGGTCGGGGATGTGTGGAGGTTCAAACCATTGCTTAATTGGCGTCAATAGGGCTCAATCAATATTATCTTTGATTTACACAAAGCAGTGATGTCAGTTGATGTTAGAAAGAGAAACTGGATGTTTTTCAATATGGAATTTTGTGCCTCAGAGAGGCTGAGATGATGTAAAAAACCTGATGATATCGGCCATGGCATGGGGCTGAGGGTCTGTGTCGAGATTCAAACCACTATCTTATTGACAGTGATGAGGCTCAATCAGTATCATCTTCGTTTTACATAAGGAAAAATAAAGTTATATTTGCTGAAAATGAAAATATGGATTTTCATGGAAAAGTGTAATCTTGGATTCTACAAAACTCAACAGAAAGAAATTATCCAATCCCGTCAACTCGCATGGAAAGTACGTAAAACATTACATTTAAACCACAGATATGGGATTTGGGAATACCTAAAGAATCCGGGAAAAGTACCAGTGGTTTAGGGGCCTCTGCATGTTCAGCTATTCTACGTGACTCACCGGCCTCAGATGAGAGTTAAGATATCTAAGTGTTTGAGTCACGAACCTTATCGCGTCCAATAGGTAGTGTTTCTCGGCTATACAGGTTTTTACGTCCGTCGAACACGGGTTTCTGTCCGTTGAAGATCTTCTGGGAGTAAGCCTGCACCATAGTGTCGATAATTTCTCTGAAAACCAATGAACAGAGTCAATACCTGGTCCGATCCACACTTGTGAAAAGTAAATATCTAACAGGAAATCAAATTGGTCTTGGGATTTAAAAAAAAAGTTTTATACGTAGGTAAACAACTAAATTTCACTCTTTGATTTTACATTTTTGCTTAGATTGGGTATCCCATGATCCTGAATTATTCAGTAACCTACCTACACTGAATACCAAACAGCTAGGCCGATGTATTGGTAATCTATGAGCAGTATGTACTTATACCACTTACTCCAAACGAGAAGCCCCTCCCCTCTTATTTTTTTTTTGTTAAATTAAAGAACAAATCCCGGCTATGATTTTTCAATATTTGTAAATTGTTCCTTCTCTGGTATTCCAACAAATGTTTGTACCATAAAAATAAAGATCTACCATGCTGGACAAATTGAATCCATGCAAATCTCCATGATAAGTTTGCATCGCCATGGTTGCATGTTCGAACTCGACATGTGATGTGGTCAACAAGTAAACTCCATACATTCCTGTCATTCAAGCAGTAGCCGTAATACAATACACGTTTTTAGAAACCTTTTCTGTGCTTATTGTGTTATAAATTCTAAAAACGTGGCTATGTGTACACATCGATTTATCGCTTTAGATTAGCAAGCAGATCGTCTACTCGCGATATTCAGTCAGACCACTCACTACCTTAGCGACGTTAGTAAGGGAACTTGTGGCTGGGTATGGGGTTTGTGGTGATGTCAGAGGGGGGATTCCTGGGTGGAGTCGGGCTACAGGGGGTTACATATGGTTCCCACAAAATATATTTATATATTATTTTTATGTTGTGCATGAGGCTACAGGAATTCTTCTTGGCAGCTACTCTTTGAATGAGCTCGATATTTGTTATTGGCTACATCATCAGAACCGTTCGATTGTGACAGTAGCGTAATCATTGCGATTTGCTTCGTGTCAGTTGTTGACAAAACCGCTTGTTGCAGAACAAATTGGGTACGTCAGGTGTTATCATGGTGTGGTCATGGCAGCAGCAGCGGCTTCATCCATGAAAATCCTGAGGCAGCACTGATGGATGTGATTATGGTGATAAGTAGATCAACACAATCTACAATCCAAAAAGCGGCCCTCTTAATGAGTTGTCACAGGTAATAAACTGGACTTTCATTTCTGAAAGCTGGGTTTATTTTGGTAGAACTCCAATTTTTTCAAAATTTTGTTTGAAAAAAAATGATACAACAATGACAACATCCTGGAGAAACCACCTCCAGACAGAGGAAGTCTCGATATCGACAACCGCCGTCGCCTGGTCAACAGTTCTAACGTCGACGTAGCCATGGTAGAGAGTGGTCTGACTATAAATAGCATGAGATGACAACTGGCCACATATTCAGATGTGAATTGTCACGTAGCCTCGGCCTCTGCACAACCAGCTGACCAGTACTGACTCTTGTTACGCTGTGAACCTCTTTAACTTGTTTATAAACTTGTCACCAAAGGTGTCAGACTCATTTGAGAATAGGAAATGGCCTGCATTGATTGGAGACTTAGAGCCCTACCTCTCTGTGAACTCACCAGTTCATGGACCAGGGCACACAGCTGAGGGGTGGGGGTCGGAGGGAGGGGAAAGACCAGTTACCCTGCCAAGTGGTCGGTGTAAAAATAGACTAAAAAGCACCCCCCCCCCCCCCCCCAACTGAAATTTGTGTTTGTTCAGGCAGAAATCCCACCCGTAGACTTTAATCGAGGTGAGAGTTTTGTTTACTTCTCACACCCCATGAACATGGTACAGAAGTACTGGCCTTGTGATCGCTTTAACCATTGAGCTTAATCCCCACCTAATCAGTTTAACCTACAGAATTAATCAAATATCAGTTTACACACTCATTTACACTACCTCACTTCCAAATTAAGAGTGAACACTGAGCACAAAAAAAAACCCACAGGCTACAGAGGACCATCTTCCACAGGGAGACTACCTGAAGGATTAGTCTTAATTGTGACAATATAGGGCACAGAGCCTAACCGCTAGGCGGCTCACTGGTAGACTGGCAACCACCTCGGTCTCCTACTTGAGGTTGGTCTGGTCCGATCACTTTTAGACCAAAGAGCTTGATAGAAATATCTTGAAGCAGCGTAGAATTTTGGATATCATGAAGTATAAACTATGAATACTCACTACAAGACATTATTAGCTTAGCTAATTGATGGCAACGTTAAATTTGCTGGCAATTGATGGCAACGTTAAATTTGCTGGCCACTTTATCAAAATACACAAAATACACAATCATAACATGTTTAAGGGGCTTCGAGAGTACTGCACTCTCCTAGTATGAACAAAAATCAGGAGAGTGACAGTCAAGGTGGCCCCAAATCAGATTTAACCAGAGCTAAAAGCCCGGCCCCACTGGTGCGATGCGATTGTCACAAGTCAATAAAAAGGTAATAAATGCCGGGTGAGGGCCATAAAAACGGCGCCGCCCGTCGCATCGCACACGATCGCTCCTGTGGGGCCAGACTTGTGCGCGTGTGCGATCGTGTGCGATCGTGTGCGATGCGACGGATTCATCGCATCGCACATCTTGTTCATGACGTATTCGTCGCACAAGCAGGGAGTGCATCCTATTGTGTTCGTATTTAGTCCCCCTATCCTCAGGTAAACCCAGGTACAGCTACCACTGGTACATGGAATATACTGTATTCAATATTAAATACACGGGCCAGCCTCCATTAGGTGTTAGCTCTCAGGAGGTGTGAAAGCTGTGAAAACAGCCCGTTGTGGCTATAGCCTAAGTGTTATTCTGATACCTTGAAGAGGGTGACTGTTGAGAAGTGATATTATTATAATTAGATGTGAGTACCTCATAAATATAAGAAATTAAGTTCTACACCAAGCCTATATACATTGGTGATGCCAAAAGTGATGCGACGATTCCATTGCATCAGTGGGGCATACCCTAGGGCATACCTATGGGGGGGGGGGGGGGGGGGGGTGACCAGTGCAACCTGTGAGGTGGCGCCACCAGTGGGGACTCGACCTCGATGAGATCCCTATCACTGACAATTCAGACCCAAACCACAATGCTGCGCCCCAAGTTTGGTATATGGGGCTAATACCTGACTCCTGATTATAATTATCTCTAACACGATCAAGACTTTTTACACTAGTAAATCCCGGAATCCCGGAGAACTGACATCTCTGGCTGCGCCCCACGTTTGGCATCAGTGGCTGATGGCGGCATCCATGTTAGGAGGGCCCTGTGCCATATGCGGTCCTGTGCCTGTAATAATTCAAATTCACAGTCATGACGACGCTCCTCCTGACCCACCTGTTGACTCGTCGAGGACACTTATCAGGTTGAATGCTGACGTCATAATGGTTGATGAAGCCCTTGGGCATGCGCACTTGGAAGTGGTTGGCGCGCAGGAGAATGGGTCGCCCCTCCACTCCATGGTTGGGCCTCTTTGGGCAGTCAAACTGAGTCTCCACTGGCACAGGGGCGCCGAAGGCCCCAGGTGGACCTGGCGGCTGCCCGGGGGGTCCAGGGGGACCACCGGCCCCCGGTGGCGGGGGGCCTGGCGGTGGAGGGGGCCCGACGGGCGGCGGTTGTCGCATCGGTGGTGGGCCTGGCATCCCTCCGAGACCCCCATTTCCTCCAGGAACTGTAAGATAGAAAAATATTTGTGCTTTAATAATGTTGCTGTAATGTTTTGAATCCTTACTTTTTTTTGAGTATCTTTCGTCTTCCTGGAAAACTATATCTAGATGTCTTTTCCACTAAACCAAAAAATCCGAAATTGAATCCTTAATTTTGTTTTATTTTTCGCTGCAGCTATGTGTGGGCCACAGATTTCTTTTTTTAATTTTTATAAACGTCTCCCTTTATGTACTAAGTTGGTTGCTTGTTAAACATTCCAGGTGACCCTGAGGGTATATAGGTACTATCAAAGGTTTCAACTTTTCACCTTCGTAGATCTAAGATGGTCTGAAAACTTTTATTTACATCTGTAAGAGATGGGTTTCTTTCAAGAAAGTAATTATATCCGTCTTCGAAATAATCTCAAAACGTTGTTCTTGTCACTGTTTTTCAAGGTCTTTTCTCCCCTAATATCTTTTCTCTCAGACGGTTGAAAATGATGTGTCTAATAGTCCGAGGTAGAACGTATGTTTGACAGTGAAAGGTATTTATAGAAAGAACAAATGAAGATTCTCTAATATCAAACTCAACATATATATTGAAAGGAAATTCCACATAAGATTAAATCCCCTGAATCTATTTCTGTCTCTTCTTGAGTGAGGCAGAGTGTGGGTGGGGTGGGTTGAAGGCGTAGGGTACGTCTAGCGTGAATAAATATGGATCCAGGGTGTCGAGAGAACAGTGATCTCAGTTGGGTAAAAAATATAAGTGGAAATAATTTTCATGTAGAAATTGCTGCCTCAGAAAAAAACGAGAAAATATGGAAAACATGTTGTGTTGGCCACAGCTTAAGCTTAAAGGTCTGTGGGGAAGTTCAAAACTCTGTTTAATGGGCGTGCATAAGTCTCAATTGAAAATATCTCTTACACAATGAAAAATAATTTTATAAACTGAAAATAAACAAGTGGATTCCCGGGGAAAAAAGGGAAATCTGCCATGTGTGAGAGAAGATGCATGTAGGAACCATACCTGTAAGTAGAGTGTGTGAGGGTAGAGTGGGATAGACGTAGGGATAGGGGCCAACCATGAAATATGTACGTAGAATTTCCAAAATTGTCGACCCTGCCCCCCCCCCCCCCAATTTTGTACGCAATAGAACAAAGAAGGGGTCTATGTAAAATTTCCAAAATTTGTCAACCCCCCCCCCCCCCCCCATGCGTACGTACTTTATGGATGGCCCCCTGGTGTGTTAGGCCAGGGCCCTGGGAAAGAGGCCGTGTATATGGAGGGTGTGGAGTGAAGGTATATCATAGCAAAGATGCAGGCATGCAAGGTGTATGAGCAAGGATACAAGTCCTCGTTAAGGGGGAAATAAACGGAGATATATATCGAGGGGGAAATAAACGGAAATATCTATAGAGAGGAAAAGGGGGGGGGGGGAGGACGGGCCGTGCCAGTACTGATAGCAAAACACATACGGCGCCATGGAAAATGTTTTCAAGGAAACTTACTCGTTTTCTGAATTTGATTTTAAACGGCACCTTTCAGTGGTTTGTCGACGGCCGGATTAGGGCTGGGTTGTCGGCTATGACCGATTGCAGATATCACGGAATTTTTGCCATTATAAAGGATAATTCTTAAAATTTGGGATATCTGTAACTTATCATTGGCAGAATGTGTAGACAGAGACTATACAAACGTTTCATGTTGAAAGGTGTACAGGGAATATGTGCACAGACTGGGTTTCAGGGATAATGTTTAGGGAAGGGGTGTGTTTGGCAGGATGTCTGTAGGCAGGGTGTTCAGGGAAATTGTACAAAGACAGGGCATATGTAGGCATGGTGTGTGGTGCCAAAATGTGTGTAGGGAAGGTGTGTACATGGATGGTGTTGTGCCGGTTTGTGTAGTACTTCAAGGTAAGCATCAAAGATGTGTGCATTAGGATGGTGCCTGTAAAATTCATGTAGACAGGTTGTTTGGTGAGATGGTGTGTGAGGAAGGCGTCTTCAACTAATACATGTGCATGTGAATGTCACTTTGTGGCAGGCTGGTTTCAGTGAGTGTTAAGACCCATACCCACGTGTACGCACTTATAACATACAAGTCGCAGGAAATTAAGGCAACCAACAGATATGGTTATGAAGATGTTGGAAATAGGTATGGATTGCGATTTTGAATAATCATAATATAAATGACTGAATAAATAATAGTTATTTTTGGAACACGTTATTGATCAAAAGGATAACAAAAGAAGAAAAAAGGGGGTAAATTATGTTTCCCCTAGATGTTTACCACCTTAACATTTCCTTTACTGACTAGTAAATTTCCCTGTAAGAAAATGTATGTATAAAAAGTATAATTCATTCGGATATATTCAAATCATTGTTTTGGTTTTCAAACTACTTAACTCAAGATTCAGTATCCATGTGTTTTGTTTTGTCATACATAAATTAACAGGCGACAAGTGCTAGTTCGAGTAGTCAGATGTACATTCATTTTAACACGGACCTATATCAAATTTTGTGATTTCAGTAAAAGATTTTTTTTTACATGAGATGCATGATGGAAATGATGGATAATGTGTATGGGGTTTCCTGTGCACATTCTATTAATGTTTACATGAAATGTCACATTAGACAGCACTGACTAGCAAAAAGACCTCAAACAAACTATTATGTATGCATGATCGACGCAGTAATGCATAGCTTAAGTATTTAACTTAAAGGGATTAGTTAGTATCGGCTTGAAAATGCCAAGACTGAAAACAGCCAATCAAACGGAAACAACGCTGTTCGAACAGGTCTCAGGCCGCAATGTTCGCGTGTTGTCTGTTGACCTCGATTCACCCACGGACAACGGACTCACTCGCTGCTGCACCCACGCAAACGAGACTGCTTTCAGCTTCTACAGATTCGCCAACTCTGAATTTCAGAACGCCTATGGCGGCCCAAGCGATAGTCCTTTAAGTGGGAATCACAACCGAAGCCAATGTTGACATAAAAGCAGCGAAAATTAAGTTTTGCGCACTGTCGACGTCTCGCTTTACTGACACCGACAGCGGCCAACCAAGGGATCAACTACCTCCACATTGAATTCACCGACACATGCCAGCGCAAAACACAAATCCTTGTTTCCTTCGTCTAGATATGTCCTATTAGTTCGGTCCCAACACATCTATGTACTTACTTGTTCCTAGTGGGTGGTACATTTTGGCATTTTCTGACGGGATAAACCGAGATTTTGTCGTTTGTTTGTGGCGACGTACAGATAAACTTTACCAGATCAAAATAAGATGGCGGCCTTGCTAATTTTTGAGTGGTGGCGCCGCGTGGTGGCGACAGGTGCCCGCTCACCCGTGGCGCTATCTAGTGAGTGATAGAGACATCAAACACCACCTGGTACCCCGGCTAACTTGTGGGCAAAGAACTAAACCACAGAGTAAAAATAGAAATATATCCTTACTCTGTGACTAAACTACCTTCTTTGGTGTGGGATTAAATTCTAAATCTGCATGTGATCATTCTGAATCATTTCTCTGGTAAAGGGGATCAGTAGACACTCCGCAAAACAACAGAAAAGTTTTTGTTTTTTTTCTTTAGATGCACAGATGCATGGACAGTGGACTCCTACTCAAAATCATTGTAAAAGGTTGTTTTATTGTACTATGTTCATGTCATGTAGCTGTTTATGTCCTAAAGAAATGTCAAATAACATAACAAGATAATGATTACAGATGGGCACTAAAAAGACAATATTATAAAACGGTTAAGCTCACTGAGTCACATGACCAGTGACACAATATTTTTTTGTATGTAGGCTTACCGGTAATCATGGTTAAATAGCCCTATGTTTGATCTTACATTTCCTTGAGTTTGTATTTGTCTTCATTTAGCCAAAGGTACTTCTTTGACTTAGCTGATGCAAGGAAGAACGCCAATTGCTGAACATTGTATCTTAATTGCTTTAATATGAATAAATCTTTTTTTTAAAGTGAAGCCAGGATTTACGCGTTTATGGCTAAAAGTTAAGTTAACCCCCCCCCCCCCCCTAAAAAAGAGTAAAAAGGGATGTTTATAATTTCTGCCACCCCCTCCCCCCCCCCCACACACACACACATACACACAACAACAACAATTTTTTCTTTTGTAGTTATGTTTTCGCGTTAGGACTTCTGGTTTTTCTTGTTTTTTGTGTGGTTTTTTTTTCGTGTTTTTTTTTTTTTAAACTTTGATCCCACCTTGCAATTTCTTTGCATTCAAAAGATCTTTTCCCTAATCGTTCTGCCTAGAGACCTGTACATACTATCCATTTCCTTGCTTGATAGAATCATTGGCGCCTTCAGTATATCAATTTAAAATAATCTAAAGAAATTATGAACAATGAAGTTTCACGGGGCCTCCTAGCGGATGATCGCGAAAGTAACATCACATATGCAGTGAGACTCCTAGCGGATGTCTTGGAAACCAGTTCCAGGCCGAGGTACCAGACAAAAATGAGTTCGATAAATTAACCAATCACATCAATTGTGCAACAGGTGCCCGAAAACTCCGGAAGCAGAAATTGATCACTCTTCTGCCAGATTCTTGATTTATTGCTCACTCTAGAAAGGGTTAGAGGGTGTCAGAGTAAGAGCTTGGGAAGTGACATTTGACCCAGTGTGTACAAACCGGAGGAAATGTTGAGTACTTTTTGTCGAGACTGAAGACACTAGCAGACAGGTAGGTGAGACACTGTAATTCCCTCTCGCTCAGTACAAGAATCTATGTCCAGATTTGATTTATTAATGGAAGGATATTCGATGTGGCTTCTGACAGGAGAACGTCATGGAATTAATTATTCGCACTGCCACTACACTGCCACTGGTGCCACTCACTGCCAGTGATGAATCTCACTCTGTCACTCATGAGTCTGTCACTGTTCAAGGGTTAATTTGCACTGATTGCTAGAACTATTCGTTGTAGTATTAGTAGGGCAGGGCCTACTGCTAGTCTTTTACTTATTAAAGGGTACATGCATCATCAAGTCCTTTCAATGGCGTGGGAGCTGAGGTTATTTGCCTGGAGGTGGGAGCTGGGGTCATTTTGGGGTATTTGCCTGGGGCTCGGGGGGGGGGGGGGGGGATGTTAAGATTGAACTTTTTAAGATATGTGTTCCTCAATTCAATTTAATTCAATTTAGTGTTACCCTTAAAAATCTTATAGATTGATTTGTGCTGCATATCTAATTCGTTTAAGGAAGCATTTATTTCTAAATATAAATAACTAAAGAAAAAAACATTCTCTAAAATCATAATATTGCAGCATTTCCAACGAAGCATTTCTTCTCCATTTTCTGCCTACCTTTACGGTGCTTTGACATTGCAGATATCACAAAAAGGGGCTTTTTCCATTTTTCTATTTAGATGACAAAAGAGTCCATTTTGACTTCTGCTATGAGTAGGCCTACAATAAAAGTTAAGGTGTCAAAATGATTCTAAAAGAAATATCTACTTGATTAAACTGGGTTTCGATTTTGCTTCCAAATGGGATTCCATGGAATCTTCACTCATATTCTAGAAGTCAAACATTTTGCCTAACTTTAGCTATGATTTCTGAGAAAATACATCAAAAATGAAAACCGATAAATTATCTCAATAAATTCTAAATATATATGACGATAAAGCTCATAATCTCTGGTTTATAATAGTACCTTTTGCAAATCTGTATCTTTTACACATCCCAAGTTATGAGAATTTTTGTATATCAAGCTAAAAATAACTAGTTTTAAGTCCCCAATATGGTTGCGCGGCCTGTAAGCGCCTGCCACTCGGGCTCCCGCTCCCGGTGGCCACAATCGGATCCAACCATACATCATATTTTAATGGATTTATTTAAAACAGAAAAATCCAGAGAACTGGACATTCCCGGAATAATGACATCCTGTAGGAGGTAGACATGCCATCCCCATCCTCCACTTCCAGACCAACTTCAGCCAGATTGTAGTTATTTCTCCTGTCATTAACTGTCTCAAGAGATCCACATTACTAGACGGCTAGCTGTTACACAGTGTATTATGTGATGTGATTTTACACATTTAATATTTACACACCAGAATATACCTTTCTGTCAAATCAACGAGTATAGAGAAAGAGAGGTGTAGCTCAGGATGGCGAGACATCTGAGGGTTTCTCTCTGCCTTATCAGCAATTAGAACCCCCACCGCCCTCACCACTACAGAGAGCACTACCCCACGGCCGCCTGGTTATGTAAGCACCCCCTTTGGTCACCATGCTGCCACCATGGAGGGTACACCTAAAAGTCACATTTTCAGGAACCCCCATAGGACCCCATGAACTAGTTTAAAAAAAAGGGTACTCAGCCCGCTGTAGGTCATTTTTTTTTGTATTTTGAAAAATTGTCAAATCTTTGGAAGTGATGCTTTAGTTATGTCAAAAAAATCCTGAATATTTTCCACTTTTTCAAGGAACTTTCTTAAAACTACTAATTGTTCCGCATATGACACAACCATAAATAGACATGAATAATTGAGATTATATATTTATTTTCACATGAATGAAGAAATAAATCCCAGCCCCCAAAACTTCTTGTTAAAACATACATGTATAGTTTCATATAATTCTGTTCAAATAGTTCCCTTGTCTTGGCCTACCCACCTTCCCCGACCCTAATTACATGTGGTCACCAGGAGTGGGTGGTGACCACCCACTGAGCATGACAAACCGAAAATAAGCCAGTGACATCCGCCCCCAACAGGGCCTCCAGAGCTGTACCTCCCTGATGTCAACTACCCCCTGTCCCCTGAATAAATCAGGGCCTCCTGCCATTAGATAACGAATCCTCCCTAATTAAGTACTATCTAGATCTTGTAAACCATGTTGTATCTACCATATTTCAATCTTTCTTGTGTTACCCACAGACGAACATTGTTGTCGTTGCACCTGTCAATATAGGCATACTGTTAATAAGAAAATGATGATAAGGTATGATTATGATATGTAATACGTAGGTTGTATTCTATGAACACTATGTATATGAGTAATTCCCTAAGCTCGATGGCATCCAAGAATAGATGATCTAGATCCATGTGGTACTAATATTTTGATGCTGGTCCATGTGATTTGATGTGTATCTGGTGATGTTTTAAGAGGTGCCAACAAGTTTGATGAACTCGTCCTTACCATATAGCCTCTGCCATAACTAGCGTAATTACCACACGCTGCTCTCTACAATGTACATCGTTTTATTACTTTACTGCATGTGTTAGCTCATGATCACTTATTTTGCACATCTAAATGTGTAGGGCCGACACAGCAGGCGTGATCTCAGCGTAACTTGGCGACAATTAACCAAGTACATGTGTATGTGGTATACCTACCGTGAAGTGACATAAATAACACTTGATGTCACACCCGACGACATAAACAAATCCCATGTTAAGTGGGGGGTGGGGAGTTAGTTCAGTGGTTAAGGCACTGGACTTGTAATCCCAAGGTTGTAGGACTTTGTGGGTTTGAGTCCCACTGCAGCATCTCTTCTCCTTCATTCCCAGCAGTGGTAGATTTACTGCTGCATCAAAGGCCATGTCTATGTAGTGTGGGAACTAAAAGAACTCTTACCTCGGTAAATGTGTAGGGGTGAGATTTCTACCTTAATTCACTACATCGATCACCACCCTAGTGGTGTAAAAGAACCTTGAGAAAGTCTGGTAAGAACCTGTAATGGTTAACTGGATGTTAAATCAAACCAACCAACCAACCACGTTAAGCCTATGGCATTTTTTATTAGGGGTAGGATAATGCAGTCAGTCACATGGGGACATATAATTCTACCTACCGTGTAAAGTTATAATGTAGTCAGTCACATGGGGACGTATCTCGAGCTGCGTTCGGGGACCATTATTCTGAGATTTAACTATGTCAACAACCTTTGAGTATCAAGAAGAAATGGGGCGGATTGACCAGTCTACCATGGACGTCTGATGTAACAAAATCGCATTAACTCGTTTAACCTGGGAAGACCTATGGCTGCCAAAGCAGGACATACAGTTAAAGTGTGTGAGTGTTTGTGAGGATTGATGGGAAAGAGGATATGAAATTACTTGTAATTTGTAAATAGAGTAGTGCAGGAGGAAAGGGAGATTGTCTGGAAGAGTGAAAATATTATCGGAAATGTACTGATAGAAAAACATTTAAAAAGTGGAAGAGTGAAAAACCTCATATAACAAAATTGTACTTGTCCAAGGCGAGTGGGTGTAATAAGTTATATCCATTTTAATATGACTATAAACGTTTTGGGTGATTCTGATAATTTATTTTTTAACTGAGCAAATCCCCAAAATCTCTGCAAACGACACAGAAATGAAGGTTAAGTTTATTCACCTGTCACAACCTGTTGATAGGGCCCCTCGTTTGAATGTTATGTGATATTCATTCAGCTGTCGCCTCGTTCATGTCACTCCACATCAAACTCATGAAGAATGATGATTTTGACCAAAATTTGTTGGTTTCATCTTTAGATTTACAATACGGGGCAAAATGCACTTCAGATCCCAACCGATGCGATGAAAAAAAATTGGTTTCTTCTTTAGTCTTATTCAGAAAGTTGTACCTGATGCAATACCACGTTGTCTTATATAAACTTGACTAGTTCTAGTAACAAGAATTCATTCATAGCATAGATAGCATATTGTGTTACCTATCTCCCGCCATATCTCACAAGTCTCACAATTATAATCTTATCGCTTACAGGAGAAATTTGAACCATGTAGATGAGAAGTACTTTTTGTCAATTTTATACAGTTTTACCACAGCATACATAAAACAACACTGACATTTTTTGAGAGACTATGATGATGAGGATGATAATATTGAAATAAATGATATTTTGAGGTGATAAAGATTCGACAAGTTGAAACTCCCGTAGAAGCCCATACAGCCGACTCCTACCAGTGTGCAGTTGTGAACGTTGTAGCTGATATCATAAGTCCGTGGTGTTCATTTATATCTAGGGCAAATCGATACATGTAACTTTAAATACTATCTTGATTTATTGACATCTCAAGTTGAAGTTTTACAGTTAGGAGACACACACCCAGAATGAATATAACAATAAACTTCCACTCATCGATGATATTTGATTGAGATAATGAAATACATTTAAATGATAAAAAAATGTTAAAATCACCTATTACTTATCTATTCCCTAGGCCGAGATAATGATAAATAAAATATATTAGTCTAATTAATTTAATAAACTGAGAAGTTCATTGCTCTTCAGACCTCATGTGAATTTGTTTTGGCTGCTTTTGTTCTAAATGTCGATGTCGATGCTATGGTTCCAGCCTAATAATTCCATGTCATTCCACTTGGGTTAAGCCCATAATACATCCCCATGTTGATATTCTCTGAGCCGATAAATTCATTGAATCGGTGAAATTCTTTTCAGTATTCGCACTTCACTGACTCAATTTCATTGCCCCAACGACGGCAGTCAGTCATTACCCACCTGAAGGATATGACCGATTCTGTCTGCGGCCCGGCCCGGCCTAGCTTGTGGCGACACCCTTTGATCGTTTCCAGTTGCTCTATGAGGGTATTTAACATTGATAAGATTATACGCCCTCCAGACGTCACTCCACACCCGGGGTGCCTAGAGGATCTGGTCCCGACTCGCTGGCCGCACCTTGCCCGCCTGTCCCAGATGAACCGCTGTTTTCCTATTTCTAACTTGGGAAACTGAATATAATTTATAATGCAACTCTAGAAATACAAGAAATTTCCATTTCTGGCATATGATTTCCAATTTGAAGGGATATAAAAACCGTTTAACTGCAACCAGCGAACACTCACTCTAGTGAGGGCCCAACCGCTGTTATAATGCAGAGATAACCGCACCCGCCACCTTTGTTTTGTTTAGCATTGGGGACAAAGTGGCGGTCCCCATAACTGAATAGCTATCGGCCCTATAGGGTTTCAATTCTATTTCAATTAAATCTTTTATTCTAGACACTAAAAACAATTACAGTAATTGCAGGTGGTTCATATTAGGAGAAGAAGAAAAACAGGAATCGAGTACAAAGAAAGAAAAAAAAGTATATTGCTATTTAAGGATTTGCAGCACCATATCAGGCATCAGATACTTAGTAAAGTTAGTTAACTATTTTAGTTTCATGTGCTTCCTTGTACTTTGACATAGAGTGGTTCATTCCAGACCTTGTTTGTTGTTGAGTTATGAACGTAAGCTTGAGTTTAACAAAGAAACAATTTACTTGATTTAAGCGAGTATTCCATTGAAAATTTAACATCGCCGAGCGTGTGTTATACATATTTATAGTGCACGAACCAACAATTTACTAAGCCTGCACAGTCGCTGCCTCGGAGTTGACTCGCATGCGCTCGGATATGACTACACATCAACTCCTCGGAGCATACAGCCGCTTGTATCTGAAACCATTCAATATTGTGTATCTACTCTTCTGTTGCAGGCGCGGCTGAGATGCGTGAGGGGAGAGGGCGCTCATGGCAACCATGTGGTCACGTTGCCTCACGTTGTGGGCGTGTGTGGGTCTGCTCCTGGTGGACATGAGGGCCGACAGCGCCTCGCCAAACAGCCACTGTGAGTCACGCTCTACTGCCACTGCTACTACGTAAAGGGGTCATTCACAAAGTACGCATACTTTATGGGTGGCCCCAAAGCAATCGTGAATAGGGCAACTATTTGGGAAGCGGGATTCTAAAGAAGAAACCATCAAGTTTAAGTGAAAGTTTTTGTTCTCCACAAGTTTGATGTAGAGTGATATGAACGAGGCAAAGCCATGTGAATATCGTGTAGCAGTTGAACGAATTAGAGAACAATGGCTTTGACCAAAACGAGTCACTTTCTGTATTTATCTCGCCCCTGAACACATTTAAAAAATAGATGATGCACAAGATAGAGACCATGGAGAGCGAACGGTAGTACTATTAGGGGCATGGAGAACGAGTTCCCAATGTTAAGCCTATGGGGCAAAAATACCAGGGGTGAGATATTATGGGTGGTCATAATCAGGGCCGATGTTGTATTTTGGGCACTTTTACTGGATTGCCACACTTCAGGAGGAAATCATGAAAACCTAATTTCAAGGTCTGTGAATTGTAAGGGAATTCGGGAATTTGTAAGGGAAACTGGAATTATGATTATAGGATAGTTGTAAGGCGGTATATTACAAAGATTATATTTGTCAGGAAGACAAGGAAACATCAGTTTATGGCAATCCTGGTTAACCTGCAACAGAATCTCCTCTTTCATGTTTATTTTGCGAAACAGGGTTTTATCTAACCAATGTATCCCCCTCCCCCTCCCATATACTTAACACTGGGAACTCGTACTTGATGTCCATGGATTATTTAGAAAAAAAGTACTCAAAGGGTCATTCTGTCACAAAGTTAGCCAATTAGTCAATGTGAGTGGTGAGATAAATTCAGAAAACTGTGCAAGTTTACGGTCAGAGCTCGAGCCCATCTCGATTGAATTGCTACATAATTCACGTGGCTTCACCTTGTGAATTACTACGCGATTCAAACCTGATGGGATACTAGCACCTTTCAGATGTTTCCTCTATAGTATTCTATATACATGCATGTAAACAAATTTCTAAGCTGCTCACTACGAAATATCAACAGACTGTTGGAACACCTTAAAAATCTGTGTTATCATAAAGGTTCTCTCAGTAAACTGATTGGTTTTTACACTTTGTATTATTGCATATATTATTGCATACATGTCATCAATATTCGCATACCAGAATTAATCTGTCCAGATTAATGGCATCGTGGTGTACCATTTACGAGCGATGAGTAATTAAGTATTTATTTTAGTGATATGATTGGTATTACAGCTCTGGTGTCGATATGTAGAACGTTCAGCATGAAGTGGGAATCGGTGCTGGATTCGTCCACCATCGTCTACTTACCTGACACAATAGACGCCGCAATGCAATGTTCCCTCATCATCAAGGTAAGCCGGTAGTAGATCACTCAGCTAGTAGAAAGTCCTCATTGAAAACCCTTTTTTTGCATAGGCTTGCCATGGAAGTGTTATTGCCACGCCTCATTGAAAACCTACGGGCCGTATTAAACCACCGCCTATACTCAGATATGGTGTACAGGAAACATACCGATTGTAAACGGGAATGTAGCTATAGTATATATGGGAAAATACTCTCCGAATTGATAATACCAGTCCATTTTTCCACATGTGTAATGCAGAACCAACATGGGTGGTCATAGAAGACCTTCGAGTGGGTTGCTTTCCAATTAAAATACAGAGAGGGTAGTTTTCTACTTTTCCAAGAAATCTTTGTTTTTATTTCCAGTTTATAAGACTTGTTTTTCTTGTGTGCAACGAAGATAAATTGAGGCTCATTCACATCAATATCTCTGGGTTCAAACCTCCCCACACACCCCAGGCCCATTCCATGGCCAATAACGATGTGTTTTTTATGTTTTCCACTTGAAATATATTTCAACTGACATCCCTGTAAATATAATAAACATAAGGAACATAATATAATGAAATGGATAGGGGAAAACAGTTTAATCGAATTGGCTTTGATTGTCGATGTCAGAATTCTGACCCGAACCTCCTGTTATCTGAGAGTCTAAGTCATAAACTTAGAAATATGTGGACTTAGTGAGAAATCTCAAGATATTTATTTCCTATGAAAATGAACCCATTTCATATTTTAAAACTTTGTTATAGGCACGACATCTCACTATAAAGACTATGTTGTTTCAGGTAATTAACCTTTATTTCTTCTTTGTTTTGCAGACTTTTTCTAGTAATAAAATCCTCATAAGTATGGCGCATAACTCACAACCGACGTTACAAGAACAGTGTGCTGTCAAGTTTGTCCTAAGTGAACCTGGAAAAGAAATTAAAGTGGTTAGTATCTATGCAATATCTTTGTCAACAACAATTAAGTTATTTTGTTACTTCAGAACTTGTAAGGATAAATGACATACTCATCTGAAAATAAATGCACTAGAAGAAGGTATAGTTCCAGTAGCTTGGTGTCTGTCGGGGGACTGCCCCTGGTTTCCGCTGGGGTGCTTTCATACAAACCAGTCCGGTCGAGGTGGATTGTTGAAGTCAGCCAGGTCAAAAAAGTGTTGGAGACACTCCTCTACGGGGATAGGGCGTTAGCTCAGTGGTTAATCCCAAGGTTGTAGGACATTGTGAGTTCGAGTCCCACTGCAGCCACCTTTCTCCTTCACCCTCATCAGTGGTAGACTTACTGCTATATCAAAGGCCAGTCCTTCTCGCACCATGTCAATCTGGTATGGATAGTGAAATAACCCTTACCTCGGCAAATGTGTAGGGGTGAGATTTCTACCTAAATTCATCTCATACATTCCGTCACCATCAAACCCAAACTAAGCCTAATAGAATATATTGGACGTTAAACTACCCAAACAACAACAACAACAACAACAACAACAACAACAACAACAACAACAACAACAACAACACTCCCCTCCCCTCTGCCTTCATCACTTCTTTTTCCAGTGCCTGCTGCGGTCAGTAGCAAATACCATCTGCTGACTCTCTTGGTCACCTTGCCTTCTCAAAGGGTAGGCTGGCTGTGTATGTATTCATACGTAAATTTTGTGACACCCTGTAAAGGGTGTGTTCCATTGGGCTGACTGCATGGCCACAGAAGAGCATCATACGGAGCCCGCATGCAGCAGCCTTTTGTCAGGTGGTTATAGCCAGTCGTGTAGTTTAGGAGGCAACATGCTCATTGGCAGCGGCTGCACTGCAGTATCACATGCGATGGCCCATAAAACTTAATGAAATAGCTTTGGTCAGATGCCTATTAACATTGCCCACACGGCCACCATGCCGCATCATCACTGAACCTGAGGGTTTGTACACTATAAGTATGTTTGGCAGACACTGTCTGATTCAATTACAGATCAATTGAGTACCCCTTAAATGAGGTATGCTCCATGGTTACATGAGCCCCCCCCCCTTCCCCACACACACACACCCACACACCCACCTACGAGGAGGTCTCACAACTAGCCCAAGGTGCAGACCTTCTACTCCTTGCTCCTTCTAGGAGCATGGGTAGTTTATCGGAGAAATCCTATAAATTACAAGCAATGAGAAAGTGTGGAAAGGCTGTGATGGTCGACCAGATGTAAAATCCATCAAACAAATCCCAGCGTCGTTAGATGTATGATTACCATAAGTATTGTTAATGTTTGCCATACACTTTAATTAGAGAACAGTTGTGAAGTAAGATATCCTTTTTTCCAGCTCCAGTACCCAGCATGTATCCTGCCACTCGGCTCCAAGGTTTCTTCCATGTGGTACACTTCTGGAAACCAAGTCAATGCCACATTCATCATGAAGAAGGTTCCTACTACAAAGTTAGCCAATATTTCACTCCTCTTCACAGCAATAACAAGTAAGTCTGGCAGCATTACAATTTAACGAGTGGATGCATCGGCCAAGATTTTCTTAGTTATGTAGTGGTCATGTTCCAGTCAGGGTCGTTTATATCTTAAATCCATATGCTACTATAGAATTAATTTCCGAACAAAATTGTTAATTTTCCTTTATTTTTAGCCAACGTTTTCCTATTTGATGACTTTTTATTTTTGAGGTACATTTCGTTTCCTCTATTGCAGTGCCTTTCACATCTGATAGGGTTGATTTAACAAATATAGCTGCTTGCCACTTTTACATTCTCAGTATATATAATTCTTTTTCCTTGTATAGAACAACGAAAGTATTATTTTATTGATTGAGTCTAATTCATACCAACAACACAGTAGTTTATATCTCCCAACAGATCCCTAGCCCAATGTCATTGCCAACCCCGAAGTGTTTTTCATTCTCTCCGAGGCAGTGAATTCCACATGAAATGTATTCCACTTTCTTTTCTGACCCCATCTAACATCCTGGTAATATGTAATATTGTAATTTGCAGAAGACTGCCAGCCAGGGCGCCATTTTAAGTGTGGTGATTGGTGTATGGACTCGTCGATGATGTGTGACGGCGTCAAACAGTGTCCGTCGGGCGAGGACGAGCTGCGGTGTGATGGCCGCTCAGGTCAGCCCTCTCCGCTATCTCACCTTCCTCACCTTATCTACACCCTATTTATTATCCACCTAATACAAAGTGTCCATAGAAAACACATAGGGAGTGTGTATCAACATACCCGGAGCATATAGATTTATTCACCTAATACAAAGTGTACATAGAAAACACATAGGGAGTGTGTATCAACATACCCGGAGCATATAGATGTATTCACCTAATACAAAGTGTACATAGAAAACACATAGGGAGTGTGCATCACCATACCCAGAGCATACAGATATGGTGTATGCTCCGGGCTGCAAAAGCCAGCGCATACGGAAAAATAGTGCATATCAAAAAATAGTGCGTATCTAAATGAACTAATATCAGTACCCCACTTATCAGGAAAAGGTGGATGATAAATACAATATATGACTGCTTGTATTTAAAACTAGTCAATATTGTGTATTCATCACTAGTCCCGCAGAATCACCAGTGCTACACAGGTGCACTGTAAGCACAGTATACCGTGTGCTCATGCCAAGTACATGTACTTTAGAAATTAACATTCTTCAGTTATTAATTTTAAGAAGAAATATAGTGATTAATAAAAAAAACAAAAAACATTAGTTACTATTCAACCAAGGTGTACAATGGATGGTTAGTAGTTGTATCAAAATCAATCACAACGTTTCGGTGGCATTTGATAAAAAAAAAACCACAAAAAAAACCAACTTGTAGTGATGTATATTCAGGATATGTATACAGAGATGACAGTTTTTCATTTTTCCATAGTAATCCTTGTTTTTATTTCCAGTTTATAAAAAAATAATTTTTTGTATAGAACAAATATTGTATAAATTGAGCCTCGTTCACGCCAGTAAAAGAGTGGATGGGAACTCCACACACACTCTCTGCCATGGCAAACACTGATGTGTTTCTCATGTCTTCGCAGTCTCCCTGAGGTAGTAAATTCAACAACATGTTTCCACTTTTTCCTGACTCAAACTGACATCCCTGTATACATTAACAGAGGATGCCAAGTTGGTGCTGTCTCCATAGGCCTATAAAGACTACCTTAAGTCAGCTATATCTTCTATAACCTTCAGATAGTTTGAATGAATTCTACAATCTACAGCTAAGTGCAGTGTCTGCCTTTCAAGGCAGTACCATACTAGTGGAGGGAATCTACTGTAGGCTGCTTCCTATGGTTTTCCATGGGCACATACTTAGTAGAAACCGAACGAGAGTTAGACTTGTCAGTGTTTATGCCACGACTGGCAGGTCGTGTATTACGACATGAGGCGTTAGCCGAGTGTAGTGAGTAGCAGACCTGACCAGAGTGGCATAGACACTGACAAGTCTAACTCGAGTTCGGTTTCGTATTTATCCTACCCCGTCTATGCTTTTGTATTACTAAAAGATAAATATTGACTCAAAGACCAACATAATTAGTAGCTGACATCCTCCTCTCTGATTGGTCAATATTGTTATTACTCTAGTGGCATAAAAAACACCCTATGTCACGGCCTGCCACATAAAATTTGCCTGTGTTAAGTTTATGGCAGTTTTTTATTAGGGGTAGGATAAATTGGCGTATATAGTTCACATACGACAAATTTAACATCCCAATCAAAAGTCCTGATTCTATCAACCAGTTGATCATTAAACGTGTGCTTATCTAGTTAGTTTTAAATATAGACTATTTGATTGTTATATTGGTTAATATATGTATAAAGATTTGACTTTTTATCTCTCATTGTGTGTTTGTGTTTCTGATGAGTAGTTTGGTTTTCTCACTGTGGTCTATTCGTATAAACATTACTGTGATTCATACACTTTGTTAGATAGAATAATTCCTTAGTGAAAGTGGCTTGTAGAGGTGTGGACGATTTGAACCAAACAATTTTAATATCACTAACGTTATACCACTAAAAAGTAATTCTGCTTTATTAAACTCCCCTAAAAAAGTCAGCCCACTCCTACTTTACCTCAAATAAAAATGTGATAAAATTTATCATGTCTAAGCGAATGTAAGAATATTGCCATGCATTCATTCTTGAGGTTCGTACATTAATTTCACCACATTCATATAAGGGACTTTGTACAGAACTTCTTTGCTGTAAGTGATTAACTTATAGACGGCACCTTTATTGATTTAATCATTATAAAGTGTATCAGGAAGAAAATTACATTTCTCTGCATTATGAATGATAATTGGCTGTAACCATGTTAAGTGTGTCTATGTTTGTACATGTCTAAGTGTAAGCGTCATCTATGCAGGGATGCAAGTATTCCGGAAAAAATACACATTGTTGTTACTATTACTCCTTACACTGTCCAGTCCTTATAGATTTTAATACCATTATTTTTAAAAGCAGTGATTTGTATTCCTGTATTAGTATACGGCACATAGCCTACCCTGTTTCGGAGGTCGTCCGCTAGGGGATCGCCGGAATCCCAGCACGAGGCCTGAAGATGGCGCCACTAGATGGGGTCGAATTCTATTATTTCTATTACTAAACCCACCCACCACCTGATATATATTTTTTAATTTTTTAATTTTTTTTATTGACATCTGATACAGTATCAATTCTTCGTATCTGGCGTGTGCAGACGAATGGCGGCCTCCATAACAGGACAGCTATGTGTGGTGTATGATGTGCCAGTATGTATCCCTGTACGTACGTGTGTGTGTGTTGTACTGATGACTATGTATCCTCTATCGCCACCGCCTCTAGACCCCAACCGCCCCGCTAGCCCCACCACGCCCGGGCCGTTAGTGTCCACCACGCCCGCTGATTTAGGAGACATCTACCTTTGGCTGCCCCTCATTGTTGTGGTCGTCTTCACCATTTTAATGCTCGCTCTCATCCTGGCTGGGCGCGGGGCCGCGAGCAGGTCGGGCCAGCGCTACCGCCGAGCTGTCAATGGTGAGTCCCGCTCTCACGCTGCCAACAAGTCGTCTTTTTTTTTGTTCAGAAATGACAGCTTTCCGCTTTTTCAATACAGTAAAACCCCGCTTAAGGGGATACACCCTCCGTTCTGAACAAAGTGTCCCCCTTAAGCGTGGTGTCCCCCTTAAGCGGGGTTTTTAGTCTGTTGATGGATATGTTATCAATGTGTATGGAGGTAGCACTATGGTATAGAGAAACTGATATAACCGCACAGACAGCCCACAGACGCCTGACGCCTATATGGGCCTGTGTAGGCCGTTGCCTGGAGTCTGATCTTCTAGTTTACCCCTTAAGCGGGGTTGAAATAAACTATTAATAGAGGGAGCAAAGTGTCTCCTTAAGTGGGGTATCTCAAAAGCAGGGTTTTACTGTATATAACATTCCTTTTCCTTTGGGCAGCCTGTGAAGCCAATGTCATTGGGCGTCTGCCAAACATGCTTATAGTGTACAAACCCACAGGCCCATTCAGCAATTGACATCTCATGGTGGCCATGCGGATGACCTATGCAGGCAGCCGACAAAAGCTAATTTATTCGGTTTTATGGCCCATCGCCCGTTCCACTGCTATATGGTGGGCGCCCTTGAGCATGTGGCCTGTGATGCTCTCCCAAATACTATAACCACCGAGTTCACAGTCGTCTAGTCAACCTAGGGGAAAAACCCTTAAGCAAAGATTGTAAAAAGGATTTACTCCCTGTACCTAGGACACTCAGATAGTGTCTACGTTCTCCCTAAATTTCCCGTGAAAATTTTCTTTTTTTTTAAACTCCAACTGGTATCGCTGTTTTTCTGAATATGGGAACCCCGTTAGCGTTCAGGGATAAACATTTCAAACAAAAGAATGCCAGTTGTCTGGTTACTTCCTGTTTTCCTTTTTTCTGTATTTGTGTCCAAAATTAAGATTAACGAGGTTGCTTTTTACTCTTTCTTCTCATTAAATGGCCACTACGATCGCAGCAAAAATCGAAATGATCTAAATTGACATTTAAAGATAACATACGACCACACCCAGTGGTATAAATTCCAATGAAATGTAATGGCTTTGCTATATGGAAAGTCAGTCCTGCAGCACGGATAGTCCCAACGAAGAAGGTGAGTGGAAATTTAATAGAATAACCCGGAGACCTTAAAAAGTAATGGAAGGTAAGTGTGCTACTCTGTTGAAAAGTAAGTGGATGGCATTACTGGTCAGTGCATGTATAAGGATTGTATTGTTTTATTACGGCGGATGGCAATCAATCCTCACCAAACAGTGCATGGCTGTTGTGTGTTTTGGTGGCTGTAATTCCGGGACTATTAAAATTTGGAGAGCACCATTGCAGTCCATTCTCTTGGTATCATGTCCAGTGCAGTTAGGGTCCCTACGTAGAGGTGAAGCATTGTATCATGCTCAGTGAGATTAAGGGAGTCAGAGATAATAGTCTGTGAGTTTCATCTGCTTATTGGCTCCTGATGATACTTACACTCAGACATGGCAACTTAACATATTTCCATGTAAATCCATTTTCAATATTTCAAATTGTGTTTCCCCGTGTAAAACAAAGATGATATTAAATGAGCCTAATTAACACCGACAAAACAGTGGCTCGGTTTGAATCTCCTCACAGACCAGCAGCCCAGTGCTGTGGCCAACACCAACATGTTCGCCACGTTTTCTCGGTCTCCCTGAGGCTGTAAATTCCACATGGAAAATATTTCCACTTTTATTTCTGACCCAAACTGACATCCCTTTAAATCCCCCCCTTTTTTTTCTTCTTCTCTGTTTTTGAGAAATCCCTCTCGTGCAGACCACACGGCGTGCTTCATAACAGCCTTGGTTTCGCAAGCTAGACAAAATATTTTATCTGGGTAATTGTTGCATATTCTTTATTTTATTCCTCTAATGATGCCTGATGAGCTGTTTTGCAGCGAAACCTTTGACATAAGTCCGACTTGGGGATCCCCCCAACCCCCTTTTTCTATACATCTTGACCTAACTTCAGTAACCTCACAACTTGTTGATGGTTGCCCCACTTCCCATTTCCTGGGAGACATTGGAGTTCCTGGCAGCGTCATCAATTATGATGTCATAACCAGTAAGCGCGCTATGGAAACTGCGACGGCGGGAAAAGTTCCTTACCCATTTCAAGGTAGCATCGAGCTGGAGATAGACCTTTTTCAGCCTCGTCCATAATGTATCACCTTTAAATCCCTGTGGTTAATTCGGATTTGGGAAGGAGTGGGGTCTTGAGTGGAGTGAGGGACCGTGAGAGTGGACGAGTGAGTGGGTGTTGGTACAAGTGTCTTTGGTCCTTGTGACCAGCAAATGAATGTGTTACATATGAATTTGAAACTTTTATCCTCTTCTTCAATAACTAGAGAAATACCAGTGTTTTAATTTTCTAATAACTAATACAATATTTGATTTTGTTTTTGAAAATTATATCGGTGGAATTTATTGTAAAATTCTTGCGAAGATACTCCTTTCAGATTTTCATATATTTATTTCTTTTTTCGTTGGAATGTGAAACTGTAATATTTTGCTGTCTAGCAAACACTATTTCTGAGTATTTTCATCTAGACAAGAATCAAGTTTTCCCAGACCCTTCCACTAATCAATTGAGAGAAAAGTGAATTTTATATTTTTACGTTTGGTCTGACATAAACTGCATTTTAGTTTAATTCTTAACAATTAAATTGAAAGCCATGGGTACCACTAATAAAACTAATCACTGTACAGATGAGAAATGTGTTGGGGAACAGTGGATTTAACCTATATTTCTGTCCGACTGCAGCGATAAAACCCCAAAACGTATCTATAAACTTAACATCAAAAATTCAAACGGGGCATGAAGGCTTAGCTGAGTAGGAAACTTTATGTTCAGTTTGGCTTCCTCCCTAGTCACTAACGTATCAGAGATTCTGCGCATGAAACTCAAGTTATGAGAGCTACTTCTGTAGAACCGTATTGACGAATAAGTCTTTGTGTTTAAAACATATCCATTCCAAATATTGGTTAGTTATATAGCAGTAAGAAATTTGATGTGCAATACACAGCTCCTAAAGCCTGAGTCACTTGTGTTATGTCCAGAATTTAGGTTAAGACTCCATTTCTCATAGCAATAAGTTGGTGCCTTTCATGTGTTAATATGGCTAGTATTTACAACTGCACCCCCTGATCTTTCCTGATATTAGAGAAAGTAAGCGGTATTTTAATTGATATTGTAGATACATCGACTTTGAAACACTAGTTTGACCAAGACTTACATTATGCAGAAGAAAAACCTTCACATCTTTTTTATTTCGATATTGACACTTTATTACATTGAATTGACCTTCTCCCTCGAGTTATTCCATTCGGGAGCCAAAATTCATTCAAGGGATTTTCTAATAATGCCAGTCTAGTTGAGCAAATCAATATATGAAACAAAGGGTAAAAAAGGACAAGACTTGAAATGATGTAACTAAAATATCAACAAAAATGCTGGTTTTAATGGGATTTAGTGCTTGTTTTTGCTTGTTTGTTGTGTTTTTTGCTACTCTTCGCATCCCATACCTTTAATGCAGCGTGTACGGGCGACACCTTTGGCGACCTCATTTAGATTTTGCAATCTTGTAGTAGCTCCTTCATTTGGCACAGAGAGCATGGACTGGTCAGCATCCTCGAGTACCGACCTGCCGACGACCACAGCCGCTCCCGGTTTGGACAACGCTAACATAGATCTCATAACTATGATTCTGGTGGCAGTAGTCTTCCTCGTTATTCTCATTGGGTGTGTTATTTTGGGGTTCCGCGAGCAAAGGCACCGCAACCAGGAGGAAAGGCTAAGTAAGGCTTTAACATTTTGATTTTTAGAATTTTATTTTTATTTTTATTTTTACAAATATTATTCTCGTGGTCATCTCTTTGAAAACTTGTTCATCCCATATTTATTTTTGATACTTTTATCATGGTCATCTCATTGAAAAGTTGTTCGTTCCACATCCAGTGCTTCTCATTGCAATGTCGTCTGCTAATGCAAATGTTGATTGTTCAATTTGAATTGTTTTCTAGTGACTTAGATGATATTCTAAGTAGTGCACGTTAATTTTAGATAATTATTTTCTGATATTAGAGATAATCAGTTTTATAGTGATTTTTGAATCTGTTTACTGTAGCACTGAAATTTACTTAAATGTAGAACAGTAATGTTTAGGTTTAGAACTATTGTGACGTCACGCATATGTGTTAACAAAACAACTTGTTACCCAAAGATGATACATCAAATATCAGGTTGTATTTGCCATTTTGATTTGACCTTCATTGAAATGAGAGCAGATTGTACATCATTTTCATTGTGTTTTAACTTTATTACAGATGATAATCTGAGGTTGGAAACTAATACAAACTCTGGATTTAACGAAGGGGGTCCACCAACCCCTCCACCAACATACTCCTACATCGAGCGGCAGACGAGTTACGTCAGCCACATCAGTCAAACCGACAGTCAAAGTAGGTTCTATCTAATTCTAGAAAGCAAATAGCCTAAAAATCTCGCTGTTTTCTAAAATTCATGATTCACACTATTTCCTAAGTTAAATTAAACAACTATCTGACTCTGCTCATATAGTAATGGAGTAGTTATATATGTGTAACTATCTTATGAATGATTGATAATTTAAAGAAACATGTCAATTTTTTTGATTGTTAAAGTTGTTTTTCTTCAATTCTGGTTTTCCTTCATACTAAAATTATCATGAATACCATTCTAGGGTTTTTGATTACTTGTACTGAATCATCGCTTTTCGTCTTTCAAGGTCGATTTTGAATGAACTTAGTGCTCTTTGATTTATCATGCATTTGACTAAATGATTGTTCCTTTCTGCGTTCTCATGTCCAGTATCCGTACCTCCATCATATGAAGATGCTGTGGATGTGGAGGATGACCCAATGAGTTGGCGGCGCCGCTTACGTAGGCACCTGTCACGATCCACCTCTGTCACCTCCCGTCCTTCCCGACGTCAACGTCACTTCCAGCGTTCCCTGTCAGCACAGGATACACCTGCCCCACGCTTTCATACGTCATCAGACCCGGGCACTGGACGTGAACGTCACACGTCAGAGCAATCATCCAGCCGGCATGCAAGCAGCACGTCCGACTCGGATAGTGTCTTCCTTGAATATCCCCCGTCAGCAGCAGTGGGGATGGGACAGGAGCTATCCCCACGTGGGAACCTGACGGCACCGTCCATGCTGGAGAATGTCTCTGAGGTGGACGAGACACTGGGAAGCTCGCTGATGCTGATTGGGGAATCCACTGGTGACATCACAGCCAACCATGTTGGCCAGGACGCAGCATCACAAAATCATCTCTCAGCGGAGCAAGGGAGGCCGGCACAACGGAGGCCAGTCCTAGCTCGCTCTATATCTGACGTGACATCAGGCAATACTGATGTGATTTTTGCTATAGAGTGAGGACTGGTTGTGTTCTATCTTCATCATCAAATGTACCTGAAGATTCTTCAATTTTGTACAGAATTGAGTATTTTTGTAAGTATATGATCATTTTTAAGTGTACCTACTTGCACTTTGCCCAACTCGATGTTCAGTATTATCAACTAAAGCTTTCTATATCAGCAACGGAGAGATATTATGGCTTTATAGGACTGCTAAACCTGCATATGTAAGTACATGTACTATTCATGTGGAGGAATCTAATCGACCATAGCTATACATTTCATACGACCTAACTTAAAAGATATGGCTACTGAACGACTAAGCAATGCAATTGCATATAGATTTATAACTAATATTAAGTAGGTTCACTTCTAATGACTGAAATGTCGCAGTCTTGAACGGCTGATGTAGAATAGAATGTCATATGGTACCTTTACACCCATATGGAAATACACATGTTTTCTAAATAAGCAGATACTCCGGAAATCCAGCATATTTTTCTTTGATCTTTGATCATGTACACAAATGTCAGCATTGAAAACGGGAAGTTAACTAAGAATGTTTTTCCTTGAAAGTAACCTTTCTACATGCAGCTTGGTCAATGTATACCTTGAGAGAGCACGGGCACCGTTGGCGCACAGGATGTCTGTATTATTGTTATTTGTTGGTGTGGCCTGTGTGAGTGATGGCAGGAGAATGTCTGTTTATACTAATGTTGGCCGCTTGGTGCATCGTCCAAACTAATTTTGATCAAGTCAGTTATGTAAGGGACCACAAGGGAGTGGAGGAGAATACACAGCACAGAGTCCCATGTTACCTGGGTTCTCCACCAGTGTTACTATCTTGTGTCTACATATTGTATCTTGAAGGTAATCTGAATGAATGAAGTCCAGGTCCAAGTTGACAGGTTATTTTAAAGCAGGTAATACTTCATTCACACACCATCCTGAAATCAATAGGTTGTAGATATTACACGAAAATAATAACGTGATATTACATAAGATGACAGGACAGTAATCAGGATTATATAATAATTATTACATGGTATTATCCCAAGTTATATATGATAATACAGAGGATTATAGATTATACAAGATTATGCGACCTATGTACTCACCATGCTTATACGATATGTCCATTAATTAGCTGGAGAAAGCTCAATATCTCGCTCACGAAATAATTCAGGAAGGACATAACATGATGCTCCGTTGTAGTTTTTCTCAACAATGAAAGTGAAATAGTGATTGTTTTTGATAGAATATTGTGTCCGTTCACATAATGTCTAATTTCAAAACAATTACGTTAATATTTGTTAATATGTTGATGATTAAAAAAGGAAATCCATTGATGATGTGACATCAGTCGGACCGGACCCAGTGCGTGCAGGAATATGAGGGGAATAACGATGAATGAGTGCGGTCGTAGAAAAGTGATATAAAAGGAAATCCACTTACCACTTTTTTAGTTTATTTCCATTGCATTACTTACAAAATCAATTATTCATGATGTTATCGAAATGTATTTAAGAAATAGCATATTTCCAATTTTGTTTTGATTTTTCATTTCGGTAGTCCTCCAATTCTCTGTGGGTATTTAAAATGGTTCTAGATTGAAACAGTGTCAGATGATTTTCCGTGTTCACCACCATCACGATGCATGTGCAATAGTCTAATCATTTGTGTAGAAGTCATGTGTACAACCATGAAATGACATATGCAAAAGTTCAATAATTTATGTAGAAGTTAGGTGACATTTTTTTTTTTTTTTTTATTCAGTTAAAGATGAGACATTATACATTCACCAGAAAGATGTTCTTCCATGCATAATTTTAACTATATACATTCAACATTGGTGATCCAGTTAGAATCGACAAGTTCGTACAAATAAATGTGATCCGAGTTTGTAATCTTTTACAAGTTGTTCCAAGTCATGATAAAACACCGAAGCACATAACTCTAGTCTCTTCATACAATTAAACGATACAGACAACACAATAACACATGGACAATACATGACAGTACATGGCGATTGACAAAGTTGGTGGTGTTACACATCTACTATTGATTATCGTTACCCTTTAACCAGTGCGCGAGCGCTGTATAAAACGATACATGTGCATTAATCTGATCATTTGGTTACAGCAGTCTTATGTCATGTATTACGGTATACGGAAACTGGCTTACTCTCTTTGTACACGAAAAATTATGCGGTGAATTATTTGATCACATACATCCCAATGTTGTAGGCAGAGAGATGTATGTGATCAATAATTTTACCAAGTATTTTGACGTACAAAGACCGTCAGCCTCTTTGGGTATTATGATATACCTAAAGATGGCGAAATTTTACTTAGTCACGTGATCACATACCCCGTACGTTACAGTGTGACGTACGGGTATAAATACGCCATGGTTAGGAGCTGTCAGACGATGCATCTGCAATAAACTGATATTCTTTGTACAACAGTAAGATGTCGGGTATACTTCCATCATGACATGAATACACAAATAGTTTTTTAATTGTATATAAATTGCCTCTGGTGATACCATCTCAGATGACATATGTATGATTTAGAAGATTAGAAAACGCATACCAGCACTGGCAAAACAAATATGAGATGTACTATACGGAAATTGGCTCACTGTCTCGGTACGTCAAAAATATGCACTGAAATTATCGATCATATAGACCCTATTGAGGTATCCCAGAATTCAGTCTGTTTACAAGTTCAGGTGTTCGCTGGTTGTCGACATTGTATGGTGATAGACCCTTCCTTGACCCGTAACCCAGAATTAATGCAGTTTAACCGTTTTCAGAAATCTTCAAATTGAAATTCTGATGCCAGATATGGAAATTTCAGCTATTTCTACTTGTAAATCCGAAATTATATTTAGTTTCTCCAATTATAAATAAGGAAACTGTGGTTCATGCGGTCATAGTGTGGCCAGTCTGTCGGGAGCAGAACTTTTACTTACCCGGGGCAATAATAGGGAGTTTAGTAACCTCTGGAGGGTCTATATTTCCTGATACCGAAGGCAGAGGGTTGTCTGGTTGATGATTTTACCAAGTATGTAAAATGTGTGTTTATGTAAACAGACAGTCTGTTTTCGTATTATTATATACCTAAAATATGGTGCAATTTTACCTAGTCACGTGACATACCCCGTACGTCTCAGTGTGACGTACGGCCATAAGCACGTCATGGGTAGCAGCGGGCAGTGTGTGTAGTTGATACGTACATAGGTATATAATAGATAAAGACAAGTGTTGTCTTTGTAAGAATGATATATCTGTATAATGTTCAAATGGTGTGTGTTGCGGTCCATTTGGAAGGTGCACACATCAACATACCAGTGTCAGGTGTCCTTTAGGGACCAAACGAGTTCAGCGACCCTATGATTAAATGGCAGACATAATGTTGACTTTTGAGAAGCCGAAACTGGTGCTACGTTAAGTTCACGGACTGCCTTTCGACATTTTTTGGGGTTGTTACTTCTTTTCTCTCAAGACAAGGTGTGCATTCTCAATGGTTTTGTCTAAACCCACTTTGTAAATTACGATACCCTGTCCCAAGTAAATGTGATGTTAGGTTTTATGGGTTTTGATTTTGTAAATTCAAAAAATGTTGTATATCATATATGGGGAAAAAATTATGGATGAGAGAAAGTTTTACCGTTGGTGTAATGAGAAGGATGGTAAGAGAATTAGTTTTGAAATGAATTCTGCAACTAGAGCTTTCTATTCACTGTTCTCGGTGCGGAGGTTGTCATTCAAAGAGTACAAAGCATTAAGAGTCAAGAAACCTAACTCTGTTTTGGTTAAGAGCTTAGATATGTTTCTGTGAAATAGAATGAAGTTGTCTGTTCACGCCGCGGGGTGAGAACGCTAAATATGTGTAGATGGGCTTATTTATTTGTAGTAGCTACAGTAATAACCGGTTTTGGTGATAAACGTAAAACGACTTAGTGTGTTACTGAACTAAAATGTTACTATTTATATATCATTTTGTAAGTAAGATTCTAATAAGACTATACAGCGCAATGATTGTTGAAATTAATTGTACATAGCATTGGAATAATGTAGTACCCGAAATGAACCCACATAGAAGTGTATTCTTTAGTTTTGTGAATAGAATAATCTTAACTGTGGAGGGATTCATTGTATACAATGTGAAGGTAATGTCAACGGTTTTGTCCTTCATTGTACCTTGCAGACCCTTAGGTCTGTGTTCATCATATACAAAATATTCTTATATCCTAATGAATTCCATCAAGATTTAGATTTCTGTCTCCTATCTACATTGCTCAATACTCAAGAAAACTTACCAATTTTTTTAGAATTTCTTCTCTAATTTATAAGTGTATCATATGTTTAGATGTGACATTGACACACGTCATGAAAGTATCCAACAGATCTTGAGATATACAAATACTTTTCCCTTTCAGTATTTTTCATTTGCACCAGAGATAAATATATTTTCAATTTCACTATTTTCCATGTGGATGAGATATTTCCAATTTCAATACTTTCCATGTGCTTCGGATATTTTCCATTTTAACACTCCCCATACGGAGAGATTTGATGGTTGTTGGAATTCAGAGTCATTTCCAACTTGGTTGTTGTGTATAGGAACACATACAAGCATTTACCATGTAGATGAAATAATCAAGATTTCGTCCAGAATACACACCAATCCACAGAGATTCTGTTCATACCACAGAGTGACTTGCTTCATGAAGTTGTATTAAGCATTCATTGTGATACAACAATTGGTTATTTGTATATTTTGTTATTTCAGAAACGTCTACAAAAATTGATATTCATAAGGTGTATTAAACGCTATAAAAGAAAAGGCTTTATTAGTTCATGTTTTTCTAGGGTAATTGGTATTGTGCTTTTTAATTCCTTGTCCAAAGAGAACACGTTGGTTTTGAGAGAAGAACATTGAGATTAAATCATAATCGAGATTTCATCTTTGAGGATCACCCCCAAAATTACCCTTTGTCAGAATTACCTTTAAATAGTTTCTAGTGAATCGGTTTCGGGTGAAAGATAAACTATGATCTTTGCTTCCGATTTAGAAGAACTTGGAACATCCAGGGACAATTTTTAATATTTCATGGGAAAAAGAAAATCCTCGAATTCATTGCAACTTTGGTTTCTGGCATTCGAGATTTTAACAAATAACGTTTGTGATAATTAAATTTTCGCACTTTCGGATTCGTTTGACAAACTCCAATATATTGTGTACTTTTTACATTCCTTTATTTGATAATCCAGATACACTGAAGAATTATATTCTCTGAAAGATATTACCGCAATATACACATAATGTATCACGATTCTAAATACAATGATCCTCCTCGGTATCACAGACGTAAATTATACATACCATGTAAGTATAAAATGTATGTGATATTTTCCACGTACAACGACACAGTAACTTCTATACACTTAGGACATCAAGTTTAATATGGACTAAAATGATGTACCACCGTGTAAATATTCGTTAACCTTGTATTCAATCTTTTCATTCGCCGCGTTCACGCATCTTTTATCGCGATTATTTACAATATGAAATTAGAATTCACACAAACATGATAATATGATAACTATCACGATAAATATTATTACCCGAGGTATCTAATATAGAACAGCTTTCATATTCACTCGCCAAAAATTCTACAACAGACTCTCTTACATTCTTCATTATTGCGATTTCACTAAAGTAGGAAGGAGAAGGAGGCTGAGGCACTCCCGTGTCTGCGCTAGCCGTGCTGGTTGGTGGTCTCCACTGCTCGCAGTCTGCGCTGTTTGATGATACGTTTGAGAGGTTCGATGACGGCGTCAGGTTTGCGGTAGAGCATTCTGTGGTCGGCTCCGTTGACGACGATGTGGTGACTGGACGGGTGAAGCCGCGAGATGAGGTGTTGTTGAGACTTGGCCCATGCCTGGAAAGAGAGTTTTTTTGTATGCTATTCGTCGAGTCAACCTGGAAGTAGGTGGCGCTTCGAAACGCCTCCGCAGCCATCTTGGCAAGGAACCTACACAGTGTTAAGCCTATGGCGAATTCAAAGGTTCATTTCCAATAGTTTTTAATATATGGGGATGTATTCAGTAACTCTGAAGCCTTTCCCTTGACAAAACCAGACCACCCTGGAGGTTTCAGATCAAATGATTACGTGATGGCCTCAGTTCAGCCTCCGAACGCGATATCAACAAATCATCGAAACAACAATTTTCTTCGACTTGGCATGTTTAAATCATGTCTGGATAATTTAAATAACCATATTTCAACTATAGTGTGTGTAAATTATACATTATAAAGTAGATTATTAGAGTTTTCCCCTATTTTACATTCTGACAGCGCTTTGTATTCACTAGCAAGATGGCGGATATGTCCATTGTTAAGGGAATTCGGAGGGTATTTCAAACTGGAAGTCGCCAGATGACTTGGCGAATATTATTATATACCTATAGACCCTATTGAGGTATCCCATAATTCAGTCTGTTTACAGGATCCGGTGTTTGCTGGTTGCCGTCGTTGTATGGTGAAAGACCCTTGACCTATTTCCCACAATTATTGCAGAGTAACAGATTTCATGAATTTTCAAATTGGAAATTTGATGGCAGAAATGGAAATTTCATTGATTTCTACTTATACATTTCAAATATATTCGTTTTTTTTCCAATTAGAAATCATAAAACGGTTATTCATCGGGTGACAGGCGGCCGTAATGCGGCCAGCCAGGCGGAGCAGATACTGTACTTACCCGGGCCGATATCAGGGAGTTTACTAACCTCTGGAGGGTCTATGTGCGAATGTCTCATTTTTACTGACCAGAAGTACAGATTCCGTTTGTGACCGAGTGACGAAATAATACAGGGAAACTGTGTCCGGTGAGAGAATTCAAAGTTACTCGGTAAGGCTCGGAAAAATTATTGCCCATGGCCTCGAACCCACAATATTGGGATTACTAGTCCAGGGTTTTACCACTATGCTAACTCTCCACCCTCCAATACACTTAATCAAGTGTGACCATGAGGGCATCAAAAATGTGGAGTTCTATATTTTGGACTTCGTCAAGTAATCCAGAAACGGAACGAGCGAAGGTCCGGAGGAATAAAATTTAGTTTAACTGGATTCATCGACTCGAAGGTCCATCACTATGTGTATTTAATACAAGGGACAATCGGTGTGGCTAACGGAGTACGTAAAGCCACGTCAAAAAAAAGATTCTGTTAAACGTAGGAGAATATTTTATCATAGTTCTCCACCCTCGTTCATTCGTGTCATATTTAGAAGGAAACTCATGGGATGAAAATAACTTTGTCTGCACTCCACCTAGTTTGACCATGGGGTAATTCATGAAGCGAAGCTGAGTTTGTTTGTTTGTTTGTTTGGGTAGTTTAACGTCTAATTTGTTCAATTAGTCTTACTTTCGATTTGACCGAATCTATGAGATGAATGTAGGCGGAAATCACACCCCTACACATTTACCAAGGTGAGAGTTCTTTTACTTCCCACACCACAAAGACATGGTATGAGAAGGATTGGCCTTTGATATAGCAGTAAATCTACCACTGCTAGGGGGAAGGAGAAAAGTGGCTGCAGTGGGACTCAAATCAACAAAGTCCAACAACCTTGGGATTACAAGTGAATTACATAGCAGTCAAATGAGGTGGAGTGCGGACCAAGTTATTTTCATCGAGTGGGTTTCTGATTTTATCTCACCCTTTATAACATTATCAATTGATAAAATAAATCACCCAATTAGCCATTGAGTATTGGGTACACAACCTTTAGGGCCGTGGAGTATGAGTTCCCATGTTAAGCCTATGGAGATAAATACCGGGGTGAGATAAAGACGCGTACCTTATTGAGCGCGCTGGGCAGCTGCTCGTCGTAGTAGTTCCCTGTGATGACTGTCACGCTCACGTTACTAGGGAAGGGCTTCATCATGAATATTGTCCTGCGAATTAAAGTGAAACCATACAAATTATAAACAAATATTAGGACAAAAGAAGAGCAGCCAGCCGCCGCTGGTACTCACTTTTGCAGTGATGGTTACATAAACTCATCATACCTACTATTAATCTCATTAATTTGTTTAGTAGGAAAGCCATGTATATGTATAAAATGTGGAAATCATGATAAGTGAACATTATTACCAGGTTCCCGTCCTCCAGCTAATACAGATCAATGACTCACAATGCTCGGTGAATCTTAGCCTACTTATTACGCTTCCTTGATAATATTCTCATGTAATTTGGTATATCGTTCTCTGCAGTTTGAGACTACGTAATATTCCCTGTATCTCTAACTGACTTAGAGGGTGTAAGAGGTAATGGAGTGGCAGATGGTATGCATGAATAATGTACAATAGACCCTATTGAGGTATCCCGTAATTCATTCTGTTGACCAAGTTCCGGGTTTCGCTGGTTACCGACGTAGTATAGTGATAGATCCCTTGCTCGTCACCCAGAATTAATGCAGTTTAACGGTTTTCAAACATCCTCAAATTGAAATTCTGATGTCAGAAATGGAAATTTCAGCTATTTCTACATGGGAATCCGAAATTATATTCAGTTTCTCCAATTATAAATCAGAAAACTGTGGTTCATTTTGTCGTAGTGTGCCAAGTCTATCGGGAGCGGAACTTTGCTTTACCCGGGGCGATAATCGGGAGTTTAGTAACCTCTGGAGGCTCTATATGTGATTTGTATGTTTGTTTGGTTAGTTTAATGTCAAACATACTCTGTTAGACTTACTTTGGGTTTGTTGATGATTGAATCTATGAGATGAATCTAGGGAGAAATCTAACCCCTACACATCTACCAAGATGAGAGTTCTTTTAGTTCCCACACTTTATAGATGTGCTATGAGAATGGTTGGCCTTTGATATAGCAGTAGAAGGGTGCCTGCAGTGGGACTCAAACCCACATTGTTCTACAACCTTGGGGTTACAAGTCCAGCGCCTTAACCACTGAGCTAACTCTCAACCCCCAAAATAATATGCTATCAAAATGTAATGAGGCACCATAGATACACGTTTGTTGATGGGACTCGAACCCACATTGTTCTACAACCTTGGGGTTACAAATCCAGTGCCTTAACCACTGAGCTAACTCTCAACCCCCAAAATGATATGCTATCAAAATGTAATGAGGCACAATAGATACATGTTTGTTGATGGTCACGCCATCTAGTGATAGATTCTCTCAAAACCCCTGTATACTTACTGCATCTGTGAAAAGCTCTCGTTGATAAAGTGATGTTCATCGACGACTGAGCTAAGGTGGCGCGGGTTGCACATTATATATTTCTGAAAGATAAAGTCAATTTTTAAACATAAAACACTATATGCAAGCAATGGTAGCAAGAATTCTTTTCATTATGTAAATCAGACAAATCCTTCACATTTCCTCAAAACCTTCCCCACTTACTTTTGGCCAGTCCACAGATAATTGGGTGCCACGGTATGTTCCTAAGAAATTAATACAATTATGAAATAGCTATGAATCCATGTAATCGGCTAGCTGAACACTGGAGCAGTAGACCATGACATATTGTGTTGTTAGTGTACAAATCGGAACTTCTCTTTTTTAAAGGATAGCTATTACACATATATGCAAAGATGTCAGTTTGAGTCTGAAAAAAGTGCATGTGAAATCTACTACCTCAAAGTGACTGAGAAAACATGTCAGCGTTGGGCATGGCTTGTGGCTGAGGGTCTGTGGGAAGGTTCAAACCAAAGATGTTTGATCATGAGGCTTAGCTGGATAGAGCTCCCTTCCCACCGCGTTGCGACCACGGAATAGAGAGAAGGGGGAAGCGGGTCTCCAGTACAACGAAAAAGTTACAACAAAAAGGTTCACGAAATAAAAGGAGGATTTCTAAAAAAAAAATTGGAAAAGTGGCAGCTCTGATGATAACGACATTAATCCTATGTGGTACTATCGTAAAACTGGATGAGTTTTAATCTTGGCCACCGTATGCCATGACTGGAGTTTGGCATAGTGACTTCATGAGGCGAAGCCGAGTGAAGTCCGGAGCCAAAACTCCGGGAGTGGTATGCAGTGGCCAAGATTAAAACGTATCAGGTTTTGATATTATCCTACCCCGTCTCCTTGATTTTGGAATATTATTTGATAACAATTCTGTATGCCACTAGGGGTTTATAAAACTCTGTATGCCAGTCAGCGTGGCATACGGAAATTCAATGTTAAGCCTATGGGATTTTATATTAGGGGTAGGATAAAGTGTACGAGTGCACGGCTGGGTGGTTAACGAGGACTACCTGTCTGAGGAGGACCTGGTCGGGGAGACTGTCGCCCGTCATCGGCGTCTCCATCGCCCCGATCAGCAGCAGGAGACGCGTGATGCCTGCAGCTGCCGCCAGCTGCATCGTCTGGAAGGACGGTATCAGGTGACCGAACCTGCAACCCTCGCATAATGTCAGTTCAATGTTACAGAAAAAAACAAAAAGTTTTCGTCAAAGTTCTCTGAGTGAATATCACATGGTGTTCTGTATTTATCTCACCCCTGTACACACTAAAAGAATGGACGACACACAGGATACAGACAATAGAGAACAGACTGCAATACTCGTAGGGGAATGGAGAACGAGTTCCTAATGTTAAACCTATGGCACAAAAATACCAGGGGTGAGATAAAGTTATAATAAAAAAAAATTCTGGTTTAAACCGAAGGTAAGGCAAAAGCCGAACCATCGGAACGGCAGAAGGAAAATTGATCAAAATAGAGTTATAATATGTTAGATTATGGTTATAAGATTAGAAGGTACATATAATAGAGTACAGTTATAGGGTTTGAGAATACTCACATGTTAGAGTTTTATGAGGTCAGAGGATATCCACATGTTAGAGGATAGTTTTAGGGTTTGAGGATATCCACATGTTAGTGTACATTTATCAGGTGATATTTTAGTTATGGTGTTTGAGTATATTTACATATTCAAGTGCTCTAAGTGTTCAGTAATTTGCAAACATGTCAGTAGCTTAGATTATAGTAACAACTATCTTTCAATTAAACAGATGACACAGAAAGTATGACACCATGAACGTATATCTGATATCAAATCTAGTTCTAACATAAAAGTAAACTGACCAGAAGTGGTTCCAGACCGAGTTGTCTTGGGAGAAGATGTCCTCCACTAAAGGATCAATCAGCACCAGGTCGGTGACGTCCCTGAAAAAAACCAATAACCTCACACTCTATAAATTAATTAACAAACAAGTGGTAAGTTTACACTCCTACATGATGCTAACGTTTAAACTTGAAAGCTAAGAGTTAGTTAAGGCCTCAGTTGCAAACAGTACCTTTTCTCTTGATATATTGAACAGGAAAGTCATATCTTTATTAATTCAGGGTCGTATTTATAAGCACGACATGGACATCGACGATATACATTAGACAGGAGGATAAGTGCGCACACCTCTCCGATTAAATTTCTCCAAAACAGGAACATTTCCAGTGACTTATTTGTTTAAATTTCTTTCTTATTACTAGGACGGTAAACACTCAAAGAAGTTTTTAGAAAGCTCACTTCTTTTTTTTTTTAATTCAAGGTGTTTATAAACAGGGAGAAAAGATAATTTCCTTATGGTCGTGATCCAAGCCACGTAAAAGGCAAGCTAAAATGTCCATTGATTTTGCATTCACTACATCACTCATTCCTTTGATATGACTTAGCTCTGCACATTACTTACGACTCGTAGATCTGCGTGTAAAAGCGGGCGATGGTGGCGCCCAGCTCGGACCCGACCAGCACGAACGGCTTTCGCTGATCACTGACTTGCGTGAACAGTCGCCGAAAGTCGTCTGCCATTCTGAAACGCAACACGGTTCACCGTCAAAGTCTGGTACTTGTCACGTACTGGTCTGGTACTGGTTTCCTACGGGTCTGGGCATTAACAAGGTAAAGGTTGTAATGTATTGCAACAAACAAGGAGCAACAATCTGCGCTCCCTAATATCGCCCCAGGTAAGTAAAGGATCCGCTCCCGACTGGCTGGCCACATCACCACCGCCTGTTCTCCAATGAACAATCGTGTTTTTTTTATTTCTCTCTGGAGAAACTGTGTATAATTTGAAATTGATAACTGGAATTTCCATTTCTGGGATGGGATTTCCAATTTGAAGATTTATTAAAACTGTTAAACTGCAATAATTGTGGGATATGGGTCAAGGGTCTATCACCATACAATGACGAGAACCAGCTAACACCGGATCCTGTAAACAGACTGAATTATGGGATACCCCAATAAGGTCTATATATAGCACTCCATCAGGATGTGCGTGACATCACCTCTCGTGGAGAACGTGACCCTGCGAGAGAGGCGATGACTCTTACAATATTCAATATCTTGGTAATGCTAAATTCTATATACGGGAGTCTGAAGGTACCATAATCTTTCCCTATCAAAAACAATATATATGTTCACGGATATGTATTACATATAAGTCCGAGGTTGAACATATGGCAGCTCTGTGGATATGATTAACGCTTTGTTACAACTCTTGTTTTAGTATTCCTTACCTTTCCACTGTGAATTCATGCCAACGGCTGGAATCAGATTTTTCCTTATCTTCCGCAGTGTTTTCTGTGTAATTCTTTTCAGATAAAAGAAGAAAGAACATTCAGTAAACTTCGACTTAAGACAAGCTTATTAACTACTGGAATTTAAGTGCTGTGGAAATTTTCATGCGAAATAAACTGGGTTTTTTTGGGGGGTTTTTTGGTTGTTTTTTTTCTACTCTGTTACTTAAATTTCAGACAAGTGACGGTTACATGTGATAAATACACAATATTACAATGATTTAGATCTGCATGGTCGTATTCTCCGCGTAGTTGACGCGTGGTAATATCCGATCGAATGTGCGGATATTGCATAGTGTCAACTACCTGGAAAATACAACCATGCAGATCAAAATCAGGGTAATGTTGTATTTAGAATCCAGCATCCCAAACATAGGTTATCAAACAGAAACACAAAACCGCTGCCGGTATTCCCATGCACTACTTTGCACGCAGGGGACTTTTTTCCGTATTCTATTGAGTAGAATATGGCTTTCCGTATCATAGTCAATAGTAGGCTCCATATGTTAAGTAAAGAGACTTAACATATGAGATTTAACATATGGAGTATTAGATAGATAATAAATACTCACTCTCTTCGGCCGCTCGCTGAAACCGAGCCCTGCCCTGTCGTAAACACAGACCTGTGCAAAATAGAAAACATTTATAGCCACCTTGTATTATTGTAGTCGTGACAATGTTCACAAGATTAATCTGTTCTTTATTTGAAATGGTAAAGACAGATGCAACTTATCGCCTAAACTAAATTGAATTTGTGTTTTCTTGTATGTATCACCTGAGCACACATTAATCACATAACTAACGTACCAGTGTTGAATTTGCAAATAAAAAAAAAAATTAAATTTGAAATTAAATAACTCTTTCGGGAATGGTGGATGGTATCCGTGTATGTTACATATACAGTCATGTTTAACAGATACAGTGAATTTACTAACCTTTGTAACTTTAGCAACTTCAGACTGGACGAAAGTCCAAACATCTGACGACATTCCTGTCGGCGCGTCCAATATCACTGTGACGTCATCAAGTATGATAAAGGAATATGAGCTACGTTTTACTTATAGTTAAATTACGCGTTCGCAGTAGAGAAAGCCACAGACAGTAATATTTAAAAAAAATTAATAGAAAAACAGTATATTCTGTATTATCAAAAGGCAGGTTAGATAACAAGGATAACATGAACAGATCAACAGCTACTGGACATTTTGCGACTATGCCATTAAGAATGAGATTTACATGATATTCTACACAAATAAAAACTCGTTAAAATTGTATATCTCTCCCCGCCTCGCCAGTTTACATACAAGCCGCAACAAACAATAGATGTATTTTACAAAGATGGCTGTTGGGGTCAAAAAAGGAAAGGAAATACATTTTTCACATGGTATTTGCTATTTTTCAAAGAGACTAAGAAAAAGAGGAAAATGCGTCAGTGTCGGTCACGGATTGGGAGTTTGTCTCACCTGTAGGTTCACCTTTCCCTTGACAGCCCATAAACAGCTTCTGTCCGAATCCAATATCGTACATCTCGCCTGGACACAAAATAGAGATGTGATATGATTTAACTTACAACTTTCAATACAAAGTAGTCACTGAGGAGATACGAGCATTACTCAGTTGTGAGAAATTAGTACAAATCATGTGTTTGGGCGCTCCCTCTCCTTATAAACAGGGCTGCTAGTTGGTGTCCGAAAAACATAGGTAGAGCATTTTTTATGTGGAATTTGTTATCTCCGAGACCAAAGAAATGCGGAAAACAAATCGGAGTCGATCACGGCGTAGGGCTGAGGGGCTGTGAAGTTCAAACCACAGTTTCATTGGCTTGAATGCGGCTTAGTTTGTTTCTTCACAAGGAATGCAAATTTCATATGCTGAGCATGAAAAGTGGAATTCCATGGGAAAATGGGAAGCTGTCATCTCTCTCTAAAAAAAAAGTAGAATCGGTAACACCACCGAACCAAGTGAGGATCTACATCTGAGATTAACAAAAGTGTTCTAAAAGAACACTTAAAAGCAAAGCTAAAGAAGAGAAAAAAATGTGATCTACCATTAAGTGCTCGCGTATAAGTTGGTCTTATATACGAACCAAACCCCTAGTGCGTCTTGCCCAAACTCGGGGTGCATCTTATACGCAGGTTATTTCCTGAAGCCAATTGAGAATTTCGAGGGGTACCATTAGAAATGCTTTCAAATCAAAGGATATATAAAATTTTAATTTTTTATCATATTACTGCATAATATACATATATATTTGTCTATATAAAAACCACTTTTTTTCAACAAAAATCTGGACTGTGGGAAGCTGGAACCACATTTTTCTGCTGGAAATGACAAGGTAAGTGAGGAGGGGGTGTGGCGGGGGCTGGGAAGGGGGTGCATCTTATAGGATTTTCCAAAAGTTGGGATGCGTCTTAAATATGTGAGAATTTAAGGGCTGATTCCACCAACAGGATGGATTTGCCGTGGTATGTCTTGCTATGTCTTGTAGGGTCTTACAGTGTCGAGATGTGTCGTACCTCCGGTGTCTTGAAACGTAGCCATGCGGTGTTGGGTGTATGTTTTGGTGCTCCACAACCGCGACACCTCAAGACAAATTGCGACAAATAGGCACGTGATCATTCAATCCTAACCCGATGTAGCAAGACAACCAAATCGGGCCGAATCTTGCTATATCGTGTGTGTTGGTGGAATCACCACTTAAGGCCAGTGTCAGCGGGTCCTACCTTGTGGCTTGAGGTAGCGGGCTTCCTGGTAGAGTGCCGTGAAGTTGAGGAAGGGCGGCAGACACAGGATGAGCAGCGCATACTTGAGTACATTCCAGATGCGCCACCAGAGGGAGGGCTGAGCGGGGCTGGTCCCGCGCTGGGCACGAGACTTCCGCTCCTCAGACTTCACCTTGGGCTGAAACCATGTCACAGCAGAACGTGAACGAATGACATATGTCAGGTAGGAGTAAGGCCACTCGAGATAGGGTAATACTTTCCTGAGGGAAGAGAGTTGGCGGTAGAAATACAGTGATATGTGTACGTCTAGATTTTCATTACAGGTCCTCTGGACGTCTAGCATTTTGCTGATCTACAGCCAACATAAGTTTGCATGCAATCACACAATTATGTAGAATTCTATGGAATATATCTGCCTTAAATATTACAGAACTTTGATCATTTAAGTCCTGCAGTTTTCTCTTCTTTCAGATGCTCTAATCCTTCAGTTACACCACTGTGTTTCCACTTTTAAATGTAGGTACACTACACTTTGTTGCCAGCATGCCTCAGTTTTGGGGAAGGGGGGGGGGGGGGCGGTGACTGGCAGACACTACACTTAAGCCTATAAGACACCGACCCGACAGCTGTGCCCGACGGATCCATCGGGTCTGTGACAATCTGCATCAATCGGGTCGATGTCTGCACTTCACCGACCCGATTTTATTGCTTTTCCCGACGCGTCAGGCATTACTACCATGTCAGATATGACCGACTCTCCCCGACCTTAAGATTTTGATGTACGCACTTTCTCCGATTGTTACCGATTCTGAGTTGGCCGTTTGAATAGCAGTACTACCTATTACTCAGTCCGATTTACAAGTGTCTTATATCGATTTGTAGGGTAGAGAGAGGCAATGATAAATCTGAAAAACGTTTCCCGCTATCTTAATTGGATCCGAAGTTATTAAACTTTGAAATAATTTCAATGATTCCACACCAGCGGCCCATGGCTCACCCCAGCTCGGCTCCCAGCGGCTCTCTTTGAACTTATCCCCGGTAATTTATGAGGTTATAAAAGAGGAAAGTGTGATCGGGGACAGCCATCATGTCGGTGTCTTATAGGTATACAGGGATGCCGTCAAACAAAATTTCGGCACTTGACGGAACTCTGACGGCAGTGTCAGCGGCCCTTGGCGCGTTTAACTGCCGCCAAAGTACTGACTGGAGGTTAATACGCCGTCGATGAAAGCCTGCTGCCAGAATTTCTTGGAATTTAGTTTCATTTTATGATTTTCATACTCTGTTAATGATCATATTTCAAGATGCAGAAATTCCTGATTTCCGTCAATTGTTGGCAAACTTGCATCCCTGGGTATAAGACACCAAAATTTTATTCCTGACTCTCACCGAGCCGATGGTCGGGATGAATCGGGAACAAATTTCAGTGTCTTATAGGCTTTAGTCGCACCACCCCTTCAATTTTATGTCAGAACTCTAAATGAAAATGAAGCATCATGTCCAATTTACAAAGCGCAGTATCCCAAGCGTGGAGGCTATGAAGTGTAGTGTCTAGGATTCTTCCCATTTACTGGACCCCCCCCACGACTTACATTAACACATCCATGAGGAGTGTTGATGGGGTAATTTACTTAAGGGCTGATTCCACCAAACAACCGTTTTTTTCTGAGCAAAAAGACGTTCCAGTCGACTTTTCAACAGATGTCGGCTGAAACGTCTGGCGAAATTGCTTCAAAATGTGTCGCTGCTCCACCGAAACCCCCAACAGACACTCATGTGGTTGCCATACGAGCGTCTGGTAGGTTCGAAGTTCCAGCAGATCCTAGCCGACATCCCAGCCATGGCGCCGACTGGTGGACGTTAGCCACATTTTTACGTAGTAATCTAGTTCCTCAATAGGCGGTGCCGCATGCGGCGATACACTACGACGCTCCGAACACGCGAAAGCCGCATATTGAGCAGAGCAATGTGCCGCTATGTTGGATTTTGTATGGGAACGTCGAGAAATCGTCAAATAACTGTGAAATACTGCGGTAAACCGAACAATGAAGGTAAATAAAGATAAGGATTGATGTTATGAATGTGTATGGCACGCAATGGTGCTAGGATTCTGCCGAAAATACCGAAAGTGTCGGAATTTTCTTTGTCCGTTCGCGGCTTCGGGTATCGCCGGTATCGCTCGCACTATGTTGGCGGCATTCCCTCGCCGAAACTCCTGGTAGAGCCCGTGGGCGGGTGTCGTACTCTTCAAATGCATCAGCCAGATGCCTAATTCCAGTCAATAAAAACCTAATAAATCAGTTTTTCACCAGATGGGCAAATTCTATCTCTTGGAGGGTTATTGGAGTATCGGTTGGGATATCGCCTGAAAAAATCTGGTTGGTGGAAGCGCATTCCAACTGGCCATCTGTTGAAACGTCTGGCAGGAGAGCCGACGCCTGCTGAAACGTCTGGTATGTGCTTCCACCAACCCGACAGATGATTGAAATAGAGCAGATCTGCCAGCAACCGCCATACGGGCGCTGTACAATGTTTTTGTGTTGTTGGTAGAATACAGGCTTTATCTACACTTAACGGTACCCTAAAAAGTATTGGCTTTCACTGTTTTAATTCAGTGGTCGGTTTACACAGACAGGGCTATAGTAGCCAGTGAATCCGGCCCTGTGTTAGGTAAAGTATTCACCCCTAATCTGTCCGTTCTATAATACAGGGCCGGGTTCACTGGCTAGCACTGGCGGTTTACATAGCCCAGCTGTTCACCCCTAAATGGAGAGAAGGGGCAGATATGGGGTGAATCCTTTACCTAGACCGACTAGAGGCCGGGTACTAGAGCTATACTATAGTTACACTGGCTACACTCTGGAACTCTTGTTTATAATATCTCGCCCTGTGATAAACTAACGTTAAGTTTTACAATAGCAGTAGTCATCAAATTTCAGTTACACTACAACAAAAAAAGTAATACATGTAAACATCAACAGAAAGAATCATCTCTGGCTGAAGCCCCTCTACAGTAGGCTACACTGGCTGGACTATTATCAGTATACCACATCATCAAAGTTACAGCTACACACTAGGGCTAATGCAGCAGGCCTATTAATTCAACACAAACCTTCTCTTTATGTTCCAAGTCTCTAGGGGGTTTTCTAGCATCCTTTTTGGTCATCTTTTTTAAATTAGGTCCTGTACTTCAGCTTATTGATCACAGAAATCAAACGTAGGTATAAACACCGGTCTGCGGAAACCACACGTGGATTTTGTTTTTGGTAGCTGTCTCACAACAAATATCCCCCCTACTACATTTACTTTTTTTTTAATCATAGCTGTGACTGGGTATGAAACACAACAGTTATGCTATAGCAGTATATGCTTTGAATATAGAGATGATTATTCTGGCTAAAGGATGCAAATATATTTGGTTATTTTTTTATTTCCGTGTAATTTATGGTGGTTCCCCGGTCATCCGCTAGGATGCACGGTGACAAAGAGAAAACCAGCCTAGATCTATATCCCCCAGCGGATTCCGCGAAAACTAAAATCACGACTGGTACCTCTCCTACTCTTTGGGTCAACGTTGGTAAAATGTCTAGCGTGTTGAGTCACAGCCGGCTTCTAGTTTCTAAGTGTAGAACCACTTCTCTGGTTTAATAATTAAACAAATATTGAACAAATTATGGCAACGTTTTTAATCTTCATCCCAACATGAAACAAGTAATACAGTATAGAACTTAAGTATTTTAGATTAGGAATTGAAAAATAAACATTGTTCCTTTTGGGAGAGAAAATGAAGAGAAAAAAAAGAAGAAAAAGATGATTTCCAGAAAATGAAAAACTGCCATTTCTGTACTCCCCTTGAGTCTCCTACCCCTCCACCCCTTCTCACCGGGATACATTGATTCCTGGGTCTTATCATTAATAATAGTGTAAAGTATCACTCATAAAAAGCATAAATTTTCAGGTGCCGTTTGGTTGTAGCAAATCAGTTGAGTAAATCATGACAAATTCACACCGAAATTTAAAAAAAAATTAACAGCAAAAAATTTCAAGGTGATAATTTGATTGATGAGATGGATGTAGACGGAACTTTTTAAAAGAGTTCACAGTAATACATTTCAGAAATATATAGTAATTATAAATAGGAGAACACAGATTCTAGCAGCTGAATACCAGCAGGCAAATCATCCCATTTTTTTCCCCACTAATAATGTTGTACTATTCTCAGAAAATAACAAGTTACTGTCTAGCCAGCTTTGCGATGCTACTTTGAATGGTATTGCCTGAAACGCACCTAACCATCGCGACAAAAAGTAACAAATAAAGTATAAAGAATGTGAGAGAAATTAAGCATTACCATTGAGTACAGTCCATTACATTTCAGAAATACGAACAGAACAGACGAGATCCTACTGAGAGTGAATGACCACGAGACCGTGTGTAGGTAAACAGAAGTCTTTATTCAGCCCCCATTGGTGCGTATTCCAGGTCTAGTGAGACATCTACATAATCAGGAACCGGGGCACGTTATGTACAGGACAGTCAATATAAACATCAACACCAGCGCGTGGCTGGGTTCAGATAACAAGTAGTGGGGAGGCAGCCTCGTGGGCCGCACGCCAGAAACCTATCAACAGACATTCTCACCAAGTTAAGCAAAATCCCGCGGATTTGTTAAAAAACACGTTGTTAGATGACACTCAGTAGATGGTAGATATGGCTCAAACTAAGATACACACAGCTGGCGAATTCAAATGATTCTTTAAAATGAGGGATAGGGAAACTTGCAAAGAATCTTTTACTATTTATTATAATTAGGAAACTGCTAATGGATAATAGAATAAAAGTCTATTCGTCCCATTGTCTGTTAACCCCCCCTCCCCCCCAATCCTTTGCCTATCTTAGCAAAAAATATTAGGTATGTCTGAATATCAGGGAGTAAAAGCCTGTTAATTAATGTTACAATGTTCACTTTCATTTCAACAGTTACATGGAAAACAAATTTAATAGTAAAATACCTGCGTACAGTTGAATCCTTAGTGTGTCGTCTAATAATATGGCCTGTTGTCAGAAATAACTTCTACTAAGGTAGCCTGGGATGCGAATGGTGCATGCTCGATATACACACCCTTAATTATAATAAATGTACAAGGTACCCGCTATCATGTATCTTCTTAGTAATTGAGTAATCATTGACTACGTTTTCTATTTGTACAGATAGCTTTTCTCCATGGGTTTGCTCGTTGGTAATAGGCATTATGAAATAACAGAGGTTGGTCAACTTAGAACATCTGTAAGACCACGCGTAGTTTCACAACTAACATCATCTGATATCCCATTAAAACAACATAACAAATATGTTGGTCAAATTATTTTTTGTACAAAATGGTTAGAGAGTGATTGAATTGACACGATGATACACTATGACTTCAACCACATTTTCAATTGATCCGAGTTTGTCTTTTCACCTGCGCTCTGCATCAATAATGAAACCGGGACATGAAATAAATACTGTTTTAATTCAATTATATTATATATACTCTTTAAGGCCAGATTTTCGTACGTGTACCTGATATTGTATCAATTCTATCAGAATTTGTACAACTTCGCTGAGTCATACCTTCAATAATCTTATCCAATACACAGACTTGAATAATGCGTTGAGACCATTGCAAAACCGTTGCGAATTATACAATATCACTTTTATACTGGTAAGGAAGATTCGCTGTATGTTCAGTTCCCCACATTAGCTTGTGATCATGTGGAGTTTTGAGTGATTTTTGTACTGGGATCCACATCTGATTGTTTGATACATTCAACATGAACTGAGCCACTGCAAAGCAACTCAAACGCGGTTAATCATCGGTTAATATGCCTCATCTGTGTGCAATATATTATAATGTAGTCTTACCAATACGCTACTCAGCCCTTTGCGATATGAGAATGTCATACCAGTGGTACCTATGGTTGCCAATTTAAATAATGTATCCACCCGCCCAAATAAATGTTCAAGGGAAGTAAACTAAGAGTACAATAATTAAACTTTTAGAAACGATACAGAAAGTAGACTCGTGGAACTGGTAGCCTAGAGCATATGAAAAAAAGTTTTTAACTTAAATACAGGCAAGATTTTGTCCTTTTGATATGTAACGATCACAAGCATTTACAGCGATACATTCCACCAAAGAAAATAGACTAGTTGTTTTGGTATATTTCAGTCACAAACAGTATAACCAACCAAATAAGTGATGAAACAAGTATTGCACTCAACATTTAAACCCACTGAAGGAATTTTTTTCATAAGGATTATATAGCAACACTAGACCAAATGAAATCTGAAGATGGGGTACTTTAATATAGGGATTTTGTACGGAAAAATAACTGTCACTGTTGGTTAGAAATTCTCCAAATGAAAATATCCAGATTTTATATACAGCTTATACATATTCAAAGCACAATTTAGTTACATATACATAATCATACGTTCGTTTTCATATAATTGTCCAAAGGACCACCGATTGTAAAAGAATTCCGATTCATAATAAAAGAAAGTATGTTTGCAATCATATAGAAACCTTCGCTGTAATTTTTTTAATACATCTTAATTAATAAGTTATAAATTAAATTTAATGTATGATAAACTCCTGAATAATCAAGAAAAAACTTAAAATAGTCTGGCTCAATGGACATATATCTTAAAGTGATTTGGCTCCTGACCAGAGGACACACAGAGCTTGGGCAGATAAAACTGAAGGAGAGGGGAAGCTCAAGTCTTCCTATTTATCAAATCTATATTCCAAATATGATTAAATCGAGGTTCATAGAACATTAAGCATAAATCTTTTAAATTGTGCCTGTGCTGGAAATATTTTTTTAAAAAAAGCATCATCATCTGCTAAGTTTGCTAGCTTGCAAACCAAAGTAAGACCCTCAGAAAAATGAGAAATAAGTGGAAATCTTCATGAAGTATAATAAGTAATGCAAATATCCATGAACACTCATTGCATACAGAGGCACTGTCACGAAAGTTTACTCAAGAATGACCTCCTGAACACAGTCCTCAGGCAGCATGACAATGTTATCACTACTGCCCTGTGCCAAGTTACCACTAATGATGTTTGCGTTGCCACTGAGTTGGAGGATCTGCTGCAGCTGTGACATATTTAACTGGACAGCGCTGGAGCCAGGCGCCTGTACCAGTTTGATAATCCTTGGTGCTGGCTTAGTCACCTTCGGTGGTTTAACCACCTGGATCTGGGGCCGGAGGATCCGTACCTTCGGTCCATCGGGCCCCCGTGACTTGGCTGTGCTAGTTGTCATGACGACTGTTTGTAATTCCTGCTGCTGTTGCTGTTGCTGCTGCTGCTGCTGCTGCTGTCGTTGCCGCTTCTGATGCTGCTGCTGCTGTTGCTCTTGTTGTTGTTGCTGCTCCTGCTGCTGTATCAACTGCTGCGCTTCCTCCTCACTAAACAACTGAAACTGCTGCGGTTGGGTCTGCACATCCTGGACATCTAGGAACTGCATTTGGTCGCTGGTAATTGTCTCTGTGTATTGCTGAGGGGCTATTTCGTCATCATTCACAATGTACTGCGGCGTGGTTTCCTCTACGATGTTCATCTGAGAGTCTGTGAGGCTGTGCATAATGACCTGCTCCCCCGAGGCGCCCTGCGTGCTGATGATCTGCTCCATGATCATGGGTTCCTCCTGGAGGTTAAGCTCCTCCTCCTGAACCACCTCCTCGTGTACCACTTGCTCCTGATGGAGCACCTCCGAACTCTCCACTTCCTCCTCTTCGTGGTCTGATGACTCCTCCAGCTTCACTTCTTCGCTGACCACCTCTTCAGTCATGACATCATGCGTATCATGCATCATGACCTCATTACCATCCTGGTCATACACTTTTATCAAGCCTGGATCAAGGCTTCCTGAAATGTCCTCCTCTATCACCTCTTCCACTGTGACTACCCGTTGGATGGAGTCTGCAGGTTGTTCAATGCAGCCTCCAATGCTTTCGATCGCTCGATTAATTTGTTCAAAATTTTCTTTCGCACCAAGCAGCTCCTGCGTGAGAGTGGGTTGTTCTTCATCTGTTTGAGATGACTTCCTGCCATCATCCTTAGGCGACTCCTCCATCAATGTAGCGAGGACAGATTTCTCGGTATGGTCTGTTGTACGGATCTTGGCTTCCTCAATGATCTTTTCGATCTCCTGGGTCACCCGTCGCTTCTGCCTCTCCCGCTCCGCATGCCGCTCTCCACGTTTCCTCTTTCCATGCCGTACTTGCTCTACTTCCTCCTCCTGCTCATATGTCTCCACCTCTACCACCTGCGCCTGTTTTGTTGGACTCTCATATAAATGTTCTAAGGAGGCATACTCATGGGATGAAAGAGCAGAGAGGAGAGAGAGACCAGAGAACTGGGTATTTCTCACCATGACAGTAGGGGAGGGACTCTTCTGTTGGTCTTTCAAGGCCTGACAGGCTGCTATAATGCGATCATTTGAAATGGCAAGACTGTTACATGGGAAAACACCATTGGCCCCAAAGGCTGTTGTTATCTCAACTGGGTCAATGGCTTTCCGCCAGACTTTTTGAAGGATCTGTGCAAGGACCTTTTGTGTGAATGGCGTGGCAGCATTCTCATCCTCCCATTTCTTGGCTTTCCTGGCAATAGAGTTCTCAATCTTATTGCATATATTGCCGTCCAGAGGCTGCAGGAGGTGCGAGATACCCGGTGGTATGCTGATGATGTGTACCCGCTCTTCCCGAGCCAGCTGCGACAACTGGAATGTTACATCACCCACAGAACGACTGAGGAACAGAACACAGGGACGGTGATTGGACGAAGGGATCTTTTTCAGGAAGTGGTCCCGGAACCACCAGAGGAGGACAACGTCATTCACTCGACCATCATAGGAGCATGTGAAGAAGGCCTCTGGATAGGCATCTCGGGCTGATGTCAGCTTCAGGCGCTGACCCCGAAAGATGACGAAGGGTGGGATCTGCGTGCCATCGGCAGAAGCACACATTAGGAGTGTAGCGTCAAGGAAGACATTGATTCGCATCTCTGACACAGTAAAGATCCTCTCAGGTTTGTGGCCCAAGCGATGTTTCTTGTAGGTCTGTGAAGTCACATCAAAGAAGCGACGGCACATTGCTTTTTGTTTTGGCAGACTAGGGATTACTGATCGATTCATGGCCTTCTTGAATTCCAGACCTTAAAGAAAAAGGTTACAAGATTAAATGAGACACAATTTAATTATAGGTGATGACTTTAAGAACTGTTCTCTAATTCCGAAGACGAGGCACATAAAGAGGAATTCAATTTTCCATGAATATCAGTTAATTTCTGATATACATGATTTTTTCGCTTACTGGAGAATAGCTGAAGGTTATGAGGCCAGATACGTAAAACAATGTATTATGGTTGATGTGTTTTCACATTAAAATTCCACACTTAATGATATATTCATCCTGAGATGCCAGTAACGTCTGGAAAATCTTTAACTATAAATATCTTAATCACTCTTTGTCTCTAATGTGATGGAATTCAGGCCTCCCAGTGCCCCGCTTCCTCAATATAGGTTTTTTTAATAGGTTTTTACAGGTTTTTCAAGGCCCAAAACATAGACTTTTATAGGTTTTAAATGTTAACATATTGTGCAAAATAAGAGTCAAAATATAGTGAATCACTTATTTCCAGTACTTGATTTCTAAAAAATGTAACTATGACGAAATTGCAGGACATCAGGATGTTGAGTTTCCGACAGGCAAGCCAGTCTGGCAAGAAGTCAAACCAACTGTTGATTCTTAAACCTTTTTATGGTCTCTTAAATAAACTGATAATATGGATTTCTTGTCAGTTGACAATCTAACTTTATGTCAAGTTAACTTCAAAGATTTCCTGTACACATCAATCTGCATGGCAGTGAAAATATAGGTTTTAATATCAAGAGACGTCACGAGTTTGAGTCTGAGTCTGAGTTTATTTATGCCACGCATTTTGTTGGCTCCATAATTTCACGGGTCGAAGACGAGTGACATTACAGAGCCAACAAAATGAGTGGCATAAATAGGCTCAAACTCAAACGAGTGGCGTCTAGATTTTATCCTACCCCGTTTCCATATTTTTTCAGTATCAGAAAGTAGTGGCATAAACAACACTTTATGTCACTACCCGTGACATAAACAAATCCCATGTTAAGCCTATGACGTTTTTTATTAGGGGTAGGATAATGGGCTATATAGGTTCCTTTGAAAAAAGATAAAGGCACAAGAATCCAAATATAGGTTTTAATAGGTTTTATAGGTTTCACTGGGAGGCCTGAGAATTGATAAAAAAAATGCATTACTAATGCATGTCGTACCAGAATATCATGAGTGAATGTTGCTTACCAGGATGTCGCTTCAGAAAGCCTGCCAGCCAGTTATGCCCAGGGCTGCCGTCCTTGTAGGGACTGTTATGGCCGTGATTTAACTGCAGTATCTCGCCCGCCCGGTCCCGCACGTCGATACATCGCATCTGGAAGCCTGCACTCTCCATGTCCTGTTGGGGAAAACAATTCGCGTTAATTCAATAACTTGAAAAAATATAAAACATAACTAAAACATGAAAGAGAAACTGTATCAATGAGATTTTTTCCCAAATTTGCTTCAACCCTCCTCCCAAAATCTTACATGCAGAACTATTGATTACTGATTTTCTAAAATAAATTCTTAATTTTCATTGGTCAGACCTGCTGAGAAATCCTTGTGTTTACTACCTTCTTGATTTGCCTCTTTACTGCATTCTATTAAAAGTAGAATGCCGCCCTGCTTGACCTGGGGTACTTTCCAAAATACCACTTTCTTGGGATACTAAACGTAAATAAATTCCAAGTTTGAATTATTTTATGTGTAATTCAAAAACTCCACATTGACGTCACGTGAATGGTTATCTCTGTCAACAAAAGTCACTTTCTGAAAAACTTCATTTCTTGACTACCATTCAAAGCTCTCCAAAGAATAAATCTTTGCATCTCATTGCAGCATATATTCTCAGTGAAGTCAAAGCTAAGGTAAGTTGACCTTGATGTATCGGACGAGATCCTCCTCTTCTTCAGGGGACAGGGCCGTTTTGACACCAGGTTTGGTGCCATGCTTCACACGACCATGCACACGGTCTTTGAGAGTACTGTACGGCACCCGGAACTTCTTTGCTGCTCCTCGGATCGTCATTTTCTTCTCATTCACGGCTTTCATGGCATCCTGCATGTCTTTACTCTTCCATTGTAACCTGGAAATAAATATTAGGGAAATGTAGAAAGAATAATATAAACTAAGCTTTATTAGCAGTTCAAGTAGAAACAGACATGACACTTTTAGAAATTATTTTCCGTTCTGAAATAATATGAGAATTTAACAGAACATAAAAGCTACCATCAAACCCAACATTGGGAGGCTGTTGAGCTGTACTTGTCTACACCACATTGTTTTAACAGAATTGTCACGCCATTATTCTGACTCGAGGCACACTGAATTGATATTTCCCAATAAACAACATGCAGAGGCTACATTTCTGTGGAAATAAATCTATAACATGATATCCGAAGTAGAGTTTAAATTCCTTTCTTTGTGCGTATAGCTTCAAACTCGCTGTGATTTTGACTTTCACAAAAGGTTTGCATTTCTTCATCATTCTTATCCGAAGAATTTCCTATTGGTGGGTAGTCATTTATAGTAAAGATGGTATACCGAAAGAGAGTAACAGCTCTGGTTCTAAGCAGACTATTCAATAGGTAGGTTTGGGGATTTTGAAAATTGGTTAAATATTTAACAGGAATGATAATGCATTTTCCTTGAAATAATAGATGATCCGAATATTACCCTACCTAAACAGTGATATGAATAAATAGAACACAAATTTTCTTTCATATGACTGCAGAAGTAAAACCCAGCCTTAAATTAAAGTTATGCTAAAACATGCATGTATAGCTTGATAGAAATATGTTCCAAAGTTCTACCTTGTCTTACAGTACCCCCCAACTAGTCACAGGAGAGGATGGTCATCACCAACCGAAAACAAGCTGGTGACATACGCCCCCAACAGAGCCTCAACAGCTCTTATTCTCAAGTTTATTTCAATCACGATGATTAGAGGAAAGACGTACATCATACTACATGTATGAAAATGACAATAAATTTAGTTGAATTATGACTAGTATTGCGCAATAGAATCAATAGACCAGCATAAAATCTCAGGCATGATGAAATATCCGAAGACCATTTCATTTGATAAACTGGCTATACTGTATGCTATGGCCTGTGGAAATCGGCCTGTGATATCATTTCTTGGGAGAACACTGATAGTGATAGAAAGGCATCTTGACTTGAGTTAAAGTTACATCAGTTTTATCTAGAATAATCGATTGGCAGGGCTTGGCCATAGATGGGAGGGGAGGGTCGAAAGCTGATGGATATCATAATATGATTAGTTTGACAACTTGTTCTGAAAGTGAGTTCATACAAATTAAAAATGAAAGGGGAATTGGACGAAAGTCATAGGGTGTTTACCTTATTTTTTTAAATGCAATATATGACTAAACCACTGATTAAGGGGTGGTGTTCATGCCGCAAAATAATGTGTCCGGTAACATTTGGGAGTCGTTGGCCTGACTGTGAGTCTGAATGTGTCTTCGCAAAGCGTATTGTCACTCGCCACGTGAAATCAATTCACACATACCCCAATTATCACTCAAAACACAAATGTAAACAAACAACCCATCGAATTGGTCAGCCACTACCAGCACCAATCTAGGTCCGTTTTTGTGACAGTTACGGTTCTTACCGATATGCGAAGTCTCTCTGTTTGGGTTTTTTCCCTCGCCTTCGGTCGTCTTCGGACTCAGATTCACTTGAATCGTCGTCACTTGATTCAGAGGACGACTGTATCGTCTTTTCTCCTAAAGCTCCTTTATTATCGCTCGGTCCCATATACTCTGCAGCCTCAAGTAGACGTTCTTCTTGGACTTCTTCTATCGCACCGATAGCTACGATTTCACCAGTATGAGCGTCTACTACCGTCTGGATTTCATTTTCATTCAATTCTTCTCCATTTTCGGTCATCACCACCACTTCCACCGCTTCGACGGCGGGAACGTCGGACCCAGGTTGCATCGCAACCAAAAGAGGGCCCGTCATTTGCTCTCCGTTCATCTCCTGCTCTTGGACAATCTGCCAGGACACTGGCTGTCCGCTGTCAACTTCAGATTCCTCCATTTTGCGGCTTTCAAAACAGGCGAAAATACAAGGAACAAAGGCTAAAAGTAGAGGTAATTTCGCCCAAAATGGCGTTGCTCGCGTCTTGTCTCGTTCAGACAGATATGTCTCGCGAGAGAATGACGTCATCCGAGCGCCAAATTTAGGTTGTTATCCGTACGACAGTTGCCGCCATCTGCTGCAACCTCTGGTTTGGGCAGCGGTCGATCTTGGCTTAATTATTCACATTGGACTGGCTGACAGAATTATACTATAATGAGGATATGCAGTGCAAGAGTGGTTTCACATAGATGTTAAACTTGATTATAGACACTGTGACCATACGGGGAAAGGGGGGGGGGGGGCGTCGCGTCATGCAGCAGAGGGGGAGGGGGGGGGGTGAAGCATGATAAAACTATTAAAAGCATGACGGTGGGGGGGGGGGGGGGGGAGGGGGGTCAAAAATTATTGAAGAAAAAAGAAAAAAAAATCATGATGTCTTTTATGACCAGCTCTAAGGTCCAGATATATATCAACCTGGTTTGTTGGGGTTTTTTGGTTTTTTTTTTTACCTTTTCTTTTAATTTGTACACTTGGCCTAGTAATACCAAAGTACCAAGTACCAGGTAGGTCTCTCTATGTATAAAGTGTGCGTGTGCCTTTGTTTGATAAGTCTCAGCAGCTCTTTGCCATTGCATGTCTCAATTATGTTTCAGGGTCGTGCTTCCTACAAAGTATTGTGTGAACCCTAGCTTGTATCATATGCAAAAAAGAATACAGTATTTCACAGAGCGCAGAGCTTTGCAATACATCAGTGGGTTATAATGAGTGTACCTGGAATATTATTAGAGCTATTGAGAATCAGTGACCTATGATCATCTTTATGTCTCCTTTAATTTGTTATACAGTTGGTGCGGAAAAGGAAGTTTGAACATTGACACAGAGATGACTGGGCTAGCAATACCGAAGCTGGCATAGCACCACTTGTTTAAAAAAAATGGATTGGGATTGTATAGAAGGAGTGCACAATACAAAAGATCTAAAGCATGGAATGCACTCTTAGTAAACCCATAGTAAAACCCAAATCTCTTTCCCGACATACGACAAATAAATAGTTACAAACAGTTTAAAACAAAAACGAGAGAGAGGAATATTAAGTTAAAGACATATCCGACAATTTCCTGAAATTTGATTTACAAATATGATGATCTCCAAGTGTTGTAGTATACATATCTAACTTAAAAATGGGGGGTCACCCAGTTAGTTTTTGATTTAGGGATCAATGTATTGATTATTTTACGATAGAATATTTAGAAATTCTAAGAAGTTACTTTTCAGATAGTAAAATCCATGTCATTTTCCTTAACCTTTCATAGAATATAGTAGATGTATAACACTACACATTTAAGTTTTAAAAGTCATAAGTCACCATTCTTGTTTTTGAGAGGATTTAAGAAAACAATATTCTTCAGTACATTTCTTATGTAAATCGAGCAAATGTGAATTGGCTTATTTTACCTCTAAAAATTGGATAAACTAGACAAAACATTTAATTTACTCATCTAGAATTAGAATGAATCAGAAAGAACCAGGTTTGACATAATCCAAAATATTTAAAAATCAACAGATGGCGTCACTTTGGATTGTAGGATAAGCCTCTATCTAATATCTACCGAAAACAACTTTGCCATAGTATGATTTCCAGAGACCCGCTAACCACCTATAACAACAGGAATCATACAGTATGTCATCATCATCAATTGTTTCCAAAAATTTATCCTACCCCTAATATAGAATCCCATAGGCTTAACATTGGGTTTCCGTATGCCACGCTGACTGGCATACGGAGTTTTATATGCCACTAGTGGCATACAGCATTATTATCACGTAATATTCCAAAATTGAGGAGATAGGGTAGGATAAAATCAAAACCTGATTCGTTTTAATCTTGGCTTCCGCATTCCACTCCTGAAGTTTTGGCTCCGGACTTCACTCGGCTCCGCCTCATGAAGTCACTTTGCCAAACTCCAGTCGTGGAATACGGTGGCCAAGATTAAACCTCATCCAGTTTTACGATAATATATATGAGGCTGGTTGTGGCCCCTAAGATTCGAGGTCAACTCTCGACTGATGTCTACGTCCCAAGGCGCTAGAAAATATCATGTAAGGAGGTCAGGGTCAAGGTCGGGGTTTGCTGCGAATGAAGTCATTGTCTACTCGGTCTACTCTATTCCTTATATGGACTTAGTGTAATGGGACAACTCCATGCTGGTATAAACCATCCCTACCATTGTATGTACCATTAACACTACTATGTATATCAATTATGAAAGAAGAGAACCACAATATTGACCCTAGAGCCTACTGAAAATAGGATATTTTTTTCATCCTAGTAAACAACTACACAATAAACATAAATTCAATAAACACAAAATCAGGGGTTTCTGAGACTAGGTTGGACATCCTAGGCAGAATACTATTGCAAACTTTGATAATGTTTGCGAAGGACCGCGAGAAACGTTATACAAAATGGTCAAATAAATCATGTAAAAGGCATCCACTTTCTTATGAATATTTGAATACTGTTCGTATCATTTAATCAACTCCATAGCACTGTATCTTACAGCAAATTGGCTGTTTATTTTGTTTTTATCATATACCCATGATATACATGCCACATGTTGCTATGTATACTGAACATGTTGGCCAAATGTTGCTCCGTGTATTGCACACATTATAATACCGGTATCACAGTGTATTAATGATGTTACAGTGTAAAATCTTTGCCGTCGGATGGGTTTCCGAGCCTCAGATGTCTGACAGCGTGTTGGTTCGGCGTCACTTGCTCGTTAGTCGCGTTGTGCCTCGTTCACCACATATTAATGATGTTACACTAGCGGCAGGTGTCAAGATTGACTGAATTATGATTATTACAATAAGTTTTGATTAAATTTCATTTCCGGGTATATAATAAATATAGACCGCCCTACTATGCCTGTACAAGGTATAAAAATCAATGAAATCTTGTGTTGTACCTTGTACAGCATGGTCAGGACGTTCTATCTAATTATTGACTAGAAGATATATAATTTATCTTATAGACTTTTTTATGTCTGTTCCATAAACACTAAATGTGCTTTGATTGGAATTAATATGATGAATATTCACATAAATTATATTTATCATGAGTGCTGGCCTCCCAGTACCACTTTTCCTCAATTCAGATTCAGGTTTTGAAAAATCAAGGCCAAAAACATAGGGTTTATAGGTGTTTAGTGTTAATATATTCACCGTGATGAAGTCAGAATAAAGTGAATCGCTTATCTTCAGTTCTTGATTTCATAAAAGATGTGCCTAGTTCTAATTTGCAGGACGTCAGCATGTCTGGCTCATCAGGTTAGACACTGAGTGCTGAGTTTCCAACAGGCTAGCTAGACTGGCGAGTCATACGAACCGTTCATTCTTAAACATTTTTATGATCTCTTAAATACAGGGATATTATGGATTTCTTTTCATTTGAAAATCTGACTTTGTATCAAGTTAACTTCTAAAATTTCCTGTATACATCAATCTGCATAGCCGTGAAATATATTTTTTTTGTAGGTTTAAAAAAAAGATAAAGGCTCAAGAGTTGAAATATAGGTTTTATATGTTTCTCTGGGAGGCCTGTGAATGTTCCACTCCCCATTAAAATAAATAACTTTTCTACACTGTACTACTTAGATGAAGACTTATCCTCTAGTATTCAAACATAAATATAACTGAGGCTGACATATGTATACGTACCCAGAACAGGCCTCAAACATTGTCACTCCAAAGAAAGAAAACACTTTTTTTAATGTTTAAGTTATTCTTTATTTTGCTTTCTGAACAGTCAATATCACTTAATAACAAAACGAAACGAATGGAGTGGCGTAAGCCAACAGCCAAGATCACTTCTAGTAGGGAAACCCGCTCCGTTTCCAACTGCCGAGTGACTAACAAGGTTGAGGGTTTGCCGGCATTGACCAACCCGCTTGGTCGAATCACAACTGTCTATTAGATCACAGGATTCATCTCCTGGTCACGTTCCAGAGTTCCGATTTGGTCAACTCACAAAAAGCCTGGAAGCCTGGCCTATGTGTTCACTCACATACTAGGCCAGGTAACGCCCACCATTTCGCTGGTGCATCATGGGTAACAGGCATTCGCAGACCGCACGCAAGAGCCCGTGTGTCCTTGTCCTGGCAACGACGGGATGTACTGCAGTCCATGTCGCTCTTGCTGGGCGTTACAGAACCAATCGAACTCAAAATAAGCAAACTCAGCAATTCCTCGAGAGTATAGTGGTTAGTATCAGGCTTCAATTCCCTGTCGGGGAGCCGTATTCTTTTCAGTGTGGCAAATCTGTTATACAGGGATACCAGTTGAGGTCAGAATGAAACATTCAAATATTGTTTATTGCAATATAGGTTTTAAACATTGCATATGCATTTTAGTTGTGAATCAAGGGATCAGGGGAAAGTTCAAGTTTTTACATGGGTCAGTGGGGGATCAAGGGCTGTGGCTGAATTGGTTAATTTAGAAGTTGGTATGCCAATAATACACAAGGAAGAATCTATTTATTCTGAAAACATGAATTTAACTGGAAACTAGAAACAAGACGAGGCGACGTCTGTTCCCTAGGCTGATGCTATATTTAATGAATTTAATTGAAAACATTGAAAACTGGCATCCCTGGTTATAAGTTTACCCACAATCTCATCACCCATCCTGAAAACTGAGTGGACTAAACGCTGCGGAACTTCTCTGATCAGAGAACACATCAATGTCACATCAAAGGGCTGCTGTTCCCCATCAAATGCAGGGATGTCAGTTGAAAACGGGAAGAGAACTTGAAGTATTTCTCATATGGAATTTACTTCCTCAGAAAGACAGAAAACATTGGGGTCAGTAACGGAATTGGAAATAAAAAGAAGGAAAACTGACATTTCTGTTATAGGTTAAAAAATATCATTTCACATAATTAAAATCGGCAAGATTTGGGATAAAAGATTCTAGCGTGTTATCTCTTGTGTTTTAGACCCATTATCGTCTAGTACGACTGTCAAGTACTGAAGTCTAAAGACAAAAGTGTAAGGAATAAAACAATCTTATTGACTAGCCGAATTTTGTTTGTTTGTTTGGGTAGTTTAACGTCCAATATGTTCTATTAGACCAGTACAATACATGGTTTTTGGTCTTATTTACCAAGGCTTGCATTTGCCTCGATCGCAAGTCACCAATTCGGCCTTTGGAATCAGCGAACTTAGTCACGTGAAGCTTGTTTTGTGAAACGCAAATAATAAAATGCCAACATGAAATGCACTGGGATCAACTAAATACCATATAGCAGTGGTTTACATTTTGTAAACCGACACGGTTCTTTATAATAAATTCCTTTTTAAAAATTTGAAAAAATCTCATTCTCTCAGAATCTATGGTAGATTAGGACAAAAACTTCGAAATTCGCATTAAGAAATCCTGACCGAATCTAACAGCCTAAAAATTCTGCGATGAATTCATGTGAACTTAACGGATGGAACTGAGAATGAATTTGTCGAGTTTTGTAATTCCCTGAAAGTGCAGAGATTAAACTCGTCAATTGCCTACATCTAATCTAATTCACATCTTTCTATAATTCAGTAATTACACCGATATAGGCAAATGCCTGTTAAATAAACGTCAGCTTCTAGGCATGGTGGAACAAATGAATGTCCCGAAAATAAAACTCCACCCCCAAGCATAGGAAAATGTTGTTTGTCAGGAATGCCATCAGAAGTACAAAAGATAATCAACATCTTATCGTCCACTTACGATATTAGCACCCATATATGTAACAGGATATCAGATCAGATGATAAGGGTCATTTTGCATGAACCTCAAAACTGTCTAGCTGTTCACAACAATACAACAAATCAATCATTTCTCCCCGTATTTCGATTTGTTCTTACCTATAACATGAGATATAACGAATATATAAATGCAAAATAAATACCGCTGCATATTAGCGGTTAGTCTTAAAAGTCATAATAGGGATATCTCACTTCATTTCCTTGCAGTAGGCTCAATTGTCGCATAGGTATATGCGACAAGAAAACACATTATAATAAGTGAGGAGATAAAGCGTATCCCCCATTGCTATTATACCCTGCTCATTCCAATAAATACGTGTCGTTCAGAGCAAAATGAAGTCCGCCAGAACTGAGTTTGGAGTTGGTAGGCCGGCAGCGGGAAGGCATATGCCAGGCCTACCATTGGAGAGAGAAATTACCTACCCGCAGAGAGTCTAGTGTTTACTTAAACCACAGGACCCTGGCTGAAGCAATTGTCGTCTGCTGGATGACAAATGTATGCTTTGAAACAAATGCAGTCTGCCTGGTAACAAATGTACCCAGCTTGCTGACAAACGTCTTTTTTGTAACAAATGCAGTCTGCCTGGTAACAAATGTATCCAGCTTGATGACAAACGTCTGCTTTGTAACAAAATGTAGTCTGCCTGGTCACAAATGTCACCTGCTTGATGACAAATGTCTGCTCGATAACAGGAGAGTTGCGTTCTTCTGCTTGTAACTTGTACTACGACTGACTAGATCTTTTTGTGACCGTCCACCGATGTGAGACTTCTCTAAGGGCATCAGCGGTGAACCGATCGGGACCCAGCCACGTATTGCCATCAGATCTGAGACTTCTACTTTGACATGTCTGGATGTAATGCCACTGCTATCCGTCAATATCTGTTTTGATCACTGCAGTGGGACCATGCGCTGACTGACTGAAAGAGAGAATTATAGTTACTGTTATTAAGATACAGGGATGCCAGTTGGGGTCGTAAAAATCAGGACATATTCATCATGTGGAATTTACTGCATCAGAGAGACCATGTGCTGACTGACTGAAAGAGATAACTATAGTTACCGTTATTACCTAAGATAGGAGGATGAATATTCCCACTTAATCAGCGATAGGCCGTTACCGTTTTAACGATGACACAATGAATTAGGAGACATATTTGATTATGTTATTAATAAAGTGAATATAGATGATGCATAGAATGTTTTAGTTTAGATTATGTTGTAACTTCAAGGGACATGACAAAAACGATTCCAAGAATGGAAGGACACTTACTCCATTATTTTTAGTTGCTCTCTATAGAAATCGGCCATTTGGACTTTATTTTGCTCCTCCCAATGAAGTCTCATACCAAGCTTCTCCTGTTTTTGAAGAATCTGTATCTGTAACAGAAATTCAAGAACATAGTAGAAGAAGGTAGTAGAAGTGAGGTGGTGACAAAGCGAATTCAACTGTGCATCAATATAAATGAATACTCAACATCTGTCTCCGCTAAATTTGTGTATATTGTGAGCACTGCTAACGTTGGCCTGTCGTAATAATATCATTTTATGAATATTTCCATGTTTCAATAGCGTTCAGATTGCAATATTTTGGGGTTTCTCTTTAGTGTCTTTCACGACCGCAGGGGCGCACGGGGCACGCTAACAAGGGTCTGTAGGAGACGACCTGGGCTGGGCGCTGATTGGCTGATTATGGGAATATTCTCGTTGGAAATCCTAAAAATAGCAAAGATTAAAACCCGGGGAATACCAAATAAACCTTAACGTGCAAGCTGTCAGAAGAATAAGATTCTCTAATTATCAAATCCGAATTCATAGTTTGTGCCCTACTAATACCTTTTTATATGTTTTATTTGCAGGCCTTTAAAGACCAAATTAGCAGGTGGACGCATTTTAAACTCAATAAGGTTGCATTTAAAACTCAATAAGGTTCAAAGGTCTGCCAGTAATTAATTACTATAACAAGGAAGCCCCCTGGATGGAGGGAGGGAGGGAGGGAGGGAGGGAGGGAGGGAGGGAGGGAGGGAGGGAGGGAGGGAGGGAGGGAGGGAGGGAGGGAGGGAGGGAGGGAGGGAGGGAGGGAGGGAGGGAGGGAGGGAGGGAGGGAGGGAGGGAGGGAGGGAGGGAGGGAGGGAGGGAGGGAGGGAGGGAGGGAGGGAGGGAGGGAGGGAGGGAGGGAGGGAGGGAGGGAGGGATCCATGATTAGGGAAAGGCCTGCATTGATTGGATATATAAAGCCCTACTCCTCTGTGAACTCAGTAGTTCATGGATCAATGCACACATATGTTTAGCTACCTGAGGGCGATTTCAATTACATATAAAATGGCCTCATGGTGATAGTTTCATAGATGAGTGCACACAGATTGATCTGGCCATGTGCTGGGGGTAAAACCTTGTTCTTATGTACACCAATAAAGTAGGTCAAGACAATATCTGGTGGTAAATGATATTGCAAATGATTTTACAAAACAATATCATTTGTCTGGGTCTTGAGTGATTCCTAGAACAAAGTTATGAACCATTGTGATTTCTGTTTTTGTGTAAATACAGTAAAACCCCGCTGCCTGGACACCCCACTTAAGGGGACAATTTGCTTGGGAAGGAAATTTTCTATTAACAGTTTAAGGGACCAACCCGCTTCAGGGGACAGTTTTTCGGTACAGAACTGCTTCAGAACCCTGCTTAAGGGGACACTTTGGAGGGACATCATATCAAATACACTCCACTATTTTAAATCCGTGTTTATGGTGTCTGTGTGTATACACATATTCCTCTCTGTACTTAGTTAGCTATAAAAGCAAAAATTTGGTCAGGTCGCCTAGTAACTCTACAAGCAGTGTACTACAGTAGGCTATAGCCATAACCTAAAGACCAACCGTCCACCTGCTAATAACAAACTTTTGAACAATGTATGATTCTTGTCAAAACTCAAGAGTTCTTCCCAACTGAGTGATAATAGAAAACCAAAACAACAAACTACCCACACTACGACCAGCTGCAACTTAACTGAGTCAGCATCGCTTATACACACGGGTCTTTTTTAGGAACTGTTAGATGGGGTTCAATGATCAACAGCTCCAAAACATTTGGTTTTGTAATAATATAGCTGCCATGTTTTATATTAAAAAAAACCTTTGTTGACAGCTCTTGGTTTTGGTAAACAGGGGGTTCATTTGAACTGCGCATGCGTGACCGCCATATTGCTTCCAGGCAGGTAATTCCCTGCCTTTGGCCATAGATTCCAACAGGCCCACCTTGAGCCGTGAACACGCCGTCTGGTGAATGGTGGCCATATTACAGGGAGTTTCTCTTATGTATGTAAAATATCCTTGAACCAAAGAAACCCACAGACCAGGAAAGATCATCCTTAAAACGATCCACCCTCACACAAGAAACATAAAGTTACTGCAGCTACGTTTTATTGATCATATATAATTCCACTACAAGGTTATCATCAACAACTCAGATGAGTAAATCATTCGATATTATCTTATGTATGTAAAGATGAAGTGAAAGAGATGAAATATTTTACAAACCTCGCTCAGCTTTTTCTTGTACTTGCGGATGAGTTTTTGCTTTTCATTACTGTCAAGCCCATTTTGCGACACTAGGAAAAAAAAGATACTCTTAACAAAGATATTCATACAACGTACTAAATTCGCTTATCAGAAGTAAAAAAAATCTTTTCCAGATAAATTGGACTTTGATTTCACAAGAGTGAAAAACTACGTTTCCCAGACGACTGAGATACTACTCGGGCTGGTTGATAATATTTTTGTATCCTATATCCACAATTTTGATTTAAAGATTTTTTATTACGGTCAAGACCTACATTGCTACACCGGGGCTGTTCAGCCGCCTGGTCCTTCAGAGACCAACCTTCAGAGACCAAATACAAATTATTGGAATGAAAACCGGCATTAGCATACGCGTGGGTTTTTATCCCTGATGAAGGTGCAGTGACACCGAAACATGTTGGATTTATAAAACCGCCATTAACTGACTGTCTCTTACCTAGAAGATTAGTCTTAACGGTTTAGAGGGAACATCTTGTTTATTCGATCTTTTATGAGCTAAATAATCTCCCACTGAGATCCCACCACCCGGAACATATGATCGATATGACGCGGTTAAAACACCTCTAGGACAAAAGAAAAGGCAAAAAAACAAATAGATGAATAAATCTAACATAAAACGTAGAATACTGTCATCTCCATATACAATACGTTTCAAGACGTACAATGAAGCTTGAGACTTACTTGTTTCTTGCAGTGGTGCACCGCGACCCACCGCTGGACGAGGCTGTCCGAGTGAGGCTGCGATTCGACTCAGTCCCTTGGGTGCTGGTACTGATGAATCAAATGGAAAGACGTGTCATATACAGTGTTTGCAAAAGAATTTTACACGAGATGGCGTGACCATCGCTGCGGAAAGGAGGTGTGAAAACTACCATGTCAAGGGCTCCTTCCAGCTTACAGGAGTACAATATTTATCAATTAAGAAAAGTAGAGTACATTAATATGAGGTGGCAATAACACCTCTCTAGCAAGACGATGATTCCTCGAATATATACAAAATATATATATATATTTCTTTTTAGAAAAGAAGATAATAGTTTTCTTTAGAGACTAAGTTCCAACTTTATTTTGGATTATGAGGGACTGCTTATATTCTAATGAGATTCCAGCAAGGTAATCTGACAGGGTCTTTCTTTGTCCTAGAGTATCGATACATTTGTGGCTCTTGCCAACATCTAGAATGGGACACCGAAATACATGGAATTTAACAAGCTTGCTTTATCTCATAACTCAGGATGCATTCTTGATATCAATGACTAAAAATATTCGTGCTATGAAAAAACCGTTCGTAGCATAAGATTCAGTTCATAGATAATAACAAAAAAATACACATTTTGGTACAAAATAAATTGAGGTAGACATGTCATGTGGAATTTACTACCTCAGAGGGACTTAGAAACTTAACTTAAATAATAATATTGTCTAGGATGTAACTAGTCAACTGTCAGTGCCACTTGTGGAGATGGTAAATGCTACGCCAATGCACGCTGTAAATCAATATTGAGTAGACCTCTGTTTATGTATGCCCATTTCACCCAAATCTTTCCCACTTTTAACAAATACTTGAATATCTCTGTAATTATAGAATCTATCTAGAAAATTCCACTTCCTAGCACCTTCTGTCTTTTATTCTCTTCCAAATGAGGCATACTAAATTATGATTCAACTAGTTTGAGGGATAGGAATATGTCCATAAAGGGGTTCTGAACTACTAAATATTAAACAGTAAGGAATTGTCCCACCATATAACCTTCTCTCCAAAATAAAAATCATATTCCTATCTGTACTTAGTTATAAAAATAAGAAATGGTGAGGTCGCCTGGTAACTTTACAAGCAGGTATACAGTAGGCTAGAACCATAACCTAAAGACCAACCGTTCACCTGCTAATAATAGAATATAAAGAAATCACATAAATGTAATTCCGTACCTGTAGTTTTTACATTGCTCCTGTTGGTTCCTTTGCTGTTCTGCGAGTCGTTGATACCTGGGGGCTGCCTTTCACCATTGGCTCTGTGGGCTGCCCGGCCCCGGCCAGCAGGACTGCTGCCCTGGCCCGTGTCCGCTGGACTGCCGCCCCGGCCCCGGCCAGCCGGACTGCCGCCGGGCGTGGTTAGGCGCTGCGCCTTGGGAGACTGGTGGACGGGGCCTGACGAGTCGGAGGAGTCCTCCCAACTCGGCGGCTCGGTGACGAGGCTGCTGGGACCGCGGCTGTGACTGCGGCCGAGCTGGAGGAGGTCCTGCGGCACGGTCCGCACTGAGAGAGAGTGACCACGTCCTACGCCCGGCACGGCACGCTGAGAGGACACAGAAAACACACACATCCAATGTGGATTAAGGTACGGTCTGAGATGAGAGTGGGGGCTGGAGAAAACACCCACTCAATGTGGATTAAGGTACGGTCTGAGATGAGAGTGGGGGCTGGAGAAAATACAGACACTTAATGTGGATTAAGGTACGGTCCCAGATGAGAGTGAGGGCTGGAGAAAATACAGACACTCAATGTGGATTAAGGTACGGTCCCAGATGAGAGTGAGGGCTGGAGAAAACACACACTCAATGTGGATTATGGTACGGTCTGAGATGAGAGTGGGGGCTGGAGAAAATACAGACACTCAATGTGGATTAAGGTACGGTCCCAGATGAGAGTGAGGGCTGGAGAAAACACACACTCAATGTGGATAATGGTACGGTCCCAGATGAGAGTGAGGGCTGGAGAAAATACAGACACTCAATGTGGATTAAGGTACGGTCTGAGATGAGAGTGGGGGCTGAGAAAACACACACTCAATGTGGATTATGGTACGGTCCCAGATGAGAGTGGGGGCTGGAGAAAATACAGACACTCAATGTGGATTAAGGTACGGTCCCAGATGAGAGAGAGGGCTGGAGAAAACACACACTCAATGTGGATTAAGGTACGGTCACAGATGAGAGTGGGGGCTGGAGAAAACACACACTCAATGTGGATTAAGGTACGGTCTGAGATGAGAGTGAGGGCTGGAGAAAACACACACTCAATGTGGATTAAGGTACGGTCCCAGATGAGAGTGGGGGCTGGAGAAAACACACACTCAATGTGGATTAAGGTACGGTCTGAGATGAGAGTGGGGGCTGGAGAAAATACAGACACTCAATGTGGATTAAGGTACGGTCCCAGATGAGAGTGAGGGCTGGAGAAAACACACACACAATATGGATTAAGGTACGGTCTGAGATGAGAGTGGGGGCTGGAGAAAACACACACTCAATGTGGATTAAGGTACGGTCCCAGATGAGAGTGAGGGCTGGAGAAAACCCAGAAACTTCCCATAATGTAATTCTCTTCAACCTTTACTTCCGATATACTAAATATACAATTCCCTTGTCTATAAAGAATATATTTTGGGTCATTGACAAAACCAAATAAATTGTATTTTCTATCGAAAAAAAGAGGAAAGGACATGAATACAAATATTGTATTTTCTGAATAAACTAGAGGGAAATCCTGGAATGTATTATTGGCCTGTTATTGTATCAATCATAGGTAAATTAGAAATCCAGAGATGGCTATATCACTAATAACCAAGTTCTTTAACGTTGCTCTATAAAACTCAGCTAATCAAGAATTATATCAAATGTATTAAACAGAAATAACGTCTGCATTGCACAACCACATTGTAAAGCCTAGAGGCCTAGACTATCTAGGTGAATACCTTTAGAGTAAGGGAGTAAGAAATCAAAAGCAGACGTACTAGGAATTACTATTCCTCCTTCCAACGTGCTGGTACTCTGGTGTGTATATTAGGATAGATGTACTGTTTCTAAGCGTCGAGCTTGTGATTGCAACTCCGCTAACCAGTTTATTGACCGTTGTTTAATGCTTGTACATAACCCAAATGTTACTATTTATTGTAATCATGATTACTGTTACCTCCTTATTATGACCTCTTCGTCAAAAAAACTATGAATTGTATATTTAGATACCCAACTTTCAACTATTATCTCATGTATATACTTATATGAACTTACCAGAAACTTATATTCATTGCCATACCTTTTCCATAAAAAAAACTGACTAGTAAGCAGACCTCAGAGGGACCAAGCGGAAGAACGGCGACTCGCCGAGCCTGGCACACAATGTAAAAATTGTACCCTAAATAAACGTGATAAAAAAAATAAAAATATATATATACCTATGGGCGAATGTCTCATTTTTACTGACCAGTCGTACAAATTCGGTCCGTCACTGAGTGACGAAAGGATATCCATACGTCCCTCTGTACCACGTGACCACTCATTCTACTATTTAGCGAGTTGTAGAATGGCAGTTTTAATGATTTCTAGGTATATAATAATAAAGAGACACAGTGAGTGTGACTGAATTCCATCTGTTCCTCGATATTTAGGTCAGAAATATCTCTGAACAGATTCCATCCAGTCACACTAACTATGTCTCTATATACTACTATTAGTCAAGAACATAAATGCTTTTCATAATAGATTGTTCAGCTTATCTACAGACAGCAGGTGGCATCTTGCTACAAGATGAGCTTGCAAGCTATGTGCTGTGATTGGCTGTTGAGGCAACAGCTAACGAGGATTGACCAGTCTTATTCCGGTCTGTAGCACATGCCACGAGGGCCACTCATGTCACCAACAACTCAAATGTCATGTCAGAGCGCCCTGTCCCCATGTGGGCAGACCAGGAACTAGAGTGATTAAACATTAATATTGGCAATTTAGGTGACTAATCTTTTCTAGTAGAAACCGATATAATTGGTTTGAAAGGGAGGTAGAGACCAGAACTTAACATCCTATGATTTAGACGCATTCTAAAACACAAAATTATTTTCTATCTTTTACAAGTTTCAGAAAATAAATCATCTTTTTACCTGTGGGTTTTTGTGTGTCTTGGACGATGAGGCTTTAACGCCACCGGCCAGTGCTCGGGACGTGGTCTTAGGAAGCCGGAGCTCCGCCGGAGGTTCCCAGTTAACATCTCGGTCTGCTACCACTGGGTTGGACTGTCTCGCCAACCAGCCCTCTACATCCACTTTCTCCCTGCACAGAAACATTCATCAAGTTTTCAAAGATATCTTTCAATTTCTTGGTTGTAATCTCTCACATAGTTTATTTTTTTTATTTTTTACAATTACAACATGTGTTGGATACAGTTATATTTTGGCTAGATTAGATACATCAGAATCAAGAAAATGTTGAGTGACACAGTTTAAATAACATTCACTAATGATTATCTTTATTCTGTTCATGCAAACTTGTCAAAGTACATGTACATGAGATTTAGACAAAGAGTGAGTCATGATCTATTGATATCAAACAACAAAAAGGAACATAGAATTGTGATTATTTGTGGTTTAATGTCCCAGGGGAGAATATAAAAAGAATTATGATTACATTTATTTCAGAGCGACATCAATGGAAGCACTGGAGGTAACCCAATAAAAGCAAAGTATAATTGAGCAGGGAATGTATCAATCAATTAGAGTTATTATACCCCAAGAAATACTTGCTATTAACTCTTACTTGGGTTTGGACTTGGGTTTGACGGGTTTGAATCCGTCACCTCCCAGCACCATCAGTTCCGTGGGCCTATCTGCTGATAAGAGAACACAAAGCTTAAAAGGGCTCTTCCACCAGCACTAGGTTTTGAATAATTGCGTGCACCTTTGCCGTGTTCTTGCTGCGATAAATAGCGGTTTGCCGCTATATGTCGGCAATAGATTGTGAGGTGTCGCGCTGGTGGAGCATAAAAATATACACACATTATTAAAAAAAAAGATACACAAATCACCGTGCATGACGCATCGCGGCAAAGGATGTAAGACATATTGTGATACTGTAAGATATAACAAGCCATACTACGATATAACACGGCAGGTTCATCATGCTGGTTGAACCAGCACTTAAATCAAACTTAATGCGAGAATGTCTTTTTTTCCTTCTCTTTTATCTATGCAGTGGCCGCACAGAAGACGGCACCTGCCACGTCCTGAGAAGTCTTAATGCTAAAATATGGAGCACACTCGCATGAAAGAGGATCAGTGACTTCTCTATAGACCCTATGAGGGTTACTAGAATGGAATTTTTTTTTTTTTTAATGTATACGGTCGATCCACCACTCCCGATGGAGCCGTTCTGTTCTGCGAACAATAACCAACATTGTTTTTCGTATTATGTAAGGACCCCCTTCAACACAATAATACAGCTCAAATGTTGCAACACTAGGTTCAGAGAATACCAATTTTAATCTTATCACCTTGTTACCCACAAAGCTTACTATGATGCCTGATGAGCCGCTTCCGGTGAAACCTTGACATATCACCTGTTATGTATACAACAGCACACATACAGACAGTCTAACACTGTCAAAAATCCCCCCCCCCCCTGATCTCTGTAGAGACTCCAGGGCGACCGTTGTTGACACTATGATGTCACGACTGACAGTGCGCTATGGTTACGGTGGTTAGGTACAGTTCTACAAACTGTCACACAAGGTAGCATCGCTAGGAGAGAAGGACGTCGCCTCGTCCTGCATAGAATGGAATTTAGGATGAGAAACCTAAGTGAAAGAGGTTTATTAACCCTTTAACAGCCACACATCATTCTCCATGCACATATGCTATGGAAGGCAGCATCACAAATTGAGATGCTTGTAAGACCCCTGTGGTCCATGTTGTTAACGATTTACAGATATAAAGCTACCAGTAATTCATAAATCAGTATCTGAACTTTCTGATATTTTGTAGAATTACAGGCAGCACTCAGCAAAATATGTCTATGTAATGACTTTTCTGCATTACATGGAGTGTCACTTCCAAAGAATTGACCAATTTTCAAAATTCAAAAACCTACATACAGCTTATATCTACCTCCTTTGAACAGTCTGCTTCATATATGTTATATATTCATTTCTCTGCCTTTTCCATGCACTCAGAGTGAGGAGACCGACTCCCATGTTTTTTAAACTGGTTCATGAGGTCCTTTTAGGGTTCCTATGTGAATGTAAGGAGTCCCTTCCGTGCTGACAGCATAGTGACCAAATGGGGTGCTGTCCTATAGGGGTGGTTTAATTACCATGCGGCCCTTGTACCGTTTTCTTTGTTACGGTCGGGGTACTAACTGCTGATAAGGCTGAGAGAAACCTTCAGATGTCCTGCCACCCTGAGTTGTGCCTCTCTTTCTCTATACTCGTTGGCTCAAGTTAATATACCCAGAACAATATGAGATGAAAGTAAAAGGAATGCAGACCGCCATACAATTGTATTTACAAAAGGAGTGGCCTCATCTAGAAATCTCTACCCCTGTACCAGTTAGACTACAGAGATAGGGTTGATTGAGCCACAAGTCACAAATATGCTCACAGCTACAGCAAGGGCAAGAGTGATAAATCTGAAACTAAGGATAGTTAGTGTCAGATTATAAAGGACTTGAGTGTGAAGGTTTGTACATACCAGTATCACCCCAGTCCTCACTGTGTACGATGTTGTCATCGTCGTCATTTAAAAAAAGGTCGCTGTTGCTGGTGTCATCTATAAAATAACACGAAACATTCATATAAGAAACATGAACAACAAATTATAATCGCAAGAAACAATCAGGAAATATTATTTTCTGGTTATTTCTATGTTCAAGAAGTGAAAATTATACGGGCTATACCTTATACATATTAGTAACTGGTGGCAATGTACAGGTGGGTAGGGGTAGGTATTTGGTCCATCATATCAGAAACCTCTCACACCCTTATAATAAAGAGGGGACATACAGAGAACAGGAAGGAACTTTTATAACAAATATATATATTACACTGATTAAAAACCCTAAGTACTAGGCGAAAATAAACGCAGGAGCGCTTCAAAATAGACAGCTATATGCCGTATACTTAGAAGGAAATTCACTCAATGAAAATAAATTGATCTGTACTCCACCGAATTTGACCACGGAGTAAACTGGGTAAAACTGGGTGAATTACATCGTTGTCAAACGAGGTTGAGTGTGGACCAATTTATTTTCATAGAGTGAGTGGGTTTCTAATTTTATCTCACCCCGTAAAACATTATTAATTAATGGAATAAATCACCCAATTAGCCATTGAGTATTGGGCACACTACCTTCACGGCGGTGGAGTATGAGGTCCTAACGTTATGCCTTTGAAAAAAAATACCGGGGTGAGATAATAGAATTTACGTATGCCTACATCCCCTTTTGCTCAGTGGCAAAACAGTAGACTAGCCTCAGTCCCTTAGAAAAGAATATATTTTCGGGCTGAATGGAGAATTATAACTAGTAAAAACATTACCCAAAATAACACTAAGATTTCATTTTGTGAGATTTTTGAATTTGTTAGAAATCTGTAAATAAATACATATAAATCACCAAATAAATAAATTCAAAAAATGTAAGACTTAAACAACTCTATGCCGGCCCAAAAGGCTGGCGTTTGACGGAACCAGGTCGGCAGAGAGCACGGCAGTGGGAGCGTTTTACAGCCGCAGACTGAGGCCCTTTGGCCGGCAGCCGTTCCTGTGTATACCCGCCGTCATTGCCGTACCATAACGCGGCCGACTGAGGCCCGGAGGCCGGCACTGCTTCCAGGGTAGACCCGTCTTTGTTGCCGGCCCGTAGTGCGGCCGTCAAGGCGTCAAACACATCGTAAATCTTTTACTGTTACCAGTAGGTATGAAAGTTCAGAATTCCGTCAATTGACGGAGAACTTGCATCCCTGATTCTCGTATGATTTACAAGACGGGTACCTGAAGTGGTGGGCGCCAGGTCGTACTCGATGCGGGCCCGGTCGGGACACACCGTGTGGTGGTGGCGCAGCTCCTGGGGCGCCACCATGTGGCAGTAGTTGAAGTCGCAGTGCACCAACTTCATGTCTTTATGAGACTGAAAATGAAATTTAAATCTTACTAAAGTCGGTTACAATGGCCTCAGGGATGCCCCAAACTGGTGATCAACGTTCCCTTATACCTGATTTTCTCCTGACAAATAGAATGTGAAAATCCTTTTGGAAAACGACCTTACAGTCATCTATTTATTTTGTGATCTTAGGATCAAACTTCCCAAAAGCTATGGCAAATTGTTATAAACCTCTGTAGCCAAACGTGGTATTACTGGATCACCGTGATGCCTTTTACATTCGAAACACCATGAATATTTGATTTTTCATAATATACACAGATTTTTAGGATGTCAGTGTTGGCCAGTCTATCATGTATAGAACTGAAAATTCCAGTTTTCAAAATACCAATTTTCCCTGACAAATATCTGAATTACCTGACACTTCACTGAACTTGAAAAAAACAACTTCTCCGTGGTTTCCAGTCATGTGCGGCAACCTGAGACTTTTTAATCATATACGCTGTTACCCAGACAGTGGCGACAGAAACATAATGAGGCAGAGGAACATGCACATGTAGTGTTTGATAAAGACATTGTTGTGTCCTACAAACAAGGAACCCTAGTACAAGTCGTAGTAGCCGAGGTAAAATTAGTGAATTTCAATTTGTAGCTGTGTATGATTGAGGACATTCAGATACAGACTATCAGTGATCTCAGTCCGGCTTACCTTCTGACATTTCATGAGATGACCGTGAAAGCGGTAAGCCTCCACAAGATGCAGTTTGTCAAACGGACACACCAGCATCTCATGCTTGTCATGGATCTTGTACTTGGCCAATGGCATTGTGTTCGCTGTGTTGAAAACTGAAAGTGGACACATAATTGTAACATGTTAATCTTATACGTAGGTTTGCAAAGTTCTACTGATTTCAATTCTGCAAGTTGCATGACCCACACTCTACTTTGTCGGTTATGTCAGTAGTTTCTAGACATTTTGCCTGGCAACACAGGTAGAGCAGGTGTGACATCACCCAGTGTACATTTCTCTGGATAACTCGATCCCTATCTGAGAAGTGGGTCTCTCGAAGAACTCGCAGCGCCATTACGGATATCATTAGTAACCTGGAAAAAAAGATTCAGTCCCATTTCCCTAGTCAATCCAGAATTGGTGTTGTAACCAGGAGACTAGTGCAGCTATCAAACGTTCGGTAAATATACAAGACATTAGAACGTCATCAAGATGACGTTGGTATTTCACCATAACATGGGATCCAAGCAGGTTCTCGGCGAGGTTGTCTCTCTAGATCGCGATGAATCACGAAAGTCTGAGATGATAGTCGGACAAGGGTAATAAAAAGAATCTAAGAGAATTGTAGAACTTATAAACAAATGAATATAACATAACCATACACTTAATGTGTAGACGCGGGATTGTTTACTGCACAAACAGCAGCGGGTAGTATTTATACAGGAATGAAAGTCGACACCGAGGGAAAAATTCAAAACGCTCCATTAAATAAGAATCATTTTATAACAGAATAGCTACGAATCGTTATATTTGAACACTGTGAGTGTTGCCCATGTATATGAAATATCGGAATTCCGTCATTTGTCGTGAAACTTGCATCCCTTATTATATGACTCACGCCAGTGGGTATATAGTGATAACCATTCACCTCTTGAACATAACCGTGGCGCTGAGGTAGACGTGAGAACAGGTTGCGCTGGTTCTATGTGCGTAGTCTCGCCCATTAGGTACCAGCAAATTTATAGCACTCCAAAGCGAGGCGAGTAATGAGGAAGTAAATCCAGTAACATGGCGTTTGTTTGTGTAGTTTTACGTCTCGGTAGGCTAGTTACGTCCTTTTGAGAACTATAGACCCTATGCGTAATATAGAAATTCAAATACTCTTTAAAATACTTTAACAATATTAGTATTCTGTTGTCGCCACAGATCAGCATTCTGAATAAAAAAGTGACCTTCATTGTTTGTCGTATCATGTTTATAGTAAAAGTTGAACTACAATATTACTATATACCTGTATACGTCTATGAAATACTGCCCGCTGCTGGGGGTGTAGTATAAATAATGTTCGCGCCCGCTGTGACAGCGGGCCGTAGTGAAAAGCAGTGGCTTTTCGGGGAGCAGAAAAGTCCATAAAATTGGTTTTTAAACAAGTAGGAGGTATATAGTAATAAGAAAACGTAGTGACTGAGCCCGTACGGTGTCCGTTCTCGGTCATTTGATGAAAAAATACGGCCCTCCCGCCTGCGGCATCGGGCCGTATTTTTTTCATCAAATGACCTCGAACAGCCACCTGTACGGGCTCAGTGACCACGTTTTCTCATATTATCCATGGTAACTATAGGAGAAGTAAAAAGTAATGAAGCTTTTGAAAATCTTGGATATTAGATGCACTGATAAAGGGACAACACTGCTATCAAATTGCTGCATTTATACTTTAAAAACCTGAGGATTACCTGATAATTATTCCCCTTGTGCTTTTGAGCACCTTATAACTTGACACTTGTTGAAACCGTATTATCTGTGAAAACCATCCAGAGAAACCCTATAAGTTACCCCATTTTGTTGACGCCCTGCTCAGCTGCTTAGTAACCCCCCCCCCCCCCCCCCCCCAACATCGCCTTGTTGACATAAGACAATCCTAAGACTGATAAAAAGATTATCCAGAATTACCAGAACCGCTTGTAAGAAGAAAAAATGTTCACATAGAAATCGAACAAGTTCATTTTGATGTGTGGTTGTTGGTCATTTACCATAGTTATGATAAAAAAAGTATGATGACTATTTCCTTAGCGAAAAGTGTGACATCATGGAAAGGCAAATACAGCAGCCTTATGAGACATTTGAACTGTATATTTCTGATATGAGATTTCTAGTTAGTACTTGTAACTTTTGCACCCTAGTCTGTCATGATGCCTGTATCGTGGACCACATTCTAGACGGTCACAAGAATGAAGTTCTGAAAGAAAAGTTACCTTGTTCAGCTAAGTTAGATGTTAGAACTACTCTAAACATCTGTAGGTCTATAAAGCTTTTTTTGTTTTATTTATTCCTTTTGGCAGAACCAAAAGGGGGAAAAAAGAAAAAAAGAAGTTTTATGAACAAATCTGAAGGCAAGTTAGCAAAGTATCTCACTACCAGAGTAAAAAAAATCTGAAGAAAAGCTTTGGAAATTTTGCTCTAAGACTAAGACTCATAGTATGGTCAAATCTGCTAGCCCAGTATGGGGTGAAACTTGTTTCAAATAAAAAACTAGCACTGTGACTCCCAATGTTTTAATTACCTATGTATCATACAAGACTTAGAGACCATCACATTTAAGCTCAAGGGAAGAGTGACCTACTTTGGTGGCCCATTTCAAGATCATGTAGTAGATGCGAGCATGAAGTAGGTGACTTTAATTCATTGCTATTATCTCACCCCGGTATTTTCCCCCATAGGCTGAACATTAGGAACTCGTTGGCCTACTCTACGGCCGTGAGGTTCGTGTACCCAATTTAGTGATTCATTTTATCAATAAATAATGTTATACGGGGTGAGATAAAATCAGAAACCTACTCGATAAAAAAATCTTGGTACGGACCAAGCTATTTTCATCTCGTAGATTTCCTTCTAATTATTTATATGTCGTTTTGTTCGTTGTATGTGGCCCACTAATACTTTCAGAATCCTAATGAAACTGTCGGTATTTACACTGGTTTAGTTCTAACCAATATCCACAGTGGATACAAAAAGGTAGGGTGGAGTTTTTATTCTAAGTTCTAGATCTATATGGTTTTCCAAGTTTTTTTTACTAGAATTGACATTGCAGGCTAGAGTAGAAATTACAGCTCCAATCGTCTTGTTTGTAGTAAGCAATTTTCCTTTCCAGCGTTTCACCGGATCATTCCTCACCGGATACGCACACACTGACACAGGACCGGGAAAACCACGCAGCTCTGCCGACTGCCAAACTTCTAATAACAATAACATTGTTACCGTTGTGTAGAAACCTTTATTTTCTACTATTTTATATTAATACCTTGGAGTGAATTGGTGTCCTACATTATTTGGGGGTAATATCCTAACTAAAATGTGTCTGAGCAGAAGTGAAGACTTGCTTTTGTCTCTTGCGGTCTCAAGTTTCGGACGGTTGTAACCATATGTAAGTAAACATGAGACTGTACCACTACCAGTGTACGTCAATTTATGACAGATAAATTAAATATCGACACGTCTCGAGATAAATAACAGGTACATATGGGCTTCTTGGATCCAAATGTTACGTTGAATGTTTAATATTAAGGATCATTTCAACTTATAACTAAATAATTCCAAGAGTCATCAGAACTTACCTCTTCTCACGACTGCCTTTACTGCGTAAGTGTGAGGATTCCCCCCCAAAACGAGGTCACGTCTCTGACGTCACGTCCGGGTTATATGATCATTTTTCTTTGTGGGACAATCTGGTGAAAACTTTACGGGTGGGTTACTCTGATCATGGACTTGGACGACCTATAAAGGTCTGTGCAAGGATATGTAACAGTGTCGGGGGCCTACATTTAATACTTATGACTGAGAGGACACCGTTTTTGGAACATGAATCGGTGAAAAAAAAACCATGGAATACGGAACAGACAGAAATCCCCCCCCCCTCCCTCCTTGGAATCCTGATTACTTACTAGAACTAGTAGAAGCAAATGGTATTTCCATTTATAATGGCAGAGCGCAGTATCCCTAAATCATTTCATGAAATAAAAGTAAGAGAGTATCATAAAAAATTACCAATCAGTAAGCCATTTGAGAATATCAAGAATGTTTCAATAAAACTGGAGAATGGATTTAATAGTTGTTCTCAAGTACCGGTACATCAACAGGAATATTTATCATGGTACGGTACCAGGTACAGTATAGAAATCTACATGTGTGAACAGATGGCCTAATTAGAATAACTGTATCCTTATGCATTAAAAATGTGTCTTAATGAATTTATATATGGATCTAAGTGTGACAGATTCAATAATCTGATCAGTGTAGGTCCAAAATCGATGTGCAGTCCTCTATAGCTCACATAGACGCCTATGCTGAGGCCTAGTTTTGTCTACGTCCGAAGAAAATCGTAGCTGCACATAAAAATGTTTCCCCAAACTGAATTCTTGAAAACATGTCCTATACAAGATAACTTCTTGACATTTGTCTATTGAAGAAAGGAGTGGGAAGGGAGGGGTGGTTGATATCAGGGAACCATGGATTTAGATGACATTGTTTGTTAGTGTGAGGTTTAACGTCCCAGGGGACCATTCGGGTATATAGGGACTCTCAATGATTTCAGCTTTTCTCTTCCATAGACGTATTTCAGTCAATTCTTTTCAATGTTTTCAAGTATTCTAGAAAATATCAGAGAGTTCTCTTTCAAAAAGATGATTATATCTTTTTTTTAAAGTCTCAAACCATGGTGTGCAGTTTGTTCCTTATTTACTTGTTCTGGTCAGTTTGCCATTTGTTCATTCTCAATATTCTTAGATTTGGGTGACAAGTCCGTGTAGTAACTAAATAGTTGTCAATAAACTGGTTTTAGCAGCGAAGTGGTGGCAAGAGGATACCTCAATCTTAGACTTTCTTCATTTACATCGTGGGGTAAAATGGACTTTTACCAACCTTTTCCAAAACAAAACAAAATCTTAGAAACCTATCGTAGTTTGATAGTAAATTTGGTCATTATTAAACGACCGTTGAGATACGAAATTTTCCACGAGTTGAATATCTCTTAAAAAATGAAAAATACCTCTGAATAATTAAAAAACACACCAATGTCAACTTTATACATATCGGTATTTATTCATATCAAGCACTTTGTGAGGAGTATATTCAGTCCGTTGAACAGAACGGATGAGTCTTATTTTAACACAATCTTAATTCCTTGTCACTTAGCACCTCACACTCGTCGACATCATTATGACAGAAACATAACAGTGACCCAGGAATCATACCCACTCCCAAACTTCTGTCTAAACAATATGGTGTAGGCACAACCAACAGAAAAGACGGCAATTTTTCCCAAAGCCAATATTCTATGATTCTATGGTTAAATAAATACTTGGTCACACAATTCAACCACACGGAAGGGGAATTGTTCCGCGACATATCACAAACAAGCGATGAAAATTGTAGCAGATGCATATCACTAACTTTGTTCACACTCCATACTAGTTCTGCCAATAATCAGGCATGGGACTGGGAAATAGCAAAATAAAAAGAAGAAAAATCGGCGGGGAGTTAGGGCACAAACATGGTCGAGGGACCGGGTCCTAGGGGAGCCCCTTAAGTTCCTGCAGTTTTTGGTTACGTTTGGTGGATTCCTAGCCTCAGGTGTCAGTTAACTAGCCAGAATCATGCAAAGATTGCTTACCATTTTCAGGTTTTTAGTTAGGATCCCTGCTCCCTTACCCTTAAAAAATCACAATAATCTCAGGAATGACCCTTCGGGTTAAAAAAAAAAATCCTGAAATTCGGAAAAATCCCATGCCTGAAGAATTAACCTCCAATTCATATTCACACATATATTGATCATGTTCTTGGACTGATCTAGGGACACACTTTCTATTTTTCATTCTCTATTATGAGGTATCTAACGGTGGTTTATGCAGCCTCGACATACATGTTTCTCTATACACTTTGATTACTTAATTATGTACTATCCTTAGCCTGAAACTGCCTAAAGCAATCTTGGAATAGATATGCTGAATGCCGATGCATTTTATGATGTGGCTATTTGAACGCAAACAAATAAAGATCACGTATAAATCTATCTGGACTGATTTATCAACTGACATGGTCCCATATTATGACTGTTATCCTATATGTTCTGCATCACATAAGGAAAACATGACCTGACCAGTCATCGAATCTCTTTCATTCCCAAAGTGGTTCTTTGGTAAAATATAAATTCGAAAACGTCCCCATACTCAAGTATGCATGATGATCATCAGTTTCTGTAATAACTTACAAGTGATTGGTTATCCCTGTGACCTTTCACTATGGTAAAGATCTAAGCACACGCATACATCTTTCAACCTTGAATAGGTAATTATGTAAGAACCACGTTACCAACCGAAAGTATAATATATACAATGAATAATTTGAAACTGCGACCAAACATGACTATTAAAGTTTGATATGCTGCCACCACAAAGAAAATAAAGTTGCATTTTTGTTGTCAATTACTTTCCATTCTTATTTATCCTGGATATTTGAACCTTACCATCCGAAAGCCAATAACATTGTCTGGGAAAATAATGCCGGTTGGGTGTGACACTATTTTGTTCTTGAATTACAGAAATGGAAATCTCCGATGGAACAGTCCCTTCACTGTATACATACACGCTCCAACCAAACAGCTTCTATAAAGCCGCATGTCATCTAGGTCGGGACATTACATTGGAGGAAGAAACTTCCTCTACAGAGAAATACATACTAGCCATAAGTTGAATCCGCAGTCCATACTTTACCCAGCCACGTGAAGCTAAAATAAATAAAACCTGCAGCCGAAATTAAGTAACCAATGTGTTCGTTTGACTTGTGCAAACAAGTTAATACCTAGTATGCACAACATGAATTACTTTTTGTAAAAAGAATAATCACAAGTTAATACTTGGCGTCTCCTAGTTACTTGAGTAAGTAATTCAACATTGTGATCACCAGTTATCTTGTGTAAACAAGTTAGCATCCTGAGTGAACAGGTTGGTTACTGACCATACTGTGCATGCAAGCATTGTACTTCCTCATATCCACAACAAGATTTTGGAAACAAAGAATATGGCATCATTAGGATTATTAAACGTTTGGGCTTTTTTCAGCTACCGCATAAGACAAATACTTCGAATTTGCCTAACCTATAGAGCTTACATATTTCCAGAATAATAATATGGGCGAACGCATCTATAAATTATCAAAAATAAAAATATTCTTCCGTTATATCAGTTAGTCGACCTCAGATACAAATTCACTCTCACAGCTATGGATATCAACGTATGAAGAACACAAGGTTCTTTAATTCTACCTAGACATTTTTAGACTTAGTTTTATGAATATTAGTTGTACAAAAGGATATCACAGGACTACAATCAATGTGTGTTGGAGTAGGGGACTACCAAGAATCTCCCTCTGGTGCATACAATCTTACCGCCTCTCTTCATAACAGGATAAAAGTATATCCCTAGGTGGATACGGAGATCTGTACCCTGCTTTAAACCCCAAGTGATACTTACCAACAATCGCGTTAAGACTGCATAATGTTCACCTTTAATATGATCTTAATGTATCCATTAACAATTCAAATTTGCTGAAAAATATTCTTTTTAACTTTCTCTTAAATGACCAGTTTTTTAATGTAGAAATTCCTACTCATTTAGTAGAGGCATCAATGAACATAAACATACAGACAGTATAGTCCGAATTAATGTAATGCAGCTTCTCAAAACCACTTCCAACACTAATGTTAAAAGAAAGGGAAAACATTAAGCACTTTGTAATAGAAATGCACCGTTCTATTGTAAATATAAACGAATTTCTCAATAAGTAACGGGAGGACGTCCAACAAAATCTATATACAATTCATGCTCTATTCGTTTTACACAATACACATTTCATGGAATGAAATGAACACTGCAGCTCTTTAAATCTAATGTTTCTAACACACGCTGAAAGGTATTTAATAGAGCGCTATTCCAATAACGCCTTAATCAGGAATCTGAGGCAGAGTAAAAGACGTGCCTCAGGAGGAGTTCATAGGAGGCGTTGATGATTCCCCAGGACAGGAGTGACCGCGCGAAGTTCACTTGTGCCCCACGGAATATTTTGGCCCAACTTCGGTTGCGCTCATTGTATACAGCCAGGAAAGCTTGACTGATGCTCACAAACTCGCCTCCCACCTGGGACTGCATGCGCGTCTTTGCCACATTGACGGGGAAGAGCATGGTGCTGATGCACGACCCAAGCAGTGCACCACTAGCAAAATCCTGCATGATCACGTATGACGGTACCTCGGTCTGTGGGAAAAGCGCTTTAATCTTACTGCGGAAGACGAAAAAGAGACAGTTACTTGGGCCATTGCGCAAAAGAATCGCAGTTAACCCACGGTAGTACTCCCTGATTCCATACACCCGTAGAGCCGAGAAGGAGTGGATTGTGTTGTTAAACTTTCCATGGTAGCGCTTGTCTTGCAGCAAGGTTTGAACCCGCTCAAAAGGCACAAGGATTGCCTCGGTGGTCCCTGCCAACATAGCTGCCATCAGCTTGTTGGCGAGATGTGGCATGGTGGGTGTGTGTTCCCTCAGCAGATGACGGTACCCCTGATAGGAGCCAAACATGATGGCGGTACAACTGGACTTTTGCATCAGAGGAGGCATTAGTCCTCGGTACAAGTTCAAGAAGCCTTCACGGCTCAGTTGTTTGATGGCAGAATTAATGCTAATGCCATGCAGCTGTTGGCGAAACATGACTTTGTTCACTGGGAAGGTGACGGTGATATTGATCATGGCTGCGCCCCAACCACAGACAAAGTCCTGGTAGCGCTCTGTCCTTTTCTTTACTGAATCCTTCAGTGGCCCAGTCGCCGCCATGTTGGCTTGATACATACCCCGGGGTCGCCAACTGTTATCATCGATCATATTAACTTCAGTTACCTGGAATGAAAAGAGTCAAGTAAATTCACCAAAGGCAAATGCAGAATATAACAGTATCCTAAAATGAATGGATGCTGTGATACTCTCTAGGACTATTTGAAATTATAAAAAAAGTCACTGGATTACTATAATGAAATGCACTAAATTTCTGAGATCAATATATACATCGAAATAATGGAACAATGCTATCAAGTTAACTTAGTTATTATGTGTTTATTTTATTCAAGTATGTCAGTTGGGGTCAGGGAATAAAGTGAAAAGATTTCCACATAGAATTTACTGCCTCAGAGAAACTGAGAAAACATGGAAAACACATCAGTGTTGGCTATAGAATAAGGTGGAGGGTGAATGGGGAGGTTGAAATCAATGTTTATTCGGCATGAAATTGATTGAGGGTGAATCTTAATATCTAGATCTATCTTTGTTTTACACAAGAAAACATAATTTTTATGAACTGTAATGGGAATTGTTTGGGTAGTTTAACGTCCAATTTGCTCAATTGCACTTTAACAGTAATGGAAAACTAGGAGCAAATGGTATTTCCATTTATAATGGAAGAGCGGGGTATACCAAGATCTCATCAAATAAAGGTTAGAGAATATCATAGGAAATTATTGATCAGTAAGCCATTTGTATTTGAAAGTATCAAGAACGTTTCAATAAACCCAGGGAATGGATTTAATAGTTGTTCTCAAGTATCATCAAGAGGAATATGTATTATAGTATAGAAGTATATCATGTAAACGTTTTACTTTATCATATTTCATGTATCATATTTCTTTTGAGGTGTTTGTCATTTGTTGGCTAACATTTTTTATTTTGACTTGTGCCTGGTCTAGCATAGCACAGATACCATTCAACTTGTCACAGTTGTGACTGAATTTATCATGGCAGGTCAACTGCCCTACTTCTCTGGCTAATAGGTCAGCTATGACACTCAGTTTGTTTTCTGATAGCCCTTAGCGCTTGATGCACTCAGGTTTATTTGGCTTGAGGGTACTTCATTTTAGAGTACTAATCATGCTCTTGGTAGTCCTCCTACTAACATATTTGTCATCTGTTTTCTTTCTACTTCTAAGAGTTCTTGCATCTGATCATTCATAGGTCAGTTTGGTCTTGAACCATTTATAGAATCCTGGTTTTCACCTTGAGTATTATATACCTTGTTGATATGTAATTTCAGTTGATTTGCTACACTGCACCACACACACGTTCACAGTCACCCAGTCATGATAGTTCTATTAAAAGGAACCAAGTCAGTCGTGGGGCATGGATATGGTCAGACTGTTATACTGGACCCCTGCTCATTTACCCAGGCCTTTATAGTTGGGACATTGATAGCGAAGTGTTAGATTCTCTGCAGTAAGCTGAAAGCCTGTGTGAGCATTCTAACCTCTCTAAATGACGTATATGAGCGCGATTTCCCGCGCTCAAAAAGAGAGATTTCAATGGAAAATGGAAAACTGCCATCTCTACTTACTTCTAGCTGACCCCCCTCCATTTATTCTACATCTACTAGCTTATTGCTATTCATTATTTTGTCACAATTTGTGGGTTCATTTGTTGTAAACCGTTGTCATAATGTTAATGCCACACTGATAGAGATAACTCAGATAAGCGATACGGAGAGGGCGTGGCTGTGTTATAGTTAGCACCATGTATTTCATCACAACATTAAATGCTACTAGACACCTAACAAGTCAAGTATTTTTTCAACCTTTGAAGTGTTAACCGGTACAAACCACAGATATTTAAACCACAAACGCCACATTTTCCTCGATCCCACATACCTGTTTTTGAGCGATAATGGAGGAACCATTTTCAGATGCTTTGCAATAACTGTGCACACCACATGCCTTCAATTCATGTGGCATGCCATACATTGTGGGTAGAAATATTTGTAATAAACAAACCTGTAGTTGGCAGCTTTACCATATATCTCATTAGGATATATGCTACCCACTCCTGGCAGAACTGGATAGAAGAAGCCCCATTTCGCTTTACGACCTCTGCTCATCCTTAGCGGACGACCGCTGTGCTGCCCTCTGTTGGATAGGGAAGGAACTTAGTACAAAACTGTAGATGACGCTACCTGCTGTCCAGTTTGGGTTCCGTACATTTCAAGAGCATTTAACCAACACAAGTATTCTTTATTTGACTCTTTGTTTCCTCTATATAAGGACTATAAATAAATGAGGCTCACCTACACTAGTGATAGGTTGATAGCATCCCGGGTCTAGACTTACATGTTCTTACATTATTTCGTAAGAGGACCTCGATCCGTTCGTGCACTTGGCCGTTCGCTGTGACGTCACGCCATTCAGCGCCATGTTGCGGATAGTACATGTACATTCTACTGAATGCTCGAACTGTCACGAAAGTGAAGCTGGAATAAGTCATTTCATCTGATCTTTCTTACTCAATGTGCAGGCCTACCTTGGTAAGTCCATTTTGCCTTGTTGGTTTACACGTGTAGTACCTGACTATTATCATTAGAATGTCGAAAGTGTGAAATTTAAAGAGAAATCTGGTGAAATCGGGAAGGAAATTGACTTGAAGATTGTGTTGCAATCCAACCACCGGTTACCAGGCTTGGGAAATAGATCATGCAGAATTGATGAAATCCACCTCCTGTGACACAAAGCAGAACAAAACGACGGTTCCTTTATGAAAGCAGGAATCGTAGATGGTGATAGTTGAATATTTATTGAGACATATGTAGGCAGGAGTGAAATGCAACACAAGAAGTGCAGTATTCTGTTGTGCGATCTCGAGTGACAGTTCTCGTGTGTGGCCTATGGCTGAGGAATACGCGAACGGAAACGGCTGGCTTTACTTGAGGTGTTCCCAACACATTGTCATAGGAGGGCGAAATAATAGGATAGACAAATGAGTATAGAGCTAGACCAAGGCCTCTTAACATAATACTACAGGCACAGGAAACCGAAGAATCACGGAAAATGCACCGGCTGCAACGCTAGGGCAATAGGGGGTGTTCAATAAGCATCGTTTTTGACAGGGGTGTACGGATATACTACCGTGCAGGATCTTTGAATTAATGTGTGTGTTGGGTGGGTGGGGGGGCAGGCTTCACATTTACCCGCCCCCTCTCCACACACACATACACAGCTGCTTGTAAGATACTTAGCTGAAATTTGTATGGGAGGGGGGGGGGGGTTTGTGGTTTAAAAGCGAATCTTTGAAGGGGGTATTAAATTTCATTGGATGTAAATATTGTAATTGAATACTACGACTAGATCTAGATATAGAGATCTAGATAAATACCATACTCCTGTATTCTCTGCATATACCAGGTTAGAGAAATCCGAAAGTAGATTGCAATGACATCTGGGGTACAAATAAGTGTCATAACTGATCTAATTAGATAATGCGATATTTCTTCCATGTTATCCTGAATTAATATCGCACCATAATATATATTTGGTTTTTGGCAGATATATATTCTGTCTTTGATTAAACGCATTCTTAGATATAGAATTCGCAGCATAAACAGTTCTAAACTCTACAGATGGTTAACCAGTTATAACGGAAGACATTCTCAGACGAAGACGTCACGGTGAGAATTGACATTTATGTTAAGCCGGAATGAGAGAGGACCATTTTTTTTCAGAATATTGTGGCGAGTGTTCTACAGAGTGACTGCATTCGTTCGGAACTATTCAATGATGGTATTGGGTTTAAATACCGTCATAACTTCAGGGCATAAAAAGTATAGATTTTTTAACGTCGTTGTCTATTGTTTGCACTCAGGATTACCTCTAGTATATGTACACACATCTCTATGTCCTTGTAAATCAACTATCTTGTGGTAATGCGTATGGCCGACATCGGCTTATTTCTTGCACAACCCATCTCCAGTATTGCCACGTACAGTCTTTCAAGATCTTGGCGTCATATACACTCCAACAGGGAAATCGCGCACGTATACATAACAAAGTGAACAACTCTGTCCCACCCACGCCTCATCCTCCGAAGAATAAGCAAATGCCAAAATGCACTCAGGCGTTTAACAAAATTACGTTTTTCAAGATTCTTCATTCACAATCTACGTCAAGTCGGAACGAGAAGTTACGGGTCATAGAGGTAGGTCACTCCCACATGCCAAGCGTATCAGTGAAGCGTATCAAGTATTAGATATCCTACAAGTATGTGGGCTATAGACACTCGAATTACATTATAATCTCCCAGCTACAGAGAGTGAAGGAAGGTATAGCTTATTCTTTAAGGGCTGGTTCCATCAACAAGATTGATTTGCTGTAGTATATATTGTGATATCGTACAGTGCGGGATATATCTCCTTTGTCGTGATATGTTGCTCGCGATGATATGTGTACTTTTTCATATATCTGTATGTATATGTGAATACATATATTTATCGTCAAGATGCATCACGGTAAATATGCACTCGATTATTCAAAACCTAGCGAGATTTAGCAAGACAACCAAATAGTGACTAATCTTGCTATATCTTGTGTGTTGGTGGAGCCAGCACTTTATACCCTTAGAAGGCTTTTGTGCTCCATTTTTTGTTTAAACTCGGATCTCTCCATTTTACGTCGTCATTGATTAAACCCACCAAAAAAAACTCGCAAAGAAAACAACAGTAAACGCTTCTGGAATCACTCCTAAGGCAACAGAGAGTGGTTTCCTAGCGCTGCTTCACGTCTGCGAGCTGCTCGTTGATTGGGAAAGGTGTGGGGTAAAGGGTATGGTATCGATTCGTTGGGCGTGTCCGGGTGCACCCAGCCAAGTCCGCCTCACCTGGCCGGCTCACCGGGTAATACCAGGCGGCACACGAGGTGCCTGGTGCACACACAGATAGCGAGCAAATCCCCATAGTGGAGAGGCCCTGCGCGGCCGACTAATCCAGACTTTACCTGGCAAGTCTGACGTAAATTAGTCTGATTGATAGCCGGCTGCTACTATGTTGCCGCTGTGTTGGTTTTTTGATAGCTACTTAGGTTAGTATATCAGGGGTATGTTTGTATGGATTATTTTAAAATATATAATCTAAAACATTCATGTTGTAGTTAACATTTATCCCTATCGCAGTTTTTATAGATATGTATGATAAGTGTCAGTGAGGTTGTTATGACTAAGTGCCAGGCGGGTTGCCAAATAGGAAGGTTCTTGTGCAATCATGCCCTTCTCATCTATCTTCACACCAGAGTGCAGTGCCGTCGATCTCCCGGAAGCTTGGGTTATATGAAACCTTCTTAATAATTCTACATAGAAGATAATGAAAACTTCTTGATCTAATCAAAGGAAACGATCTTCAGATCTATTCTCTGTGTTGTCGTCCTTTTCAATTCGTTATATGATACCAATAATATTAGACATACTTGAGAGATATGACTTTGGTAAATATTGACATAGCACTCTGGAATTACTTCCAGAAGCTAGAAGGAGCCTCATACTTCTCCGCTTTCCTTTTTCTGTTTTCCTGTTTATTACATTCATTTGCAACCCATGTCTAAGAGGAATTATCTGTCTTACAGAAGAGAAAGAGACGTTAGAATTTACGTAACATATAGTTCTTTTATCATGCCGTAAACTAAATAGTGTTCTTTCTTCCTTTCCCCATACACGAGACACCAGTATCCACAGTGTAAATAGAACACCATCACATCAATATACCAGTGCATTGTACGCATCAAGATATACCGCAAAGCTATGGATACACTACATGTAGGCTATGGCATGGGAATAAACCAGGGACGTTTACATTACCTGAACCAGTTTCCCTTACAGTTACCTGCATAATGCGTCTAGGGTGCCCTAATGCGTCGCTCCCTAGGGCGAGTTATTTTAAGGGCTTGGTGGATCTGATTTAAGAGGTCAGCGCACCACAGCTGTCGTTTAGTGGGTCTGTGACGCTGTAACACAGACTCCTTGATTACCAGATAATGCAGCGCTGACCCAGTTACCACACAATGCCCTCTTGTCCACCAAGACTCCCGGGGCCGCATTCTTTGGCCGGGGATCCCGCGGTGACGTTTAGAATCAGGGTTGGTCGTGTGTAGGTGTGGAGTGAAGGGGGCGGGGTTGAGAAAAAGCAGAAAGGTTTGAGTAGCGCCAGTTGTAAGGGATGGGGCTTCGTGAACCACATGTTGTTCCCACGCTCACACACACCTAAACTTGGCCTTTTATCTACAACAAAAGATAGCAAGAACCCCACAGGGAGACGATTCTGAAATAAGTTCTGGGTTTTCACTTTGGTCTGCCTGTGTATCTCCCTGCATTCATGCCCGCCTGCCTGTCAACCTGCCTGTCTGAGGTCATCCTAGATTGTGTCTCCTTCCCTGTCAACCTGCCTGTCTGCGGTCACCCTGAATTGTCTACTATCCTGTCAACCTGCCTTTCTGCAGTCACCCTGAATTGTCTACTACACTGTCAACCTGTCTGTCTGCAGTCACCCTAGATTGTCCACTACACTGTCAACCTGCCTGTCTGCTGTCACCCTGGATTGTTTACCTCCCTGTTAACCTGCCTGTCTGAGGTCATCCTAGATTGTGTCTGCTATCATGTCAACCTGCCTGTCTGCAGTCACCCTAGATTATCTACGACCATGTCAACCTTCACCCTAGATTTTGTCTGCTAGCGTGTCAACCAGCCTGCTTTCTTACCTGCCTCCCCTCTGCCCTCCCTGTCCCCGTCTCCTGGCCTCTACTCCTCCCTCTCTGTCTTGCGCCCTCACATCTCTTCAGTTTGCCTGTCTCCCTCTCCGCTGTCTGTCCTGTATCCGTGTGCCTACCTCCCTATCTCTTTATGATCCATACTCCTTTAATTATTCCTTCTTTTCTATCCAAGGTCATTGGAGTCTGGATCAGTAATCGGAAGTTCGGTCTAGACTATAGGCAGTTTACTTATACAAACGTGCTTTGGCCTCGTTATTATATACCTGGAGACGTGACACTACCCCCCCCCCCCCCCCCCACCCCCACCCCCCGCTGTGATATCGTCTAGCCAGCCACATACTTATGACCCAAGAGGCTTGGCCCCGAGTCCCAAGTACAAATTCACACTCACGAGGTTTTCCAAGCCGCAGTTTCTCCTTCACAGAGACTAGTGAATTACAATCGATTTTAAAGCTAACCATATCCTCTCCCGTATATGAACCTCAAGGCATGTTGTCCTTTAACTAGGTCGTCCTTTTTCCCTTTGATTTATTTATCGAAATCCTCTTTCTGGGTCAGTGGGTGTCTGAGACAGTCGACTCCACCAACATCTGCACTTGTTGACCCCTCGTCGACATGTTCGCTGGTAACGGCGTGTGGGCTGGAAGGTCTTACATCTAGGACGGCACAAGTGAATACTAATAGGGCACATCAGACTAGCCCAAGGGCAAGGTCACAGGCCATGACCTGAACGCTGCCCACGGATGGCGGCTCCGACTCCCTGAGAAACAACCAGCATCCTGAGTGCGTGCTTTGATCTCTCGTAGGTCCGTCAAACTTTTCCAATTGAATTAATTGACCTTTTTTGTTTTTGAATTAATTTACAAACTGTAAAGTTGCTTTCACTGCGCCCAATGACACGGACTATCAGTTTGTGTTAACGTCAACAGTTTTCTGCTTCTGGCCGATAACCAACCTTTAGATTTGAGGCCAGCCATTGACATTTACCATCTGTTTTTCTTTTTTTCGTCCATCTTATTTCCTGCCACTCTATGATATCCTCATACGCCAAACTTTAATCATAAAAATACTAAATTTGTCTTAACAAGCCACGAGCAAAAAAGATGGCAAGGCTTCGTCCTAGGGGCAGAGTTTTTTTCCTGAGGAAACGACATTTGAACTTTCTAATTCATCATATAGCAGTCTTCTATGGCTCCAGCAAACCTATCCAGATAGGCGGCCTGACCTTTATGCACTATATACCTCGTTGTGCCCCTGTGGTTTCCAAGTGCCTTGGGTTTGGTGCGGTCTGACATACCAGTGCCTCCCCCCCCCCCCCCCTCCCCCAGCGTCACCACGCCAGTCATTGGCGCTGTTTTGAGGGCAGGGAAAGGTCAAAGGTCCCATGGTCCAATCGCAGTTATCGAGTGTCTCGTGTGAACCCTCATGTACACAAGCATATAACTCGCAGAATATATGTTAGGTGGTTGTTGTTGTTGTTGTTTGTAATTTCTTCGTTCCGATGGACCTGTCGAGGATCCGTGGTTGGAAAAAAATTTGTGGTAGGAGAAAGGCTCGCACTTCCAGATACGCCACGTCTTCCCACATGCTGTTGTTGTTGTTGTTGTTGAAATTTCTTTATTGATTTCAAATCAGTTACTCACAGTATTATTATATGGCACAGAGTGGTTGCTAGTTCCGCCATCATCTGCCAGGAAATTGTAAGATAGCGCCACTTTAGTCGAGGGGCAACAAGCTATAGATGATATTGAGACGAGGCTAAAATTCCTCTATGGCAAGCCCAAACAAATATTTCTGATAAAATCCATTGATAATTGGTCCCACCACCTGGTGTTTTGGATGGCGTCGGGGGGGGGGGGGGGGGGCAAGCAGGCCGCTTCCTTAGCACAATAGCTATGTGCCCTTATATCTTTTCAGTCCTCGAGACATTTTTATTTGTGTATTACTTGGGACACTTTGTCAGTTACAATCACCTCCATTCAATATCTACATATCTGGTGTCCATGATTATAGCAGCACCTTTTGGGTTTAGCTTCTGACACATTGAGAAGACTCTACATGTGCAGTGGAAACAAGTTCTATTTCGCATCCACAGACCCATCATACTGTTTTGATCATCATCTAGTTGTGGATTCTTCGATCTTAGATAAATTAGCTATTTATTTTTTATCAAATCAGTCAAGCGCTTCCTTCGATATCTGGTTGTAAGTTTACCATGTCATTATGGTTAGAAGTTGGTGTACTTTAAATCTGTATGAATACGACCATGGGTGGGGAATGGTGAAGGATGGTGTTGTGAAGGATGGTGTTACTTAGAGGGGTTTTCTAAACTCATATCAACGTCACTGAACAGCAATCGGGATCTCTAAGACAATTTCATCAGATCTGCATTATTCTTTTATTTCTTTTAAATTGTGCACACAAAGTCTTCATCAAGATGGTCTTCCACTTGTGACTATCGCGTGACAGAAAGATTTGATAGCTTTGAATATCATTGCAATATACTTGAAGAGATTGGACGTTAAACGACTTAAACAAAACTGTATACATTCTACAGACCTGATCTGGTTGATCAAGGACACAGTGAGTTAGCTCAGTGATTATAACACTGGACTAACAATCCCAAGGTTGTGGGTTCAAGTCCCAGTACAGCCACCTTTCTCCTTCATCGCCAGCAGTGGTAGAATTACTGCTATATCAAAGGCTAGTTCTTCTCATACCAAGTCCATGTGATGTGTGTAGTAAAAAAACTCACCTCCGTAAATGTGTAGGAGTGACATTTCTGCCTGAATTCATCTCCTAGATTCTATGACTACCCCTGTGGTGTAAAACCAGGGAGAAGAGCTGAACCTTGAGTTAGTCCCTGTATACCCTCAGGGAACCTGGGCCGTCAAACAAACACGTAAATAAACTCATACCACATGATCAAGGATGGTGATGGCTTATTACAGTGTTACTAGCGTGTGGGATGTGACCCAGATTGGTAGATTGCAGTCATGTCACTAGACGCATTACATCCTCTGTAGCTGTTCGATCCAAGACTTAAGCTTGCTCAAGTATTTGATTATGGACATAATCAAGAAATAAAACTTCTTTTCAACATTTGGACTTTACCTAACGTCTGATAGGTCCAGGAATCTCGGCGAGGAGGGGTGGAGTAGGTGGAGGGGTAGGCATATAAGACTAAACAAGAAAGCAACAAGTTTTGGTCAAAGTCGTTGTACACCACGAGTTTGCAGAGTGATGTGAACGAGGCGACAGCCGAGTAAATATTATATAGCATTCAAACGAGTAGGAGAACAACAACTTTGACCAAAACGAGTTGCTTTCTGTATTTATCTCACCCCTGTACGCACTAACAGAATGGAGAACACACAGGATATAGACCATAGAGAACGGACTGCAATACTTTTAGGGGTATGGAGAGCGCCTTCCCAATGTTAAGCCAATAGGACAAAAATACCATGGGTGAGATAAAGGGACTGAAGCCAGTCTATCCAAGACTGTATCAAAGCCCCCACACTTAACCGGTGTCAAGATATCACGGTAAGATTGTAAGACGTTCAACGTTCATTCTGGTCTTTACTATCTGTGAAATTAGAACACCGCCCTTTGAGTATAGCTTTGAGACTGGACAATTGGTGTCCTACTAGGCAGGTGTCTCCTATTTTGAATGTCAAAATTAAATACCTATACGTGAAGAACATCTACTTGACTATCCACTGTTCCAGATTTTCCACTATTCCATGTGTCCACCAGATATGCCAGCTTTCTACTTTACCATAGAAATCCACTTTGTCATACTCATAAATGCATTTTCTACATTATATAAAACATAGATAATATCAATTGAGCCTCATTCTATCCAATAATACAGCGGTTTGAACCTCCCCATTCAGGCCCTGAACCCCACGCCGTGGCCGACACTGATGCGTTCTCCGCGTTTTCTCGGTCTTTCTGAGGCAGAAAGTTCCACCTGAAAATATTTCCACTTTTTTTATTTTACGATCCCGAATAACATCCCTGGAGTCCATTGTACCAGGTTTGTGAGTAGACTCAATATAAATCTTACATTTCTTCTGGATAGTTCTTGTACATTCTAGACGGCCGTGACTTTCGACCTGCAGATTGGCTGCGTGCCCTTAGAAAGCCGGTGGAACGTGGCCTGAGACCGGACTGACCCTTGGACACAGGTTAATCAGGGGCTGGAGTACGGCTCTACGCCGTACTAGCTTCCAGGGTCATATCACAATGCGATCTAGTTCATCAGAAGTGATAAGAATGGAATGCGGGCTGATTTCTAACTTATGAAAAAAACATCCTTTCCACAATGCTTTAAGTGGTGAAACAAGTGTTTAGTTATGATCACATTATTCAATTCGTTTAACCCTTGATAAATCGTACTTGCATTCCTATGGATGAATCTTGTATATTCTACACGACGTTTCATATATTTCGATGAAGACAGCTCAGACACTGTGGCTAGCAGGACATGGAGGTCTTATTACCTACTATATCTAAAACGGTAGAATTTCGTCGAATCTGCTTGAAGTTGCTCCCGCACATAGAGACATAGTGAACGAGACCTAGGAGTGGAGATTGAACAGCCACGAGAGTGAGATTCTCGTGCAGTTCTAAACTGTAAGCTGCTACTATTTTTTGTGTTTCTCTACACAGATGTCCTTCTATATTTAGGATTTGTTTCTATCCATACTGAAATCATAATTCAAAACTGTAGTTTTCTGATTGCCTTGCCCGGTGATCAGACACGAGAATAATTGCGCTGGTTGCTGGCAAAATACCTGTGTCATCGAAATAATAGGAGCTGTAAGGAATTGCAGTTAAACTTCGCTGATTCCCCCACCCACCAACAGACTAAGTATTTGACCCCGCTCTAACACCTACAGTCTTTGACTCTGGATACCAACGTCGGGCGTTCGAATCCCGCGATCGGCAGCTTATATTTTTCGGACTCGACGAAGTCGCTAGTATTGTTGATAATACGCCAAATATAAGTGACTCATTCTGCGCGCTCTTTATATTGCCATGATCAAAGGAGGCAGGCCACATTTTAATGATAACGATTTATCCTTAATTATAGACACCATATCTATTCTCGGGAGCGGAGCCTACGTCACTAAGATACACTGCGTTGCTCGATTGTCTCACTCTGCAGTTTATTTTCCCGAAAGCGGTGCAGTGCACTCCCACACGCACGAAGGGTTAAACAACGTTTCACTCCATTGCAACCAATGTTAAATCCACTGTAAATCTCTGGTAATATCTCAGTAAATATCCAACTTAGGAACACCAAACAAAAAATGGTATAGAGGTGGAGAATAGGAAAAGATGTTTGGTGGGTTTTTTTTTATCAATTCGTTTTGCAAAGATTGTTTTATTTGGTGTTTTCCCCAGCAAACTGCCGAAATTGCCGATGCCAGGCTGCTACAAATGTCAAAATAAAAACTTGCTCAAAAGTACAAAAATGTGCAGATTCAAACATTCAAACTTGTATCCCACAATGTTTATTGATATATCTTGTTAGAAACACATCAAAATACCTTTAATTGTGTATATTAATCATGTACAGTGAGTTCAAACATCGATTTACGTTTTGTCGATCGAGCGATAATAACAGAAAGCTAGGGTGATCAAAACTGGCAATACCCTTTGCCCCTAGCGGCCGTGAAAGAAACTAAACGTTCCGCTCCCGAGAATGGATGTAGCAATTACTCAATGACGTCACATTGCACTCTGGTCTTTGTTTATGACGCACTCCAGTTTTCTAAAGTACAGATCTGAGAGACGTGGTTAAAACGCTGCAATTAAAAAAACAACAACAACAACAGCACACAAACAAAACACCACAAGTAACACCTTTCAACACTGATTTAATGACATAAGGAGAGTTACAGAAAAGAAGAGAGATGTGTGATTTTGATATATCTTGTTCGATATGCACGGATCGCGGATGGAGGTGGAGTCGACGATTCAGATAAATAATCACGTATTATCTGTAAACTGCTAACGTTAGATTAGGCGAACAGTCAAAGTTCGCGTCACACCTACTTACACATGAATACTATCGCTTGATTCGGATCATTGTCACGCTCGTAAAGCATTGTCTGAATACTTCTATTATCATTTTAGTACCTACTGATAGTGTACGTATTTCTAAACAAAAAGCAAAGAGAAAACTAAACTTGAGCTCACTGAGACGATAGTGGTTCTAAGAGTCGGCTTTTTAAAAACGTTTCACAAACCAAGGTCTAGTCTTCGTCTTGTGATTTAAGTTGGATATTAGTTGAGATGTTTTAGAAGATCTTCAGAGGTTATAGGATTTCCTAATATTAACTATTTACTATCATCCCTTACACAGGCTCTGACGCTTCAGACCAAAAAATAAAAATAAAATTAAAAGAAAATAAGGCATTGAACACACAGCAGCATAAAATCAGACTTACTACGTTGACTATCACTCATGTATTCAATTTAAAGGCAATATGGAACAGAGAGATGAAAGGGAGGGGGCAGACATAATCTTTATGAACGTTACAGTAGTGAGATCCCCATTATTGTAAAGGTTACTTAGTGTATCTGTTTTATGACGTATATTGGTATACGTATGTATGCTCCCATTGCCACTTCCGCTCCACAGAATCCAGATGCAAAAATAAAACTAAAAACCTTGCATAATTGGCGACAAGCAGGATTGTCCGCATGTGAGCTGAGGTAAGCTATATATATAGCTGGGTACAGTCACGTTTTATTTTCCACGCCATAAGGTTTACCATTTCTCCTGTTGTTGAGCCAGAAATTGTTCAATATTGCGATAGTTCTGTACCACTTGATTGCATATAATTGCCTTTTTATATTGTTCGGTAGCATTTAGGGAAAACAACAACTTGAATGAAAAAGATTTCTTTTATATACATACTTGTGGTAAATTTGGGCCACATTGTTATGACAATATGCTAGCTGGAGGTAGTACTACAATATGTTAATGTATCGAAGTGACCTCCTGAGTGCACAGATGGCTGTCTAATTAGCCAGAACATAATTTGCTAGGTTGTACAATTAGGGACGACAATCTTCCGCCTATTTTCCTTTATATTTCTGCTTCATTGTGGACTCTATTTTCGTTTGCACAGTGTGTTGACAAAAAGGAGGGGTTTCGGGGGGGGGGGGGGGGAGAGAGAATCTCATATAAGTACCATGTGTACCAGATGGTTTAGCAATAATAACCGATGTATTTGAAATCCCTTTGCCAGTACACAGTAAATGAATCCTCAATTATAATCCCACAACTCCATCTTTTACATTCAAATTGTCGTAGGTGGTGGCTGAAATTATTATTTCATAATTCAATATTAGTGGCTGTGACGTGAAAATCATCTTGCGGAGACTTGATAACGAACTTCCAGTGATAATGAAAACTTAGTTCAAAACTGAAACTACAGACGGTGTACCTTGAGATTACTAAACCATTGTGGATCGGGGAGATTGGTATAAAGTGGATTCACACGGTGGGATTCATGTACCTCACAGGTATCAAAATCTCATATGAGATTCTGTTACTCTCTAGGGGTATATATCGCCAACAATAACAAGGGAAAAAACGTTTCTCAGGGAAATAGAACCCTGTATTTTAGACGAAGAAATTGTGTTCGAGTACAGAATCTCGGCAGGATTTGTCTCAAACAAACGCCCTTTGAGGCACTGAATCCCATCGTGTGAATCCCACTTCAGGAGGTGACAGATGGCCAACACTCACGTACCAGAAGGAACCCACTTTGAGAATACCAACATGTTTCCTCAACAACATCTACCTCGTAGCCGTATGCCGACCTCTCCTCGGAAGTCAAACTATTTTGGTTGTATGTTTGTTAATGGGCTGGTGGTATTAGGGTACCGCGCTGTGAACCACTGGCTGGCTGTGGGTGGGATTTAGCGGCGGGGGTGCTTGGCTAATGTCTATAGACTAACATAGATTGTGCGTCGTCGATGACGGCTTGTACCAGACGACATTTGTCGGCCCAGACTACGGCTGACCCGCCATGGCCTCGTGAGACCGTCCCTACAACCCAGCTACCCGCTATCCCCCCTTGAGTCCACACAAGTCATTGTACAGTACTTCAATAGAAACTGAGTTCTATTACTTCTCAGCTGTGTATAGGCTACAGAAAAAAAACCGATGAGGCTCTTGCTAAAGTTTCCTTTTAACAAAAACCACAGATGGGATTTTAATGGATTTAAATGAAATGAATTAGCTTTAATCGGAATATAAGAAGGGTATTTTCTATTGTTGTCCTTGCTCAAATTTGATTATTTTCGGGAAATTTGCATGAATCATTTTTCCAATAATCACCTTCTTATGTCCTTTTTTAAGTTGTATCTCAAGTGTACTTCAAAGAGATATTTTTGCTTTAATGTGTTTCGCACTAAATAATCTGGACTTGTTTCCCACGAATACGTATCAGGCAACGCCTATCTGCTCCATTTAAATGACAGGAAATACAGGTTGGCAAGTGTTATATCAAGACTAACGATCAGCGATCCAAGGTGCTCAGTCAAAGGTACTCACCTTAATCTTTATAAATAGAAAAGTATACAAAAAGATGATAATAACACCAAAAAAGGCCCGAAGGAATGACAGGCTATGTAGCGATGATTATTGCTCCAGGTGGTCATGGTCTCTGCGGATAGACGGGTTATAACTGTCCATTATGTTATTTGTGTGTACTATTATGCGCCATGTCGTGACTGGTTAAACTCAGCCATGTGTCCTTGAACCAGTCAAACGAGCTGTAAACTCATTCCTCTTCTTTATAGACATTACGGTATATCAAAAGTAAATCCATTAAAAATATCACTATTATTGTATACTCCAATTAAAGACCACAGAACTGGCACTATAAAGGTAATTATTTTGGCCTGTTCGTTTGCCATCTGCTCTTGTATAGGGTACGGATCTTGGAATAGGTATATTGATAAGAGCAGTGCATATATTATATTTATTACCCACCTAGTACGGAGTCTCCATGCTAAGCCTATGGAGCTTACAGATCGCTACTGAGTAGAATACGGACCTCCGGAATCTCCTAGGAGAATACGGTTTTTTCGGCCACCTGACGGGCTTTATAGGAACTAATTCATATAAACAACGCACAGCGCTTGGGTCGAATTTCTAATGATATATTTTTTTTTTCCCCTAATAATTACTCGGAAGGTGAGTAATAAATACGACATTACCATGATTTCGATCTGTGTGGCCGTATTCTCCTTGTAGTTGACACTACGTAATACTCCGAGCGATAGCGAGAAGTTCTACTTCGCGTCAACTACGCGGAGAATACGGCCACTCAGATCGAAATCATGGTAATATTATGTGTATATATATATATATTATTTAAGGATGCGATATTCAAGGAAGAATAATGTCGATATCTCTTTAAGATTCTATTCCATGGACTTTCTTTAGTAAAAACCAGAAAAAATTCGAATTGCATGTACCCTTTCCGGAATATTCGCATATAAATGCTTTTTACGAGCCATCAAATAGGGTTGTAGAGGATTTTTTTTTAAATATTTATATTCCGTAGAGGGTTAATATCCATCCTGCCATAGCGGTCCTGGACACTAATGACATGATGAGATGATATTGACCACTGTTATTCCTTTTTGTTTGTAAAACTACACCTTGTAACCTGCAGTGTGTGTACATAGAAAGCTTGGTTAGATTTCTTGAAATATAAATCACAGTAGAAACAGGTATACCCAATAAAGACCTAATAATTCATACACAAAGTGAAATGCAAATCACAGTAGAAACGGGTAAATACCTCGTCATACATACACAATATTACCATGATTTGGATCTGAGTGGCCGTATTCTCCGCGTAGTTGACGCGTAGTAATACTCCGAGCGATAGCGAGGAGTATTGCGTAGGGTCAACTACAAGGAGAATACGGCCACACAGATCGAAATCATGGTAATGTTGTATTTATTACTCACTTATTTTTTAGATTTAAGCAATAAATATGATCTTTAGAAAACTTTTCAACATAGTTAAGAAGGGACTACTTTCATCTCAATGGGAATACTTTCATCTAAAAAATCCGTATTCTCCTAGGAGATTCCGGAGGTCTGTATTCTACTTAGTAGCGATCTGTAATCTTCATAGTCTTAGTATGGAGACTCCGTATTAGGTGGGTAATAAATAAAGTGAGATACAAATTACAGTAGAAACAGGTAAACGCAATAACGACTCGTCATACATAAAGTAAAATATAGACTCAATCTCTATCGAGGCCTGCAAGACTTCCCCATAGCTGGAGATGAAAGGTGAACAAAACCACAGAAATACTTTCGCTGATCCGACGCTCACTTTGGTTATCGTGGTTTTTCAACCGCTCCTTATTTCGGATTTTTTTTGGTTTAAATTTCCCCGTCTTTGGTCAAGGAGCCAATTAAAACAAACCTTTTTAGGTTTCTTCCGATCGGCTTGTTGACCAAATACCCTTGGCTGATACCAATGAATGCACTCGCTTTGTTGTCTACTACAAAGAAAACTGTCGGTGCATATGGCAGAACGTTTTCTTTGTTTAAGGAGATTTTGACACGTTCACACCAGAGGGTCGCGTTATCGACCTGCCAGAAGCCTGAGGCAGATTGGCGTCTCTTTATAGAGAAATGTTACAAAGATTTCAAGATAACTGGAATTAGGTTATCGGTAAACGATATTAAAATCTAATCTTGTCTTTGTGTCCCCTTGAAATCGGTGTTATCAAACGTGCATGTTGTACAGATTTGAGACCTTTACTTTAGTATTGGTAAATATGGGACAGCACTGCGTAGTCACACCACAAAACTAGGAACTCTTGGACTGACCGCGTTTACACATCCCTTTTCCTTTCTCGTTTAAAGTTGAAGGATTATCCATCCGGCGATGGTGTTTATTTCTACTCTTGTACTATACTTGCTGTTGTCAGGGAAGACTCAGTGCCTGCATCTATGACGTTTTCCATGTTTGGATGGACTAGAACATGTCCCAATAGCTTCCTGTGTGTTCATGTTTATAACTAGCAACAGGAAGTGGAGGTTATGATAGCATGACCAAGTAGAGACCTATCAAGTAAATTCTGCACTGTGGACTTACGAAACAACATCACTTCAGTATTATATAGAAACTGGTTTACTGTGAGCGTACGTTCCAACCCTGTTACCCTAGGGCACTCATTAGTGTCCCTAGGCTCGCAAGAACTTTAATTCTCCTTCATACGTCTACCAAGGTAAGTATTCGGATAATTACCTATTAAATTTGTTGATCAGATATCCCGATGTGGAAGGCAGAGGCGTATCTGATCAACAAAATTACCAAGTATTTTTAATGTATGCCCACAGTGACCATGTTTTCATGTCAAATGTATGCCTCATAAATAAGACATTTCTACGTTTACGTCACATTTGATGGCCTGCCCGGTACGTATGTCACCTGGTGAGGCACGTTCTAAATACTGCATGAGCATATTTTCCTACAGAAATCAATGGTTGTAAACCATGTGTGGACTACAATTGACTAATGTTAAAGGATGGAGGTGAAAGTCACATGCACTCTTCAAAGGGAAATATAGCTCTTTAAAAGAAAAAAAAACTTCCGACCAAAATATCTCTGAACAGATTCCATACAGGTACGCTAACCATGTCTATATAATGTATGCTCTCCTTCCACTGGATTTGGCATATTTTCACTTTAGGATAGATCATAATCATAGTGTCAATGCTGCGGTTGTTGGCCGCTTGCAATGCTTTCATGAACAAAGAAAATTAGTACATGTATAGACCGGTAGTAGTATGTGAGATCAAAGAATCTACATGGGTACCACCAAATAAAAAAAAAACGAAGCTGGGAGCCCTGAAAACTATTGTAATTGGGGTCAAAAACCAGAGTATCTTTGAAATATTCTTAAGGGTGTTCTCATGTACACCCAATATAAGTATAGGGTCGGACAAAAGGTTTTTGCCACACTGACCTCTGTGTTGATGTCAGGTCAAGTCATCATAACAGAGCAGTTAGAATCAGCGACTTGGACCATGTGAAGAGTGTGCGTCATGGCCATCTGAGCACATCTAATTGTACCTTCTACTGTCAGACCACCCAGACCGAAACGCAGGCTTCAGTGAACGGGTTGACTGAGTTCTACCCCACAGCAGCAGCTGCCAATTGTGGCGTGATTGTGTGAATGAGATGAGGAGGTAAACAGTGAAATACAACAGCATGGAGCAGTCTCAGTATCAGGGCCCACCATCTCCAGACAACCATATTCTGCGGGTGGCATCTCATATCGGTTTTCTCATATTCCACTCCAAGAAATAATATCAAGTTAACATTCTGGACAGGAGAAGACCCAAGTGAGGGCATGTCTACAATAGCAAGTTGGGCTCCTGCCATAAAGTATTGACTACTCCATCCATCCATAATGTTCTCTGACCTACTTTCTAACCCGGACTAAGTTGTAGACAGATATAATTATGTCATGGAGATTTATGTTCCTTAGACAACTACAGAAGAATGATAACACTTCGTGGTTATATCCTGTCGGCTATGAATATTTCGTGTTTTCGGTACTATTGACATTTTGGAAGGGAAGTAATCTAACGAAAAGTTTTAGTACAAGTCCATGGTTTTAGGAAGGACAAGGAAACAGAAAAGTAAAAAAGATCGATAGTGAAAGAGTCATACCACAGTATACAGATGCTGTAAATACCATACTTATTCAACCAATAACAAGTATCAATATATAGCCTGATATATATCCCTATCTCTAATGACATTTACTCCGGTAAACAGTGGGTGGTAACCAGCTGAGTGGGTGACCCATTCACGTGTGGACTTGTGGGTCGGGCGTCTTGGCTGTGGTTCTGTGTTTCATCGTTTGTCTGTCTTCCTCATCAGCTCTCACTGTGCTCTGGACCGTGCTGCTGCTACAGCGTAAAACACCAGGCTATTGGTAGTAAAGTAAATGCCCGCAGCATTTAAAAACCTAGTAAGCGTCATCCTTGTCATACGGCAATTTATGCAGAATGGTCAGGTTTATATATATATATATATATATATATATATATATATATATATATATATAATCAGTCACCAGTTGGTGTACCACTCGTAATTTCTCTCTGGCTCTAAGCCCTTTTCCTGTAAAACTATGCTGAATGGTCAGGTTTATATATATATATATACGTGTATATATAATCCGTCACCAGTTGGTGTACCACTGGTAATTTCTCTCTGGCTCTAAGCCCCTTTCCTGTAAAACTTCATACCTCTAAGTCATGAGATTTCTTGCGGCTTATGGTTTAGAGCCTATAGGAATAAAATGACCTCAAATTATGAATTAACACCTCACAGTAATGTGCACTCTAACCTCTAGACGTTAAGTGGTTTTTTTCCACCGCTTAGAGACTATTGAGAAAATTGAGAAAAAACGCTTCACGCTGGTTTTAAGGGGCGCACCGAGGAACATTATGTCAGAAAATGTAGCGAAACAGCACATTCTCTGCTGCACTAGCTTTTTTTAATAAGAAATTGTATGATATACAGAAACATGGTTACTGTCGTACGTAAAAAAATCATTGTATGTCACAGTGTGATGTACGGCCACAAATACGTGGGTAGGAACGGGCGGTATACTTAGGAGATACGGCCACAGGTATAAAACCACAGCACGCCATTATATTGCACAGTGTACCAACTTTTCTCTCACTGCCCGAAGGCGAGTGTGAATTAGCATGATATAAAGAAAACGGCATAAAGCCTGTGAGAAGTGGGGAGCTGAGGCAGAGGAGCTACGCGACCCAGGACCATGGAGACATCTCTGCTTGGAGATTGAACGGTGGGCAGAGGAAATCACGTGTGATCGTTCCCAGCGACAATAACAACATGGCGGGGCTTGTGATCGTTCGTTGTTGTACCTTCACGTCGTCTCGCGTCAGCTCCGTACTTCACACTACTTTCTATTGCTTTGGCAAACACCCAGAGCCAACATAATGGGAAAAAGTATGAAGTATGTCCTAACAACAACCCCGAAGGAAAGCAAGCCAAACACATCAAACAAACGGTGTAGAATCGATAATCAATGGATAATGTATTACCTTTCATTCACGACTCACTGCTTTTATGTGGAAAATTAGTGCAAATAATTACAGGGGAATTCGTTTCCTTTGTTGTCCTTGTTTTACATAAGCAGATAGAAAAGATTCAGTGAAATGAGTTATTTGCTTGGCGCAAAGAAGGGTTAATTGTTATACCACATGAATATATATTGATATTCTGACCTGTATTCGACCTGTGACTAAACCTTTGACCCGACTGATACCACCGTCACAAGACGTTATGACACAGCGCTGATAATGCGCGCTAAAAGGGCACATAACCTACCCCGACCCCCCGTCCATCCGCTAGGTGGATTCTATGAAGAACGGGTTCCACCGTGCACACTGAACGGGGCTGCACAGGCGCCGTTTGAACAACTGTCAGGTAGATATATTATCTTGTCTTCTGCTACAGATATCACTCAGCTCCGCTTCGTGATATCATTTCGCAAAGACAAGTCATGCCATATAAACAATCATTTGAAATTTCGTGATGTTTAGGTTTTATCCTACCCTGTCACATGTTTTTGACTTCATATGTTACCAGTGGAATATAAATATTTTATGGCATAACCGTGGCATACAGCCACACCATGTTAAGTTTATGGAGATTTATATGCGGGGTAGGATAAAGACTGGTTCCCTGTCCCCATGAAATATGCACTGGTAATGGTTAGCTGGTTGCGACTTTGAACTTTCGCTTGTCCAACTGACACCCCTGACATATATCAGAAATATTCACTGCCTGGCAATGAGAAAAGATTTTCAATAATAGATACGCGTTCTGCTTAGTTCCGCACACACCTGATGAAAGTTGTGGTAGAAGAGAGAAGAATCCCTCCCCACCTCCCTCCCCTCATGGAAACTACGATGTAATTTGTTGCCCTGGTGTTGTGAAAGTTCATACGTAGCCACAACCCCTTTGACTATCACGCGATATTAACGATGAATGAAGGCCGGCAGGTATTGGACATTGAGCACTGATTCATACGGGCAGGCATCGACTTGCTCAAGTCTTGATTATGAACATTTGATAAATAATAAAACTAAATCAGGATGAAATCCATTGAAATATGTACCTTTCTACCTGAATTCAGCTCTTAGATTCGGTCAAACCCAAAGTAAGTCTAATAGAACATATTGGACTTAAAACTACCCAAACCAACAAACAAACTGCCTAGCCCAGCAAGCTGTATGCCAGCGAAGAGGGGTGGGGTAGGTGGAGGTGGAGGATAATGTTGAATACAGAGACTGAAGCCAGTCTAGGGCAGACATTGTCTATATAAACCACTGATTCATAACGTGCCAATGAGTCAGCTATAGGACTATTGACGATGATGATACTCTCAGCACGCCAACGGTGTTCTGTGAAAGAGTGCCGCTCACATACAACCTCTTTATCGAAAAGAAGGCAAAAAAAGTTACTGAAGTTTTATCTGATTAAGATCTGAAAATGGTTTTTAGATATATTGTAGCGGGCGGGTGGCTTGTGCAAAGTACTCTGCCTCTTCAACGTATTCATTACAATATTATCACCAGTGTGTCCGTTTTATTATTTCGGTTTGACCTGTAGGTCAAGACCGAAATATATTAGGGGAGACGGGGAACGGTTTTTGCAGCTTACATTATAATACATTACAGTAATATATTCTGAATAATTAGACCCTCGAAAGCTTCGATACCGGGTCCGCACTCGGCGACAGTAGTGTATTTTTATATATTGTGTAGGCACCCGTTGCGGTTCAATGAATACCTACTAGCGGGTGGGGCTTGCTCTGGTCAGATGTGGTCCGCGCCCGGCGACAGTAGTGTATTTTTATATATTGCAACAGGCTTCCCCCTCCCTCCCTCCCTCCCTCCCTCCCTCCCTCCCTCCCTCCCTCCCTCCCTCCCTCCCTCCCTCCCTCCCTCCCTCCCTCCCTCCCTCCCTCCCTCCCTCCCTCCCTCCCTCCCTCCCTCCCTCCCTCCCTCCCTCCCTCCCTCCCTCCCTCCCTCCCTCCCTCCCTCCCTCCCTCCCTCCCTCCCTCCCTCCCTCCCTCCCTCCCTCCCTCCTCCCTCCCCCCTCCCCCCCTCCCTCCCCCCCTCCCTCCCTCCCTCCCTCCCTCCCTCCCTCCCTCCCTCCCTCCCTCCCTCCCTCCCTAGCGGCTGGGTTCATCGGGTGCCGATACCAGACGCGTTGGATGGAATCAGGGCCCCGTTGAATAAAAAATTGTCATCCGTGAGGCTGGACGATAAGACATAGTGAAGGATGGACGAGAAATGAACAATAATTTATTTTCAGTGTAGCATAAAACTACTCGTCCATGTGAGCACTGTCGTCCGTGACTAATGTCGTTCAATTATCGTAGAATGATGTATAATTGACCTATATCCACGGGGACCGATTTTTTATTCAACACCACTCACGATCGTTCATTTTATCCTCTCGTCCAATGGTCGTCCACCTCCACGATAGTTTTTTATACAACAGTTTGCCACCGACGAGACTTGTAAGATACTTTTTTTATCGTTCATTTTTTTATTCAACGGGGCCCTGGTCAATTAGGTCACCAGCACACCCGTTATGGTTCAATGAATACCTACTAGCGGGGGGGGTCCGCACCCGGTGACAGTAGTGTATTTTTATATATTGCAACAGGCTTCCACCTCCCTCCCTCCCTCCCTCCCTCCCTCCCTCCCTCCCTCCCTCCCTCCCTCCCTCCCTCCCTCCCTCCCTCCCTCCCTCCCTCCCTCCCTCCCTCCCTCCCTCCCTCCCTCCCTCCCTCCCTCCCTCCCTCCCTCCCTCCCTCCCTCCCTCCCTCCCTCCCTCCCTCCCTCCCTCCCTCCCTCCCTCCCTCCCTCCCTCCCTCCCTCCCTCCCTCCCTCCCTCGTAGGTATTCATTGAACCGCAACGAGCGCCTGCCATATGTGGGGTGCGTTCGATCCTTATATTTATGTTACGTTGAGCTTCTGACCTATGTTTTGTGTGCTGGTGACCTATTTGACCTGATTCCCTCGAACACGTCTGGTATCGGCACCCGTTGCGGTTCAATGAATACCTACTAGCGGGTGGGGCCCCACAGGTCAGATGTGGTCCGCACCCGGTGACAGTAGTGTATTTTTATATATTGCAACAGGCTTCCACCTCCCTCTCTCCCTCGCTCCCCCGCTCCCTCCCTTTTATTTCTTAAAACATGTATACATTACTTGTTGAAACCGAAATCATGGCAATGCCATGCCTACTATTAATCCTTGTATGAATTACTTTAACAGACAATATGAACAATTACACAGGAAATATGCACAAAAACTGATTAAATAGACCTCTTACCTTCAGCACTATAAGGCTCTACAAAGCAGTCAGCAACTACACTGTCGTCAGGCAAGGTCGGTTGTTTCTTACAAGCAAGTAATGACCGATCATCATAAGGGCTTTTAAAAATCAGATCTGAAGTGTATGTACATGAACCAGAATGAAGTAGATCTGATGAAATCGTAAAAATAAAATTGGATCAATTTTCATGTAGGGTATTGATGTGATATAGGCTTTCATAATTCTATTAGAAAGAGACAGTATACTCTGGAGTGTACTGTCAATGGAAAGAGAAACCAAAAGAAAATTGTGCATGAGACATGTATGTACATTGTTTCCCTAGTACCTGGATATGATAAGAACATATTGCTCTTTAGAGCTATGGAGATGTCTCCGGAAATTAAAACCAGAAACTTGCGAGTGTGTGATGCAAGCAGTGTCACGTTATGAACGGGTCACGGAGACTGCGCAGTGGAGATGGACAGGCAGTTAGTGCTTCCGGTTGACCTGATTATTAACATGAACATACACACAAACAAATCCCTGTTTGGTAATATCACAACAGGTCTTGTTCCTGTTAGTGAAATAGTGGAATATTAATCTTTAAAAAAAACATAGGGGAAGAAATGGAGTGGAAGTTCAAAGTTGATAGAATTTAGGACGCCAGATTTGGGTGACACAGTGCACTTGGAGGGCAGGTCTCGCGATGGTGGTCACGTGGTTTCAGGCAGACGACTTTTTGTGTCGCAGTTTCGTACCTCAGTGAAAGCCATGTTAAATGTGCGTGTTCACCTTTCCACCCCCATTTGTGCCACTTGGGTGGGAAACATGATGTCCTGTTTCATGTTCTCGTATTACGAGAATGAAGTATGGCTATTATTGATGTATGGGATTTCAAGAGGGTCAAAGTTGAGCTGTGATTCGTGAGGTATCTACTGATTTAATTGTGTTTTATAATCAAAAGACAGATAGGTAATATTTGGGTATATGTATAGGAGGTATCTATCATAATACAATCAATGGTATCTCATCTGAATTCTATCCATTTACGTTGACTTGTGCCATGTTTATATGATGTTAAAGGTACCATTGATATTCATGCAGCATCATAGACATATTTGAGTATACCTTTAAGTCACCAAAAATACCCTAACATTGTTTTATCATACACTTGATCATTTTCATTATCAAAGTATGGAGGAAACAACCAACACCTTCAATACTAAGTTCATGATAAAACAAAGGACTCAATTCCCACTAAAACACACTGGATACCCAGGTTTGACTTGCAGTATCTGCCACCATGTATCTGCAAGGCCTCAGCAGGGTTTATTATTTAACAATATTTAGGTATTGGGGAGATCAACACTGCAGGAGCTGACAGGATTATATCACTGGCCGTAATGAAATTTATCAGCTCACAGGATGTGCTGGTACCAAGGACGTGAACAGCACCTATTTAGCCACGCGCTCTATCCACATCTCCCACCGCCAGCCGCTACCGTTATATCAATGGGGCGAAACTTCAAAACTTATCACATTCTACGCATGTCCAGATATTACAGAGAATTTACCACGTGGCAAAAACACCTCTTTACAAAGCCAATGCTACCTTGATTATCTGTAAAAAGTTATATATTGATTTTAAAAAGAGATATTACAGAGATAGATGGCAGCTTTCTATGTTCCCCTGGAAAGCCACCCTTTCATTTTCAGTATATAACATACCTTGTGGAAAGCAAAGATAATATTTAATAGAAATTCATTCACCCCAATAAAGTAGGGAGATGTGAGTCTCCCTGCCAGCCCTCAGTCTTATGCTGTAGCCAAAAGCAACCTATTTTCTTTGCCTCTCTTTTAAGGTAGCAATTTCCACATCCTGACCTCAACTGACATCCCTGATACTATTATCAATGTATCCTATGATTATAACTCATGATTAAATCAATAGATTCTTCTCTATCTCCGCTTTGACAGTTTATATCGTACACGTAGAAGAACAAGTAAATGATGGCTTGTCATAAAAGACTTTTATATAAATTGGATTTGTAATTGATCTCAGATGATGCTGCGATGTAGGTCCAACTTGCACGGCTACATTCCCAGTCCCATGTGTGTGTGCTCCCAAGGTGATCAACCATTTACGCTCCGAAGATGGCTGAGGAAATAGGTCGGCATTAGGACAAATGCTAAATATGTTACTTACCTCTTTGCTCTATTGCTCTTTCAGAATTCTCCGAAGAATTCAAGTTTCTTCGAAACTGTCGACAGTGTTTTGCAACATAGGTCAATGAAAGGTAAGGCGCTTTACTTTACTTTCTGTTTTGTCAGCACTGATAAGTTATGTGTCTCTGGATGTACCCCACATCTCTTCTTGTACCATGGATTTATCGTGGACTGCATTTGCTTTCAATTAAATTGTAGTTTCGGTTTTATTTTCATGTTATACGATGCAGGGTTACTGAGAAGCAGACTTGAACGCTATTCAAAACCATTTTTGAGGGGGGGGGGGGGGGTGTAGAGAGGGTGCTACTGAAAGCTTATTGGGGAGTGGTACATTTATATTCCTCATTTGTCAAGTAGGCAGAGTGACATGAGAGCTTGAAGGTCAAAGTAACGAGCTGTTTTCTACGTACTTGTATTCGAGTTATGAGTCAACAATGAGCAGTTTTAGTTGCTATTGCAGAACCAAACTAGAAACAGATGGTATGTTTATCATTGATGAATGAGCGTGGAATTAAAAAAAGAAAATGTAGCTATCAAAAGGTTTGGGTTGTGTTCGGTCATTGGGTCATTTCTGGAACCCACTTGGCACGAGGTCAACAAGCCAGTCCTAAACCTGCCTATGTAGGGTCTAAGTATATCAAGCACCAGTGTGTCAATGAGGTGCTTTGGTCTGAAGTGGTTGGTCACGGTCAGCTGGACTCTCCTCTAAGACACTGGTTCTCTTACCAATGTCAGAGAGTTGACAGCAGATACTGAAGGGTTAGATTTCAGAGTCTATGTAAACTCTCAAATCTCAAGGCAATGAGCGTGTTTCCCCACGCTCGATATATCCACATTATCTTAATAATCTAAGGGAAATTAGGGAAGAGAGACCCACAAACTCCATGTGAACAGAAGAGGCTGTGTACACTGGTATACATATGATTACATGTGTATAATGTATGTATGATAAACAAGGAAATGTTGGACATAGCTACCGTGAATTGATTAACAAATGGGACATTATTTAATTACATCACGCCCCTTCTCGTCACGGCAGGGAGTCCTGTAACGTTTCACAGCCTATTTACCTGCTCCTCGTTAGAATCGTTATTATTGCGTCACGATGCCTGAAGCCAACAGAGAAACCGAGTCAAGTTCAGCCTATTGATCTCGACCCCACACTCACAGCGCTGTTGTTGACACATGTTGTTTACCTGTGCCTCATTACTTAGACCCTTTAAAGGCAGTATTGGTTCGCTTCTCTGTAGTGACAAACTGTTGGCACTTAAGTCCCTGGCTGTCCGGAGTCTTGCAGGAAGTCTATAGGTCAGGAAACTAAGCTAATGGGTTCTAGATAACGAGGATACAGGTATAAATTCAAGCACTCGAGTACAGCTTGTCTTCCAGGACTTCCTCTATTTCTATATATTTAAAATAATGTAGCAATTAACCCTTCCAGACGTCAAGTAATTACAGTAAATTAACAGCCATCAGCCTTTAAGAACTAACATTGAACCCAAACCTTCAGGGCAATTGATGCAGGATACACGTCTGTACAAGCGATCCCATATTCTATAGTTTACCTGTTGATTCTATACATGTACAATTCAGTGGAACTGGATTCTCATTAAACTTCCCACTGTTACATGTAAATTCCGTAGACTACGAGTTAAGGCGCCGTCTTGTCTCACGGGTGGCAGCTTTCCATTTGCCCATGGAAATCCATGTTTTCATTTTCGCTATATGAAATACTTTTTTCTTGGGTAGAACAAAGATAATATTAACTGAGCCTTGCTCACGGCAAAAAGAAAACAGTGGTCCGAACCTCCCCAATAGACCCTCGGCCCCTCGGTGTGGCGGACACCCATGTGTTTTCCACAGATTCTCAGTCTCTTTGAGTATTGTGTGGTTTCAATTGAGCCTTGTTCGTGTCAATAAAACAGTGTTTGAACCTCCCCACTGACACCATCATGTTTTCCGCATTTTCTTGCTCTCTCTGTAAGGCAAATTTTTTTACATGAACAATATTTCCACTTTCATATTTTTCCTAAATGCCAATCGACATGCTTGTATTCAGCCCCCCCCCCCCCCTCCTTACAATGCCAGAGGCCAATTCCTTCGCAGAGATGTCCATGAAAATCCACTTTTTCATATTCAGGTTCAGCCTCATTTACGCCAATATCACATTGGTTTGAATCTCCCCACAGACCCTCAGCCCCATACCATGGCCGATAAGGACATATTTTCCAAGTTTTGGAGTATCTTTTCGTAGTACCAGAGGGAGGAGTTAAACCTCCTCCAGCCATTTGAAAAAAGATTTCACGGGACTAGACGGGAGGAGCTATGAAATAGCACCCCCGACCCCGATCCCCTGTATAGTGGTCGTGTCAGTGGGCTGTGTTTGAGATATCACCTACGCCTCGTATATAAATCACATATTTTCCAATTTTTCCGGGTCTCTCTGAAGCAGAAAAATTCGCATGAAAATAGTTTCACTTTTTCCCCCGACCTGAACTGACATCCCTGTGGTCGTCATGGCGCCATCCTGTCTGGGGGCGGTGGTGATGGCGGTCTGCGAGCAGACGACATTTGCGCAGCCACCTGTGTCGGGCGGCGTTTCTGATATTGGCGATGATAACATTGACCCGGGCCTCGGGCATATTGAGTCGCGGGACAGGGTTGTCATCTGTGTCCGTGTGGGCGGCCGGGCTGACGCTAATATCGGTCATGAGGTCCCCTCCACACAGCCAGTCAATCTGTTCTGCGGCCCGGCAGACGCAGTAAACACGCCTATTTGTGTAAAGAACCACTGTGACTGTCACCTTTTCAAAGCCACGACCTTCGACACAACAAAGTCACAGTGGAGAGGCGTGCCTTTCATTGTTTTAAGTGCCTGTGTTGGAGCTCCTGATGTGAAATGCGAATCTCCATTAGCAAGTAAATCACCATGGGAGCTTGCTCAAAAGAGCTGCCTTAAATCACAATAAATATGAAACGAAGGACGGACATTTTCTTTTAGACATGTTAAAAAATATATCTGACAAAGTGAATAAAACCAGCTACGGGAACTGGGTTGAGCCTTATCAGCAAAATTGTTAATGGGTACCATTTGAATAGAATTTAGTGTTGAGAGAGGCTGTAGAACTTTATTGTCATGATCTCTGGAGTGGATAGGAACGTAACACTATAGACCTTATTGAGGTGTCCCATAATTCAGTCTGTTTACAGGACCCCGTGTTAGCTGGTTTCCGTCGTTGTATGGTGATAGACGTTTGACCCACTTCCCACTGTTCTTGCAGTTTAACGGTTTTTATAAGTCTTAATATTGGAAATCCGATGTCAGAAATGGAAATTTCAGTTATATCTACCTAAACATTTCAAATAATATTTGGTTTCACCAGTTAGAAATCAGAAAACGGGTGTTCATCGGAGTCCAGGCGGCCGAGGTGCGACCAGACAGTGGGGAGCGGATCCTTTATGTACCCGGGGCAATATCAGGGAGTTTAGTAACGTCTGGAGGGTCTATGGAGTTTATGAGGATGGGCGCAGAGGTAGTAGGACAGTGGATGCTGTTAGTCGTGATAGTTAGCGTAGGACTGGTAGAGGTACCGAGAAAAGGGGGCCATTTACCTCATGTTAGTGTCAATGGGGGTGTTAAGGTAGTAGCAACAGTGTTGTAGTGGCAATGCGAGCGGAGGTGTTTGTCGTTGGATTCTTTCTTTTTCACTCTGGAGACAGCATTCATCTATAGGGGACAGAGCCATTGTTAGTTTATAAAGGAGTCACCAGATGGCTGACACCCTGGATATGTTTCTCAAGACATAAAAGGTTCTGTATACACTTATGGATAAGGCTAGAGTTGTGATAGTTGCCTATTATCACTAACTTTTGCGCCTCATTTAGTAAAGGAACACCTACATTTTCACCTCCAGCAGTGGAGAACACCTAATCAGCCTATAGGGCACACAGCTATTGTGTTATGGAAGTGACCATCTTGCCCCTGACGCCAAACAAAACACAAGGTAGCGGGATCAGTTATGAATAGATTTTATCAAAATATTTTTATTATAAATCTTACAATTTCCTAGCGGATGATGGCGTAACTAGCAATCACTCTGTGCCCTATATTACTGGGCACTCTAGCACGGAACAAAGTCACAGTAAAGCACCAGACAAAATCACAGTGCAATACCTGACAAAGTCACAGTACAATACAAAGTCATAGTGCAGCACTAGACAAAGTCATAGTGCAGCACTAGACAAAGACACTTAATTGACACTGGATGTGTTGATCTGGTGAAGATCCTGGCGCTGGTGCTAACCTCGGACACACTGATGGGGTTGGTGCGGACACATGGTTCTGGTGCCTCAACAGAAATCAGGCGGCCGAGTTGAGAGACTGCGGCAGGTCCCCCTAAAAACGTCCGACCTCTCCGAGCCTAGTTACCGGTCGCCGAGGAGGCTAAAACACCAACAAATGTGACATTTTGGTCGTCTGGGTGGCTCCCTCTGGTGTTGCGCGGGATTTTTGTTCTCAAACACCTCGTCACTTATTGCCATGGCAACTGAGGTGGACGGCTCGTCGGCCTTTTAACAGGGCCGGGCTCCCGAGCCGCTCCGAGCTGCTCCGAGCCACTCCGAGCTACTCCGAGCTAATGAATGGAGGAGTGAGTGAAGGAGGTCGAGAGGCAGTGAGTGACAGTTGATGGGAGTTTGTCGAGGATGGAAGTGGGCAGCAAATGAGCGATTTATGCCCCAGCCAAATCTTTGAAAGGCTGACTGGTCAAATAGACCAACCATTTGACTGATTGAGCAACTGACAGTTGAGCAACTGACAGAAGTTACTAGTAGAAGTTATTAGGGAAAAGAGGAGTGAACGTTATTAGTGATTGGAGGAAATAGAGAAGCAATGAACGATAAATGAGGGAAGATTTTGGAGGAAGTAATTTGAGGGCAGCATTTGACCGATTTACGCACTGACCAAGATTTCAAAAGTTTGTGATTCATTTGACTGACCGAATCAATGACTAACAGGTGAGAGAAACTGACAAGTAGAAGTTATTAGGGAAAGGGAATTAAAATTGTTTAGAGAAAGTTTTTGTCAGGATGCCAGCAAATACTTCATAGCCATCACAATAGGTTTCATATTTCACAGATAACTGACAAGCTTGTTCTTGTATCACGCTGGAGATTTGCCAAAACACCCTTGCTGAATCAATAAACCATTTGCCGCTGTGCTGCGCCCGATCTGTGTTTATTTCCATGTATATGAGAAGCACACAATGTATTGGATTTCTACCTGATATTCTGTAACTCTCCCTGTAAAGAATTTTGTGAAGACTCCAGAAATGGCACCTTTCCGCTTTCCCATGACAATCTCCTTTTTGTATTTAGTATATTAGGTTCTTTTTCCTTGTATAAAACAAGGATAATTTTCATAATTGAGCCTTATTCACACCAATAAATCAGTGGTCTGAACCTCCCCACACACCCTAAGCCCCACACAATGGCTGACACCATCATATTTTCCATATTTTCGTGGTCTCTCTGAGGCAGAAAATTCCACATGAAATATATTTTTACTTTCTTTTCTCTGACCCCAGCCGACATTCCTGCTCTGTGTTGAGAAAGCTATTAGAAATGTGAATGAAAATCCTTCTCAGAACAGGTGCTGCCTCGAAATGAGGAAAAAGTTCATACTAACTCTATGTAGTTCTTCATTCAACACTCCACTGTTAGAACGTGAAAACCACCCACTAGATGAGGTTCCCTAATTAAACTAACCACTAGACTAGTTTCCTTAATTAAAAGTGGAAGAGAGATCACAGGACCCAAAAAGAAAAGCTTTCACCTAGAGACTTAGTTGAACATCGATATTGAGCTAGGAGGTTCATTTTGTGGGTAAATTTAGCTCAAATTCAGAGCCATATTAGGTCGTAGATTGCGAGACAGTCGTGAAAAAAATGAAATTGAGACTAAGAAAGGCAAAGGTTGTCTCCAGTTCAGTCTGGAACAGTAATTGACACGACATTTACCTGTAGTTCTCAAAGCCCACGACCAAACCTGACATAATCATCCTATTATCCTTTTAGCAAGAAAGTCTACTGTCTCACAAACCAGACAATGTCTACCGTAGATCAGAAGGAGAAAAATAGAGATATGCCAATGGCAAATACTCAAGTCAGATTCTACCTCGTTAGATGGTGTAATTGGGTTTCTCATTTCACATTCATGTTGCAGAATATACTGTGTTTTGGGTATATGCTGTGTTGATGTGCATTTTGTAAACATGGCAGAACCCAACTGCAGCAGTCGAAGGAAATGTAAGAAGGGTCCATAAGGCTATTGTAGCAGGAGTCTGAATATTGAGTAGAAACAGCCCGAGGTGTGTGTCACTTTGGATTTCTGCAAGAAGGCCCTTATGCATAGTGATCTTGGTGAGGCAGTAGCCGAGCAGATAGCGTAGCAGTACGGGCTGAAGCGTAGCAGTACGGGCTGAAGCGTAGCAGTACGGGCTGAAGCGTAGCAGTACGGGCTGAAGCGTAGCTGTACGGGCTGAGTTGCTTAGATCCGAATTGATTCTCACCAAGGATCGTTTAGTATTTATCCTTCCCAGTCTCCATGGTTTTATATCGAAGGAATAGTTGCAGAAACACTATTATACAATGCCTCTTCAGATACAGTCACTCCATGTTAAGCCTATGGCGTCTTTTTTAAATTAGGGGTACGATAAGAGGAAAAACTTTGTCTCCTGTACTTGCGTCACTTGAGATACTTAATTTTTATCCCCATAGAGAGAGGTGGCAGCTTTCCATGGTTTATTTTTTCATGTGGAAAACAAAGATTATATAAATGGGATCACATTCAATAAATAGAATAAAATCCAGTCGTTTGAACCTTCCCACAGACTTTCGGCCACACGCCGTAGAAGACAATGACGTGTTCTAGGTCTCTCTCTTTACTAAAGTAGCAAACTTCACATGAAAAATATTTCACTTTTGTTTTGAATCCAATTGAAATCCCTACGTAGAAAGTAGCAATACTGCTTGAGAATTTTGATTTTAGTTATGAACTCAGTAGATATCTGGTTCAGTTTAACAATCCAGCATGAGCGTCCATAGCTGTATAGATTTCACAGTATTTACCTAAGCCCGTGCAGCCATACATCTATTGTTGCATATATTATATGGAGATTGGATTTACATAGTGTACAGCCAGTTCAGTGTTATAATCCAGTTCACAGCAGAGCTTCTCCATGTGTTCTCAGAAAGAGAAATCGGATCAGTGTCTCAATGCAATCTACGGGAAAAACAGATCCTCAAGCACTGAAAACCGTCTAACATATGAAAAACAGCATAGTATAAAAAAAATAAAGAAAATCACAATAAAAAGAAATACTGACATGATGACATTATATACCTTTACATAGATAAAACCAAAGCTTCTAATATATCAACCACGTGATACTTTACTTCTTCCTCATGGATACTAGTTACAGAAGTAAATAGCACTCGGGGGCCGTCCATCAAGTACGTACGCACTGAGGAGGGTGGGGTCAAAAGATTTGGGAATTTTGTGTATGCTCCTTCTTTGTTCTATTGCGTACAAGATTGGGAGGGGGTGGGGGAGCCCAAAATTTCAGAATTCGTACTTTAAGGATGGCCCCTCATGAAAAATCCTACGGTAACTGATACTATACGGAGACATAGTTCGTGTGGCTGAATGGAGTTTATTCCGTGTTGTAATGTGTGGAGGTTGCGGCACCTCATTCGGCTGGCCCTCCTGTGTTTCACCTCTCACTCCCGGGTGGCGGCCCCGTGTCGACCGATGATCATCCTCGGGATTACTGCGCTCGGAGCTCGTGTGCCTCGTAGCAAGAAAAAAGCCACACTGAGGGAATTACATTAATACGCCTGGAATACGTCGCTCAGGTCCCCTGCTGGCTGACCTATCCCAGGCATTAAAACAACTCGACCAGGGGGTCATCGAAGCGTGTATATATACGTACGTAAGGCTTGTTTCCAATGGACGACAAAAACAGCACTGACTGTTTGAGTTCACCTAAAAGTCGGTTGGTAGTGGTCACCGACTGCAAGCTTTTAGTATCAACTAATTTGTAACGGTATTATTTTTCACAGATGAACACGCTGTTTCTGATATATTGTGTGGATCCGCACCAACGGTTTGAGGCTCACCGATGAAATCAAAGCCATTTGATTCTCATTTACCAATCTAGCGTTGAAAGTCCTAAATACTCGGTCGGTGGTATCCGACTACAGATCGGTTCTAAGTAATCGGTCAGTGGAAACGGGCCTATTTGTGTAGATTGAAGGAGAGAATAACTATCATTATATACCTGTGGTCCCGTCTCCTACGTATACTGCCCGCTCCTACCCATGTCATATTTATGGCCGTACAACACGCTCTGACGTACGGGGTACAGCCATTCAAACAACCTCAATAGAAGGTAAAAATTTGCCATTCTAAGGTATATATGACAATACAAAAACAGGCTGACTGTAGATGACTATAAACAAATATATGGTAGAATTGCCAAAAAGATTATCCCTCTGCCTTCAGCATCGGGATACTCTAATTGGAAATCATAATTACCTATTCTATATGATTGATATTTGTAGCGGAACACAATGAATCCCATGTAAACAATTATATGAGATTTAGCGATGTTTAGATTTGATCCTACCCCGTCACATGTTTTTAACTTCAGATGTCGCCAGTGGCATATAGATATTGTTATGGTATAACCGTGGCATACAGTCACACCATGTAAGGTCTATGGAGATTTATATGAGGGGTAGGATAAATATACCTCACCTCACCAGGTGAACAAGACACAGGCACCGTCCCTCTAAGAGGCCTGCTTTTCTGCTTAATGAGCGATCATTGTGAGTTGTGCGGGAGTTAATTAGTATAATGAGAGAGTGGTTGGTGGCTTTAATTAACGGATAGCGGTGCTGGTGGTGGCTGCGCTGGTTCTACGCGCTAGTTTCACCTGTGTACTCCGCTCCCGTGTTACCTGAACGGACCGGAGTGGAACTCGACCCCCGGCCACCCCGCCGTTATCGATCCCCCCCGACTTGGCAGTATGATCAGGCTATCATTACCCCGGCCTGCCTCCTGAGACACCTGCCCCGCCACAGCACTGACACAGGGCACGGCGCTTTGATGTGTACTCGGTTTTCTACCCTCACTCCTCCACCTGGAGCGGGGCGGAAGGTCTGACAGGATGTATGGCCTCTACAACTATCATCTTTAGTTTGTATGCCTATTTTGTTCCGTCGCATCTTTGGATTCTGATTTTACCGATTTTTTTTTTTTTTTTTTTTTTTTGGGGGGGGGGGGGGGGGGGTAACAGACGTTGATCATAGACCAATGCCGGTTTGATCTTTCCACCTACCCCTTGCGACCCTTACTCAAACAAAGTGGGATTATGTATACAGAAAGTCTGCTCCTGTGTTCTCTTGTATAAAAAACAAAAAGTGAATGAAGACATACACTGCCTCATTGAGATGAAGGCTCGGTGTGTGCAGGTATGTGCGGGGTCGACATTTTACGTGGACATCCGCGGAAGGCATCACAGCCGCCGCCGCCGCCGCCGCCGCCACCGCTGCACCAGCTTCGATTTCTTGCATCAAACATTGACAGATAAATTGGTGATGTGATACCTGTAGTCTCCATGGATACGTTATACTCCCCCCCCCCCCCCCCCCTGGCAACGCTGCCCGAGGTCAGCGCGGTGCTGTGACGTCACCGGGTGGCGCTGGTACCTGGGCGGCGGTGGCGGTGGGGTTTGGCCGGTACCTGGCCGACTGGCGCACTGCTCATTTGGGTGACATAAAACATGTTCCGTGTTGTAGGAGAGAGTCTCGTGTTACTCGTGCAATCAGAGGCGGGCTGGCCCGGGAGGAGGCTCGTCCGTGCCGGGAACATACTGCAGGCAGGCTGGGGCTCTGCCCAGGAGGCAACCAATGAGATGTACGGCACTCCGTTACCATGACAATAACAGAGATGACTGCTTTCCCTCTTTTTATCCATTGAAATCCACATTATTTATTTTCAGTATATACAAATATTTTTCCTCGTGTAAAACAAAGTTGATATCAATTGAGCCTCATTCATGACAATCAAACTAGATTTTACCTCCCCAACAGACCCTCAGCCCCACGCCTTCGCCGGCACCGGGCGGGTTTCTATGTTTTCTTGGTCTCTCGGAGGCAGAAAATTCCACCTGAAAAATACTTAACTGACATCCCTGACATATTATGGATTCGATATTGTTAATATGTTATGGCTATTATTATGTTGCATGGCAACCCTGCATCAAAATACATTATGGCAATCTGACGTCACCGCTGTTTCGTCATGTGACGTCACGGCTTCTGCAGCGTTGGGTCTGTGGGGGTCAGTGGTCATTGGACGCCAGAGGCTTTCCCCTCATGAAGCCAACTTGGGTGTAACTCTCAATAACATTGAAGATGATGCGATATATTGCGAGGATACGTTTCAGCTTAGAAATTAAATGAAGGATTCCTAAGTGTCACTCTCCTTATCTCTCTATATGACATTGTCTCCCTCCGCCCACACACTGTTTTCTAACGGCAAGGGACTGTAAGTGTATGATAGATACCAATTTATCATCCATCGTCAGGGATGCCAGTTTTCCATTTTTTAGTGGAAATTCACTTTTTCATTTTAAAAAAAACTAAAAGAAAACCCTCTTAAACTACATAAAATTCTGCTATTTAGGCTTTATCCATGCAAAGACTTTGCATTTCCCATTAAAACAATTAAGTTACTTAAGTCAGAAACACTGTATCGGCCTTTGCATCAACCCCCCCCCCCCCCCCCCCCAACATACCCCCGGCCACATACAGGGGCAGACTCCGATCTGATTTCCACACTGTGTCGGTCTACAGAACTCCACAGAAACGTGTATGGAAGACCAAGGCAGCTCAAGGAATCCTAGGCTCTGATTGGTTAAAATCCACTAACCAATTTTATGGAATGGGATGCCAAATTCAAATATTGTTTGTGTGTAAAATATGAGTAGAGATTGAAATAGCTATTGCATTAACATAGTATATCAAAAGAAAGGGTGAAACATGGTCTGTTTTGTATTTTGAATTTGATTACTATATGTTGGTAACCAAACACATGGTGGAGGTTGTGCATTCCGCCATCTTGGATTAGCAGACAGGCAGATTCTACAACTTCTGGAATACTCAATTTTGTGAGTAATTTCGACATTTAACAACTACTAACATAATCAGCAACAAATTTGATAGTGGCGTAGGTGTAGAATTCAAGTATTGGTTAGGAATTTGTCACACATTTATCAAATGAAGTTCTCATCTGTACAACTCCCCTATTATCGCTCATGTCGGAGCCGTTTTTTGCGCTTGCTGTGACTCATTGTTACACAAACACTCTCTGAATTTCATACTTACAAATATCTCAGCTAATATTAGGAGTAGAGACATAATTTCGCCAAGACCTATGGGATGCACACTTAAATTTTGCTATTTAATGTATTTACAAAAATGAGATAAACACCCTACTATTTGTAACCCTAATCTCAGTGCTGCACTTCAGCTTAGAATAGGCGGGGGGGGGGGGGGGGGGGCTGCTATCCATAAAGAATGTATGCAATGGGGTTGGGGGTAAAAACATTTTGGAAATTTTGCATATTGTGAGGTGGGGTGGGAATCCTGCCTACATACTTTTAATATGGACGCAGGTTTGGTGAATACATAAATGATGTATAAACCCTGTATTGCCATTTTAAATTTTTCCACTTTTTTTTCTGACCCCAACTGGCATCCCTGCATCGTATACAAAGTACCCATTGGAAATATAAGGGGACTCAGTAAACACCACTACCCATTGTTTAAAAACTATCAGATACCATAACCATACAGATTCAAATCCGTGGTATTTGGCCTCAACGCCGGGAAAATAGTCCCTCTGGAGCTCTAGAGCAAAAAAGTAGTCCCTATTGATATACCCTTTAATATGGTAATTTCTGACTTTGATTTATTGGAGAAGATGGATAATAAATACAACAAACGCTGGTTTTGTAGACAGGCGTCTCGGTAACGCGCGTGTATTACTGCGCGTCAACCTCTCGTGGTTTACGGCCACCTGTCCACCATCGTTTATTGTCGATGTCCCTACAGATGACAGAAGCTCACCAGCATTAGAGCAGCTCGCCCACCTCCGCTTATGATCACATCCGGGACTCGGTGAGAGGTCACTCGGTGCACGGGAAGTCCCCGCTCCCTCCGTCCACCGCCACTCACTGCCCATAATACACCGCGCGCTCATCAGCGCCGTTACTAATCAGCGGAACGGATCGACGGGCGGACGGAAACGGCGCTACTCAATTAACCGCCTTGTTTACGGATGGTCGGCGGTTATTTACCGCTGTTTTACTCATTCTACTTTTTATATCTGATAAAAAAAAACACCAGACTATTAGACATGGGGCTCTCAATAAATGACGTCTTGTTCCTTTTAACCAATTCTGACCCCCTCCCACCGTGTCATGCTTTGTCATACACCCTTATCATTGTTGGTCATGGAGACTGGAACCCCCTCCCCACCTTTGCATGACGTAATGTATGGACCACCTCCTAATAGGCATCTACTGATGATATTGTGTGGGGAATTATTACTCAGAGCCAAGGACCCAGCCATCAGCCTCCTATGCTGAACAAAACACGAATGAATAATAAGATGTGCCTCGATTTGTGGCGCCATCTTCATGGGCAGCACTGGAAATCCTATGATCCCCCTAGTGGATGTCGGGGAAACAACGTAGGTTATGTTCCGTGTACAGTATATCAGTGAAATTAGTAATACATGGTGACATTGGGGGTTGGCGGGCAGGGGGCAGTGTAGCGCAGTGGTAAAACAAAACTCTCTAATGCTCACGGTCTATGTGCTGTAGGAAGTAAGAGGACTCTCCATCTTGGTAAATATGTAGGGGTGAGATTTCTACCTGAATTCATCACATAGATTCAATCACCACCTTTGTGATGTAAACGAACCTTGAGGATGTCTGGAAAGGAACTGTGATGGTTAGCTGGACGTTAGATCAAACCAACAAACAAATCTAAGGAGCACTAGTCGATTTGACCTTGCCTCTTACAATGGCGCTTAACGGCCACGAATCTCATGAGGTGGTGACGTCTTTCGTGACGTCATATCCTTTACAGCGCACGGCGTCAATAAATGGATTTATAAACGTATGGATATATATGCATGGATCCACAGAAAGGATTCGGTGCAACCGGAACTCCGTAGCCTCAGACTTGTGTACGCGATAGCCTCGAACCAACTTCAAAAGTGCGGCCAGCTGAAAATATCGACGACCACCGCGACACCTGGTGGGACGCGGGCGGCTTGTGACGTCACACATGAAAGGATGCGGCGTGGCGCCACATCGCGGAGAGTGGGCGCGTGGATTACGGCGTCCGTGTCGCGGTTTGCGCGCCTTTTTCTCGTTACATATCATAAAGGAGCCCCGCAGGTCAGCGGGTGGAGCCCTCTGATTGGTCATAAAAGGCGGCTTCTCTGCGCATGCGTGTGTGTGTGTGTGCGTGTGTGTGGCCGAGCACTCAGGTGAAGTGTAGACTCTTGAAAGTCAGCGAATTGACAGGCGTTAATAAAAGTGGCCAAGTATTGACGGAGCAGTCTTGACACGTCCACTGGCGTCACATCAAACGGGGCGTCAGGCAGCTTGGTGCAGTGCTATTTAATCACAGAATATCATAATCTCTTTGGTTCGGTGGAGGGGAATGGCGTGTAAATAGTTTGGTAGTCAGTCCGCACATCTGATATACATCAAGATGACAGGGACTGAGAGACCGATGTGCACCCCGTGTCCCCTTGTCGTATTAGATCAAAGAACGTTGATAGTTGGTACTTGACAAAGACAACAAACCAACAGAAGGGTCATCTTTGACCGGATGTGGCATGACCGCTGCGGACGAGTCAAATGATAGCCACCTGGTGGCGATATAAACAAACCGTTTATATATACAAGTACAATGCCTACTTTCTCTGCTTTTTCAAAATATAAAAAAACAAAGATGGTAGCTTTCCACTTTTTCAATATTTTCATTTTTGGTCTATGAAAATCATTTTCATTATGTAAAACAAAGATGCTAATAACTGAGCCTCAGTCATGACAATGAAATAGTGGTTTGAACTTCCCCACAAATCCTCAGCCTCGTGGCGTGGCCGACAACAATGTGGTTTTCATGTTTTCTCAGTCTCCATGAAGCAGGAATTTCCACATGGAAATCATGTCCACACTTTCTGAGCCCGACAGGCATCCTCTAGAAAATGTACATATATACACGTATTTACAAATAATTCTTTAGTCGATGGGCAAAATGTAGTTTCATTGGCTATAGAACCAGTCAAGCGGTTTTAATTGTTGGCGTTACCAAATCATGAGGTTTCAATTATTGAGACACCTAAATCCAGAGGTCTCAATCATTAACATATCCAAGACATGAGGTTTCAATTATTGACAATTATCGACTCTTTCAAAAAGCAGTAACTATCATGTCACTCAAACTAATAGTTGTTGAGCATGCTCTCGGCGTAGACAAGCAACACTTTAAACGAGCTCGTTCATACTCTAACGTCCTCCACGATATTCTCTGTAATAAATTTCAGAGATGGCAACTTTTCGCCTTTTCATAAAATACATCCCCCCCCCCTATTTCTTTAGGATATAAAATGCCCCCATGCTGTGAGTGACAGACACTGACATGTTTTCCACATTATCTCGCTCACTTAGGCAGCAAATTCCACATGAAAAATATTTCCACTTTTTTTGTCTGCCCCAAACTGGCACCTAAATTATTCAATGAGACCTGCCCATGCACATCCAGATGACTCGATGTGAATGAGATTGTTAAAGACAAGGGGTAAGTGAGAGGGGTGAAAAAGTCGAATTGCTATTGTTGCTTGCGGTCTGGTTTTTGTTTGGTAATGGGTTGTTTGCGTCGCTGTACCCGGAAGTCGCCAGCCCCCCCCTGACTTGGCGAGGTGAACGATGGCTGCGGCTCCTTCCCTGCCCTCCCTCATAAATCATGCACCTCTCACCAGGGGGTGCGGTGATCGACTTCCGCTCCTCTCCCATGGGCCCAGGAATAAAGCGGTAACACTTCATCAACCGTATTTTTCTCGGAATAGAACCACAATGCTTTTCTTCTTCAACCACAGCTGTGTTTTATTCAGGGTCAGTTTTTCAATAAGAATAACGAGTATAGACGTAATCGTTGATAAGAAGAAGGCTGGTACACACCTGGAGTTGGCTCAGTGGGTAAGGCACTATAGTGGTTGTGGGTTCGAGTCCCACTGCAGCCACCTTTCTTCTTCATCCCCAGCGGTGGTAGATTAACTGCTATATCTAAGGCCAGTCCTCCTCATACCATGTCTATGTGGTGTGGTGTGTAGCCAGCTTTCTCCTTCATCTCCAGCAGTGGTAGATTTACCGCTATATCAAAGGCCACTCTTCTCATGGCTATGTGGTGTCTGGGAAACAACGTAGGTTATGTTCCGTGTACACTGTATCAGTGAAAGTCGTACAAATGTAGTACATTGGGACGTTGGGGGGCGCTGTAGCGCAGTGGTAAACATGGCTCATTGATACGGACGGTCAATCTTTCTCATACCATGTCTTTATGATGTAGCAAGTCAAATAACTCTCACCTCGGTAAATGTGGCGGGGTGAAATTTCTACCTGAATTCTTCTCATAAATTTGATCACCATTCCTGTGGTGTAAAAGTAGTGAGAAAAGCTGAACCTTGATGAAGTCTAAAAAGGACCTGTAATTGATGACTGGACATAAAATCAAACACACACACACACACACACAAAAAAGAAATGGGGAGTGGCCATGCGTGATATATACAAGACCTTCTATGTTTTGTTGTGTGTGGTTTTAGTTAGAATCGATCATAGCTAATCTTACTCAGATGGCAATACTCGACCACACAGGGATTGGTCATCGGCAGGAAAACAATAGTAAAATGTGCTTTGAGTTTGAGAAAACAATACTTAATCGTAGCTGATTATCACTTAGATAAAAATGTCCATCAGGGACTGATTGCTATTGTATTGACTCACGATGGACTCATTTGCTAATGGGCGTTGGGAGGTCACACATATTGTACTAAACTGAGAGGATAAAGGTAAATAAGAGATTAATACAATCAATATAATGAAGGATGGCTGTGTGTTAAGATATTACATCATAAAGACGAAACCAACAAGTTTTGGTCAACGTCGTAGGCCTCTACGAGTTTGATGTAGAGCGATATGAACGAGGCGAAGCCGAGTGAATATCGCGTAGCATTCAAACGAGTTGAAGAACAATGACTTTGACCAACAATGACTTCGACCAAGACCAGAGTACACACCGGATATATGAGGTCATAGACTATGGAGAACAGACTGTAATACTTATAGGGGCATGAAGAACAGTTACCAGGGGTGAGATAAATATCTATTCCCGCTGCCTACACACATGGCGTACCATATCTATCCCCATCCTACATTTTGCCCTCCTGTTTGGGGGTTTTCTGTATGACAGAGACCTGACGATACACAGTGCGTACCACAGATAGAGAATACACTCCTGTCTACCTGTCTAACTGTACCGAGCATATCTCAGCAAGTCGTGAATTCAGGTTATCAGTGGGCGAAGCAGGGCTGCACGTGAGTGGGCGTTATCAGCCGCCTGTCATTCTCCGCAGCCCCCGCCCACACACCTTCACCATCAGTACTCTGGTCACCTGTGCCGTCTCCCGTTACCGCTGACCCTGCCGCTGTCTTGTGCCCATAGGCGGCCCTTATGGAACGCGGTGGGCGCCTGTTGCGGGGTCTGTGTGCGGGGTGGGCGGGGGAGGGAGGGGGCGCTTCTTATCAGGTTATCCTGTGAACAATGGCGGCCTTGTCGCCGCCGCCTATCGTCAGGCTCAATGTAGGAGTTGCGATACGCATTGTGTCGGCCGAGCCCCCACCACCCCGCCCGCCGCCCACACACGGCGCGTTTTGCTGACCGCCCTCTGTAGCCACCGCCCCCAGACCTCACTCATTCCACAAGGCTTCATCTGACATTTATGATTTCAATATCAATATCTCTTCACGAAGATGACAGCTTTCCATTTTCCCCCATTGAAATCCACTTTTTTTATTTTCAGTATATATGAAGTTCTTTGTCCCTGTGTATAGCAAAGGTAAAAATAATTTAGCCTCATTCATGTTCATAAAACGTTGGTTTGAACAACCCCACAGACTTCCAGACCTTGGCTGACACCCATGTGATTTTCATGTTTTCTCATTCTCTCTGAGAAAGCAAAGTCCACTTAGAGAATATTTCCTCTTTTAACTTACCCCAACTAACATCCCTGTCTTTAAATAGAAGACAAGCCCTGTTGAATTTATTTTTTTTTACGATTTTTCCCCGTTGTATGTCTCCTCTCACACAATACTTGTCTAGATAAACCAGTCCCACAATTGTCACTAGGTGGCTACTGCTTATTGTCAACCGACAGTACACACCCTTCGGGGCCTTTGGCTTCGATGTTGAAAAAAAGAGTGAATCTCTTGGAAGAAGTCTATCTACATTGAAAGGAATTATCTAAAATAGCGCAAAAAAGTGAAGAGCATACATCTTATACGAGCTCTCAACTCTCAGGGTCCCCTGAGACGTTAAACCACAATCTTGTACCTTATGCACTTCCTTATGTCAAGGACACAAACTGCCCAAAGTGCCCCATTGTTAGACCACCCTGGATACTGTAGAGCATTAGAAATATGATACATCTATATAGAGATGATGAGAGATGGGATAAAAGATACATGTAGATACTCCCCACCTGCATACAACAGAAACGGGTCTAGTTTGCCGCAGGCTGATTGGTTAACACTGCCGATGGCCCGGAACGAAACGCCATCAGTCCAGGGACGGGTGCAGGGACAAATTGCAAGTTTTATTTTTGTTGGAGTGGTGGAATAGAACATCCCGTTCCGAGTACAGGTCTCCTGGGGGGGTCCCCTGACCTTTCGCCCCTGCTCTGTCCATGATTGATATTGGCTCAGTCTCTTGTTCTCCACACCACAAGAAGCCCTCTGCGAGCTGCTCCGTGTATTATCAAGTGTGCATTAAGAACCAAAATGGATGCTCAGAATAGACATAAGTTTTGTGCCAGGTAACGGAGTGGAAACTTGGGGAACTCCTAGATCTCTGAGACAGACCCCCACCCCCTACCAGCCCCCACACTCCCTCCCCGACCAGCCTATCGACCCCCGCCCGCCCGCCCGCCCCTCTCTCCGGGGGGATGTCTTACAGGTAGGCCCCGGTCCCAACGACAAGCCCACGTCAGCTACACCCATCACTGTGCACCTGTACCGGGCCACCCCTCATCCTCCGGTACCATTCGCAAATCACCGCACCGACGGAGCGAGTGGCGCAGTTCTTACCAATATCACACACTGAAGGTAGAGGCGTATGAAAAAGAGCAATATACAGAGTTCTGGTATCGGTAGGTAATTCAGCAAATACAGAAAAAGGAGTCAGCTCAGTGGATAAAGCATTCGAGTTGTGATCACAAGGGTTGTGGGTTCGATTCCCACTGCAGCCACTTTTCTCCTTTAACCCCAGTTTTACAAAGTACTGCTATCTCAAAAGGCGGTCATTCTTAGACCATGTCTTTGTGGTATTGGAAACACAAGAATTCTCCCTTCTGTAAGTCTGTGTGATTTCTGCCTGAAATCATATCATAGATAAGATCACCGCCACTGGGGTGTAAAACCAGCGAGAAAAGCTGAACTTTGAGTCTTTATTTACCCTCAATGTTTCCGGGTCATGAAACTAACCAATAACCCAAACACACAAAAACGCTCACAAAACAAATAAATGTTTACAGAGATATGCGAGCAAAATGATAGCGGAGACTTCATTGAGCTTCTCGCTCGAGCTCTGGGTTTAAGCTAGAAGAGAGGACGTATCGATAATTATTTCATTAATCATTATCAGATGGTTATTGTGTCACATCATAAAACATGATACCAGTTTGAGGATACTGTAAGCCTGATTAAAAAGTTTTTTGTTTTTTTTTGTAATTACAAAAGTGAATTTAAGTGACAGGAAAGAGAGCTGGATAGGAAAATTAAAGATTATTATCTCATTTAATATGGCGCTGCCGCTGTAGCTACATGAACCAAGACCACGACACTGCAGTGCTCCAAACATGTATTTCTATGTGCAATTAAGAAAATATTAGAGTACATATCACTCTCACAATAACCCCTGCTCTAGCCTTCCTTGAAACACACTACTCTACAGCCCTACTGGTCGCCAACGCAATAACCATGGATTCAGTCTGTTTCTCTTTACCTGCCAATGGGCGGGAATTTCCGAACGCAGCCGAGCAGCTATTGCCACAGCACGCAGGTACATATGCACAAATTGTTAGCTCACACGCCAGGCATCAGCAGCCGGAAGTCGGGCCGCAGCGTTCCTGGCGGGAAGAAATGCCGATTGTCGTCTGCAGACTGAGTGTCGGGTCGTGTTGGTCTGCACACTGGAGGAATGTGTGTTTAGTCAGCTCCGCGGATTTACCGCTTTTTATCAAAGCCTTATACAAGTTACAGCAGAATCCTTTTAAATTTATAAGTAAGCCAGTGGAAACGAATACATACAGGTTAAAAATGAGAGTGGCGGGGCATTTACTATATGTTGTAGTGAAGGAATCCTCAGGATTAAGTCTAATTGCACGTTAAACTACCCAAACTAAAAAAATACACAGGAGTACAGGGAAGGGGGGGTTCGTTCAGTGTTCTACATACCAAAGAGTGTAGACAATTTAATCTCGCTGAACACACTAGACTAGTGACCACATGGTTGTGGGTTCTTGTCCTACTGTAGCCGCCTGTCTCCTTCATCCCCAGCAGTGGTAGACTTACTGATGTACCAAACGCCAGTCCTTCTTATACTACAATTTATTATCCACCGAATACAAAGTGCCCATAGAAAACACATAGGCAGCATGTATGGACATACCCGGTGCATACGGATATGTTGTATGCTCCGGGTGGCGCATACGGAAAAATAGTGCGTATGGATAAATAGTCCATAACTAAAATAAACTGATATCAACATGTCACTTGTGCAGAAAAGGTGGATAATAAATACAATATAGACTGGTTTCAGATAAAAGCAGTTGTATGCTCCTCGGAGTTGACTCTACGCAATATCCTCGCATACGCTCGGATATTACTACGCGTCAACTCCTCGGAGCATACGGCCGCTTGTATCTGAAACCAGTCAATATTGTGTATGTATGTCTATGTGGTTTAGGGAAGTAAAAGAACTCTCACCTGGTAAATGTGTAGGTAGAATGGATTTGTACCTGAATTCATTTATTAGATTTCTACCTGAATTCATAGAATCGGGCGTAAACACCCGAGTGCTTTATAACCAGTGTGAAATGTTGGACCTTGAGATAGTTCCTATCTATCCTCCGGGTCCCCTGGGACATTAGACAAACCATCCTCAAGAATGCTATTAATATCCCCGCGTGTAAAATCTCAGGGGCTGGGGGTATTTCATGTCTTGACCCACTACATCCTCTCATGTTGTCAACTTTTTTTCCACAGGAGATGAGAGAAAACCTAATTAAAGGGATGGCATTAAGAGATGTCAAAATTCTTTTTTATATCCAAAAACACGTGCCAAAAGAAAGAAGCAATAGAAGAAAGTGGCGCTGACAATTTGGGTCCTATTAAGAAGTGCAGGAAGTACGGGTTAGTAGGAGCACGGGGAGAGGCGCGTGCGGCCTGCTGCAGTTAATTAGGGGAACAGACGACAAATGCCGCTGCCTGGCTTCCCCCACAATCACACACCGACACTGCGCCGCTCCGGTTTATTGTTCCGCAAAACCTCTTTCCCGTAGGCTGCTCTAGCGGTGCAGTGTGTCCCACACCCTGACGCCGACCGTAATGGGCCCATAAGTCCATCGTATCCTTACCGGTTTCCCTGTCTTAAAAACAACCTTTGTTATTGTAGGATAGAACTGTATATCATTTCGATAAGGATCAGTATGGAAGCCCTTGAGGGAGGGTGGAGGCATATCAAACCTAAAAAAACATAGCACTGAGCACAAAGGGAAGAAGGTAAAGTAAATAAAAACGTAGATAAGTAAGTGCGTGCCGCCCTCGCTAGGCAGGTGGTGGTAAGGTTTTAGTGACAGTCACGGTGGAGGCTGCTTGGCTATATTTGGTTATGGCCTGTGTGGGGTCTTGACACTGCTGGTCGACATGTAAACCGACTGAGAAAAACTCGGATGTGAAAAAAGCCAGGGCCAGGGGGTGCAGAAGCCCCCCTCTGGTAACATCGATATAGAGTGCTTGTTTATGCAATACTACCCATTGTTTGCCTGTTTGTTGTCAGAAGGGACGATGTTATTTATCATTGTAAAAACCCTGTATTGATGCTTACGCCCATCTGATTGTGTTTCCCCGGAGAGGTTGCTTACTTTTCGTCGTCTGCCTTGTCAGTCCTATTTGTCGCCACAAAAACCGCGGCTTGGATTTTACAGAGGGTACCGGTCATTCCCTCAGGGCACCTTTCAGCGTGATCAAAATGCGTAGTGTGTGTCGCTTGAGGACGCAGCGTTCCGTTTGTCACAGAGGAGGACGGAGACGGCTGATTGGTCAGTCGTAGACAATCTCCTAGCAGAGTGTGGGTGGGTGGAGGTCCCTATAGGCGATATGAAATCTCACCTTGTAAAGAGAGGATACAGACCGCACGTAGCTCGACACCGCGTCGTGTCAGACTGCCGTCACGCACCGTCAACTACTCACGTGGTGCTTTTACCCATCCTCATTTGAGTATGTGACGTGACAACCGAGTGAGATGTGCCTCTGAGACGTAGTTCTCAGAATATCCACAACAATATTTGCTGAATTTTGTTCTTGGAAGAAGAGCTATATTGTTTACAAGATCATCCAGTTCTTTCTTTTGTCTTTTTTTAAAATTGATTACCACGGTCACGTATACCATTTAAAGAATAAGAAGAAAGGAGGATCACTCTAGACAATCTAAATGTACATGGTTTCATTTTCACCCATATAAACTATGCTGAATATGTTATTGTATTTTATAAATCCAACTTTCGGGGGTGAAAAATTGAAAAAAACTTGCGACAAAATGAAACACAGAGCGAACAAAATCCTCCTATGCATCTGAGTGGACAAGATCTGTCCAACATCCAGGTTTTCCCAGTTGATTGTTGCTGCTGAGTGAACATGTGACATGGACTTTATAGGATACGTTCTCAATACCAGAACGACCAATGGTACTGTTAGAGGAGAATATATATATTTATGTATACCACAATGGAATAGAGACGTCACTTCCGTTGCCGCTTCCGATGGTTTCCATGACACGGCACTAGGTGGCGTGAGAGAGTAAATTAGGTCACTGAAGTTGACCTAATTAGGGGGAACGGGGACACGGGTTCTCCTGTGTTCTGTACTGGGAAGGCATGGTCCCCTGTCTGTTAACACATCTGTACCACAACTGAAAGCTTTTTCTAGATTAAAGTGGTTGAGACGAGGCGTTATGTCCGGCTACCTTAAAAAAAAAAAAATTAGGGTAGAGAAAAATATAAGTTGGCTCGTACCCAAAAAAAAATGGAAATAATTTTCTCAATTAAAACCAGAGATGTCAGTTTTGCAGTCATTTCAGGTTCCAGGTATTGCTAGTGTACTAAGTCTTGATCATGTTAGAGATGAATAGTGAATAGAAGCAGGATTTGGATATTTTCCGGGTTTTTCTATAAATCTCACTGGGATGTCTACTGAAAAAGTAAATAAGTAACAGTAATTATTAGGGAGGATAAACTAGTAAGGGTATAATGAGGGACCAGGAAGTGCGTGACGTACTTAGTGTCAGCTCTAGACCACCCCACACTGCAGTCACAGACAGGGACAGGGGGTGGCTGGAGCGTCCTTGGTCGCCTGTTTTATCGTGCACGCACCACACACTTCAAAGCGCATCCCGAAAAGGTCACGGTTTGTTTGTCATTACAAGTAGTACGAAGCCAGCGCCACCGCCGCCGAGGCCAACAGTGAGGTGCTACTCGCCTACCCTGAGACTTCAGCCGCACTGTCAGGGTTTCCCCGCCAGAGGAGGATTCAGCGGCTCGATGCTGGGTACGTCCCCATCTCCCTCTCACCACCTGCCTCCCATCCCCGCCCCGCCGTCTTTGGGTACGCTCTCAGCAATAGGCCGAGCAAGTTATGTCGGTAGAGAGGAAACATTACATGAACCAATAATCGACTGGGGCGGTGAGGATGCCTCGGAACGCGGCCGCCTGTGAGCCGCTGCCTGCCCGCACGTTGGTCCTGAGTGAATCGTGGCCATTGTGTTATAAACGGTGCCTCCCGCCGCTGTCAGTGCACCTGTCACAGCTCCGCGACGACTGCGGTCTTAAAGGTGCGTGTCCGCGCCAGTGTAGCGGCAAGCGTCAGCTCACACGGCAGTGAGCGTGTCTCGGCCGGCAGAGCGGGGAGGCGGGGGTAGACCGGGCCTACCTGTCACTCGTTGTGTCGACCCTGCGCGGACCGGCTGAGGCCAGAACACGAAACCAGAGCACCAGGTCACAGCACGAGGTCGTATCACGAGGTCACAGCACGAGGTCATAACACCAAGTCATATCACGAGATCACAGCACAAGGCTATAACATGAAGCCATAGCACGAGGCCACAGCAGGAGTATGTAGCACTCACCAACAAGAGACCATAACACGAAGTAATGGCGTTAGAGTGTAATAGTATGAAGCCACAGTAAGAAGCCATAGTGAGAAGCCACAATGTAAAGCCATCGTTAGAAGCCACAATACAAGGCCATAATACGGAGCTACAGCATGAGACCATAGCGCGAAGCCACATAGCTGAAGCGAAATGATGAAGCCACACAATGATGCCTCACTAAAAGCTGTCTTTGATGCTGGGCCTGAAGGTGGGAGTAGTTGCCTTTACTTGGTGCCGCATGTGCCTTGATGCTGTGAGGTGCTGTGAAGGATCAGCGACCTGCCTTGACGTGTGAGATCAAAGTGTGATTTCTAGATGGGGTCACACTAAGATTTCTTTACCTGAATTCTCACAGTTATCACTTGGTATGAAGAAACTGTGATGTAAGCAGAAGATATCGCGGGGTGGTCTGTGACGATTTGATCCTGGTTTCTCAGAGCCAGGTGATGTCTTGGTCTAAGGTCAGTATAAAATGTCACTTACAAACTGTCATCATTAAAATACTCGCTTGGTAATGATATACATTTACACAAAGATATAGAGAGACATTTACCACCCCCCTGATATTTTTCCACCAAAGACAGAACGTGGTGAAATAATATGCCACTCTGCGTGGCATACTATTGCTTCGTGACGTCATGAAATATTAACCAATCGGCGGCCAGGATTTTAAACTTTTTCTGGTCATTCATTAAAACAACTCTTGTCACTACAATGGCCGGCACACCACTTCAACGTATTACTGGTGTGCTAACACTGGCGTACTACAGAGGAGTATCAGCTGTTTCTGTGTATTTTAATATTCATTCTTCTATTAGAAGAACAGGATGGGATAATTCTGAACAACAATCTTGTGATGTTCCTTGATTCTACCAGAATACACCTCTGCAAATTGTCAAGTCTTTGCACCTGTTTTCACCTGTACCCATCCCCATGACTATACTACTCACAGTCACGTAGACTCCTGTGTAGACCGCCATTATCGACACATAGAGCAATACCTCTACGCACAGTTTTTCCCACGTCCCAATGGTCAGTCTTCATATCAGTGTAAATCAGAGGAAAACATTCTCTTTAAGTTGTGAGTTCAAAATGAAAACCTAAAAGATAGTGAGTAATCTTTGCGCAATTCTCGCAATTTTATCTCTCGTGGTTGAGGCCAGACGTTCACTTAGAATAGCTTCCGGGTCTTCGCCCCTCTGGCCTGCACCTGGGACACTAACCTAGGGCCTGTTGGGGACTTAGGTGGCCCCAGCCCCCCGAATTTCTGTTCGCGATTTCCCAGTCCCATGCCTTAGTGTTGAAGACAACCCGAACAACGCATACTGACATGGGCACGGTAGTATCCAGTCCCCAAGTTAAAAGTTGCCAGGTCAGCAGATTTGCTATCATCACCTTCAGATGGTGCTGTGAGTGGAGTCCTAACGGCATTGCGTGCAGAGCCCTACATAATGCCCGCCACCCTCACCCTTATCTCTCACCGGAGCCTCTCTACCGAGTGCCCCTACTCTCTGGACAAGCGTTGCGGTGATAAAAGCCTTGTTTTATGAGTAATATTCATCCTGGACACAAAGCAGGCTGTCCAGACGAGCATTCATTAAATGGTATCGGCGAAAATCGGCCATGTCATTCGCAAAGGAATTTGTCATCAAACTGATCGTTTGCCAGGGCCAGTGATGGCTGAATGATTGGCTTCTCATAACTGGTTGGTATCCACTGAGTTTTTTTTTGTTTTTTTTAAAATACTCCTGAAATTTAATAAACGGTAATGGTTCTGAATGAAAGGGAAATGTACCAGACAGAGCTGAAAAGGAAAAAATCCCATGATAAAACACAGCACAAACATGGGGCAAAGTTGAGCTTCTTACTTTGTTTTTGTTATGTATTTGAGTTGTTGTTTTTTTGTTTTTTTTAAAAAGCCTGTGAGACTTCAAACAGATTCAAGCCGCACCTTTCTGTAAACAGCAACTATCCCTTAAGTGACGACTTTGTTACTGAGAGGGTAGTTTAGATGGGACTTGTATGACTCACGCTCAGCCTAGAACCTCCACCATGACAAGTACGTGTGTTTACCACGGTTAATTTGACCTGACCTCCAGGAGAAAGAAGGGTCAACTTCTGGTTGGCTGTTTAAACAACCAGGAATGTTATTATCCACCTAATACAGAGTTTCCATAGAAAACACATAGGGAGTATGTATGGACATACCCGGAGCATATGAATATGTTGTATAATCTGGGGGCGCATACGGGAAAATAGTGGATGAGGAATACAATGTAGACTGGCTTCAGATAAAAGCGGTTGTATACATGCCAGAACATCCAAAATGTTTGGGGAACACAGAGGGACTATTTTTTTCTGTATTTAATGTTCATCTCAAGGGCATTTAACTTGAGAGTAAGTCAATCTTTTGCTTTTATAGCCTTTTGGTTGTGACGAGTCCGGAGCGTCTGTACAGTGGCCCACTGTTGCCGGGAAGTAGGCCGCCTCTATGCAAGTGTTTCTAAGGATGGGGTCGCAATGGTATTATTTCCCTCATTCAGCCAATCCTTAGGAATTTCCACCACTTATGTTTTCAAACATAAAGGGTGTTTTCGCCACATCTTTTCATTCAGTCATCTCTATGTTTAAAAGGGAAGACAGGCCTCTGTGGCGATCTGTACACTGTTATTGGGAAAAGGTAGGTCTGGATAACTTTCTAAGATATTGAAGGGTATATGTGTCGAGTATTGTCTTCTGTATTAAGGACCTAGGAGGCCTTCGCTGTACATTACCAATGTCAAAGACACAATGACATCTGGCACTTCTCAACTCTGACCAGGAGAGGTAAACACTTCTGAACGGTCAAGGACAGTTGGGCCTCACTCGCTGTCACTTCGTCAAGGAGAGATGGAGCCTGGGTCCCAGTCACACTTGTCAATAGGAGGTATGCCCTTGCTCCCTGTCACCCTTTTCAAGGACAGATAGGCCCATAATACACATAACCCTTTATAAAGCCTTGGGGCCTAGACTAGCTAGGTGTAGACCTTAAGAGTAAGAGAGTAAGAATTTAAACACAGATGTACTAGGGTCGGATTTTTGAAACCTGCTAAATTCCGCTTTGATCGTGGGATAAAACATGCAAATTTTTTTTTTAGAATAATACTTCTTTTTATATTTTATGTTAACCACCTACTAAGTACCTTCCAGAAAAACATTATTCCAACAAAATCAGATGAATGGTTTAGATTTGAGAGCCTTTTGAAGTTGTGTATAATACTGCAGTTTGTCCAGCCCCCTAAATATTGGAAATTTCAAGAAATGTTATAAATGCTTATAACTTAAGAAAGACTAATATTATATGGTGACACACATTATATTTTACCCAGAATACCTTAATCATATATTAGATTTAAAAGAAAAGCTCTGAACCATATTTGGGGTGTTGGGCAACACAGGGGTGTCGGACAACACGAGGGGTGTCGGACAACACGTTAATAGAATTGCTCAGAACAATGAGAAAAATTAAATTTGAGGCTATAATCCTTTATATCTTTAATGATGTGATAATAAGCTATATTTAACAAAGCACACCACTCAATTACTGATAAAAAAACAACCCCAAAATCATAACTTATATCACAGCATGTTGTCCGACACCCCGGGGTGTCGGACAACACGTTTTCAGTTTTTGAACCATAAAAAGTATAAAAAAATTATTTAGAAAAAAATCAACCTGGGTATTCATGAGTGGTAGGGGTTCTTAACATAATCAGGGATATTTGTTATTCCATTATGATTATTAGTTCTTTTATACATCCTTTAGAGATGTGTGGTCCAACACACCATTTTTTGGAAAAATATCATCATGGAATCATAATGTTCTGATATCAGAATGGAAATTCCGATTGTGTTGAAACTTTCAGGTATCACAGCCAGGATTCTTGTCAGCATTGTACAATAAAGGAAAATTAATTTCTCTCAATATATTCAATTAGTATTGTCCACTGAAAGTCGGGGTGTTGAACAACATGCTCTATGGGTCTCTATGTTGGAAAATTTGAAGGTCCTAGATATTTTTCACCATTTTAATATTTTTTCAATCTTTTACCAATTTTCTAAATTATATTGTCTACACTTCTCATGACATATGCTTTAAACATGTTGATAAATACAATTGGCTCAAAATTGTGTCTCCCAGATTTTGAACAAAGTGAAAATCACTAGAAAATCACAGTTTTTGTTGATTTTCGGAAGGAAAAATTCCTCAGAACTCTACAAAACCCTATGTTGGAAAGAAAGACTATCAAAAGATGCACCAGATATTTTCATTTTTACATTGATGAGATACGTTTATACAATATGAACCTTGAATAAGCTTATTTTGGCAATTTAGCAGGTTTCAAAAATCCGACCCACTAGGTACTACTATAAGTCAAGAACCTACCTGATTTTAATAACAGATTGTTCAGCTTATATACAGACAGCAGGTGGTATCTTCCTACAGGGTTAGCTTGCAAGTTCTGTGTTGTGATTGGCTGTTGAGGCAACAGCCAATGAGGACTGACCAGAGGACTAACCAGAGGACTGACCAGAGGACTGTTGCATATGCCAGGAGGGCCGCTCATGTTACTAACAACTCCTGTCAGAGTGCCCTGCCCCCATGTGGCCAGACGGGGAGCTAGAGCGACCAATAATGAGGACAAACATGCCATTCACTATATGGCTGCCATACAATAAATATCAAGACAGGGAGGAGGTTCTACAAAGTGGCAACTGTCTTGATGCAGTCATTTTGGTACGAGTAAATAAGGGAAATATAGATGATTAATCTCATCGCATAGAAACCAAGATGGGGATGTGGAGACCAGAACTTTACACCTTGTCAGTGAAAGGTTTTGTTTTTCAGGTTTTCAAGGAAGGGTGGGTCCTCTCTCTCTCTCTCTCTCTCTCTCTCTCACCCTTGTTAAGACTACCTGTTACCCTTGTCAATGGGAGGAAAGCCCATATTACCTGTCACCTTTGACAATGACATGTGGCCCATATTACCTGTCACCTTTGTCAAAGACATGCAGGCCCATATTACCTGTCACCTTTGACAATGACATGTAGGCCCATATTACCTGTCACCTTTGTCAAAGACATGCAGGCCCATATTACCTGTCACCTTTGACAATGACATGTAGGCCCATATTACCTGTCACCTTTGACAATGACATGTGGCCCATATTACCTGTCACCTTTGTCAAAGACATGTAGGCCCATATTAACTGTTGCCCTTGTCAGTGGGAGGAAGGCCCTTGCTACGCGGCACACTCATCAAGGACAGAGGTCTTCGAGCACAGCTGTGGACACGATATTCCTCACCTCTACGCACACGTACTGAGGTGCTCCTTACTGCTGCCTGTCTGCTCACACAACACACAACACACGGCACTCACAGCCCACGGCCCGGTCCTATTTCCAGTCCGCCAGTGCGCCTGTACCCGGCGTCCTGCCTGAAAACACTGACAACACACCGAGCACAAGCTCATCATAGCAACCTGTCAGAGGGGCAAACCTGCTCGTGGATTGTTCCCATGGCAACATGGCGGCTGTAAACACCGCCCGATTCACATCCAACACACACCTCCCCCACCCCGCCAAGCCACCCTGATTCACACCCAACAACACTCACACCTCCCCCGCCCTGCCTGGCCAGCCCAATACACACCCAACACTCACCCCGCCACTCCAATTCACACCCAACACACTCATACCTCCCCCGCCCCGCCCGCCACCCTGATTCACAGCCAACACTCTCACACCTTCCCCACCCCGCCCCGCCAGGCCACCCCGATTCACACCCAACACACTCACACCTCCCCCGCCCCGCCCAGCCACCCCGATTCACACCCAACACTCACCCCGTCACCCCGATTCACACCCAACACACTCATACCTCACCCTCCCTGCCTGCTACCCTGACTCACACCCAACACACTCTCACCTCCCCCGCCCCGCCCAGCCACCCCGATTCACACCCAACACACTCTCACCTCCCCCGCCCCGCCCAGCCACCCAGATTCACACCCAACGTACTCATACCTCCCCTGCCCCGCCCACCACCCCGATTCACACCCGACATACTCACACCTCCCCCGCCCTGCCCAGCCACCCCGATTCACACCCAACACTTACCCCGCCACCCCGTTTCACACCCGACACACCCACACCTCCCCCGCCTTAACACTCCCGTGTTCCCGTCTTCTGCTCACACAGACGTTTAAAGTGCTCTTCTCGGCCTGTGTTCTCTGCGTTTGCTGATTGTGTGTGTTTTTATTTCATTTTTTTAATTTCTCTTTGTTGTGTGGAACCAGAGAAGTGGCTCTGTGCTGGAACTTAGCGAGGGCAGTTTTCCACTTTTCTATGGAAATCCAATTTTCGTTTTTCAGTACATAACATTTCTTTTCCTTGTGTAAACTAAGATAACATCAATTACGCATCAACAAATCATTGGCTTGAACCTCCCCACAAACCCTCAGTTCTATGCCGTGGCCAATACCAGCGATTTCCACGTTTTCCCAGTCTCTCTTCGGCAGCAAAGTCCACAAGAAAATGAACTTCTTTTCTCTGAACCGAAATAAAGATTATTACGACGTGGCGATAACACCTCTATGTTTCGGAACCAAATAACATCCCTATGAACGGATCTGCAGGACTGAAGATTTATTTTTATTGTTTTTTTTATTTGTTTTGTTGTTGTTGGATGAGACTTACCAATTTAGCAGGAAGAAGGATGATGATTTGTTATATGCACCTAGCAGGGTGCAGTGCCGGTTGTTGTGAGGGATCGGCTGAGCCTGTGGTGCACCATGACGCGGACTCGGCCCCGGACTCGGCCCCGGACTCGGCCCCGGACTCGGCCCCGGACTCGGCCCCGGACGTCCTCCCGGGGTGTCGGCGGCCGGCCGCTCGTGTCCTGCTGAATGAGCGTGCTCAGGGCGTTTAGTTTCCGCCTGTATCTGTGTGGATATTTTTGTTTATGTGTACGTTTCCTCAGGCGTGGTTCCTCCTTCCGTCGTCGGCGGTGCGTCTTGGCATCGAGCTTTCCGTCATGTGGTCCTGTGGAGGTAGATTTGCTCAAGTCTCATCATCAAGATTTATCAGAGATGAGAGTTGTCTACTTATCCATGGAAATCCAACAAAAAATGATATCATTGTATAGATTATATCACAAAACCAAAAGGCCTGATTTTTAATGAAAGGTGGTATCTAATGATGCTTTTAATATCAATTGAGCCTCATTCACCTTTCTTGTTGATATTAATTATATATATATATATATATTTATTGTTGATATTAATTTAGCCTCATTCACGTCAAGGAGACCGTGGTCTGAACCTTCCCCACAGACCGTCAAGTCCTACGTGGTAGGCAATGGCGATATGTTTTTGATATTTCCTTGCTCTTTCTCTAAGGCATGATTTACCACATGAATTATTTCCTTTTTTCTGACTCCAATTAACATCCTTATCAAGAAAATACCCTAAATCAGTTAAGTCTCTAATCTGTAATCCTCGGTAGAGATGGATTGAAGGGCAGATATATATTTCCCCGGGCGTTTGTGAGATTAGTGTAAATCCGAAGAGAAAATTAGCTGTAAGCGGAGGCAAGAAATTAACTTAGAAGAGCTGAGAATGCGGCCCAAAACCACGGCGCATTTTCCAGATTTGTTGTCCTTTGTAAGCCCCCTGCCTGGGAGAGGGAGGGGTAGGACACAGTGACTGGGACCACTGTGTTATGTAAAGGTGAGTCATAGGCGAGTCATGGTCTATTATCCTACAGCGCAGTCGCTGCCTTACAATGTAAACAACGAGTGTACAATGTACAGGTGCCTCCTGTCATATACAATGTACATTCCAAACAGCGAGCTTCTTATCTACTGACATTTCATAGTTTCTACAGACATTTCATAGTTTCTACAGACATTTCATATGGTTTATAGACATTTCATATTCGAACACGTCCTTCTTGCTTGTCCTTGGTGCGACTCGAGTGAGGGCGACTGGGAGAGAGTTGAGGTCATTTCAGTCTCACTACTCATGCGGCTCCGAGAAAACAAAGTAGGCTCAATAAAAACGGCCATTCCCCTGACGAGGCAGTCTGTGGCAGCAACGTCAAAATACTCCCCGGGAATAGGAGATATATTGCTAGCTGAGGATGAAAGGCGAGAAAAGCAGCACAATATACATCCCTTTTGTAAGAGTAATTAGAATTGTGTTTTGAAAGCCGAGGATGAAGAGATTCTACACCTCACACTACCTCTGACTCTACTGTCTGGCAGCATTGTTATAGCCACCCGCCATTACTTTACCTCCTATTTTGGATCAGTGAGACCATTTTAGGTATAATTCATGAGATTTAAGGCCATTGGATTATGGAATTAGATATAGTATCACTATCTTAGAACAAACAAAAAAATCACCTACAAAAGCAGAAAAATGAGGGATTTGTTTCCGTAAGATCATTATATTCAGGGACCAGTTTACGAGATGTTAGCGTCCTGTATGATGGGATAGACTTTAGACGGTGTCCCCGTACGGCAAGCTGAACGACGGTCGAGCAACGCAGTGTGACAAGCCGATCATACGAGTGACTGCGCCCCGAGCAGCCATGTCTGTAGTATCCCCACTGTGGACTCAACTGGTTTCTATAGTATCCACAGGACCCAAGAGCATTCTAGAAGGAAACAATTGTTTCTCCACATGGAACCGATGGTTCCACTGTCTTCTCTCTGGAAAGCAGAGAGAAAAGGGACGAGAACTGGGAAAGCACAGAGACAATATTAGAAAATCTCTTATTCTGAAAGAGAATATAATAAACATAGAATAGCTTTTCACTCTGCCAGTTTTCAAGTTATTTCTGATTTCCTCGTTTTTGTATTTAAATTATCATCATATTAGCTAGTGAACCTGGCAGAATTGGGTGGGTACTTTGTTCTTTTTCCTAGACCTCACTGCCGTCAAGTACTAAAAATATCTTCCATCTTCTCCAGTTGAAACATTCCAGGGAGAAGCATCCTAAACGTGAACCCAGTACATTGTCTCATTTCACTGAGCTCACCCGTTGGCATTACGATGGCGTTCGGCTGCAATTCTAAGTGAATTAATTGTAGAAGAGTGGCCCTGCTGGCGTTCCCGGTGTCGGCTAACTAACTGAGAGCGCCAGTCTGGTTTCGTTCTGAGTTCGTCATTTCCACAGACAATAGCTGATAAGCCGGAGATGGCCGGGTGTGATGCTCTGTCTATGGCCTTATCTCTAAGTAGTGTGATGCTCTGTCTATGACCTTATTTACGAGGTGAGATGCTCTGTCTGTGACCTTATTTACGGGGTGAGATGCTCTGTCTGTGGCCTTATTTACGGGGTGAGATGCTCTGTCTGTGGCCTTATTTACGAGGTGAGATGCTCTGTCTGTGGCCTTATTTACGGGGTGAGATGCTCTGTCTGTGACCTTATTTACGAGGGGTGCGATGCTCTGTCTGTGGCCTTATTTACGAGGGGTGAGATGCTCTGTCTGTGACCTTATTTACGAGGGGTGCGATGCTCTGTCTGTGACCTTATTTACGAGGTGAGGTGCTCTGTCTGTGACCTTATTTACAAGGTAAGATGCTCTATAGGTGGCCTTATTTACGGGGTGAGATGCTCTGTCTGTGGCCTTATTTACGGGTGAGATGCTCCGTCTGTGACCTTATTTACGAGGTGAGATGCTCTGTCTGTGGCCTTATTTAGGGGGGTGAGCTACTGTTCATGGCCTTATTTAAGGGAAGATCTGTTCTGTAGGTGGCCTTATTTACGAGGTAGGATACTCTCTGTGGCCTCATTTACAGACTTGACCTTGAGACGTGGGACCTGCTTTGCCTCACGGGAACTCTGCCAGACTGGTGGCACTACCTGGTGGGGGTATTACCAGTGGCGGCGGGGCGGCGAGCGGGGAGTTTTGCGGGCAGGCTGATGGGGATGGACAGAGCTTTGACAACAGTAGGCGCCGGTGTGAGATGTAAGTGCATAGTGTTAACGGAGTGCCACAACAACTACTGTAAGTTCTCCTACCGTTTAAATCTTACCATCGGCCTTCCCTGACAGTCAGCTTCTTGTGATACGTTCTTAACGTGCTTTTGCATTGCGATACAAGTATTTCATATTACAGGCGGCATGTGATTTTCCTGGATTTTCGTATTTTTTGACAACACAAGGGATTCACAAGTTAATGTAAAAGCAGTGGAGAAAATCTGTGGGGTTTTCTTCTTCCTTTTTTTTGGGGGGGAGTGGGGGATGCTTATTTCAGTTGGGGTCAGGAATTGGCACGTTCCCTAAACCCCTAGGCAGCCCCCCAAACCACTCTGCCAATATTTCTGGGTTCTGTTCTTTGCAGTTTCCCAGTGCCATACTGATATCAATACTGGTTTCTCTTGGTGAGGTCAGGGGTGTAATATGAGATTCTGTATCGCACACTGGGTGATATACAGCTGATTTAGATATAGCGAGCTGCTCGGGTGATGACCGCTGAACCAGCCACGCCCACTTACATGAAAAATAACACCCAGAAATCTGGGACTGGGTCAACCTTAGTGCAACTGAAATAACGCCAGTGTGTGTCTGTGAAGTATTGTTAAAATACTGGTGTGAACTGTCTCTAAAATAACAATTGGTTGTCATGTATGATTTTATTGAAATAACTATGTGAAATGTCTCTATAATCAATTCCGCACTCATGATTATGATTATATTGAAAAAGTGGTGTGAAATATCCCTAAATTAATCCCACAATGATAATTATTGGTAAGGTTTTCTTGAAATATCAATATGAAAATTTCCAAAATCAAGTTCCAAAGTAGCAATTTTGTGGCAATATTTATTAAAATGAATGCGCGAAATATCTCTCTATTTATTAAAACCGAGTTTTAGATGAATATCTGACAAGGCAAAAATGAAAAGTACTACTCTAAAAAAAAAAGAGGGAAAAAAGAAGACAATATGGGAATTAGTCTACTGCTGCTTCTATATAACATGCTCATAGTTATCACCCAAGACACACTGCAGGACCCTGGAGAGGACGATGTTGACGCATCTCGCCGTCCTCCTCCTGGTGATGAATGTCCGCGTGTCTCACCTCTCCCGGGTCCGGCCACGCCCGCCGCCGTGCGCCCTCACTGAGACTGATAGACGGACCAGCCGAGAGGCGGCCCGCTCAAACACCTGTAACCCCACCTGAATACCCCCCGTTAACTCACCTGTAACCCCACCTGTAACCCCACCTGAATACCACCTGTAACCCCACCTGTAACCCCACCTGTAACCCCACCTGTAACCCCACCTGTAACCCCCACCTGTAACAGCCCCACCTGCCCAGCCACACCTGCCTAGCCACACCTGCCCAGCCACACCTGTCCAACCCCACCTGCCCACCCTTACCCGCCCAGCCCCACCTGTAGCCCCACCTGCCCAGCACCACCTGCCCAGCACCACCTGTAGTCCCACCTGTAGCCCCACCTGCCCATCCTCATGCAGGGTGCTCCAGTAGGGGCGGGGTGCAGGTAGGGGCAGAGTGCTCCAGTAGGGGCGGGGTGCAGGTAGGGCCAGGGTGCTCCAGTAGGGGCGGGTGCAGGTAGGGGCAGGGTGCTCCAGTAGGGGCGGGGTGCAGGTAGGGGCGGGTGCAGGTAGGGGCAGGGTGCTCCAGTAGGGGCGGGGTGCAGGTAGGGGCGGGTGCAGGTAGGGGTAGGGTGCTCCAGTAGGGGCGGGGTGCAGGTAGGGGCGGGCGCAGGTAGGGGCAGGGTGCTCCAGTAGGGGCCGGGTGCAGGTAGGGGCGGGGTGCTCCAGTAGGGGCCGGGTGCAGGTACGGAGGGAAGGTTCTCCTCCAGTAGAACTCTGGGTGGTCTCAGACGAAAACACAGAGCTAGACGTGCTGAAGTCTCTAATTATGAGCATTGCTTAAATAGTTCAACAAAACTAGGATGAAGTAACATTACAGTATACAACCCTCCCCTGACAGGCCCAGGAGTCCAGGCTGAGGTGGCGTGTAGGGGAGGGGGAGGGAGGCGGTGGCGGCAGACAGGGCGACAGACACAGGGACTGACGTCCACTGCAGAGCGTGCACAGCTCCAACTCGCCGGCCGTTCACGCTGCTTTACACACCTCGACCGTTAGGCTCAGGGCGCATACAAGTATTTGGTTTTCCGAATTCCGGTATTCCGACATTTCATGTGCACGGAACAACACTCGCAGTCTCAAAAGATATATATCGATTCATAACCATTCTGTCCCAAAATAATGTTATAAAGGATTTTTTTAAAGGGTTTTGAATTTCCGATTTTTCCTCAACCCGGACTTTCATACCTGCTGGCCTATGGCTTCCAACAAACCTACCAGTGGAAAACGTGCTTATAAGTTTAACCTGTGTCTAGAACACCTCCGCTCCGCCCGCCACTGCCCGCCTCTCCCTGAGGCAGTCCGGGGTAGGCACAGTCCGGCGCCCAGTCGCCCCGCTCCCGGGTCGGACTGACGGGGCTCCCGGGTCGGACTGACGGGGCTCCCGGGTCGGACTGACGGGGCTCCCGGGTCGGACTGACGGGGCTCCCGGGTCGGACTGACGGGGCTCCCGGGTCGGACTGACGGGGCTCCCGGGTCGGACTGACGGGGCTCCCGGGTCGGACTGACGGGGCTTCCGGGTCGGACTGACGGGGTCACGACAAGCCGAGGCTCTCGTTACGAGTTCTCTCCTCTTTACGTCCATAGACCGCATTAGTCCTGACGTCATTTTGGGGCCAAACAAATCCCAAACTCTGAGAAGCACTGCATAAACGTAACATAATGGCATGGTAGGGTTAAATATACTGTAGAATTAAAAAATTCGAGATGTCTAGATGCCGACTCATGCACTTATGAAGGGATATCCCCTGGGATATCCTAATGTTTGGCACCAGAACGGAGGGAAACCCCAGTCAAATGACGTCACACTAATGCGGTCTATAGTCATTAGAGTGTCGGCTCACACTCACTCTCCGCCCAAGACACTAGAAACCTAACGCCGTGTCTTTAATCACAAGATGGTGTTTACTATTCTAATTGGCCAGAGGTGCACACATTTAACAGCGCTTAGTCGTGATATAATTTCTCCCTTTTTTTAAAAAGTTGTGATAAGTTGTTACATTCTTCTTCTTTTTTTCAAAGCATTAGAGGGGTAATTGCAAATAGTATAGATTGGTTAACACGGGGGGCTTATATGGCTGAGAGATATTACAACGTTTATATTTCAACGTTAGTTTACCTCTGCACGGTATCGGCCTCAGCACCCAGTGCTTTGTGTGGCGGTATTTAGTGAGCGAGCACTGAGCGCAGTATGGCTGGTCTCTCCTTCTACAATTGGTCGATGTTGATTTGTCAAGATCTGCCCGCGCTGCCTGTTTGTCCTCGGCTTAGCTCCTACTTGTTTAATGTCTGGTCTCAAGCCGCCCGAGTTGACCTGCTAAATCCTACCCACGTGCCCCTGGGATAGCTTCCTGAAATTTGTCTTGGGAAATTCTCCAGAAAACTAGTTACCTCAGCAGTTAAACTGGTTTAAATGGATCAAAATATAGGTTCTGCTTTTGACATAGAATCATAGCATCTCCATGGCTCACTTACTATCAGTACTTCGTATCGTGATCCAGGTGCCTTCTTTTATTTTCGCAGAATTATTAAAACTGCATTGACGAGGAGAAAACTTCCCCCGTTTGTTCTCGGAACTCGTGTCTGGAGCCATCCTTTGTTGTATAACTCCATCATCCCTGTTTTTCCCCTAACTTCTTCACCCTTACTTACCCCCACCCCTGCCTGCTTATATAATTCTTTATTTCATCTGCGGAAAGTCGTTGTCATTGATAATTATAGACGGGTCCTTTCACATAGCACAGGAAGTAAACAGAAAAAAAGGAGAGAGAAAACCTCCATTCCGGTGATGAGGGAGAGTTGAAAGCTGAAGGTGATGCTTGTTTACAAACAGAAGAGGACGGACTCCGGAGTGAACCCACACACCTGAAGTGTACCTCTCACGTCATGGGCAGTGCATCTGATAACTTTAAAAGTAAATGTAATTATTAATAGTCTAATTGGTAGAATAAATACTCAATATTATCATGTTTCTCATATTAGTATGAGTTTCCGCCGTGTAGTGGAGGTATAGTAATATCCAAGCGTGAGCGAGGATATCGCATGTATTGTCTTGGATACCTTAGCACAGGAGACATGGATGTATTAACAGGGCTCTACTGTATCTTACACAGCAGTCATGGTGTCTTAGTGGGGTCCTACTGTATCAGACACATCAGTCCTGGGTGTCTTAGTGGGGTCCTACTGTATCTGACACAGCAGTTATGGTGCCTTAGTGGGGTCCTACTGTATCTGACACAGCAGTCCTGGTGCCTTAGTGGGGTCCTACTGTATCTGACACAGCAGTCCTGGGTGTCTTAGTGGGGTCCTACTGTATCTGACACAGCAGTCCTGGTGCCTTAGTGGGGTCCTACTGTATCTGACACAGCAGTCCTGGGTGCCTTAGTGGGGTCCTACTGTATCAGACACAGCAGTCCTGGTGTCTTAGTGGGGTCCTACTGTATCCAGGGATGCCAGTTTGTAGGATTTTGCCTACATGTAGGATTTTCATTTTAGTCTCAAAGTGATGAAAAGTTCAAGAAATTGTATGTTTTGAGAAATGTTTTGAGAACAAAATAGACTCCAGGTTCCCTGAAATCTAAATCTTAGATAAACTTGTTCTGTAATCTTTCAAAATTCCGAATTTAGCTACCCCGAGTACACTCAGTTAGAGGCCCTTTGGAACCCAGTGCTCCAACCTAGAACTGTAGGATGGTAGGATTCCTGTAGGAAATGCTCCTACGGATAAGGGCAAACTTGAATACTGACTTCTGATTGACTTAAAATATATGCCCAATAATCTGCTAGGAGAGTGATGGGGATTCCCCATACACCATGTGCGTTTTAGGTGATACATAGACTGGCCTCAGTCCCCATGTAGGAATTTTCTCTGACCCCCAACTAGCATCCCTGTGTATCAGACACAGCAGTCATGGTGCCTTAGTGGGGTCCTACTGTATCAGACACTGCAGTCATGGTGCCTTAGTGGGGGTCTACTGTATCTGACACAGCAGTCATGGAGCCTTAGTGGGGGTCTACTGTATCTGACGCAGCAGTCATTGTGCCTTAGTGGGGTCCTACTGTATCTGACACAGCAGTCCTGGTGCCTTAGTGGGGTCCTACTGTATCAGACACTGCAGTCCTGGGTGCTGGGCCTCTGAGCAGTGAGCGGATGACCCGAGAGACTGCGCAGTTCGAGGCCCTCTGTTTTAATTGGGAAGTTAATTAGCGACCTGCCGAGGCGCGGGACGGGCGTGGACATGATCGACGTATTGATCCGCCTGTATGGGGCTCTGTTGTGTGGGTGTTTACCCCGGGGATGTAGCATGTTGTGTGCAACACAACTCTCATCCTGCTAATGGTGGGTATTCAGTACAGTAATGGTGGGTGTTCAGTGCGGAATCGTTACTTCTAGTCGGTCCAATCAAGTAACCAGTACACTTCTATACCATGATTTTATTAGTGATTACTATTTTTTTCTAACTACAAATTTATCTTTAAGAAATACGGGGAACGAAAAAATTACGGAACTTGAAAATAAAACATAATAAGTGATCACAAATTCCTTGACCGCCTTCCTTGCTCAATTTGTAACCACAGTTTTAATAATCATTACAGATTCAGTGAAGTATGATACTGGGAGTCATGTTATTAGGAACATGAATCTTTAACATCTACAGAAACACATGGGTCTCTGTATGATTTCTTAAAAGGTACCAGTCTTTGGAATATGTATGTATACAAATGGTATCTGAATTAAGTACCAGAATTCGTTTTGCCAAGCATGGCTGCATGTGTGATGTGAGAATTAGGCGCCGGGGCGAGCTCGTCTACCTGACCCAGATCTAGGAGGGCGTGTGTCGAGCGACTGGCGAGTTATTCCCAGCTATTTCCAGCCCGTGGTTGTCTATTTCCATCCTATTTTATCAGCGACACTCCATACAGTGAAGGTAATTATTGATGAGCCACACACAAACACATCCCGTGACTGCAGGCAGTGCTATTGACCGAGTGGAGATCCTGTGATCACCACGCCCTGGACCGAGGCCAGTCCTGGTGGTACTCTCACACCCAACACGTGGTTCCCACGCTCAGAGAATATCCCGGGATGTCGTGGGAAAAATACCTGCCAAACACCACTGGACTCGTAATCCCAAGGTCGACGGCCTTTGTGGGTTCGAGTCCTACTGCAGCCACTTTTCTCTTTCACCCCCAGCAGTGGTAGATTTACTGCTATATCAAAGGCCAGTCCTTCTCTTACCATTTCTATGTGGGGTACAGCCACTTTTCTCCTTCACCCCCAGCAGTGGTAGATTTGCTGCTATATCAAAGGCCAGTCCTTCATGTCTATGTGGTGTGGGAAGAAAAGAAAAATCTCACCTTGGTAAATGTGTAGGGGTGAGATTTCCACCTAAATTTATCTCATAGATTCGGTCAAACCCAAGGTAAGTTTAATAGAACATATTGGACATTAAACTACCCAAACAAAGAAACAAACCATGAAAATGAGAATTTTACCAAAGGCCAGGGAAAACTGGCAATGGTCATGGGAAATCAGGGCAACTACTGGTGGTTTATTCTCTTGGCTATGACAGCCTTCTTGTTGAGATTGTGGAGGCCATCTTTGAAAAAAAAAACACAAAAAATAATATCCTTGGATTTGTACCAATCAAGCAACACTTTGCTTGTTATGCAGGTGAATTATTCCTGTTAAGATGAGGTGATAACATTCTGTTTAAACATTCGACAATTATGTCATTATGCTATGTTGAGGGGGCACCATATCTGATATTTCTGATAACATTGCAAGCAATTCTTCCCTGCATCGTGAGTGGGAAATCCAGTTCAGAACAGGGACGTCGCCCCTGAATCGGACCAGTGGTACACATGTTCCGCGATTAGTGAAAGACATACTCAAGAATCTGAGGGGATACGACTGCGATAGTTAGCCGAGTGTTGGCCGGTGATCGGGTCGGGTTCGCGGTCATTACTCCACTCAGCTAATTGAACAAATTGGGCGTTAAACTACCCAAACAAACTCAGCTCCACGAATAGCACGCGATTCACCCGCGATGTAACCGCGAACTGCCTCGCACCTAATGTTCGGCCCTCAATCCGCTGTTACGGCGTTGTTTTTTTTATACAAGTTTGTTGGGTTTTTTTGCTGGATCAAAGATGGCTTTTGAAGTGTCATAAAATGGGCTTCAGGCAGGTGGCAGAACAAAACTTTTGGTTGTGAAGGCAGTACGAAGAGAGATATGAATACCACGGTTTTGTGAAAACCTAGATACACATAATAGCACGTTGAATGCATCCCTGACATCAGGAGCTTTACTTTGATACCAAATACAAGTCTTTTTGTATTTTTTGAGTGGCCTAAATTGACCTAATGTGAAAAAACGAACTTACCTCGACCTGTTTCTCTCTATCGTGGTCGTACAGCGGAATGGTGAAGAACACAATCTGCCGCGTCCACCAAATTGTCCCTGAGGCCATCTTCCTTGCCAAGGTTCATTTCAAATGTTTTTATGCGGAAAAGTTTATAATTGAAAAAAAAAAGAGAGTTATTTCTAACCTTTAAGTCTGTACGATAAGTCGCCTAAATAGGTGTTGTGTAAGGAAGATTAAGAACAATAGTAAGGCGGCGTTGGGCTGTACTGACTGATGGATGAGGCGATACGTGCCCTAATCTTCCTGATTGATATTTCAAGGCTGAGTTCAGTTTGAAGGTTTTATCACGGAGAAGACAGCGCAGAATTAACGCCGCTTAGGGCTCGGTGTGCGATCAAATGTCCGCTTTCAGATAACAACCAGGCCCTAATGGTTGTTGTCTGTACCTCGTTCTCAATGCGCCACTCCACTATTCCCACCAACACATTCCGGAAAAAAACAAAAAAAAACAATAAAACCTGCATACTTCGTCTTGATAGGAATTCCACAGCAATGAAGTTTATGATATTTCATTTTATTATATACCCATGCAGTATATTTGATAATTACGTGCTGCTGCTCCCCATGCCGTATGAATTGTATACTCAACCCTGTGCGGTACACTGTTATACTGCACACGTTGAAATCTCAGCAGCATGTGGGCATTCACGCTGACCTATCTTCTATCACAACATACAGTAATATTTGATTGATTTTGGGTATATAATAAATATAGAACGACCTGACCATGCTGTACATGCTATAAAACGAGATGAGGAATTGTTGTTCTTTACGGAACGAGGCCATAGTAACTTTATTTTGTAACTCTCTGATTGCGCACTTGAAAAAGTCCCTAGGCTCGTAGGAACATCAATTCCCCTTCAGTAATGGTAAGTACCTCGGGTAATTATCTGTTATCCTGAAGTAAAGACATAGTTTCATGATTCTGGTCATGATAACTAGTGGAAAGGTTATACAAATACATGAAGTAATAACTGTTGGTTGAGTCAACTCTATATTAAAAAAAAAGAGGAAAATATATAGTCCATTGATGCTAGAAAGTACTGTTCTTCCATAATATTGAAACACATTGGGGAAAAAAAACAACTCAAAAGCAAGCAGGGCCCGCATCTAGCATATCTAAGACGACAACACAAACTGAAAGTTTGATCACCAGTGTCACATACCTGTCGTCCAAGTCGTGCGAGCGTGAACATGTGTCAAATTCTTCATCATATCTAAAAATAGGTAGATCCTGACGTCGCAATAACTGGAACTGCCTTTCCTTGCAGTGCCTGTTTGTCCCCAGCCTGCTTACATCCAGCCGGCGAGCGAGGCTTCTGTAACCTGAATATGACTGTGAGAATGTTAATGGCGTGAACGTCAAGTGCCGCTCTCTTTTAAGGAGATAAGAGAGCTTAGATCCGGTATTCAGATAAGAGCACGATACTTATGGGGAAATGGCCCTGAAGTGGAGGTGTGGGCCACGGGTGAAGGCGGTGTAAACATCATTACATTTTATTGTAATTTGAAGCCGCCTGTACGGAATATCATTGACACTGGAGAAAATACAATGTATGATTTAAAACCGATAACTGCGACTTCAGAGTATTTACCTTGGAGATACGTTTAAAGTCAACAAGTGTCCTAAACATTACTTTGAGGAGACTTTAGAAACACACGACATTTTCAAGACTCCGCAGTAACTTTATTATCACTAAACCTGAAGGTGATAAAATGTATGACCTTAAAACGACATTAGATTTTTTTTTTTTTTTTTTTTCTATTTGTCAACAACTTGACACCAGGCGAGTCACCATGACACGCCGCTGTCACCGATGTCGTAATAGAACGAACAGAAATGTGACGTCAGCCGATCCCAAACAATCAGCTCATTCAAGCGGTAGCTGCCATACACTTAACACCTAGCCTCGTATAGAACATTAAAACGACATTAGAATACAAACAGTGTGTGGCCCACCGATACATTTAAAGCCAATGAGAGCACTTCAGTCATTATTTTGAGGATGCTTTAGTTCAGACTCCGCTGTAACCAATATCGCTAAGCCTAGAGAAAATAAACGTATGATCTAGAATCGATGGAAACGACATTAGAATACAGAGCAGTATCCTAGAGATACAGTTTAAGCCAATGAGAGCGCTTCAGTCATTACTTTGAGGAGACTTTAGAAGCAGACGACATTTTTCAATCAGACTCCGCTGGTCCCCCTCCTCAGGCTCGGGCCGCCGTGTAACCAGCGGAGTCGTAATAAAACCTTGTCGAGACGGGCTTCTCACAGCCACTCTCCTCCCAGATCTTTCGCTGCGCTACCACTTGCTAATCTCTGCCTCAACCCAATGCTGGTTCCCCGGGTATCCACTAAAGACAGGGGGAACCAGCCAACATTTCAGATTAAAAACAAGACAACTGTCAAAAGTTATGAAACTCAAACGACTCATATCTTATGAGTTGGGAAAAATAAGAATCGTTAAATGAACTTCACAGACAATCCAGCTGTTTCTTTTTCAGATTTAAGCCACTTTATAATGTGAATCCATATTTGATTAGACTGCCCTTCAAGTGAGCACATGTGTCATGATAACAAACAAAACCTTTTAGCATATGAGGTGCTTTCCACTGAAAAAAATAATCCCCAAGACTGTCTGATTTCACATAACAAATAACAGAAATGAGTGTATATTATTTACCATATAGATATGATCATCTCTATTTACAAGTAAACCACAAAACAATCCCCAAAACACTAAGAATTTAGGATATTTTAGAAACTGGGGTATGGACAGATTTTGCACCAAATAGGCTGGTCGGTGTAGAGATCTCTGCTTGGAGAGTGTCTCACAGCGGTCTGCGCAGCCGTACTCGCGCCACTCTCCACCAGATTGTTTTGGTGACGCGGATCTCGGCCTTGCCTCGAGCTGGAATTATTGGCCGACCGCCTGCAGCTTCCCAGAGAGCTGTCCCGCCCTGAAATCTGGGCCGCTGTCGATCAACCGTAAGCCACGCCCACCAGTGCTGTAATCCACGCCCACCTGACATGGTCGACGCCGGAAATGGCATCTCCACCCAAATCTATCAACCGCTGTAGGCTATATACTTGGGAGGTCTACCTTATATTCTAAGTACAGACAGCCCTTATACACTAAGCATAGACAGCCCCCTATAGTTTTAGCACAGAGAGCATGCCCTATAATCTTAGCTAAGATGGTCCCCTATACTTTAAAGCACAGAGAGTAAACCCTATAATCGTAGGTATGAATGTCCCCTGTGCTCAAACCGTAGATAGACTCTATACTCTATTCAAAGAAAGCCCTTTATACTCTAAGCATAGAGAGCCTTCTATACCTTAGTATAGAGAGCTCCTCTATCCTCAGCATAGAGTCCTCTTCTTTAAGCATAAAGAGCATCCGATACCTTAAGCAAAGAGAGCCCCCTATACTTTAAATATCGAGAGTCCCCGATCCTCGAAACAGAGAGAGCCGTAAACTCTAAGCATAGACATCCCCCTATACTTTAAATATCCAGTCTTATTTGGATAAATTGGACGTTAAACTACCCAAACAAACAGACAAACTTCTATACTCTTAGCAAAGAGAGCCCATGTACTTCAAATATCACTGGTCCCCTATACTGTATAGGGAGCTCATACTCTAAGCATAGAATCCACCCGCTAGTTGTTTGTGGCCACCAGGCAAGGCACAAATATCATTGACCATAATGATACTTTTAACTGCGAACTCTTGATGAATACTTAATCACTAATGTAAGCAATAACTGCGCAGAAAAATATCAGTATTGTAGTCCTCTTTTCTTGTCCATATTTTTAACCATAGAAGGCGGGCTGCTTATTGGAAAGAGCCGCAGTAAGCAGGATGAAGCGCCGGAGAGGGATGATAAATAGGAGAAGAGTATCTGGGGATGCAGGTCATGGTCTGATTGAAACCGCATGTGCCGCCGCTCACAAGTCTACAGATACTTATATATAGATCTAAATCTTCTATCTGTCTCCGTTTAAGAATCATCAATTGCTGCTAAAATTAGATCCTTGGGATTTTCTTCATGGTCACTTGTGCGGGATGTTTTTGAGTGCACCATGGTAGAGTCACTACGTTCCAGTCTCAGTCACTGGATAGACATTGCGAAATTACTCAGATTAGAATGAAGTTAATGACTAGTATTATTATATACCTCGGTGCGAATGTCTCACTTTTACTGACCAGAAGTACGGATTATACATACGTCCCTCTGTACCGCATGACCATTTTTGAAAAAAGTGAATTGTAAAATGGCGTGTTTAATGATTTGCAGGTATATAGTAAATGAGAAGTAGGCATAGTAAGTATACCTGATTTCCATCTGTTCCTCGATATTTTGATGGAAAATTTTCACCTCGTTCTCTGAACAGATTCCATTCAGTCACACTAACCATGTCTCCATATACTACTAATTGAGTGGCAGCTGCGTGGGCCCTCATCTTGTTAAGATCGCATTACCATCGTGAAGTGATAAGAGGATCCCATCAATGAATCCACAGTTTTTAGGCCATTCCCGTGGTGCAGCGGTGTATCATGTGGGTCTTTCTTTCTTTCTTTTTGATATTTCTATTTCTCCTGGAAGTATGGATAGGTGTGGTTGGTGTTCAATGATGGTAGTGTTTAACTCGCCTCGGGTTGAAGTCCCATCCCGTATGACCCCACTCTATGCTCCCTCACTCTATACACACCAACCTCTATGCTCCCTCACTATATACACACCAAAGGATGCACCAAAATAAGAGTCCCTACTGACATAGCAGACTCCATACTATAGAACTTCCTGGGTTTGATTCCTTCTTGGAAACTGATGCTAAGTACAACAGATTGTGGTTTTATGAGCAGGCAGCTCTCTCTAAACCACTCGATTGTTACATTTTATTACCCACCAAATACGTAGTCTCCATAGGAAATACATAGAGCACCTGGAAACAGCTACCAGGAGATTCCGGAAATAAAGTGCCACCCATGATCAAGTCAAATTATCATTTACTTCGAAACAAGTTTCATGGATATTCATTCAAAATAAATTATTTACAATTGGTCCTAGAAATCTAATTAACCATCAGATCTCACTGTCATAAAATGTTTTACATGCTAAAATCACAGGTTAATAGGGAACTATATTATTGCTGTAAGTCTACAGCGAATTACTGCCACGCTTGACAGTTCTGTGGTGTCTGGAACGAAATGGCTTACAGAAACTTTTTAATTGCAATAGATTTGCTATCAATCTTGTAGGTGGGTAATAAATACAATAACAACTCGTATTGTATACGAATGACCGTAATCTCCTCATAGTTGACGACGTAATATCCTCGCTAATCGCTCGGATATTACTACGCGTCAACTACTCTCATGATTTTTGACCGCCTGTCTAAAAAAACATATATATCCCCCATGTTCCTATTAGACGTTAAACCACAAACAAACAAACAAACTACAAAACCATAAATTATTATGGCGATAACCATGGGTTGTCTGATGGGCGTCGTCTCGGAGAGGACCGGCCTCGGCCGCCGTTCTCTGCCGGTGAGGATTTAACCCCGTCCATCTGCTCATCACCAGCACCGTCAACACGTTTACGTCTACTGCATTCTGCTGGTAGCAATCAGCACTGCCCTACTGCCCGCTAGACGGCGCTGTGTCAACTCTCCGTCATTCTCTCCTCCTTCACACTGAGCGGTGAGAGTGAGCCGCGACCCTGACCGCCCAGCCACGGCCAGCCTTCTCCTACCACACCTACCTGAGACCCGACCCTGACCCACCCAGCCACGGCCAGCCTTCACCTCCCACACCTACCTGAGACCCGACCCTGACCGCCCAGCCATGGCCAGCCTTCACCTCCCACACCTACCTGAGACCTGACCCTGACCCGCCCAGCCACGGCCAGCCTTCTCCTCCCACACCTACCTGAGACCCGACCCTGACCCGCCCAGCCAAGGCCAGCCTTCACCTCCCACACCTACCTGAGACCCGACCCTGACCTGCCCAGCCACGGCCAGCCTTCTCCTCCCACACCTACCTGAGACCTGACCCCGACCCGCCCAGCCACGGCCAGCCTTCACCTCCCACACCTACCTGACACCTGACCCCAACCCGCCCAGCCACGGCCAGCCTTCTCCTCCCACACCTACCTGAGACACGACCCCCAACTCGCCCAGTCACGGCCAGCCTTCACTTCCCACACCTACCTGAGACCTGACCCCGACCCGTCCAGCCACGGCCAGCCTTCACTTCCCACACCTACCTGAGACCCGACCCAAACCCGCCCAGCCACGCCCAGCCACGCCCAGCCTTCTCCTCCCACACCTACCTGAGACCCGACCCTGACCCACCCAGCCACGGCCAGCCTTCTCCTCCCACACCTACCTGAGACCCGACCCTGACCCGCCCAGCCACGGCCAGCCTTCCCTTCCCACACCTACCAGAGACCTGACCCTGACCGCCCAGTCACGGCCAGTCTTCTCCTCCCACACCTACCTGAGACCCGACCCCAACCCGCCCAGTCACGGCCAGCCTTCACCTCCCACACCTACCTGAGACCCGACCCTGACCACCCAGCCACGGCCAGCCTTCACCTCCCACACCGACCTGTATATGTGTGTTGCACGTTTTCACAGTCTCTTTGAGGCAAACAATTGTATCCACTTTTAATTCTGATCCCAATAGACTCTATCCGGAACTATAGATCTCGCACTCTTCCTATGTGTACCTTAGTAGTCTTCATCCACCCTTTTTTAATTCATTTTTCTATCAAATTTAGTTTTTAAATCGACCAGGCCATATACTGACACATGGCATAGGTCTACATAGGACACTACCTGGACGGCACATCACTCTCCATTCAGAGTCTTTATGACAGGCCGAAACCAAACCTGTTGATGGAGAGTGAGTATCTTTGTGATAGTGCTGAGGCCGAGGATGGCAGTGGCGGTGAACGGTCTCCTGCTTTTAGTTTAAACCTCAGCGGCATTTCTGCATACCACAGCTTAGATAATAATCTGATTAACGCTAGGCTCAGGTGGATTGAGGAGGTCTTAAAGGGGAAGTTTAAACATCTTAGCTGAATGATACTAAAAAATCTGTATGATCTTTTTCAGCGCACGCAGTTTTTATTTCCTTTCTCCTTCTGTTCCTCCCCCCACCTCTCATTTCTTTGTGTGTAGACCATCAGATTTCTGATCTATTCACTTTATGTTTGCCGCCCACATCCTCCACAAATAATGTGCCACCCAGGACAAGCAGAGCGACCAGATCTTCTTACCTCTATTTATCAGTCTTTTGTAACTCGGCCATACTGATTCTTGCCGAGTTGTACCATCTCGACGCAGCAACCTGCTTACTCAGATGATAGTCTCATGTTTGTATCTTATTATATACCCATGACGTATATATCGTAAATACGCACCGTTTCGCCGCATAACGTATAAATATTATACTGCACCGGGTTCCGTATAGCAGTGTACTGAACACGTTGAAAGCACGTTGCTATGTATACTGAACACGTTGAAGGACGTTGTTATGTGAATTGAACACGTTGACGCATGTTGCTATGTGTATTGAACACGTTGACTGTGTGTTGCTATTTATACAGAATACGTTTCCTAGTCGTAACTAAGGGTCATGAAAATGTTAAAATAAGACAATATGATTGGTTAATAAAATACGAGACCTACTTGAGAATATTGCCGATGTGACAGTATTGTTAAGTCTGGCGAAAGTCTGAAAAACGTAAAAAGAAGACGTAAATTGGATGAAATAACATTAAAAAAAAAAAAAATTTGCAAACAACATAGAGAATTGTCAATGAATAATTAACAAATAATTTTAGGACAAAAAAAATAATTTTAAAATGTTTTTTTTTTTTTTACGAAAATATCGTAAAAACGTTGCATGTAGGCGAGAACGTTTCTTGTCATAGTAACTCAACCAGTGCGTCTGCTACAATTATGGAGACCACAGAGGATACAGTGGTTTTTGATATTGAACAGGAGGAATTATGTCCAGAAAACGTAGAAAATATTCCAGAAGAAGTAGAAATTGTACCAGAATTTCAGGTTAGAACACTGAAAGACCTACAGGAATATGTGAATAGCAAACGAAGTGTTGAAACTCAGAAAAAAACGTCGAGAGACAGCAGTGCATTCATAGAATGGTGTAAAAAAAATGGTGACACATTACCAATATATGAGATCGACCCTGTCCGATTAAATGTTCTAATCGGGAGTTACATTTTGCAACTAAAGAAAAAGAATGGTTCCGACTATGAGCCAAGTTCGCTTGCTTCCGTTTTCGGAAGTATCAAACGTTTCCTAGACTGTAACGTCTACAAAGAAAATATTGTGACAAGCGACATTTTCAAGGCTTCTAGGGAAGTTCTGGCATCTGTGAAGAAGGATCTGAAGGCTAAAGGCTTGGGAAATCAGCCAAATAAGGTAAACATAATTTTAATTATTTAATAACATTAACTAGAGAGCAATGTAAAAAACAAAACAAAAATTTTGATTATCATCCATTTTCGGAAACAAAAAAAAAGGTTTCATGTTGGTATAAAAATCAAAACAAGACAGGAATACGTTACATATACAAATTTTAGATTATTTCTATAAAAAAAAATTCGTATAAAAATGCGAAAAAATATTATAATTTAGACTATATATCTCTTTTTTTTTCTAGTGCGAGCCCCTTTCCCAAGAAGATGAGGATACTATATGGAAATCTGGGGCTTTTTCGTATGAGAATCCAAAAGGCCTAAGAGCTGCTCTGTGGTTTATCACAACGAAATGTCTGGGATTACGTGGAAGGCATGAGAGCAGACAGCTCAAGTGGGGTGATTTCAGCATTCAAGAAAATTTAAAAAATGAAAAATGGGTGGTTTTTCAGGAAAGACAAACAAAAACACGACAGGGAGATGGTATGGGTGGGTGTAGAGCATTCACTCCGAAAATGTGGGGGATACCAAATAGCCCTGAAAGGTGCCCAGTGAACCTACTACAGCTATATTCTACACATAGGCCTGCTGGAACCCTATGTGATGATAGTCCTTTCTATCTCTGTATCAATTACAAACGTTGTCCAGACAGTCCAATATGGTACACTCGACAACCAATGGGACAAAATGAATTGGGTAGGATGATGTCTGATGCTGCCAAAAAAGCAGGAATCACAGGGAAACGTCTTACAAACCATTCAGTGCGAAAAACAACGTGCACTACTTTGATACATGCGGGTGTCCCGCCTACGTTAGTTGCACAGTTGTCGGGTCATAAAAATGTCCAATCTCTACAACATTACGCTGTAGCCAGTGAATTACAACAGAAAATGATGTATTCTGTTCTAAATAATGGAAAAGAAATAAATCAACCCACCTTGCTTCCAGCGTCGACCCCATCCATCGAGGAATCGGAGGTAGATTGAAATTATTTCCAGGTTAACGTTCATAATTTGCACATGGTTCCTTCATTGTTCAATATTTTGTTATTACTTTGGAATTCATTTAGGTTTCTTGTCCTCTAAGTACTGTAATCCTTGCAAGTAATCCAATGTATTCCAATTCAGAATAATCCCCGAAAACGTCTTGCCTCAGCCGCACTGGGTGCCCCATCTCCTACGATGCATCATACACAGTCCGCCAAACGTCCAACAGCAACAACCTCCGTTTCTACGGTATGTAGAATATGAAAAAAAACCATTACTAATTGTATTTCAAACGATAATAATTGTGATAATTACGATTACGAATTTCTAAAATCATCATTTCTGTGATATATTGCAGGGAACGGATATACCGCTGTCTTTCAGTCAAGATTTGGAAAATGATGACTTCTTAGCAGTGGCAGTACCCAACGATATAAAAACTACGGAATCTCGTGAAGTATCGAGTGTAATGCATAACCATCAACAAATAAGACAGAGAGATCTGATTCGTGGACTATTTTCAAATAGCTCTATTAGCGGAGGTTCATTCACGATAAACATACAAATGTAGAAATTTGAAATGACATTATGGCGATTACTGGAAAGTAAACAAAGTTTGGATTGACTGACTTGATGTAAAAAATGAATGAATAAAATTCCGAAAATACATGATGTACAGCTTTGTCATCTCTAAATGATCTTATAAGGATGATCTATGACACTTTTACTAAGAGATTGATCAGAAAATTTAAAGATTTGGTTCTAAAAAATATAAGAAATAACTCACCAAAAACACGTCGACATCGTTGAGGAAAAGTAAATCCGATTGATCCAGCGATATGAAAACCGTAAGGGGGCTACACTTTCACCAAAAAGGGGTCCCGAAAAACCAAACTACTTTTTTTAAAAGGGTGAAAATTGATAACAATATTTATATTCATTCATTTAAAAGTAAAAAATTTGCATAAAACTGTTGAAGAAATACAAAAAAAATGAGTAAAAAAAAAAACTTGATCCAGCAATGTAAAGCTATCGGAACGGTCACGCCAATGGGAGCAGTCGCCCTCTAGTGTGTTTTGTCATAACTACGTTAAATATGTGCTTGGAGATTAATGTAACGTTAATGATGACGTCATGAAGGTTCATACCCGTATCAGAGTGTACTGACGACGTTGCGCTATCGGCGGATTTACGAATTCGACGTAATTGTTCTATTCACAGTAAGTTTGGGTTCAATTTCAACAATTACGGGTATATAATAAATATAGAACGTCCCACCATGCTCGTACATACTACAAAACTCGATGAACATTGACGGTAAATACGGAACTCGGCGTAAACGCCTCGTTCCGTATTTACCGTCAATGTTCATCTCGTTTTGTAGTATGTACGGCATGGTCAGGACGTTCTCTATAATTATTATATACCCATGACGTATGTATCGTAAATACGCACCATTTCGCCGTATAACGTATAAATATTATACTGCACCGGGTTCTGTATAGCAGTGTACTGAACACGTTGAACGTACGTTGCTATGTATACTGAACACGTTGCCGCATGTTGCTATGTATACTGAACACGTTGACGCACGTTGCTATGTGAATTGAACATGTTGATGCACGTTGCTATGTGGATTGAACACGGTGTTCATAATTGAACAGTACACTCTTATACCCGTATAAGAGTGTACTGACGACGTTGCGCTATCGGTGGATTTACGAATTCGATGTAATTCTTGTATTTACAGTAAGTTCTGGTTAAATTTCAACATTTACGGGTATATAATAAATATAGAACGCCCTACCATGCTCGTACATGCTACAAAACTCGATGAACATTAACGGTGAATACAGAACTCGGCGTAAACGCCTCGTTCCGTATTCCCCATTAATGTTCATCTCATTTTGTAGCATGTACAGCATGGTCAGGACGTTCTCTATAAATACTAGACTCTTGTTTCTGAGCAGTCAGATAGGGGAGTCAGATATTGCAAGTTTGGGGTTGGGGAGGTATCTCAATGGTTAAGAGCACTGGACTCCTAATGCCAAGGTTGTAGGACTTTGTGGGTTTGAGTTCTACGACAGCTACCTTTCTCCTTCATGCCCAGCAGTGGTAGATTTACTGCGATATCAAAGGCCAATCCTTCTCATACCATGTCTATGTGGTGTAGGAAGTATAAGAGCTCTCACTTCGATAAATGTAGCAGTGAGATTTTAACCTGAATTCTTCATATAGATTCGACCACCACCTTTTTGGTGCAAAACAGTGAGAAAAAAATGAAACTTAAGACCATCTGGGAAGGGCCTGTAATGGTTAACTGGACGTTAATTCAAACAAATACCAGGAGTATCGTCATCTATCTGGTGACTATACTCAATATCAGGTCTAATGTGCTCCATGTGCTCCAGTTTTCTGCGCTATACAAATAACGTGAGCGCTGGATTTCCCCCACTTCCTGTACGAGTCACAACACGCAGAGTTAATCACTCACTTTATTCCGTGTGAATCGTCCTTTCAAGTAAATTGCTTCATTTAAGTGGTTTACAAGAGTATATAATGAGGGCCAGAGGTGGGTGGGATCCACTATTTTTTCCAGTTTTAAAACGTTTATATCCGGCTAGATTGTAATGATAAAAGGACACCGGTATCATCCTGAGTGTGTATTCTCAGCGGCAGTTGTAGACTATAAAGCGCCTGTGAAGTTCTCTCTCAGACACCAAAAGGGATGCGCTTATTTTAGAGCCGTGTTGACAAGAAGCGGATCGCCAAAGAGCAGAGTTGAACGCAGCCACTCGCCAAGTGACATTTACTCGGCTTAGTTGTAAAAATTTATTTTTGTAAGTTTTTTTTCTTTTTTATTGATTATCATTTTTCGGGTAGGAGATATCTACAGGCGACGCTGAATTAGTATTGCACCGTTTTTTACAGCACTCGGCCAATCATATGCTTACTAAGGAAGATCACTTTTTCCAAGAAGGATATTCTGTTACGTTTGTATTCATACACTTTTTGAGTCGGTGTAATCATACATGTAATTCTTTTTGCCATGTCAGTGATATCATTTCCAGATCGTGCATGTCATCATTAGTAACGGCATACATCAGATTACTGAGTGTATACGTGTACATATATATCTAGTTACACACAACTTATAATGTATTGACTAAGACAGTAATTCTTTGAATGTTTTGCAGCAGACGACATTCTGTAGTCGGAGGACTAGTTATAATGTATTGACTTAGACAGTAGCTTCCAGGTGACGACATTTTCCTATTGAAGGACGGGTTTTATTATCCATCGTCTACAAAGTTCCAATTGAGAATTATGAGGACCCGGTAGACCACTAGGCCCTACCCATTGTTTGAAAACTGTCAGATACCATAACCATGGTATAATATATAGGTATATAGATTTAAATCCGTGGTATATGGTCTCAGCGCCATGGTATATGGGAAAATAGTTCCTTTGTGCGATAGAACAAAGAAATAGTCCCTATCGATATACCCTTTAATATGGTAATTTATGGGATTAATTTACTCGAGAAGATGGATAATAAATGCAACAAACGATGGTTTGTGGACAGGCAGCTCCGTAAACCACTCGAGGTTAACCTCGTAATACACTCGCTGACACCCGTGCATTACTATGCGTCAGTCTCTCGTGGTTTACGACTGCCTGTCCACAAAACCATGGATTATTGTCTATATGATTCATAAAATAGGACAAGTAGTTGACAGCAGCAGACATTTAAAGATCTCGTGGAGTCCATAGTAGCAAATAGTTTCTACTGACTGGCTATTTATAAATGAAACGAATTTTGGAGCTGGAGCGCAATAGTTTGACACCTGTCGCATCTCTCCTGAGAAAACATTGAAGTTTGATATGTTTCGGAAATGTAGTAGACACTACAAATGTTAAAGCTATTTTAAAGTTGTATTTGAGTAGGAATGCCCTGGAACCAAGAGTTGGGAATATCCATATTTAACACTTAATGTTCTAATAATAGTCACTCTGCTTGACATTACTTCTATCAACGAGTATAGAGTTTCTATGTGCGCAATAAACTGGACTGCCGCTTTATGTAGGACTGATACTGCTGTGTATGAGTTACCTACATAATATCATAATTGCCAGCAACTTAATAGCTATACTTATCAGTGTTTATGGAACCTGGGTATCATACTTATAACTAATGTCCCTGCTATATCTTCAATCGGTATTACTTTTTTCACTGTCGTATTTTCATTCACATGTATATTTAGATATGATCCGCACGATTCTGCTGATGTCCACAGAAATTAGTTGCTAAAGATACAACGATTATGATCTCAATGATGCTCTTTTAATACACCTTATGTGATGCTTAGTGGGAGTATTGAAATGAGGAAACGTGTAGAAAAACAAATAACAAATATGCGGGATATCGCATGGAGGCAGTGCTGAAATCACTAAGGTGATGATATCAGCAAACGCAGCTGGACTCTGGTTACGATTTCATCATATTTAGTGTTGTTCTATGCGAGCTGTTCCTGCCTACCGTCTCTATATGTGTAGTGATGTGCTCATCTTGTTCCGTTTTGTGACTCGGCTGTGGTCTGGTGGCCCTCCGACAGGCAGAGGTCCTGTGATGCTTTCAAGCTTCCTGTGGTTAAAAGAGAGGCATCTGACGACATTTTCTACATTCAGGACATAGCTTGGAGTACCATGTACACGCACAATAAGATACTACATAAACACAGCGCTACACACAATCCAAACATTGATCGCCGCCAGAACCGTCAAGGTCCACTCCACACTTGATCGCACACCCCCACACGCCATGATCAGCCCACACCCATTAGTTTAGGAATTCGGGTGAGGTTCGTAAGTAAGTTTTTATAAACTCGCCGATTGTTGGCCTTGAATGTCAACCCACGGTGGTCAACCCAAGAACCCAGGAAACTCGTGTTTTACTTAAATCGATTTCTGTCCCGTTTTCATGGAGACAAGAAATGAAGAGTGAAATGGCCGCGTCACTAAGATGGCGACTCAAATGAGACTGACGGGACGCTGGACGCGTTTACCGGCGTCCCCATAGAGGGCGTCGCGGCCAGAAGGGAAACTGACCTTTCACCGCGTCACTCCCTGTTGACGTCAGAGGGCGTCTGTGACGTCTCATGGCGCCGCGCGGGTGCAAAGGTGACGTCACAGGGACAATCACCCGAGGGTGAGACCTGTCTACTCACTCTCCCAGCAGAGATCCTGCGCTCTACTTCCTGTGGCCGCTTGTATCTCTGCACCGACCTGCCTGTGGACAGAATCTGTGTGATCGGCCAGTTTTTCAAATATCCTAAATTCTTAGCGCTTTGAGGAGTATTTCGTGTTCTACTTAGAAATAGAGATGCCCATATTTATATGGTAAATGATATACACTCATTTCTGTTATTTCAAACCACACACAGTCTCTGGAATTACTTTCTTCAGTGGGAAGCACCTCATGTGTTATTGGGTTTTGTTTTTTGTCAACATGACATATGTGCTCACTTGAAGGGACAGTCTAATCAACTGTGGATTCACATAATAAAGTGGTTTACAGTATGAGTAACAAAATGACATAAATAGCCTACCGAGATGTAAAACTACACAAACTAGAGCTGAAACAGAAACAGTTGGATTGGCTATGAAGCTCATTTAACAATTCCCATATTTCCCAACTCATAATATATGAGTTGTTTGAGTTTCATAACTTTTGAGAGTTGCTTGGTTTTGAATCTGAAATGTTGCTGCTTCCCCCTGTCCTTATTTCGATACCAGGGAACCAGCGTTGGGTTGAGGCAGAGATTAGCAGGCACTAGCGCCGCGAAAGGTCTGGGAGGAGAGTGCTGTCCACTGCCAGGCGTCTGAGGAGGGTGGCAGGTTCACACGGTGACGAGTGTGGCACCACACGGCCACAGAGACCGCCAAACGGCCACCACGGCCGTTAAACTCTCACACTGTGGTCACTTTACTGATCCTCCCCGGGTCTCAGCAACCGCCACCAGGGGGACGTTATTAATTATAAAGAGCGCCACCTGCGGCCAACAGGGACACCACCAAACCACCAGAGGTGAGGCGATGGTCCGGAGAGGGCGCCACTTACCCCATAGAGGTGTCGCCGCGTGTAAAGAGAGGGTGACAACCGCAGCGAGCCCAGCACCCCCGGGGCTGAGGGTGGAGGCGGGGAGAGCGGCACCCCCACAAGGAGCACCCACCGGACCGCAGCCACCCTGGAGCATCACAGTCACACTTCACACACCTACCAGGAGGGCCAAGATAAACGGTACCGGTAGATTCATGTCGTCGGTCGCTAGAATTCTGGAGAGATCGACTACAATAGAACCCGGCGTAAGCTTACACGGGGTGCCCGCTTACACGGTTTTGTTTTGTTTGTGGGTTTGATTTAACGTCCAGTTAACCATTGAAGGTTCTCACCAGACTTTCTCAAGGTTCTTTTACACCACAAGGGTGGTGATCGAATCTATGAAATGAATTTAGGAAGAAATCCCACCCCTACACATTTACCGAGGTGAGAGTTCTTTTACTTCCCACACCACATAGACATGGTATGAGAAGGATTGGCCTTTGATATAGCAGTAAATCTACCACTGCTGGGGGTGTAGGAGAAAAGTGGCTGCAGTTGGACCCGAATCAACAAAGTCCCATGCTCTTTACCACTGAGCTATCTCCCCACCCGCCCCGGTCGCTTTAGTTATGCTTGCGTGCAAGCATATCCGGTCTGCACCACGAGGAGGCGAGGCGACCAACACTTACACGGGGTTGAAATAAACATCTAATAGAGGACACCGTTCCGAGCAAAGGTGTCCCTTTACGCGAGGTGTATTCGGGTTTCGCCATGCCAGTGGATATGTTCCGTTTGATCAGAGTGGTTAGAATAGAATCTCTTTGGTTTGATATACACGCTGGTATCTATAGTCAGGAAATTTGGTGGGCGGGTTACACCATGTTTCAGTTTCTATGCGGTATCAACCGGTTCTGACCAGCTTTGATCCAACGGTATTAGATAAATGGAATCGTATTCTTGCAAATACATGTTAGTGGCCCGATGTGAAGGGATAACATACCGAACATGAATACGAAACATGACTGAGGGTGCTCGACCGGTGTTTTGTGTTATCTTATCCCTGGTATTTTTTCCCTGTAGACTTGACATTAGGATTTCGTATCCAACGCCCATTGAGTATTTAGAAAAAAAAACTCAATGGGGATTATGTCGCAAAGGGTAACCTGTTAGTCAATGTGAAGGGTGAGATAAATTCAGAAACCTATTCTAGTTTCCTCTATGATAGAACAGATATTTATTTATCAATTTATTAGGTTTCTGGAGATCGATTAACGTACATTTTGCTCATACGCCTTGTCGACATAACGATAATAGGTAGGAGTTATCTGGTACAATATGACATTTTGTGAGCATGTCATGGACATATGTCAAGTGTCTCCTTGGTGCATTATATATTAAGCCGTGGCCAGAACAAGTTGCCAGGCTCAGTGTCTGACATCCCAGGCCCCGTATGTAAGTACGACCACGTCAAGAAGATTGCGGTCTGCCTCACAGACTGCCACTGGCAGAACGGCCGTGCAAAAAATAAACACCCTTTAAAAAACAAACTGTTGCTCGGTCTTCTAGGAACAGTCCACGGGGAGCCTGAGTGTTCCATACAGTGGCCACGCCTCTGTGGGCTCATATGGGGTATTCTTATATTGTAGATGGAATCTGGGGCAATCGATATGGATTTGTTATTACATGATATATGAAACCATGTAGACCGCATAGTTGATGAACCTCTAACTGTGCACATGAACTTGTAAACATTCCCAGTCAAAACAGGAAAGTAGGAACACTTGCTGTTATTATGGAAAGTGTATACGCTGTTACCAAACCATGTGTATCGTCAACAATTTATTATTATTATTTATAAAAAATTGTTAGGAGTCAAGTAGTTCTCTATCACTTATTGAAGGAACTGCATGGAGATCTATAGCTGCTGGAAATACCGCATGATTTTTTTGCTGTGGAGTAATCTCACAAGGCAAAGCTGTGTGAGATTACGAAGCAAACCAAAATGAATGTTGTATTTTCAGCAGCTACAGATTGAGTGCGGTTTAGATTTTATGTCATCCTATCACTAACTGATAAACTAATGTTTGTGAACTCGTCGGCCATTGAGTTTTTCTTTTTACAATACTCTATGGGCATTGAGTACGAGTTCCCAATGTTAAGTTTATGAGGTAAAAGATAGCATCTAATATCAAGAAAAATACCGGATTTGACGATAAATAAATGAGTATTCAAGGACTTGCGAAGTCGGTACCATCACAGCAGTGAACAAGCGAGGCCTCCTCCATTCCCACCTCGAGTAGCGCCGGGAAAGGGTTAGAAGCGAAATGTCGTCTGGTGAATGACTGCAGCTTATTATTAGTGTGTTTACATGCGCCCAGTTCCGCTCCCGCTCACTAGGGGGCTCGACTACTGCGTCGTCCGCTACCGCACGTAGCAACGACTCAGGCCTGCAGTTTCACAAGTTTCAAGCCGGAAAGCTTTGTATTGTTTGTAATACAAAAACAAAACAAAAACAAAAAAGAAGAAAACAAAATCTAAACTTGGTTTAGCCTGCTGGTTCGTCTTTACTTTGTATCGAGAATAAGATGAATTTTTTCATTTTACCTGTTGTTCTTCGAGCAGAGATTTGGCGGTTTATCATTCACATTCTCATTACTAGAGAGCACGTTCTGCGTTTGGAGTAGGATGATATACCTTTTAGAGCCACTAGTAACCTGAAACCCCCCCCCCCCCCCGCCCCTATAGCCATGTACCGTGTCGACTTTCTTTTCATGCTGCTGTAGTAAAATCCTGTCAACACACCTCCCACGTGAATGAGCAGCTCGCCCGCGTCTCACCAGGTGGCGGCCCTACCGACAACAACACTCTCCCAGCAGATATTAACACCACAATCACACCCACCATCTTTCAGCCACCCACCTTCTCACCAGGTGCCCTTGGCACATTACTGTGCATGTGTTTATCAGCACAGAAGTCCTGCTTGGCGAGTGAACTAGCAGATTGGATTGATAGCCGTTTTTGAGCACATTCCGCGTAGGATACAAAGTGTGTATCAGGTAGCGTGGCCGGCAATATGGATCTGTGTGTGTGGCGGGCAGTTCTGAGTAGGCATAAAGTATGGGCGTGCGGCCTGGAGAAAGGTAGGACAAGGGGGTGTATCTGTGTGTACCTGCGCTTGTTTACGTACTCCTAGTAACTCACTCTCCACTTCAATGTCGTCTGCTTCATAGTCTCCACGATTTGGTTAAATCAGATACATGTTGAAGACGCTATAACTCGTACCCCAAACTACGGCAGTGTTACAAGATCATATTGTGTTCTGTATATCTTAGCGATAACAACACTGCAGCCACTTTTCTCCTTCACCCCCAGCAAGGGTAGATTCGCTGCTATATCAAAGGCCAGTCCTTCTCATACTATGTCTATGTGGTGTAGGAAGTAAGAGGACTCCCCATCTTGGTAAATGTGTAGGGGGGGGATTTCTAACTGAATTTTTCGCACAGATTCTATCACCAACCTTGTTGTGTAAAAGCAGTAAGAAAAACTGAACCTTTAGAAAGTCTGGAAAGGACCTGTTATGATTGACCAGTCTGATTGACCAGTCGCTAAATCAAACAAACAAATGGCGATAACAATATTTATTGTGCTTCATACAGATGCTGCAAGCGCAATATTCATAACTTATTTCGTTGTGATTATTTTGTGTAATAGAGTGCATGTACACATGTATTTGATGAGCTATTCTATCAGTATTCATACTTTCAGTATTACTTTCGTGTAATGAACCCAATCATATTATCTGAAATGATTGCACACCATTACCGGGACGTTGGAAAGACGTCAACAAAAACTACGTGGTACAATTTCCCACAAGATGTTTTACTCGGCATTATCACTGTGCAATCTCCCACGCAGACGACCTGGCGATAGCGTCTCCAGACAAGAGAGCCGTCTGGTGAGAAAGCGCCGTACTAATGACATCCATTACTCTCCGGGCAGTGGGCGCGGGATCGAGTGAAATAGAGAATGACGGAAAGAGTCACGCTACAACCATGTCAAGATTGCTACTGGGGAGTGTCATTTGGGGAATTTTGGATTGGGATAGGAAGTTCCATGGGCTCACAGTAAACAAAACTCAGAACATATCAGGCTGTGGTGGGGATGGAAGTGCGACACCAGCCTGGGTACTGCCTGGGTACTGCTGGGAGAACAGCTACTTTCACATAGTGCCATTATTTAGTTTGATTTCATCTTGCCTTTGGATTAGCGATTGTGGTTTAACGAAGTTACTTCTCTGATGATGTAAGTAAGCTGTTACATAATCTTGGATTGGTAAATATTTTCTGTTTGGGTATTCCCCTAACTCAGGGGTGAAGCATCCCTTATTGCATATCCAAAGCAGCCAAACCAAATTATTTCTTCGGTAACACGCATTACAAACGATACTGGGGCTTTTTTGTATTCAGTTACAGTACATGATTTGATTATAATAATAATACAGGGAGATGTCAGGAAGTAGAGTTTTTTTAAACTCGTATAAGCTGGATGTTAATTCTCTCATTACAATTGCAATATAAACAAATGTTTTTTTACATGTCCAAAAGGTTTGCACCTATAGAGAATAGAAAAAGCAATTAATTGTGAAAATCAGAGATATGTTTAGGATTTGTTTACCCCTCAATACATTGTGCAATGATACTTTACGACGAGTATGAACACCCTTAGCAAAGAAAACATAAATTCGCGACGGGATTTTTCTGGTTCCAAGTTTTGGTGATTTCGCTAGTTGGCATTCTACCAGCCAGTATAACCAGTGCTGTCCCAACAGGATGGGAGACGAGAGGGGGGTAATTTATCTAGTATTTTACGTGCAATGGTAGAGGGACGCTAGACTTTGTGATATCTATTCTGGTCTGTATATTTCTCCTACATGCCAATCCAACAGACGTTGTACACCGTCATCCACATGGACCCAATATCTATCACTGATAACTCATATCAGGCTTACCACTACCTAAATACCAGGCACATATCAAGCTAATCACATGAGGTATGCTACCATGTCCCTGGGTGAAACATCATGAACACACGTGAATATGTATTTCGAAAATACAGACGATAATCTGGAGGAGTTATGAGGTAGGGAGAAGGTGTAAATGGGGAGGTATGGCAGGAGCTGCAGGATTAGGGATTAGGGATTAAACCCAGAACTCTGTCCTCTGTGGAAGTTATTATCATCCGGTGTGATATCGGTGACCCCCGACACAGTCAATGTACCCACTGACCCTCTCCACTGTATGTAGGATTATCTTTACCTGAAGGTTAAGTGCCCCTAGCGATATCATTCAATTAGAAACGACAGCTTTCTATTTTCCCATGGAAAGTCTTTTTTTTTTTTTTTTTTTTAAATTTTCACAGAGATGTCAGTTTTCCAGGTTTTGCTACACAAAACTAGTTCTTCCTTTTCTAACCCCAACTGACATTCATGCTCATTGGAATTCGTTCCCCTTAGTAGAATTGTTCTGCTTCAATTGAAACGGATTCGTGTATTAAAGACACTAAACTTTTTAAGGGGATCGTCCGATCTACGAAGCGAAACGGCAAGTGCAAGAGATCGATATATATATCTGCGTTTTGATTCTACATTTTAACGTTGATCACGTTCATCTTTGTAAAGTTCATGTTATCACATTTAGTAAGTAGTTATTGTGTGTAGGCGAGAATGAACATATCTCATGAAACACGTCAGAGACAATGTATAATCTATGTGTCTTAACAGTATTCTGGTATCCAACCAAAACCACTCCTGTCCATGTAACTTTGATATTAGTGTAGCGTACCACTGGTCGCTGAAAGTGTGTGACCACTTTCCGTGAACGGCAGTCAACCAATGGCTTGAGACTAAAGTCGCTACCCCGTGCTTACCGCTCCAGCACGGTTGGGTTCGGAATGAACCACTGGAAAGGGCAGGGAGATGCGGGATCTACAACCTATCGCTACCGGTGGACACAAAACCAGACTCCGGACTATTTTAATATACAGGCTTTTATTCTGTATAAAGTTTACACTATGTTAGTGCTACAGGGCACCAACTAACGTGGAAGAGATTCTGATCTCTTCACCGTTGAAAGGTTCCGAAAGGACCTTACCAATGTATGAGGCTCCAGGCGTTCACTCGACTGAGAGGCACCGCGAGAAGTCCTGTCAACCTGCTGCGGACTCAGTCTTATATACTGACTGGGTTACGTAATGCGGGCGATCCCGTAGTATTTGCATACACAGCACCGCCAGCTTTACCGCACAGCAGGGATCGGCACTCGCGCCATCTAGCGTAAAGTGAAACAACGCTGCTCGACTACCCTGACCCCTACATTAGCTAATGTTAAGTTTACACTTGCCACTGCAACCACTTTTTGGGTCACCGTGGACTAAACCTGAGGAACGTGACCAAACTGGGGGGGGGGGGGGGGGGGGGGGGACAGGATGGGCAAACATGACAGACCCTGGTCAAATGTGACACACCCTGGTCAAACCTGACAGACCCTGGTCAAATGTGACACACCCTGATCAAACGTGACACACCCTGATCAAATGTGACACACCTTGATCACTGTTACCATTGTGGCAGGATTTTAAACCATTAAAAACTTACCCATGGCGGCCACGGTCTCAATGAGAATGGTTCTGGGTCGTAGTGACGTAATGGGACGTGACTGAACGCAGACGGCCTAGAACCTCTCAAACCCTGCTCGCCGGGAGCAGAGTGTAAACGCGAATTTCTAGGACTTTTTGAGAACGGACTTGAGATTGATTGCACACAGTGAAGCCTGACGCCCGTGGCGGGGGCAAGGGGGGGGGGGGTGAAGTGGTGATAATATGACCTACATTTGTACATATAATAAACAAAGACACTCCCTTGATATCCCCTCCCCTCCCCGTCATTTCTTTAACCTTGGCCGCGGCAATATTTTTTTATATTTTTTATAAAGCGAGAAAAGCAGAAAGACATGCGATTCACCTTTTGTTGTTAAAACCACCATAATGAAAAAAGAAGTAGATCAATGTCGTGACAGCACTTCACGTGATGGTGTCTTGATGTGCGTGGGCGGCGGCGGAGGGGAGAGGGGGAGGCCTGAGGCCGAGGGCTGGGCACGTAGCACGTCTTGTATACACTGACGTGGCCACCGATGTTTGTTTATAAATACTACAGAGACATGCTACTCTGGGATCAATGCGTCGCCATGAATGAGTACATTATGGGCTCCACATATATAACATGCGCACTGTATAATATGTATAATCATAATGTTATCCGGGCAAAAGCAATATTAAACATAAGTAAAATAATGAATTACAGATGCAAGATTTCTTATCCACTTAAAGTAGGAAAGTCCTATTAATCTGTGGATTACAAGTCCTTTTGACCATGCACAAGATATATTTAACAGCTGATTCCTTGAATGTCTAGGTTGTTTCCAATTCTCCCTGCTTCTGTCCCTCCTTCTGTCCCTCATTCTGTCTCTCCCCCCCCCCCCACTCCCCCCCCCCCCCCCCCCAAAAAAAAATAAATAAAAAAAGACCCATACTTCACTCTTCGCCTCAGTGGACCCGACCTACTTAAAAATCTTTGGGCACATAGCCTACCTTAGATTGGCCACCACCTTAGACTGACTTCAGTCCCTGTCTCCCATGCCTACCCCTCCACCTACCTCACCCCTCTCACTGTGATTCCTGGGCCTGCCAGGGGAAGTCCACATGTTGCAAAGTAGTTTTATTTCTTAATGTCCATAATCAAACTTGAGCAAGTTTACCACCACCTCTGTAGGTTGGCCAGATCCGATCGCTTTTTAAGCCAAAAGGCTTGATACAAAGAATATGTCCACCTTTTTGCATGTCCCCAACTGACATCCCTATGTTTCTCTTTCAAGTTTAAAAAGAAAACTCAACCAAAAGTAGCATATATTCTCTTTGTCTAACGGCCTGCTGGGGTGGACAGCAATGATCAATCTGTTCATCCTCAGTCGCCTTGCCTCTGCATGGTGCAGGCCGGATATGTTTGCATGCAAACATAATCTGAAGCGACCGGGGCGGGGAGTTTGCTCAGTGGTAAAGAGAACTGGACTTGTAATCCCAAGGTTGTCAGACTTTGTGAGTTCGAGTCCCACTGCAGCCACTTTTCTCTTTCACCCCCAGCAGTGGGAGATTTGCTGCTTTATCAATGCTTTTCATAAACTTGTCTATGTGGTGAGGGAAGTAAAAGAACCCCTTGGTAAATGTGTAGGGGTGAGATTTCTACCTAAATTCATCTCATAGATTCGGTCAAACCCAAAGTAAGTCTGATACAACATATTTGACGTTAAACAAACAAACTTCATCTAACGACCAACCCGTCTCTTTCTTTCCTTGCAGATCTTTGGTCATCCTGGACACCCATTTATGGAGTTGGTGCGCCGCTTAACAGGGGACTACTGCCAGGCCCAACACCTCACTGCCTAGTGGCCCTGTCCGGGTCGTCCTGCAAGGGTAGGGCCTCCTGTCTCGACTGGCCGTACCGCTCTCGGACCACTGCGCACCACCACGGCAGCCGCCGCCACACATGCTCCCGTAAGACAGCACGCAGCCGAATGGGGTAAGGCCGAGGAAGCAGCCTCCTCCTCACACGTCAGTCGCGTCTTCGTTTTGGATGCGAGTTTGGGCCGCGCCACAACGAGCATTTTCCCCCCACCACCACCACCACCACCACACATAAAACACCCGCCTCATCATTTCTACTCGTCGCCACACTCATCATCCAGCTCGCTGAGCTCTCGCCGACAGCGAACGATTCATCCGTCTCATCGTCCATCCCCACCACACGAAATACCAAGAGAAGAAATCACACTCATATACCAAAATTTCAACAAGGGCATTGCTGCACTGCCAGAAGCAACCTTGCCCACCCACTGCGCTGCCATTGTATTATATTACGTCGACAGAGGAAGTAGGAAGATATAACAAATCGACAACTATTGTGATATTAACTAAAACGTGCCCTAGAGTGACTTAAAAATACGAAAAAAGGACAACCGGACGCGGAACAACCCAAAGGCCCCTCAGCCCACAGTGTCCCACTCTCTCTCTCATCTCTGTTCCTTATATTGCCTCCTGTGATTTGATTGGTTGATTGACAAGTATAAGCTGGTTTCTGATTGGTCGAAAGCAGCAATGACAAGTATGAAGGCGAGAAAACCTGAACCCGCTGAGATCGTCTACCGACAGATGCGATTCCTGATAACAGACCGGCCGACGGATGCCAACATGGACCGGTACACCGAGGTGAGCATATCACTGATAATCCTCATCACGGGGCAAAGAACTGCACATGTAATCCCAAGGTTCGAGTCCCACTGCAGCCACCTTTCTCCTTCATCTCCAGCATTTGTAGATTTACTGCTATATCAAAGGCCGCTCTTCTCATGTCTATGTGGTGTGGGGAGTTCAAGATCTCTCACCTCTGTAAATGTGTAGAAAAGCCAAACCTTGAGAACCTGGGTGTTAATATATAAGCAAAGCAAACCAATCCTCACCCTTAGTCCATATACATATGGGTGGGATTTTTAAAACCTGCTAAATTGCCAAAATAAGCTTATTCAAGGTTCATGTTGTATAAACGTATCTCACCATTGTAAAAATGAAATTATTTGATGTATCTTTTGATAATCTTTCTTTCCAACATAGGGTTTTGTAGAGATCTGAGGAATTTTTCCTTACGAAAATCAACAAAAACTGTGACTTTCTAGTGATTTTCACTTTGTTCAAAATCTGGGAGACACAATTTTGACTCACTTGTATTTATTAACATGTTTAAAGCATATGTCATGAGAAGTGTAGACAATGTGATTATGAAAATTGGTAAAAGATCGAAGAAATATTAAAATGGTAAAAACTATCCAGGACCTTCAAATTTTCCAACATGGAGACCCATAGAGCATGTTGTTCAACACCCCGACTTTCAGAGGAAAATACTAATGAAATATATGTGAGAAATTAATTTTCCTTTATTGTACAATGTTGACCAGAATCCTGGCTGTGATACCTGAAAGTTTCAACACAATCGGATTATCCATTCTGATATCAGAACATTATGATTCCATGATGATATTTTTCAAAAAAATGGGTTGTTGGACAACACACCTCTAAAGGATGTATAAAAGAAATAATAATCATAATAGAATAACAAATATCCCTGGTTATGTTAAGTACCCTTACCACTCATGAATACCCAGGTTGTTTCTTTTCTACATAAAAAAATATACTAAAATTGTTCAAAAACTGAACACGTGTTGTCTGACACCCCGGGGTGTCGGACAACATGTTGTTTTACAAGTTATGATTTTGGGGTTGTTCTTTATCAGTAATTGAGTGGTTTGTTTTGTGAAATATAGCTTATTATCATTTCATTAAAAATATAAAGGATTATAGCCTCAAATATTATTTTTCTCATTGTTCTGAGTAATTCTATTAACATGTTGTCCGACACCCCTGTGTTGCCCAACACCTCAAATATGGTTTAGAGCTTTTCTTCTAAATCTAATATATGAAAAAAGTATTCTGGATAAAATATAATGTGTGTCACCATATAATATTAGCCTTTCTTAAGTTATAAGCATTTATAACATTTCTTGAAATTTCAAATATTTAGGGGGTTGGACAACATGCAGTATTATACACAACTTCAAAAGGCTCTCAAATCTAAACCATTCATCTGATTTTGTTGGAATAATGTTTTTCTGGAAGGTACTTAGTAGGTGACTAACATAGAATATAAAAAGAGTATTATTTTAAAAAAAAAGTTGGGTGTCTGATCTCAGGATCAAAGTGGAATTTAGCAGGTTTCAAAAATCCGACCCATATATGTACATGGATTGGTTTTCTTTAATGTAGATTCCTATGAAGATGTATCCATATGGTACATAGCCTACCCTGATTCCCCAGCTATCCGCAAGCGGGTTCCCAGGGAGTTCCCGTGCGACCAGTTTGAGACTGCCTCCAATGGCGACGTCCATATTAGAATAGCCATGTGCCGTATATTAGTGCTTATCGAGGAAAGGATTTATATTCCAATGAATATTTGTGTAATATTTGAATAAATGTGCACACTATTCGAAATTCAAACGGAAAGGTAGTTTGCAAGATACTTAGAGTTACTCACTAATGGTATATTGTAAAGAAAATATTGCAATTTGAAAATACTAGAACCAAAATATTTCTAAGAATAAAAAAACCATATTTGAGAAAAGTGACGACTTAAAACCTACTCTAAACTCACATTGGCAACCTCAACCCCACCCCACCTCTTAGAAAGTAGAATATACCTCACTTTGCCAAGCAGCTCCTTTGTTCTAGTGGAGGGTGTTCTATCAGTTAATGAGCCATCCGTGTTCTCCTCTCTATTTACTTCCCAAATGGTCCACTTTTTTAAACACCTGAATATGTATCTGTACTTTATTGTTCTTAAAGGAATTCTTTGTTTTTATTTTGGCAGGAATTGAAGAAACACAATGCGAAAGATGTAGTTCGAGTTTGTGATCCGACATACACAACTGACCGCCTTAAGACAGAGGGAATAAACGTTCACGTAAGTGTCAATAATAAATGTCATAAGCCAATACTTTACTGTTACGTTTCTACTGAAGGGTACTGTATTTCAAAACATTAGTTTTCGAATCGCAGCTAATGACCAGATAGGCATAAAAAATATATATCTTTTCAAAGATTACGAGATTGATCTATGATTGCTTCGGCAGGAAAGCTGTTATAGAGGAAACCTATGAAAGTTTAGGGTCAGAGCTCGTATCGCATCGAGTTTTAATCACGTAGTAATTCACAAGGCAAAACTACGTGAATTATGTTGCGATTCAAATGAGATGAGATCGAGTTCTGACCGTAAACTTGAATAAGTTTCTGAATTTATCTCACCCTTCACATCGACAATTAAATGGTCTAACTTTTGTGACATAATCCCCATTCAATACGCTCACGGTCAAGCGTCCCATCTTGTCAGATGCCCCACTTTTATCTTCTCTTTTTAAAGATGAGCTTTGATTCACTTGTTTATAAAAGTTCTTCCAGTGAATTACAAGTAAGGCATACACAATCTAATGGGACAAAATAAATGTGAAAACGAATCTGTTCCAGGCCAGAATGCCTCTTGTTTCTGGGTGTCGCCTTTTTGAAGGGTGCAACCGGATTTTCCCTGTATACAAAGTGTATCCATTTACACGGAGGTTTATATATATATATATAATCACCAGCCCCCCCCCCCCCGCACTCCCACCCACATATCCGCATGCGCATGAAGGAAGAAAATTGTTTAAACATTTCATCTACTTCCTTCAACTGAGGGGGTATCAACATTTTCCCACAACCAGTTTTCCATCATTTTTCATGGTAATCCACTTTTTCCATTTTCGGTTTTTAAATTTCTTGTATAAAACAAAGATGATATAAATCGAGCCTCAATCGCCTCAGTGAAACAGTGGTTTGAATCCCCACAGACTTTCAGCCCCATACTAGGCTGACACCATCATGTTTTCCACATTTTCTGGGTCTCACTTAGATATCTTCTAGATATTTCCACTTATTTATCCTACCCCGCATATGAATCTTCATAGACTTAACATGGTGGGCCTGTATGACACGGTTATGCCATAAAATATTTATATGCCACTGGTGACATGAAGTTAAAAACATATGACAGGGTAGGATCAAATCTAAACATCACTCAATTTCATATAATTGTTTACATGCCATTCGTTGTCTTCTGCTACAGATATCACTCAGCTCCACTTTGTGATATCATTCCGCGAAAACAACTCATGCTATATAAACAATCATATGAAATTTCGTGATGTTTCATGATGTGATGTGATGAGCCCATCTGAGCTCCCCGGCCCATACCTTGAACCACCCCTTGCCCTGTAGCCGCCCTTGGCTCCGCCTCCCTTCGCTCACTCGGGTGTTGTGTGTGTTTCCAGGACTGGGCGTTTGACGACGGTAACCCGCCCCCGAACCAGATCATCGACGACTGGTTCAACCTGCTCAAAACGCGCTTCAAAGAAGACCCGGGCTGCTGCGTGGCCGTGCACTGCGTGGCCGGGCTGGGCAGGTCAGTGTCTCCCCTCACAGGGTCCTCATTCATATCATACAGCTCATATCGTACGTCACGTACGTATCGTTATTCATATTCATACAGCTCATATCGTACGTCACGTACGTATCGTTATTCATATTCATACAGCTCATATCGTACGTCACGTACGTATCGTTATTCATATTCATACAGCTCATATCGTACGTCACGTACGTATCGTTATTCATATTCATACAGCTCATATCGTACGTCACGTACGTATCGTTATTCATATTCATACAGCTCATATCGTACGTCACGTACGTATCGTTATTCATATTCATACAGCTCATATCGTACGTCACGTACGTATCGTTATTCATATTCATACAGCTCATATCGTACGTCACGTACGTATCGTTATTCATATTCATACAGCTCATATCGTACATCACGTACGTATCATTATTCATATTCATACAGCTCATATCGTACATCACGTACGTATCGTTATTCATATTCATACAGCTCATATTGTACATCACATAATTATATAGAACGTCCTGACCATGCTGTACAAGCCACAAAACGAGATGGTAATTTACAGTTTGTACGGACCGAGGCGTTTACGCCGAGTTCTGTACAAACTGTAAATTATCATTGAGTTCTGTGAATTGTACAGCACAGTTGGACGTTATATATCTACTATATACCCGAAATTCAAAAGAAATCATTAAATTCATTTGGCTTGACAACCAATATTTTAATAAATGTGTATGGCAAGGTGGTCCATATTTTAGTGTACGGCCCAGTGGTCCGTACAGTATTTTTACGTTATGTGGCGAAACGGTGCGTAGTTACAGTATATACGGCATGGGTATTATCGTAAAACCGGATGAGTTTTAATCTGGGCCCCCGTATGCGACGACTGGAGTTTGGCATACTACTTTCAGCTGCTGATCTCTGATTGGTCCATTTTTTGTACGCTCCTAGGAGCAATTTTTTATCCGTATGCGACATACGGGCGCATACGGAAAGTCAATGTTAAGCCTATGGGATTTTATATTAGGGGTAGGATAAATAGTAAATATCGTTATTCATATCCATACTGCCCATAATGTACATCACATACATATCCTTATTCATATTCATACACCTCATACTATACATCCTTTGCAGAGATGTCAAATTTCCAATTTTCCAATGAAATCCTTGATTTCATTTTCAGTTCAAAAATTAATTTTTCTTGTGTAAAGCAAAGAGAGAACAAATTGATCCTCATTCACACTAATAAACAGTGGTTCAAACCTCCCCATACACCGAATCCTCATTCCGTGTCAAATAACGATGTGTTTCCTATGTTTTCTCAGTCTCTCTGAGGCAGTAAATTCCACATGAAAAATATTTCCTCTGTTTTTTCATGACCCCAACTGACATCCCTGTCCTTAGGGAGGAATTCGTTATTGCGAGGTAAACGTTTCCGGTGTAAAGTAAACATACAATGTTAAGAAAAGGAAGGATATTTTCATTACATTACTCGTTCATCCATCTCATTACATTATATCGATGAAAACAAAGTAATTGTGTATAACTACTTGATCTCTATAAACTACCTACCCTACCCTACCTACCCTACCTCACCCTACCCTACCTCACCCTACCCTACCTCACCCTACCCTACCCTACCTCACCCTACCCTACCCTACCCTACCCTACCTCACCCTACCCTACCTTACCCTACCTCACCCTACCCTACCCTACCTCACCCTACCCTACCTTACCCTACCTCACCCTACCCTACCCTACCTCACCCTACCCTACCTCACCCTACCCTACCCTACCTCACCCTACCCTACCCTACCCTACCTCACCCTACCCTACCCTACCTCACCCTACCTCACCCTACCCTACCTCACCCTACCCTACCTCACCCTACCCTACCTCACCCTACCCTACCTCACCCTACCCTACCCTACCCTACCTTACCCTACCTCGCCCTACCCTACCCTACCTCACCCTACCCTACCCTACCCTACCCTACCCTACCCTACCTCACCCTACCTCACCCTACCCTACCTCAGCTAGCTGTCAGTGACGTTGTCGTCTCGTGTTTCAGGGCTCCAGTACTCGTGGCGTTAGCTCTCATGGAGTGTGGCCTCAAGTACGAGGACGCTGTCGAACTTATCCGAGTGTAAGTACCTCATGTGGCGATCTACTCTTAATCATGAGGCTGTGAACGGGAATTATGAATATACAATTTATCGCATCCCCATCGACGTGAGATGGGAGCCGGCCATGATAGCCATGGAGGACTATACTTCTATAGAAAAAGAAAAAAAAACCGATTAAGATAGTTTCCTGCTTGCTTTCTAATATTATCATATGGCATACGACCTCACATCATACATTCCTCCAATGAACCTTTCTATGGAAAAGTCATTACAAATATCAATTCCAAAATTAGTGTGAAAGATTTGGTTCGTGAAGTATCTACTGATGTATTCATCAACACTTTCCCATTACATTAGTACCGTCCGTTTTAATCCTTTTAATGTTTATATTTCATTTGTTTGTTTTATTAATCTTCTTTAATTTTTTCCCTTTTCACAGGAAACGCAGAGGAGCGATCAACACAAAACAGCTTCAGTTCCTGGAAAAGTACCGTCCCAAATCACGACTCAAGTTCAAGAATGGCCACAAGGGTTGTATTCTGCAGTGAGGCCCCCCCCCCCCCCCGCCCCCCGTCACGGCGGGGTGGTTACGGGAGAGCGCCCGGGGGGCCCGCCCCCGCCCCCCCGCCGTCAGCCACTCCGCGCCGCTAACGTTAACCTACATGGTGGTGGGGTCTTACACTGTGGGTCATTGTCTGATAGTCAGCACTCAAGCTTGTTTCCATTTTAAGTTTGCAGTCGGATGAAATACAAATGAACTAGCTAATTAGGGTTGATTGATTGATTGATCCAAGATGATTTTAATGAATTAAAAGTAACACTAAATGAAGAGAAGGGGGGAAAAAAAGCAGTATAATTGTAAATGGTTGTTCCTCAGAACTCTGTGGCTCTCGTAATGGATCGTGGACACTGTGTGATTTTTACGTTATTAGCCTGTCCAGTCTTTTATTATTATTATTATAATTATTATTATTATTCTACTGATTAACTGGTGAATATGCCATTGATGGGTTGTCGCTGCAGCCAGTGGCCGTTGGCGGATACAGTTTGCTATGTGACAAAGCGGAGTTTGAAGTATTGCGGAAGTGTGTTCATGGAGATGGCACTGAACACTAGAGGTAGCCTAGCAGGAGCTCCCGATGGTGCTCTTAATATTTTACGGTTTTTTTCTTTTTTCCCCCATTCCTTTTCGCTTAATTTAGGGCTCCTGCAAAGCGTGTGCTATCTTCTCCTAGATAGTCCAGGTAGATTATTTTACTTCAAATCCAGACTTGAAAACCAGCTCTCGGCTCAAGCACGTGAAAGGATGTGAATATTACGTGTAATGATGATAGGAAATACTTCTTTATTGATTGTCCACGACTCTGGTACGAGCTCCGACGCAGCTCACAATCTAAAGGGTTTTTATATCGAGTTGCAAACCTTTTTCCGACTTTCTGGGTTTGCGTTGTACAGAAAAGATATAGACCCAATGAGAGAATGTCGCAGAGACTTTATTTATTCAAACTGGTGGTACTATGCGATCGGTGGCCCATTACCCTCAATCAATCAACATCAACAACAATCAGCAACAACAACAACAACAACAACAACAACAACAACAACAACAACAACAACTCTTTTCAGCGTATCTTTGCATTTCCCTTTGTGTATTTTTTATGACACTTTTATTTTGGGTGTTCAACATTGAGCTTTGGTGTGACTTACATTGAGAGGAGGAGGTATCGGGCTTTTTAGTGGCCAGCCGCGGGTTCAGTCAGTCAATAGTAGACCTGCCCAGGTCTCACTTCTATTTTTGCACTCAAAGAGGCCACATATGATGCTATATATTGTTATGACAATGACAGTGGGACCTATGTAGATGAAGCGACGATGAGACAACCTAGCTGTGTAGCGCTCGACCTGCAGCACTCTGCACAATGGACTGCACTCAACCTACATTCAGCATACATACATACACCCTAGAGTCTATTTTATTTCTCCGTGCTAGAGCGAACCCCAACGGCTACCCAACGCTTCTCATACGAACCAATTCTGCCCGCTAAACGTTACCCACTTAATTATTTTGAGTAAACCACAAACCTACCCTTACAGGGTTCGCTTTCTATGTTCTTCTCTCTCTCTCCATGTATAAGTTTTTTTTCCTTTTTTTCCTTTTTTTTTTTTTTTTTTGGTGGGAGTAAATTAAGGCACGGTAAACGTATCTGAATGCACCACAAGATGTTGTAAATAGACGAAATGTAACAATAAGATGGTCGCAGACGGAACGGTCGCAGGATTCACTGCGACTGAATCCTCTTCGTGTTTCTCCTCCTCCGTTTTACGTTTCAGTTTAAGGAGGCCTTAGGTGTGTTTTTTTTTCATTTTTCTTTCTTCATATGTACATTTTTTCTTTGGTCCGTGCAGTGGGCGTCGCCCTGTATTTAGGTAATTTGGTCTAGGTGATGATTAATCCTTGCACGGGTACAGACACTCCACCCCCACCCCTATCCCCTTTAATGAAGCTAGGAATTAATTATTAGGAGTGACTGATTAAAATGAAGCTTCCTATTGCAGATAGGTTATCACTAAATCTTGAATATTTGAGTTGGCAAGTAGGAAACCGTAGTTTTAAACCGTCAAAGAGTATTGATTCTGTCCCTTCTATGGGAGGGTTTAGAGAAGACTGTAGTTGCTTGTAAAACCAGTAAAATCACACATCCTGGCATTTGCATCCCGAAAGCATGTTTTCCCCCACCTCAATTATGTGTTCCCCTTATACGTTAAATATGCTTTCGCGGGACCTGCAGATGTATATCTGCAAATATATGTCATTTCAAGGGCACCTGCAGAATGTTAGGTAATTCCATGGCCCTCTCAATCACCCACCCACCCAAGAAAACCCACCCATCCACACCAAAACCCAACCCACACAATCACACACCCACCCAATCTTCTTCTCAACAAAGACCCACCCCAAACCTCACTGAGTTCAGAAGGGTCCCGGAGAAAAATAGAATTGTCTTGTGTCCCTCGAGGTAAACGTAATAATCGGTCGTCATCACCGAATAAAAATAAATCTTTTGTAAATAGATATTTCCACAACGGGTCATTGAAAGTTCGAAATTTCTGGATTTTCTCCTCTCTGCATAGGGTTTAGTTCCTACAGTAACACTCGTGGTCCTTAGAATTCTCGCCGTGGGTTTTTAAAGTATTTTTTCTCTAGGTAATCAATGTGTAATTCCTGCATGTCTTCGATGAACAAGTATTTTCTCTTTCTCGTGTCAAAAGGAATGATTCACAAACCAAAAAATAATGTTAGGAGTCTTTTAATGTTTAATAATCTAGAGGCCGGTGACGAAGTTGTAAGGTCCCTTTTTTACTTTGCGTACCTTCCCGTAGAGTGTCCGACTTGTAGAGGTGCCCACCATTTGGAATACAAATATAAAATAAAACCTAGTACCACAGACGAGCTACTAGAGGGTCGCTAAAACGTGGGTTGTTGTGCAATTGCTAGAACATTATTTCCCCACACGATTGGAGAGGAGTGGCTAAGTACGACAAACTCCCGAGCACTGCGCTGTGTCGACTTGGACGAGACACTTCTTGGGGACTTTTTTTTTTCTTTCGCAACAATGTATTTTCAATGATGTCTTAATTATTATTAGACATGTTTTGTCAAGCGAATGCGCAGAGAGTGATGACAATAAAATTTTGTATCAAGTCCTATGCAGAGTTGTGTCTCCTGTCTTTTCTCTCATTTTTTGCATTTTGAGAAAAAAAATCAAATGAAAAGAAATTCGCCATTGGTTTCAGTGGCCATATTCTATCATATTAGTCCAGTCAAAATAAGGTTTGACCAGTCACAAAAGGCAATAGATTTAACTCCAGTGGTATTCTCTTCAGAATAACTTACATATTTTAAGAATGAAAATCGAAAATAATCCAAGTGGTGGAAGTAGGTCAAATTAGCATAAATCCAAAATGGCCACCCCAAATATATAAAATTCCATAATTCTGGCTTGAGTTGAGGTAGAAACACAATTTAAAATGCAAGATATATGTTTTCTGAGTTGGTGAATTCATATCAATTACAGAGTAAATCCTAACTTCTCAGTAAATGAGTAAATCCAATATGGCTGCCTGAAATCTATGAAATACCCTAATTTTAGTTTAGATAAATATATAAACATGATTTGAAAGTGCTAGACATGTTTTCTGAGGTGATGAATTCATACCAATCACCAAAGAAGACTTACTGATAGAGTAGATAAGTGTAAATCCAATATGGCTGCCTGAATTCTATGAAATACCCCAGTTTGGGTTTGGATAAAGATACAAGCATGATTTTAAATGTTCAACATATGTTTTCTTAGCTGAGTAACATATTAAACACCCAGCAAGTCCTATCTTTCTAATAGAAAAAATCCAACATGGCTGACATGCAATCAATGAATTATTATGGCAATGCCACAAAAACAATACCAACATTGACTAAGTAACATAATACATGTGACTTTTCATAAATAAGATGAAAATGAATTAAAAAAAATAATAGGTAGTACTCAAAGAGATATAAACATCTGCATGTGAATGATAAATTGATTTTCTTTTTTTCTTCTAAATTCAGAGAAAACTTGGTTTTTCCTTTTTTGTAACAATTACTGAAAATAACATTCAATGATTGTTGATCTTACAAAGGAAAACGTGATGCATTCCATTCTGGGCCCTGTTTTTTAGTCACAACATTTGTGAGTGTCGCAGGCCTACGATCGCACAGCCGATCTACGACCTTTTTGGACGACAAAAGATGGTGTTTTATAGACACGATCGTAGTGCGGCACGGACGATCGCCGCAAAAAATGTCCCCCGCTACGACAAGTATAGAACTGTCTTAAGTTCTATAACACTTCAATGTGCGTATATAGAGGATTTTTCCACTTCCCGACGAAATTAAGCAATGAAATTAACACGAGTAAGGGGTACATATAACCTATAATCGTGACAAATATGAAGAAAAACGGCAGTAGCGTTCCGAAGATGTCGGCGTTTGAATTTCGTCATAGCAAACGTCTGCTCTGGTGGCCATTGCACCCTCCCACCTCCCGTGCACAGCGAATGTCGAGGTCACTGCATATATTAGGGTCAAGTGAGCATAGGGCTACACTGGCCACCAGAGCAGAGATTGCTATGACAAAATTCAAACGCCGATAACTTCGGAACGGTGCGGTCGATTTTCTTCATATTTGGGATTTGGTACGACATGTCCATAGATGTCTTAGGCCTACGATAGTTTGGGAGACGAATTTACCCACGTGACCTTCCATGTGTCGTGACGATAGCACACCTCAGACAGCCCTACGTGTCGTAGGCCTGCGATAAACGGCCGACCCCCTATAATGTCGCGTCTATAATACACTGACAGCAAAAACATGTCGGCCATAATGATTGTCGTGACTGAAAAACAGGGCCCTGTATTTCAAGTTGCATCATGTATGTTTCTCCATGTACACCAGTTTGTTTAAGAGTTGTTTTATGGATGACTGGTAAGTCATTAATGATATAAAACAAAATATTCAATATATGAAAGTACTTGAATGTAACACTATTAGCCCATCAGGTTCTGGGATTAAAGAAGATAGAGAAGACCAAAATGAAGAGCTGCTAGAATTACTTCAAGGTGTCATATAACAGCTCAATACACTTATTTTAGGATCAACCGCAGAGGATCTTGAAGACACAAAAATAATGTTATTTGCTGGTATTCCTAAATTCTGATTTGAAAAAAGATATAACTGAAAAGCTCTGGTTCCATTACCTGGACATAGTAGATATACACTTGTGGTTTGTTAAGTCTGGAATCACTAGACACTGAGATTTATTTCTTAAGACAGTTAGAGACCTACTGCCATATATGACAACATGATGATTATATATTAGATGTCCCAACCAGGGGTAGCAGAGTGATAGAAAACCAGCAGTGGATCTTGCTCTTTTCTTCTACAGCCTGTTCTGATATCAATATGACTAAACAAGTGTTAATATCAATAACATAGGCACGAAATAGCAAACCCCAAAGCCTTTCTAGTGCAAAGGCAAGGAGACTTCTGGCTGCCAGCCAAAAGGTGGAATCATTTCTAGAAAAAGAAATCCATTTTGAACAAGACAGGCTCTTTGCAGCAGAGTGATCAGCTTAACAACTATATTTTTTGTCAGTGCTAAGGTCATAACATTTTTACAGCATAGTAGGAATATCTGTATCGTTCTCTTTCTCAATAAAGAAACAAATTTCAACCTTAGTGAGGTCTAAGGTGATAGTTAAAGATGAGGCCTTCCCTATAGACCCTAATATGCTTTTCAAGAGACTGGGTGCAAGTGGTTTGAAAATCATGATAAAATAATAACATAATGTTAATCAATACAACACTAGACTGTGATAGGGTCTTTGATGTGAAAACTATTGGTAAATCAGCTGGCCTTAAGATTATCAGGAGCAACAATGCTTTCCAAGCTATGACTGAAGTCTTCATGATGTAGCAGAATGAGCACAAACACAATATTACTGCAGGGAAACAAGGCCAGTGTTGTTTTGTAGAAAGGTTCTACTCAAGTCTTGACATTCTGAGGAATAATGTTTCATCACCATGCACAAGTAACCTTCACTTGTGTCAAGCCCAAAGAACATTTAAATATATATATATCTAATTCTGCTAGGGTTCAGTACTTTGGCAATCAACTCAGGCTCATTGAATGGCGATGGTTCATGTGAGAAATTAACTATTTCACCTCTGATTGAGATGTGGCTCCAGAGAAACTACTAGAAATCATTTGTTGCATTTGTAAGATGGGATATGAAATGAGACAACGTTTTTGTAGTTAAAATGGGATAGGATGTCTGATTGATTAGGAAAACTGTTTGAGTGTTTGCTTTAACTCATACCCTATAGATGACAAAGATCTGTAGAGATGGTCCTAAAGAAAGTCTTTGAGCTTTAAAGACATACAACACTGGCCACACAGTAGGCGCTCTTCCGTGTAATAGTCGAAACTAAAATAAAATAGGTAACAACATCTATATCAGGAGAATCACAGTTTACACAGTGTAGGGAATATTACATTTAAGCTAAGATGAAGATATGGAAAAGCTCTAAATATAATTCTGCAATAATTAGATTTTAGTCTCCTAAATCTGAAAGTCACACATATAATGTTACTTGTTACTGGAAAATATGTCTACCATGACATATCACTATATCTCTATCATCTTATGTAATGCCGCTATGACATTTCAATTTTTCCAATTCAGCCATATTAGATTTATTTCTTATAGCACCTATTTGCATAACAGATAGGTCTTCCTTGGTGTCATATAGAAATCTCCACCTCAGAAAACATACATTTTGCATTTTAAATCATGTTTGTACCTTTATTCCAAACAGAATTAGGGGATTTCATAGATTTCAGGCAGCCATATTGGATTTACACTGATTTACAGAAAGGATATGACTTTTTTGGCGATTTGCATGGATTCCCCACCTCAGAAAACATACGTTTTTAGATCATGTTTCTACATTGATTTATCACAGAATTATGAAATTTCATAGATTTTGGGTGGCCATTTTGGATTTATGCCAATTTTACCTACTTCCACCACTTGGATTATTTTCGATCAACTTCCTGGCATTATTTAGGGTATTCTGAGATGAATATGTGTGTACTCACGAGGCTTATCGATGTCCACAGCCTGTTCCCACCGCTTGCGACCACGTAATTCACCTCTTGCACATAAGCGTGGCGCAGCGATCGCCGTGATAAAGGGTTTCGCTGGTTCTATTTACTTGATACAGTACCAGCCGCGCACCAGCGAAATTTCCGCACTCCAGAACGAGGCGAGCGCTGTAAGAGTGAAGCCAACCCTGCAGCAAGCCCCTAATACCACTATGATAATGAAAATATAAATTATTCTTCTGTCATTAATAAATGGCCGAATTTTACAATTAAAACATTGTTAGAAAGCTGAGACTTAGGCCTATCTGTTGGTATATATATATGATATACCTGTATTATGAGTATGATTTCCCGTCATGGATTGAACATCGGGATTGTTTTAGGTAAAAAGAATTAATCATGTTACTTTTCTGTTTTCACTGTGATTTAATGAAAAATCTATCGCGATGACCTATAGAAATAAACATCCTATCTTTTTCGGCATTCCAAGACGATTAAAATGATACTAATATTACCAGATTGTGGTAGATATTTCCTACGATAATGGACTATTAAGATGGATGTCAAAAAGAGCACTAAAAACGTGATATTCTGATATCAGTGCATATTTGATAGTGTTTTAAGTCTTATACAATAGTAAACAGAAGAAAAATTAAAAAATGAAATAGACTGCGAGCTCATGCAATAATTTTACCGATAGTAACGCGGTACGATAAGCCCTCCCAGTTAGGTTAACTAGTTTCCCTAAATTACTGGAACACATGTGCAGATTTGAAAAGTTTGAACAAAATAAATCTCATTACTGTTTGGAATGATAGCTATCAATATTCAACAGGTGTCACCTCTGTAAATTGTAAGATATGCCTTGAAAGTTCCAGCTCAATATTCTCTACTGTATATCTGAAATAACAGGTGGTGCCACTTGCTAATTGCTATTTAGATATGCCAACACACTGTAGATGGCGACACACTATATATACAGTGACCTACCCATGTGCAACTACATGTATATCTTCACAGCTGTATATTGGTCATTCTAACAGAAAAGGTCATTATGGTGGAAATCAGGCAATATTGTTGTTTTAGATCTATAATATAACTCTTGCAAAACAAGATACAGATTCAAATCGTTTAGAAAACGTGTTATTCTCCTGGAATGAGGTCCCAGAATTTTTTTTAATTTTTTTTTTATTTGATCAACAAAAATGACGATATACAATTTGCCGCATATACAGCGTTCTTCCATTGAATACCCAATTACATTACAACAGGCGCATACAATACATTTCCTCAGACAATCACAAACCCTCCCGTTCTCTCCCCAACTCCCATTTTTGATTTGAAGGCTTTTACTTGTATAAACCGATCTATCGATCGAATTCTCACCCATGTACCTCATACAAACTGATCTATCGATCAAGTTTGCAGCATAAAATACACTTCCAGCTCTCATATGTTGTATCCAGCAGATTTGTACAGTTTAAACTTCCGCAATAATTTCCTTTACTCTCATCTTAAACAGTTCAGCCGATCCAATACTCTGCACCGAATGTGGTAGCCCATCCCACAGTTGTTTACCCCGATAAGGGGTGAGTTCATATACTTTGTCGTATTGATTATTTTAATTTTCAATTTAATACAATTACTACTTCTCAAGCCTGCTACTCTATTTTCAAAAATATTGTCTGGGTTCTGCGTCCACCATTTAACCATCATAAGAAGTTGCACCTCCCTTCTCTTTCTCAGACATCTCATTTTACATGCATTTAGTAAATTGGCTTGGCTTTCATAATCATTCATCTAGAACCAGAGCTATTTTCCATATACACTTTCTTTTTAATTCAATAACACTGTATTTTCCTGTTTACACTATAAATCACTAAATTCCTAAATTTCCATCCCTAACTGGAACATGTTAACTAGTTTCCTATATATTTTTTAAACAGACCCATACCCCTAAATATTCCTACTAGGGCCCTCATTAAAGGAATGCTATTTTCATGATGTCCAACAATGATTAAACAGTCACCAGCACATATCAGGAAACAATTGTCAGCTTTCTTGTTTTTACTATTAGAAAATATCATGTGTTTTCTATACAGAAATCTAGTTCATTGTGAAACAATTTTTTATTCAATTTATTCTTAAGCTACCCCATATGCGTGCATATGGGGTAGCGTACACAGGCAAATTAACACCCAAATCATTGGTCTATGTAAGTAGCCCATGTCACAGGTTATTTAAAGGGCCCATTGTGTATTCAAAGGTACATAGATCTTAAAGAACCATTGCTTTGATGCCAAAATGGATGTTTAACTCGGGAAAATGAAACATAGAAAATAGTTTGGAAGGTGGCTGTTATATATATATATACTCTGTGTAGTGAGACCTTAAATAAAGCGCTGAGCAGCACATGGAGTCGGCGATCTATAACAGCACTTAAAGGTTGTTGTTGTCTGTATAATCAGAGTTAACTTAAGCCATCTCTCACCCAAATACACCACAGTGGCTGAGACGAAATGGCCACATACAATAGGTTCATCCAGATTATCAACAAATTAATCACATCTGAGAAGTTGAAGTAATGGAGGCATAACATCACTGTATCTTTTTAAATATGAAATGATAAAGTCTTTGATATTGAAATGCTTATATTTTGCCTTGGTTATGCGTGGAGCAGTTGTATTAATGATTTGGAGCCTTCATGTTCTCTGGGAACCATGTGATTGAAGGCAGAATATCAATGTTGAATGTTTCTTTGCAAAAAATCTGGTCAGAATTCCACATGTGTGAGGCTGTATCTCTTCTAAATTAGAATATATGCTTCTTGTCCTATATCCTACCCACCTCCCCCAACCCTATTCACATGTGGTCACCAGGAGAAGGTGGTCGCTACCCACTGAGTGCTACCAACTGAAAATAAGCTGGTGACATCCCCCAACGGGGCCTCCAGAGCTGTCCCCCTCTTACTCTATACTCGTTGGTTGGACATAACACCAAGGATGCAAGACTTGATTGTAAACCAGTGAAAATAAAATTGTATGCGATTTTTGATAAAGTTCTGGCCATCTGTATTTCCTGCATAGCATCCAACTTTGAATGTTATCCTATGTCAGAGGTTATTCATTGATTTTGGGTGTTATGCTAAATCATTTGATAGTGATAAACGCATTGGAGAACTGGAAGAAACCTAGGGGGAGGGCTTCTGCTGTTAGGTAATATTCCTTGTCTGTAATTCATGATTGGAAGCTTATTTCATGTTTCTGTCTGTCACATTTGGACGTTACTCATTAAGGTTGTAGTGTAATTTGAAACAGCTTAAAATTCTCATTGCCTTCTCTCGAGATGAGGAGATGATACAATTAGAAATGAATCAGAAGAGAAAAGGTAAATCTTAGTGAAGATATACAAAATCGAATAGAGGGTTTGAGTTTTGAACTTTTCTCTACCCGAGAATCTCACCCTCATAGCATTTCAGTCTTCAAGCCTAGGCATAGGCTTAAGTCTATGTGGGGTTGAAACTCCAAACAGATTTGTCGAAAGCATGCCTTTTTATATAAGGTAGGTCATTATTGATTTAGATAAAGTGTGTGTATGAGGTGCCATGGAAGAACAATCCAGCCGACATAGAGCATCAGGCCGAGGGATGCCTTGAGACATCAACTGGAGCTGTCTGGGGGATCCCCCAAGGCATCAAATAGGAATAGCCCGGTGATGCCTTGAAGCATCAATTTCCCTGAATTATTACAATTGGCTTTAACTAAAGTCATTACAATTGGCATATAAGACTCAGTCCCTGGCAGTATTCAGACCCTACAACCAGCCCTTTGGACTGACTCCACCGCCCGCAAAATTTTTAACAGAATCATTATAGACACCCAACCCAGTCCTGATGGTTAATCTTGTGGTAATACTGCTACCTTGTGCAACTGTTCACAGGACTTGGCTGCTTGGAGAATCCATACTGGATATCCCTTCTACCAGACACCGTACCAGTGTGCCTCTACACAGCTAGAAAGGTGCCACACCCACTCTTTAACCAGGTTGAGCAACAATTTATAACAATGAAAAAACAGGGAGTCATCTCAGAGGTCACAGAACCAACTGCTTGGTGCTCTGGGATGGTATGTGCCCCCAAACCCAATGGGAAAGTATGGATCTGCGTTGATCTAACACCACTGAACAAGGCAGTAGAACATGAGATCCATCCAATGGCAACTGTGGATGAGAATCTGGCAAAGCTCAAAGGGTCTCAATTCTTCAGCAAACTCGACGCCAACTCAGGATTCTGGCAAATCCCACTGGACAGTCAGTCACATTTGCTCACAACATTTGTAACACCCCTTTGGACGCTTCTGCTTTAACCGAATTCCTTTTGGGATATCTTCAGCCCCTGAGATATTCCAGCGTACTATGTCAGGCATCCTACACAGGCTCAAAGGTGTGGTCTGTCACATGGATGACATTCTGGTCCATGCCTCGACACAGACTGAACATGACCGGAGAGTCAGGACAGTCCTGCGACAACTTCAAAAAACGGTCCTCACACTTAATGACAAGTATGAATTCTCCAAGACAATGATCAACTTCTTGGGGCATGTCATCATCCCAGAAGGCATCCAAGGAGATCCCAACAAAGTAAAAGCAATCTGTGAGTTCCCGCCTCCCACCACTGTCACTGAACTACAGCGATTCAATGGTATGGTAAATCAGTTCGCCAAGTTCATCCCTGAGCTGGCAACACTGACTGAATCGTAAGGACTGTGTGTGGAAATGGGATACACCACAGGAAGATACCTTCAACAAGATAAAAGCTAGAATGGCTTCTACTGAAACACTGGCACACTATGACCCAAAAACAATTGTTGCAGCCGATGCATGTGACTATGGTGTCGGTGCAGTCCTCCAGCAAGTCAATAAAGAAGGAGACAGAAGACCAGTCTGCTATGCATCAAGATCACTTTGTGAGACAGAACAGAGGTATGCGGTGATCGAGAAAGAGGCAGTTGCAGCAACCTGTGAGTTTTCTGACTACATCCTAGGTATGCAGTTCACCTTGGAAACGGATCACAAGCCCCTAGTCCCACTACTGGCATCAAAGGACCTCTCCGGTATGCCCCCATGCATACTAAGATTCTGACTGCATATGATGCGGATTACCCCAAACATTATTCATATACAGGGAAAGGATCAGGTGACCTCGGATGCCCTCTCAAGAGCGCCAGGTGATAAGCCAAACAGCATCAGACATCAACTTCATCGAGAAAGTCGAGGAGTTTGCTACTCGCACAGTGAAGTACCTCCCAACAACAGAGGTCAGACTGCGTCAAATCTCTAAAGCACAGGATGACGATGCAGTCTGTGCAGAAGTCAAATCCTACTGCAAAAATGGATGGCCAGGTTACATGCCACAGCAACGTCTGCTGCGTCCATACTGGGAGAAGAGAAACCACCTCACACTAAAGAACAAACTACTAATATATGATGAACACATTGTGGTTCCACAGGCCTTACAGCTGGAGGTACTAGGACAGTTGCACCAAGGCCATCTTGGCTATTACTTGGGGTGCCAGGCTCGGGCCATGCACAGTGTTTGGTGGCCATTAAGCAGCAAACAGATTGAAGCAATGTGCAATCTATGCCACATCTGTGCATGACACTGCCCAGAAAGGAAGGAACCACTCCTCCCATCATCATTTCCATCACATGCCTGGGAGAGGGTAGGCAATGAACTGGACGAGAAGATGTACATCTTAGTCGTTGACTACTATACTAGGTGGATTGAAATATGACATCTACTACAGACTACATCCAAACATACTGTGGAAGCCATAAAATCCATCTTCAGCACACATGGCATTCCGCACTATGTCATGTCTGACAACGGTCCACAGTATATTTCCAGAGAATTCAAGAACTTTGAACTTCAGTACAAGTTCACACACATAACCTCCTCACCCATGTACCCTCAGTCAAATGGAGAAGCTGATCGGGCAGTTCAAACAGCAAAAAACATCATCAGGAAGAATGTGGACCATCACCTGGGATTCCTGGCCTACCACAAAGCACCACTGCATAATGGCCAAGCCCCCTGTCAGCTTCTAATGGGAAGGAACCTCCAGACAACATCGCCAGTCACAGCTACATATCTCCACCGCAGTCATGATAAAGAGATTGCAACAGAGCGTGAATACAAGCAGAAAATGGCAGAGAACTACAACAAATGACATCCAACGGTAACCCTAGCTGCACTAGAAAACGGTGATCGTGTATGGGTATGGGACCAAGACCAGTTTGGTTCAATCGTCGAGAGAACGGCCTCTCCGAGGGCCTATCATATAGAGACTGAGGCAGGTTCGGTCATCACCAAAGAGCCCTGGTACACACAGGAGACAACAATGCCCAATAGGGCACACCAAATCCACAGCCCTCATCTCCTTCCAGAACTGCAACAACAACACCTGTGCGAGAATCTACAGGAATGACTACTAGAAGCCAATCTGGAAGGGAAATAAAGCCACCACAGAAGCTTGACCTCTAAGAAGTGTTCTAGGGTATAATAATCCCTGAGTCCGGAGGTTAGTCTGCAAATGAAAGACTCTAAAACACAGTATAATATGATATATTATATATATATAAACATGATGATAGACAAAGATCCAGCCATACCAGGTCCAAGAGACAGTGATATAGTAGATATTCTCATACTTTACCATAAACTCAAAGACAACCCCGAAAGAATAATATCGCTACCAAATATTCTGAAAACTAGAATACCTTTACCTAACATCATAAAAAAGATTTAATTATCATAGTGCTATCATAAGAAATATACCTTTATTCTAAAAAGGGAAATGTGGCAATACTGCTACCATGTGTCATATTTGAGAACTACTACTAGGCTGCTGCTGTGCTGCCACCTAGGGTCAATAGAATAAAGGTCTTCAACTCCATACTGTTCCTGTGTCTGTACACAGTAATATTACAAATCTATCCTTTCACAGACTCGTTTCTTAGATAATCACATTTATTCAACTACATCTAGTATTTCCATTATTATTCAATGACTCATTGAGGTCACATCTTCGATCTGAGGCAAGATCTTGGGTTTATCAAGGACATAACTTATAGATATTGACCCAGTCATTACTAGACTTATGATATAAAACTCTTTAAGTTTCACTTTAGGTTGCTGTTCAGAAAGTCATATATGACTACACATGCTACCATTATACCCATAAGTTCAATGTCCATAAATGCTCGTTTATATCCCACAAGAAGATTGATATGATATGACACGATACATACACATAACTTTCAGATTATGATAAATCAATGTTAAAATTGCACTAACAATGGTAGTAATTGACATAATTGAGTGTGCATCTTTATCCATAATATGACATCCATTTAGCACCATGCAGGACATTATATGTGTATTAGGATGATTGACACTCATTAAGGAGGGTCATTACTAAGTGAATTGGCTCCACCATAATGGTTTAAAATGATATGATTTTTAGTAATCGCTATGCTTATGATGTGTGAAGTGCCCGTTATCGTTTGCCAGACAGCTCAGTAGTAATCTGACCAGGTATATAAGATGTTCCTGTCAGCTCAATGTTGTAGCATTGACCTGTGGATGTCTGTCACCAGCCTATGTCTAGCTAAGGTAAGTCCTCACTCATTTTAGCCCCTTTATTTCTTTGGTTAAAGGATGTGTCCGTTGATTTGTCTGTTGGTCTGGACAGAAGTGCCTTGCAGCACAACAAGTTATCCCTGTCTATGATCTATACGCTTCCAAATCAGGTGCTTAATCTTTGGGTCATTTCGTAAACACGTGCGCAGTACATAGCATATTGAGGACTATTCAATATTTATCATTTTGGTTTAGAATATGTCTAACTCATTCAGAAAGGCTGTAAACTGAGTCTATTTCACTGCATAGCTGGCTGAATTACTATTAGCAGTTATAATGCTCAGCAACCTTTGAATGTGAACCTGAAATTTACGACATTTTTCTTTTGGTTGAAAACTGAATTATGAAGAATATGTCCAATCACCCGATTAAGCCAAACAAGCTTTGTATTACTTTGTAAATATTTTGATATACAATGAGGTGTCCCAATTTAACAAACTTGTGATCTACCTAGATTTTTATTCCAGTCAGGACGCCATCACGTCTGTCAACGGCACGAAAAAATTGATATGAGTCCTTAGCTACGAGTTTACTGTGTTAGTTACAAGTTATACAGGAACATAACATGTAGGATGAACTTATATTGAAGAGATCTGTAACTGTGTGATTATATCTGTCACTGTTTGAAACTCACACCTGAACAAGATCCATACTTGGTTACCAGGCACCTACTAACGGTCAATGCAGAAAAATCAAATTTTATGAGGATTACAAGGAGGTCACAAAGACAAACTAATTTAATATGTAATCTAACGAATATACAGAACTAAAGATAGTGAACAAATTCAATTATCTACTCGTAATTATAGATAAAAACCTTTCAAAAACACGGTAACAAGATCTTATCAGATGCACGGCTAAACATTTCAACTGCAAAAAATAAAATACAAGCTAACTGATACGACCGCACTGACCATTGTCAAGCGGATGATTCTGCCTAGGTTGGAATACATAGACTATGTATTCTATCTAGCAAGTCAAAGAGACTTATAGTTTTGATGAACGATTGCTTAAGAGCAGCATGTAAATACAGACAAGCTAGGGATGTTGTTATCTCAGATTTGCACAGTCGCTGTGAGATAGACACACTCAACCCTAGACGCGGCATTCATTTGCTTATGTTGATACACAGGCGGAAGTGAGATCCTGAGAATATTTACCAATGAAGCGTAGTAAATACTAGACAAAATACAAAAATCAGATCTGTTTTACCGAAACCAGAACTAGAGAAATTCAAACAGAGTCCACTCTACAAGAGCAGTAACCTCTGGAATACGCCGCCACTTGACATACAAATGACATCAGTGCCTGCCTAAGGGGCCATCCATAAAGTACGTACGCAGCTAGGGGTGGGGGTGGGGGGAGGGGGGTAGACCAAATGCGTACAAAAGCGTGAGAGGGGGGGTTTAAGGTTGGATTTTTCACACGCATGTATACGCAATTACAATTACAATATCTTGTATATGTGTGTGTGTAGGTGGGCGTGCAGGTGTGTGTGTGTTTATATATACCAGCAGTGTTGTTCAGGGGGCAGCCAGCGAGATGGGTAGGTTGATGGTCAGTAGGTGGGCAGATTGGTGGGTCAGAAGGTGGATATGTGGACAGGTCGGTGGGTGGGAAGGTTGGTATGTAGGTAGGTCGTGAGATGAGAAGGTTGTGCACAGGCCAAAATCCATGATGCCCATTGAGAAAACCATCACCAAGGTATATGTCTTCATACTACCCATGATCCATGGCAGTAAAGTTGCGAGACAGTATTGCTGAGGGACAGTATGGTGGTAAAGCATGGGTGAAGGACGGTATGGTTGCGGGGATGTATGGTTGAGGGGCAGTATGGTGAGGGGCAGTATGGTGAGGGGCAGTACGGTTGAGGGGCAATATGGTGGTTGAGGGAATGTATTGGTGAGGGGCAGTATGGTTGAGGAGCAGTATGGTTAAGAGGAAGTATGGTTAAGGAGCATCATGGGTTAGGGGCAGTATGGGTTAGAGGCAGTATGGTATGATTCAAGGGCAGTATGGTGGAGGATCAGTATGGTTGAGGGGCAGTATGGTGGATGGGAAGTATGGTTAAAGGGCAGGATGGGTGACAGGCGGTCCAGTTGAGGCACAGTGTGATTAAGGGGCAGTACGGTAGAGGGGCAGTTTGGTAGAGGGGCAGTATTGTACAGGGGCAATATTGTAGAGGGGCAGTATGGTGGAGGGGCAGTATGGTGGAGGGACAGTATGGTAGAGGGGCAGTATGGTGGAGGGACAGTATTGTAGAGGGGCAGTATAGTGGAGGGGCAGTATGGTGGAGGGGAAATATGATTGAGGGACAGTATGGTTGAGGGGCAATATGATTCTGCAGGAGCAATTTTGGTGAAGGGCAGTATTATTAAGGGGCAGTATGGTTGAGGAGGAAAACTGTAATTGAGGGAATGTATGGGTGAGTGGCGGTATAGTTGAGGAGCAGTATTGTTATGAGACTGCTGTGAGACTGTTGTGAGATTAGGTTTGATAGATTGATAGGGGTAATTGTCCTTAACTTGTTTAGAATCCATAGGGGCATTTGGACAGATGTACCCACTGCTGAATTGCCAAATTAGTATCCAAACTAGTCAAAAGGAAGCCAGCAAGCAGGTTCACCATGGTGTCTGTTATCTCAACTTCTCAAAGTCTCAAGGGTACTCATTAGGATCCAATCTGTTTCAAGAAACCCAAAGTTTTTGGGAAAAGCCAAAATGTACACTCTGTTGCTAGATTTCTGCAGTAGGGGAACCTTGTCAGAGACTGAGGAAAAGATGATTTACACCTGTCTAGGTACATTATGCCTCCATATGAACCCTGCTGCATGTGTTGAAGAGGGGGGGGGGGGGTCCAGAAAATGTACATACGCAATGAGGGGGGGGGGGGGTCCATGAGAAGCGTATGCTGTGCAATGGGGGTGAGGGTGGGGGGGTGGGTGGTCAAATTTCCAGGAAAATCTGCGTACGTACTTTATGGATGGCCCCTAATTTAAAATTGCAAGATAGTATTTTAACCACTTTTGACAAGTTGTGCAGTATGTTTTGCGGGACAACATGTCTGCATATTTTATACCAACTCATTATGTATGGTTCTGTATATCTACCAATTTTGTCTTCACTTTGAACGTTAGTATTGCTCATTAAATTCAAAGACTAAGACAACTCCAAGAAACATAACATTGAGTCTGAGCATACGAACTACAAAAGCCTCGCAGATGACATCGTGTTATTAACCACAAGAACAATAAATGACAGTACGCAGGTGTCAAAGACCCTGGCGTGTAATGAACGCTAATGGCGTAATAATGCAACACCCACTTTGTATGGTCCTGTAATTGGGACCTTGTTACACGCACCGGTTATGCATGGAACACGCACCGATCGTATGTTTCTACACCTGAATAAAAGAAAGACAAAAAAGAATCAATGATGAACATACCATTTGCTCCTAATTATCTAGCTTCAGGTGCAATCTGGCCACCCCCTCAATATAATAGCCATCTGCCCTGTACACGCCTACAAGTACATACGTATTTAAGGTGTGTGCACACATTTAGACAACGTATATATAATGTGTGCAAGCATGCTCTGATAAAGAAATAAAAAAAATCTTCCACCTTATTCATTACAAGTTGAAATATTAATTGCTGCCCCTGAATAAGCAATATAAATTAAAATTTGATTCTCAACTGTTTGTTCAAAGAATTTGTTTAAGATTCACCCAATACCCTGAATCATTGCCTGGGCAGTGATAATATGAGAAAACTGTATTCCTGTGGACGAATTATTATTTTACCTCACCCCTGTCCCCGGAATTTAAAGCGAGGTCTTTAGACCGAGGTTTAAATGTCCGGAGGACAGGGGTGAGGTAAAATAATAATTCTAACACAGGTATATGGTTTATTATATACCTCGAAATAATTACAATAATGTCAATAATTGATCCGTACCAGCCGTTTCTAGAGCCATTTGGGCACACAACGGATGAAACGAAATGTACCGTCAGTGACACCCTTCAAAATCTGTCTTTGCACCATGTTTTTTAAATATTTTTCTTTTTAAATAGAAAGAAAACCACCAATGTATCGAGAATCAGTAAAGATATATAAACTAATTTAAAAACTAAGATGAATTATATTAGATTTACGTATAAGCAATATGTCCCTTGCTGTTTGTTTACATTTAGACGCTTTGTTTACATTTTGCAGGCTTGCTTCCACTACGGTGGCGGGTAGTAAACTGTAAAACCACTGGCTCTAAATCTCCATAACATCAGTTCTAACGCTTTTCATAGTGATTCCTTCAGTATCGGTGCAGTACGGAGAATAGGTAAATGATAATAACTGATAATGCCTGAATAAAATGTGGTTCGCTTGACAATGAAATCATTCATCATATTTATTTTAGATGGAGGCACCTTCTCATACTTCAGGGGCAACATTATCTTTACACTTTCATTTGTAGATGAGGACGAAACAGGAAGTGGTGCTTGGAATATGGCTTTATCTCCTATTGCCGGCTCAATATGAATGCAACGAGACACGAATGGATCCTCCAGTGGACTTTACAGCAACAGATCAGACTATACACTTGTCATCAGCCCATATGACTACTGAGAATGATTCTGCGAGGGTTACCTCACAGAGAGCCGTCACCATGTTACAAACCCTCGTCTGCACATCTGAACTAAGAACACCAAGTTCCACTGTTGATGAATCTAATGTACAGTCTCCTGGCACCCAACAGCAGCAGATTCATCAGGAGCTTGACAAGAGAACAGATAAAACAACCAATGTGATAGAGGACCCCAAACTGACAGCACCAACTGAAAGAACCAAGACCACATCTTTTAGCAAGGCAAAGATGATTTATGAGATTTTAGCAACAGGTATACCCCGAGTGAAAATACCAACAAGGTCTCTGAGCTCCAGCGACGAGCTGACAGAAGTTTGTATATCGTGGTGGGCATATGGCAAAAGGAATTATTCTCCTTGCATGGCAACAGGAAGTTCCTTACAAAGTCCTGATATTTACGTTGAAAAGTGTATTGAGGAATTGAAGGTCAAGTATTATCTCAGTATGAATACCTTGTTCAATGTGATTAATCTTGTTACAGGCACTTGTGATGGCAGAGGCAAGAAGACTGCTTATGTCTGCTTACTTTATGGTCCTACGGAACGAGCGGACAAAGCATTTGTGGCAAACATGGAGGTGTTTCAAGATAAAAATTTCATGATCAATATTAAGAGAAGTATGTTTCCGAGTAGAGATATGGTCTTTTCAAATCGTACCGGTTTTATGACATTCTCTGTCCAATCCGAGACAGAATGCGCACATTTACTTCATATTGCTGCCGACCCTGTCAGATATAACCCCATCGAAAGTGCGATCAACTTTCGGACATATATACCAAATGCAGTCCCATATTGTCTAATGCACAGGAAAAGTAAAAGTTTCTATTCAGAATATTGCGTCCTAAATTTAGCCGTCTTTATTAGTTCTGCGAAAGCTAGACCAATGCCCATAACTAATTATAATTGCTCAAAAGATGAATATTATGGAATAAGTCATTATTCCTCTTATGAAGAATGTGAAGCTCCAGAACCAAGAGGTTTTTGTCTCAGAGAATCGTTTTATGATGAATTTGGATATAATGTACAAATATATAGGTTTTGTGCGGACTATTTCTTTTCATCGAGTGACAATATAAGTGAATGGAAAACAGAAAAGATAAAGGAATGTCTTAGAGAATCTCCAAGTGGGTATTCTAATAAGAGTGCCTCAGACATTTACGCTATTGACATTGTCCCTGAGGATATGCATTTGATGGAAGTTGCCTGCTATCAATATTTCGGGTTTCTACCATATAAAGATGCCCATACCTTTCACAGGAATATAAGATCTATCATATCCTTACTTGAATTAATTGGTATTGGCATTAATTTAACTGGACTTGCCTATGTTCTACAGAAGACGCAAAGAAAGGACTCTGTCAATGTATACTTCGCTGGTATAACAATATCATATTTATTACTATTATCATCCAGAATTGTTCAGGCGTTTTTGATAGATATGCCGTTATTTGATCCTATCGAGTGTTACCTGTTTCCTGAGTTGACAGTTGTATTGAATGAATGCTCTCTACTAATCACTTTTGCATTATCTGTGGAGCGATGTATTGCAGTGTGTTACCCTCTCATGAGACGGCAGTGGTGTACAAGGTCAAGATCAGTTAAGGTAATTCAGATCTTCACTGGGAATACATAAAACACAGGGGAGATATATATCGAGACATTATGCTTTCTTTGAATATATGCTAAACAAAAATAAAAAGTAGTATATGGAGACATAGTTAGTGTGCCTGAATGAAATCTATTATGTAATAATGGCAATCCAATATCACCTATTGTTATGTACCAGATCTTCCTATTCCTCCTAAGAAAGACGAACAGAGTATAAGAGTACTGTCATTATAAACCTCATCTGCTCAGGATCTGGGTATATCTCCATCCTCTCATCAATTACTTCTACTTTATAATGAATTCCAGGGTGTATAGCTAGTAAAATGTGATTCAACATGACCAAGATACCGAGTAATTGTTACGGCCGTGATTGAAAACCAACCGTTGACTGTTGAATTATGGCCAATAAGTAATGATAACAATAATAACAATAACAATAATAATAATAATAATAATAATAATAACAATAACAATGATAATAATTATAAGGAACAGATGTGATTCAGACATACTAACGCACTATTAGTTCGTGCTTAATGTACAGAACGGAACCCTTACAGCTTTCCAGTATATGTGAGACATTCGCACACATGCATACATCACATCATCACATATCCACATATAGATCCATATATCGGCAATTCTGTCTCAAGAACATTGACATGTTAAGCCGAATCAGTGATACGAGTCGCGTGTTCTAGCAGTAATGGGTCCTACACTGAGTTAGGTTACCATGGTGGGTGCTGACAAGTATGATATATCTAGTATACTGATGTGTTTGATTTATAATGGAGCTGATATTTGCTTTCTATGTTCTTTTACAGGTTGTACTTGCTTGTTACATCATACCAACATTGTCACCTGGAATAGAATTCGCATTGTCTGTGCATACGACGAAATACTTTTTCCTTCGAGGTGATATGAAGAATGTTTATGATATCTTCCTTGGTCTTAATCACTGCGTAGTTGACAGCAGTTCTGTATATTCTAAAAAGACCATATATCTTGGCATAGTATCTGAAGTAATTTTCTTCCTTTTCCCATGGTGTTTGACTGCTGTGTTGAGTGGCATATCGTACAATGCTATACGCAAGCAGATGCATTCAACAAGATGGCTCAATCAACAGGTAAATATTACCATTTTCTTCTGTTTTAATTTCTTTATATGAAAATCCTTTGTATTTCAGTAAAATTAATAAGCGCCATTCATTTTAACGCTAGGTGGACACACGTACAGCCTTAGCATAGGTTTTCATCGACCTGCAAAGCTGTTCAATATTCTGCTGAAATATTTCATAGTAGGACCCTTTCTAGACTTTAGAAAGCTTGGATGGGAGCTTTTAGATCCTCATCATTTGCCAAACTCCAGTCGTGCCAAACTCCAGTCGTGGCATACGGTGGCCAAGATTACAACTCATCCAGTTTTACGATAGTATTTTTACAGCGACGACCTTCGGTGTTAGTTGCGGACTAATTTCAACACAGCATCCTATGCATCATGTAGTAGGAGTTTAAATAACTCATGTTTGTTACAAGAGCATCAAGCACAAGTCGCATTCTCCTCAATCAAGTGAAAGCTGAAGCTAGTTCCGATGGAGAAGGATATGAGATCTCAGACACATTCTCCTTTACATGCTTGTCAGTTTAATTCATAACGATGAAACGGTGCCACATCCTATATGTAACCTTTCATTTTCTCCATTAATAGGTGCGTAAAGAGAGCAAGACGTCACACATATTTATCAACATAGTTTTGGTTAGTTGGATCTTCTATATACTCCCAAATCTGACAAGTTTCATAACTTCGTCCCTTGGAGACTACATTCCTGTCCCTTACAAAAGGGATGTCATCGATTGGCTTCACTTTGGCTCATATATCTCGGATGTGATCAAGTGTTCCATCGCTACGCTGGTTCTTTTAAGTGGACATTCCATACCAAAAAAAGCTTTCAATGTCTTTCAATCCAAACTAAGGTCATTAGCAAGTATCCTTACCAGAAGCACACGGGAATAGCCTACGTGTTGACCAACACCTTGGTTTATTAATGTGTTCTATGTACCAATAACAGTATGTTCGTTAAGAATTTCAATTCAAGATTTGACATGATTTAGATCTCATTACTTCTCTTGCATTTGCTAGACTAGAATTTTTATGCATGAGTTGAAGGCTGAATACTTTTTTTTTTTTAAATACCTTAACCACCATATATAAGGGGCACAATGAATGAGTTTTCCTTGTTAATCACAAAATAGCAAATAACAAAGATTCTTATGATTGGGTATTAACCCTATCGCGCCGGGTGCCCACGGCAATATCACCGGTATGGAGCCGGTACTAGTGCCAGTGAATACCGCCAGAGGCCGGGTATAAAGACCGATTTATGATGATTTTATCTTTGCATCACGTGACATGACACGTGATCCTTAAAACTCTTCTTTATTTTGCATAGAAATATTGAATATGATGCTATATCTGTATATTCTGTGAAAATTTCATGTTTATTGAGCTCATATTTCCGATTTTATTCACAAAAACGAATATTTTGTAAATGATGCCTCAAGGCATCACCCGGCCAGCCCCGGATGATGCCTCAAGCATCACCCGGCGTGAATGGGTTAAGTGTTTCTGATAGTTACCCTTTCTCAAATATGTAAACTATTTCTGACCTGTTTTGACACTAAATACATGGTTAATTCTTACGAGATGCTGACAAATTAGACCTAGAGTTTTCTCCTAATTACAAGAAAGATATTTTCTAATGAATGAAAAAGACTATAATTCCAAAGTTTATGTTGTTAAGATTTGGCAAAATTTAAACTTTTTATTGATTTTCCATGTGGAGATAATTAATTTCCAATTAAGAGTCCAATTGAAATCAGAAACTTAACTGGGATCTTTCTATTTGAATTCACTATAAATGTTTGATAAAAATAGATGTATCCTCTTTACCAATAACCTCTAAAGGGTGCTGCGGCCTTAGTCTTGCAATGTAGGATTCTGAATGAATGGATAAATCAAGTCATTTAGATTGCCTGATCAGGAAGAACTAGGTTATAGACCTATTTGATATTTCAGGCTGGTTCTGCTCAGTTAGTGTGCTCAACGGAGGTCACTTATTACAGGCTCTGCATAATGCATTGGCGATACATCAGCAGAGCAGAGGTAGCTGACTTTACTCTACTTATATTCCTAATCTAACGGATGACTAGAAAGTTGAAATCCCATCTGTCAGCAGTTTTTGAAAACCAACCTGTATATATTTATGACAGGCATAGGATATTCCACCTGGATCATCAAACATTTTATCTTGAGCCTTGTTCTATATCACATGTACTCTAGGTTGCCAAGTGTGTATAGCATAGATTGGCAATTTGTTGTCTAAGATATACCTGTAGTTTGGATTTCAGAAGAAAAAAGTAATGACCGGAGTTTTCATTGGGCCAATTAATGTCACACTTCCCATAACTGTCCCAGCGGTGATGGAACATTCTGCCCATTCCTGTGAGTGAGCCATTTTAGAGAGAGCCATTTAAGATGCCCTATAATGGCAGTATGACTGGGGAATTTGAACCTTTGATCATTTATTCATCTGAATAGGCATCAGGATACTAAATGTCGTTTTTCAATGATATTTTCACATTTAATGTCACGCATTAGATAAGAAGATGATGTTTCAACATTGTTGACAAATGAATCCATGATCTTTAATTTCGAATGGCGGTTTAAGAATTAAGCTTGGATTGTCAAATATTTATGGTGTTTATCATGGATAATCATTTGCTAAATATAGAATAAGTGTCTGATATTCAGATTATTAGATGGAAAGAACCACTCTTGAGATAAGATATGATAGTTTTTTTAACCTGTTATAGAGAGTAGCCTCTCAAAGGATGAAAGACTCATGTAAACTTCAGAATCATTGAGAGTGAAATGTATCAATTACCTCTTTCAGTCCTGAAGATGCCTGTAGTCCTTTGTCATATAGGGCCTGAAGATGCATTTAGACCTTTGTCATATAGGGCCTGAAGATGCCTGTAGGCCTTTGTCATATAGGGCCTGTAGATGCCTGTAGGCCTTTGTCATATAGGGCCTGAAGATGCATTTAGACCTTTGTCATAAGAGCCTGAAGATGCCTGTAGGCCTCTGTCATATAGGGCCTGTAGATGCCTGTAGGCCTTTGTCATATAGGGCCTGAAGATGCCTCAGGCAGTCCTTGTTATCGAAAATAGCAAATAATTTATTTACTTTCATGATTTTCTCACTACATATAGAAAGCAATGATATCATTCTAATTAACTGTGGGTGAGAATATTGTACCCAAGGAAACCCCGGGTTACATGGTTATACCTGTAAATCGTGTGACGTCAGTGCACATAGTTCGGGACTCTAGTTGGGGGGGGGGGGGTCACTTTAAAATAATGCTCAGGATGAGTGTGTTATGCAAATGTCAGGGTGCAGGACTGTCTGAGCTAATCAGAAAGCAGATCTGCCTGTTGAAATCTATTCTCAATTTTACTTAGGAATGAGATATCAAGTATCGGGTAGAATTTGGTCAAAGTTCGCTGTAGTCTTTAAAAAGAGTCCGGGTCAATTAGTGATTTGTTGGAGTTTCGTGGAGGTTTTGTAAACCATACATTATCAGAAATCCTAGAACCCCTGGACTTCAGAACTTGATGTTTACAAATTTTCACACCATCTCTTGCAACTATCTTGGATGGCCAAAATTTCATATGTTTTTCAACCAAATGCACATGCTCTTTTTAATACCATGTATTTACTAAAACCAAAATTTATGACTGAATACTACCAGAACTATTCATCCATGAGGATTTTCTATATATGTCGGCTATTTTGGATTACAAGATGGCTGCCAAAATGCTACAGAAGAGCTAAAAATACAAGATTTATACAATTATTGCCATATTTGCAAGTGTAATACCTCTACTTTAGGGTTTTTAAGGGTGTAGAATTTGATAGACCAGTCAAAAATATGATTTGCTTATTTTCTGTGAAAGCACCACCTGTATGGAGCACATGGTCATGGTTTCATTTGAGTTAGGTTGACTGGACAGGTCAGTAGAATGCATGGCATTTCTTTTCAAGTACTCACAATTTCACAATTCTCGACCAATTTCATCCAATGTTAAAATCTGAAACCAGGCCATTATAGTGTGTATTGTGGATTACCAAATAACCATCTATTACTTGGCTCAAATTAGTGTATATAATCGTATACCTTGATTATCAAATATGTGTATATGTAAATGTATATTATTTGTATCATGGATTGACAAATGGTTATTCTGTGCTCAGCTGAGGATAAAGTGATTTAACAGCATAAGGCAGGAAGATTTATTTGTTGGGTTAGGTGACAAAGTATAGTTTTAACGGAGTATTGCCAAACATTGATCATGAAATCATTGTTTAATATGTGGCTTCAGATATGAAATCTCTATATTACTTATACATATATTGTCAAATAAGTATGGCAGGTGGTGTTCCGGAATCTGTCCATGATGTACTGAGTCCATGATGTCTATTGGTAATGCGGGTCAGTCTCATGCAATGATGAGCATTTCACTGCGATGGGGTGATGTATACCTTCATGTCGTATTTCTGACCGTACTTCACACTGTGACGTACGGGGTTTGTGAACACATGACTAGGTAAAATATCACCATTTTTAGGTACAGTGAAAATCCCGCTTATGGGGAGACCCTCCGATCTGAGAAAATTGTTTGCTTACGCGGGGTACCTTTTGCACGGGGTTTTCCGTCTATCGATGGTTGTATAGTTTATTATATAAGGCCCCCACAAGAACTATACACTCCTAGTGTCTTTAATATTCATCGGTGTTTGTGTGGTTTTGCTGAATGTATGTATACAGTGTCTGATTGTGGTGCTGATTGTTTAGAGAGCCGTATAGCGCAGGGTGATCCCTTACACGGGGTGTCGCATAAGCACGGTTTTACTGTATTTAGTAATATGAAAACAGGCTAACTGTCTTCGTACGTCAATACACTTGGTAAAACTATTGATCAGTTATATCCCTCTGCCTTCTGTATCACGATTTATCTGAGCCATAGTTTCACCATATATCTTGACGTACTAAGACAGTAATCCTGTTTCCATATAGAAAGTACAGATGCACATTGGTTATAACAAAATTTACATATTTTTTTCCAATAGAGACAATAATTGGAATATGAATCCAAATTTTGCATGTCTGATGTGCATATTATCATATACCCATGCAGTATATTTGCTAATTACGTACTGCTGCTCCCCATGCAGTATAAATTGTATACTCAACCCTGTGCGGTACACTGTTATACTGAACATGTTGAAGCATCAGCAATGTGTGGGCTTCAACGTAGACATGTCTTCTATGCCAATATATAGCAAGATTTGATTAATTTTGGGTATATAATAAATACAAAACCACCTACTATACTTGTACATGCTACAAAACTCGATGGGAATTGATGTTTTTACAGAACTCGGCCTGGGGCCTCGTTTAGTAAAAGGCAACAATTCCCCATCTCGTTTTGTAGTATATAAAGCATGGTCAGGTCGTTCTATGTAAATACCACATTATATTTGAAAGTATCAAAATTATATATACAATTATACATGTATATGAGAAAGCGGGACAATCGATTTGAACTCATGTTTAAAATAGTTTGGCACCTTTCTTGTTTCGATGTGTTGTCAATCAAAACTCTGACAAGTGTATAATTGGAAGTGAATACAGAACATACCATGTGTGCTTTACCTATACGGTATGAGAGTTATGTGTTCAGTTCAAATATTTGGCAAGACTATAGCCACACGTAATCAGTTGTGTATATTCATATCCATTAGTGTAACCCTCGAAACTGAAAGATGACCCTTAATTTAAACTGGTAGTATCAATCTGGCATGTATTATATAACAGTGACTGTAGTTATGGTCTATTAGGAATTGCCAATATAGGGCGTATGCTGCAAGTTCACCTCTCCTAAGAGTAATGGTCTTGTAACCTACAATGTAAAAACAGGGTATTGAAAATGTTATAGATATAACTTATAAATAGACCCTATTGAGGTATCCCAGAATACAGTCTGTTTACAAGTCCCGGTGTGCGCTGGTTACCGACGTTGTATGGTGATAGACCTTGAACCGTAACCCGAAATTATTGCAGTTTATCGGCTTTTATAAATCTTCAAATGGGAAATCCGATGTCAGAAATGGAAATTTCAGCTATTTCTACATATCTGTCCGAAATTATATTCTGTTTCTTCAAATATAAATGGGAAAACTATGGTTCATGTTGTCGTGGTGAGGCCAGCCAGTCGTGAGCGGAACTTGTATTTACCCTGGGCGATAATAGGGAGACTAGTAACCTCTGGAGGGCGTATACAGTGGGGAGTATGGATGAGGACGACTTGCGCACACCACGGAGGCGGCCTACGGAATTCCCCCTGGAGACAGTGCAGGATCCTCCGGAGTAAGGGAACTCTCGCCTTCCCCGAGACTGCATCGTGATGACGTCATAGTTGGCTATAAAAGTGGGGCGTTGTGCTCCGCTGAGGCATTCCGGCAATTCAGTTCGAGCAGCAAGAACACTAAAGGAGATAACACACTAACAGACCCCCGCCGCTCTCCCACTCTTTGTCTTCTGTATTTCGTTGGACGTTGGACTAGTGACACCACTGCAGGCTCAGGGAGATAAGGACAAAAGTTCTACTGACGTTAGGAGGACCCAGCCGATGGGGCCCCTAACCCCCTCACTTCTTGGACCAGGGACTGGGTGTACCCCTCATGGGCTGGGTAGGGGGTGGGCGAGGGGCACTGATGGGGAAGTGCTACCAGACTGTGGAAAGTGGCCTACACTTGGAATGTGTCTCTGTTGTTATCGTAATAAAAGTTGATTTTTGAAATTATATATGTTGGTTGTTTGTGCTAGTTTCTAGTAGGCTCCCTTCAGGAGTAGGCTATTCCCCCTAGAGGGGGTGTAGTATATTCTAACTTAAGCTCCCGTCTGGAGCGACCGCCTGAGGGGGGCTCGGTCAATTAGTGACCACCCTTGTCTCCGGAGAGACAGGATATGAGGGCAGCTAAGATGGCCTGGTAAGTTTGGCAATAACCTTAACTTAAGCTCCCATTTGGAGTAATCCCCTGAGGGGGACTCAGTCAATTATGGACCACAGAGACAGCGTATTAGGGCAACCAGGAATGCCCTGTAAGATAGGCAATAACCTTAACTTAAGCTCCCATCTGGAGCAACCCTATCATGAAAGGGGCACGGCCAGGTAGTGGCCACCCTTGTCTCTGGAGAGACAGGGTTTCAGGGAGACCAGGACACCCTGTAAAGTAGGAGTAGAGACTATTGAAGAGAAGTGTGGTATGGGTATCTCACACATGAAGACGACCTGTAGCCTGCCCCGCAGATGACCTACGGGAGACGGTGCAGGGTCCTCCAGAGGCAGTACACTCTCGTCCTCCACGAGATTCCACGAGACTGCCTCTGGATGACGTGGTAGGCCAAAACAGTGGGCCATTGCGCTCCGCTGGTGAGTCAGTTTGAGTAGCAAGGACGCTAAGGAGATTACCCCACTACCAGGCTGTCGGCCCTGGGGATTAGGCCCGGCGGCCACCTGCTACGATAGAATCGTAGACCTACCGATATGGCACCGAAACAAAATGTCAAAATCGGTGCCATATCGGGAAGGTGCAAAATCGTAGACATTTGTCTAGAGAAGCCAATCCACCACGTATTGTATGGGTTTTTTATAAGTGTCTAATTGCAGAAACGTGATCAAGTGCCCCGATATTAGGTGACCTTCCGACGCGATTTTGATTTTTCTTATCGGGAGGTGCATCATAGACCATATCGGAGCCATATCGTAGTAGGTGGACGCCGGACCTTAGGCTACAGTTAGGCGAACACCCCCGGGAATAAACCGTGATTTGATTTGGATTAGATAAAACCTGACTTCACGCTTGTGCACAGTATCTGCTCTCCTTGTATTTCCCTACAGTAATAATCATTCCATAATGTCATTGAATGTCTGATTTTAAGGCCAACGCACACTTAGCGATATTTTCCCTTGCGATACCACAGGGAGAATATCGCAAGGGCGGGGAGGTTTGCGCAGCAGGGCCCCGTTGCTCCAGGTTTACGACAGAGTTGCGGATCGCAGAATAGCAATCCGAGGGCCTAAACGTTGCTCCAGAAATTTTGCGGATCGCGTCGTTATCGCATAGGCGCATCGCCGCGTAAAATACTGCTTTTTGCGATACTTTTTACATGGACCTTCACAGCACTGCGGATCGTATGGCTGTGGGTCAAATACAGCCTTGCTGGTATTTCAAATAACGATCCATGGTGGCACCACCGACCCCCGCCACTTGTTCTTCTACCTATATGAAATACCGATCCACACCACCAGGTGTCAGATCAGTTTTAACTGTGATGCCATCTGTATTTAATTAAAGAACTAATTTATTTTCCCCTGTCTCATTCAATATGCGCCCCTGAATTGTTGTATCGTAATCGCATCGTACAAATTAGCGATACCGCGGAAATATAGCGATACGATCCGATATTACTGAAGCAACACTTTTTTAGTCGGATCGTTAAAGTGATTGTAAAAATAAAATTGCGATCCGATTATAGCTAGCGATACCACAAAAACAGGAGCAACGGGGCCCTGGGGAGGGGAAAGGTCGCCGTAAAATGTACCCCGGGCTTCGGCCTCTACAGCAGGAGGCGGGTTTCATATCGCAAGGTATTTCAAGGCACACCTAGAGATATTTTGCTGTGATATTATCCCTTTGCCAAGGTACAATATCGCTAGGATGGCTGCTGGGGGCATTATATTCCTTTATATGGAGGTTTATAAAGCACACCTTGAGACTTTTCCATGTCTCAAGGAATTTGTCGCCGTAAAAGTTACCTTGCGATATTTTCTCAGTGCAATATCTCATGGTGTGCCATGCTTGAGACTTTTTTCCTTGAGATATTGTACCACCCCCTTTTCACCCCCTTTTACCCCCCGCTGAGGTACAAAGTCTCATGAGATATTTCTCCCAAAAAGCGGCAAACCCCGTGTATATATATTTTCTATCTAATTCCAAATTCCCATACTCTTATATTGAGTATTTTACACGTGAATGAACTTTTCGGAGAGAATATCACGATTCACACAAATGTTATCAACTACTTCGATTTCGTATGCGATTTCGTTGTTGATATGGGTTTTCGGCAACATTAATATGAATGCACAGATAATACTGACTACTCCAAAACAAAACATTTATCCGAGAAACTAGACCGAAACTGTTCATAAAAGACAAGAGATACTTTTATAGCTGCAGGGAATATCCACCGACTGGTGGCACCATCTGGCAGATTCTACTGTCTGCCTTCTAGTGACTACTTCTGAACTAACATTGGCTCTGTGCCCTATACGTGGTTTTCGAGCGTTGATAGAATCATGTTCTCCATTTATTTGTCTTTAACCTTCCCGTATAAACATGATTCATGTGTGTAAAGCAACGTTTACAGGTCCCCCTACACAATCATGGCTCGTAAGAATACAAGCTGAGTACTCACGTTCTCTGTTGATTAATTAATACATCACTAATGAGTTCCGAACGTGTCCCGCCGTTAACATCTTCACAAAGAGATGTTGTTTCTTTTGATGAAAAGAAAGCCACGTAATAACATGAGAACTAGCTTTTAATCTAATATCTACGCCCCCTATTGGTGACTATCATTCCCTCATTAGTGTGCGCCGAGGATAGCAGAGGTCAACCAAGGGTCACGCTGCAGTGTGCCAAGGTGGGTATCAGGTGGGAGGGGTGGGGGTGCATGCCATTTTCCTAGAAGATGGATATGATGATCTCACAATACTACAGAACGCACATCTCACTCAAAAAGGTGGGGTGTCATGAAAAGTCCTACAAACTGTTCTATATGACGTATGTTCATGAGTCAGAAGGAGCCAGTTTGAACCGATATTTGTAAATACATGCATTTAGAAATCACCAGAAAGCGCCGTGAATTGTAAGATAAGCCTTTAATTTGTGAATAGCTATTTTGTCATAATTAAGGCAACTTACCACTGCTCATTCACTGGCCTCTATATTGTTCGTTTTTCCACCTACTGTAGGCCCTATAAATGACAAAGGAAAGGTATAAAGTTCACACTGTGTTAACCCTTCAGGAGGTGTTATGGGGTGTGCATTGGAGTTATGGCCGGGAATTGAGATGGGGGAACTGCAGGTTAAGGTGAGGAGCGTGGAGAAAAGCTAATAACCAGGATGGGCGCCGCTGACACGAAATGACCCTGAGCCCAGCCCTGACCTCAAAGATGACCTCTGGAGGTCAACAGGTATACGTGACGTGCCATCGCCAAAAACACTCAGTGAGGAGGGTACTCTGCTTAAATATCGCCCAGGGCCCTCACTCCGCCAAAGAAGGGCCATTCACTGTATCTTATATTCCCACCTAATGCCGAACACTCTGTAGTTGCTGCTGGGCCCCTTGGTCCAGGATTACGACAGAGCTGCGGATCGCAGAATAGCGATCCGAGGGCCAAAACGGTCCTGCTGAAATTTTGCGGATCGTGTCGCAATCGCATAGGCGCATCGCCGCGTAAAATACGGCTTTTAGCGATACTTTTTACGTGGACCTTCACAGCACTGAGGATCGTATCGCTCTAGGTTAAATGCAACCTTGTCTGATATTTCAAATAACGATCCATGGTGGCACCACCAACCCCTGCCCCTTGTTCTTTTACCTAGAGGATCCAAACCACCAGGTGTCAGATCAGTTTAACTATGGAGCCATCTGTATTTAATTAAAGACTGACGTTTTAATACCATTGACCACGTGCCACCATCTAGAACAATCAGATCGAAGCTTAGATGCATGAAGAAAACATGTACATGTTGAAGTTACTCGATAAGGGTGGACATGGCTACCCCACTTATTGGAGGTCAATGAATCACCATATTTATGAATATTTCAAGGTATTTTGGAATAGAGAAACCAGTTACCGGTGAAGCAATCCCAAAATCACTCGGTGAGTATGCTTAGGCCAAAAGAAAAAGAGTCTAGACACAAAACTAAGGTAAGGATCGAGGGATCTTCTATTTCTTTAAAATAATTTTGTTAATCCATTCCTTCAGTAGATAACGAAAAAAAAGTCTTAGGTGTTTTTGTTAACTAGATTTAAAATTTATCATTATTAATGAAGTATAGATATTTCCGACTGGTATTTTTACTGGTTTCATTCATGCACAAGGTGTCACTTGTTCAAGGCCTTATCTATTCATGAACAAGGCTAGTCAATCATATATTGTTTATTCAATGGTTATGGATGATCTACCATAGATCTTCGGCTAGAACTCCCATACCAATTGACGGAAAACATGATTAAATAACAGACCTTCTACAAGCATCATAGGAACATAGGTTCTCGCTCTAGTTCGCTATATGCTATTCAATGCACCAAGCCTCTTTAGAATATGACACAGATCCTTTCTAGCTGGAAATATCCAATGTCTGAAATATAACAGAGGTCAGCCCCTGTATGGTGGTGCCATCTGGAGGACAGCGCAGTGGGATGAGTGTGACGTCATTCTGCCCGCCGAGAGCAGGTTTCCCTACGCTCTGTTGCCAAACATTGGGATATCCCTAGCGTGACTGACAGTTCAAGGCGGTTCACTAGTAAGGCGTTACCTGTAACTTTCATTGGGACAGGAACCAGTCTATAATCCTAGGTAGTTGGATAACGAGGTGCTGCTGGGGATGTAATACATGACGGTCCAAAGGACCGCTTTGACAGCAGACACCTCTCTGCCAACCACCTCGTCTTCCTTCTGGAGTAAATTCTACGGTAATTATGTCTAGTTCTACCTGTAAATGACATTATCATATAGCTATGGCTGACCACACCTTAGTTAAATACCGCTTCTAGGGTTGTAGTAACTCCATGTTCCATACCTAAGGTGGTTGTTTCGTTATCAAGGGTGATTGTTCAAAGCACACGTGTTAAACTTGTTCACATCACACAACTAATTTCTGTTGGTTGAGGCTCCTATGCTGTTTGGTAGCTGACCTCCGATTGGTCCACTGCTGGTAGCTGACCTTTGATTGGTGCGCTGCGGGTAGCTGACCTCTGATTGGTCCACTGCTGGTAGCTGACGTCTGATTGGTGCGCTGCTGGTAGCTGACCTCTGATTGGTCCACTGCTGGTAGCTAAACTCTGATTGGTCCACTGCTGGTAGCTGACCTCTGATTGGTCCACTGCTGGTAGCTGACCTCTGATTGGTCCACTGCTGGTAGCTGACCTCTGATTGGTGCGCTGCTGGTAGCTGACCTCTGATTGGTCCGTTGCTCTCCCGCTGTGTTGCCATCTGGTGGCAGCAGGACTGTGTGCGCTGTTTTTATGGAGTTGGGTTCTATGTGTGTTCCCTTCTACCATATTTGTGGTTTAAAGTGTTTGAACCTGTTGTTGCACCTGCCTACAGTTTTGGTTTGTTAGGCAGTATGTTTTAATTCACGGCAGTCCCTTTATTCTTTCTTTTTATGGTCCTTTGCCATTTTTCGTCCACTTTCTTGACGAAGTGGTGTAATGTTTTTATTGTCGTTTCAAATAAATTCGGATCTTGTCAGGCAAGCTGTGGTGGGTCATTCTTCTGTGGTCTCTCCCGTGTACATGTCACAGGGGAGGGAGAGTGCAATGTTTTCTCTATCCTGCCATATAGTGTTTTTCATATAACTTCTTTTGGATTCTTTTTGTAAACTTTCTAGGTATCCCTCTACGAGACCTAAAGTAGCTTCCATCTGAATATTGGAAGTCATAAATAGCACTCCATGACCTCTATATAGGTCTATGGTAAGGAAAGGTGGTCGTTTCGTTACCGAGGGTATCACATGATGAAATCTAGACCAATCAGCTTAATGTGGCTTACATCAATCAATTACTCAATAAAGGGGCTCTCTATTCTGTTCTAATTGCAAAAATTGATATAACAACATGCTAAATACCTGTAATGAATAATGATGCTTATGATGATGATGATGATGATTATATACACTGTACAGCACAACTTGCTGGTGGGTACAATGGTTGATAATGGGCCTCCTAATGCCCTCATTATGGTACTGGCCATTGTTGTTTGAAATACTTTGGATTCCTCACGTCCGCTCAGGACTCTTCCTCACAATGGAGGCGGCTAAAATCCTCACTATAGGTCTGTATGGTCCACCCCACTAACAATGTACACATTCTCACTCTATGGGCCAACCCCCTCCTAACAAGGTGTGAAGGTACTCATTATCACATTATGGACCAGCCTCCTAATAATGTATTACCCACCTGTTACGGGGTCTACATTGGAAGTGTATAGGGCGCCTGAATTCACTACCCTGGCATTTCAGAATCTCAGGGAGGAGATTCCAGGAAAATAGTCCCTACAGATTTTGAAGTCAACTAAAATTGAACTCAAGGACAACGTCTGGAATATCATTCTGATGTTGTTTATCTAAAATCAATAACGTCGATCTCATTTATTAAATTGTTTTGCATGTTTAAGATACAAAGTAATTGGGAACTGTATATTCTGCGTTAGTATAAGAAAAATTACTGCCACGTTTGACAGTGCTGTGGCCTTATCAAATGTGTAGTCATCCTATATGTTGATGTTGGTCCGTTCTTGTTATCGAACGTGTAGGTGGGTAGTAGATGCAGTAATGGTTTTCTGTAGGAATGACCGTAATCTCCGAGGAGTTGACGCGTAGTAATATCCGAGCGACAGCTAGGATATTACGTCGTCAACTACTAGGACTTACGGCCACTCGTACAGGCTTTGTTGTGTATACACCTTCGCACCATAACTGTAGGGTCGAGCCTCCTGAAAATGTACAAATTCTCACGAGATGGTCCTTCGGACAATGTATGAATTCTCACTAGGTGGGCCAGCCTCCCCCACACAGTGTACACATTCTCACAATTATATGCTCCAGCCTCCGCCTAACAAGATAGAAATTCGCACTATTGTCTGGTCTAGCCTCCTCCTAACAAGGTATGAATTCTCAATCAGCTTTAGGCCGTAATGTCCCTGCCCACCACCTGCCCACCACCCCTAAACGGCATCACCGTAGAGATGCTCGCCGTATGGTCAGCCATGTCTCAGCCTCAGGACAGGCGGGTGAGGGGCTCCGTGCTGGGTGCGAGTCGGGCTCTGCACATCCGCTGACAATATCGATCGGGGCGGGTGCCGGGCGGCGGAGGGCGGGCGGCGGAGGGCGGCGGGCGGCGTACGGCGGGCGGCGGGCGGGGGACGGCGGATAGCGGATAGCGGATAGCGGCGGGCGGTGTACAGCGGGCGGCGGGCGGCGGACGGAGGACGGTGTACAGCGGGCGGCGTGCGGCGGACGGAGGACGGCGTGCGGCGGACGGCGTACGGCGTACGGCGGACGGCGTACGGCGGGCGGCGGCGTGGACAGGGACCGAGCCTGACAGACCACACTTTAGCGAGCAGCACTCTCCTCCTGTACCCAGCGCCCGCGTATAATCACAACACACACAGAGGAGGAACCATTAGACGGTCACCAGTGACACCACTGTCGGACCGCATGCCGAAACCAGCGCCCATTTCCTGTACTACTCACAGGGACGCTGCGACGTAATACCCGATACAACGCGGGGTTCATCGCCTCGAACCTGAAACACGAAACGGAGACATGTAAAACACGCTGAAATAGGAGCAGATCTGTGTGCGGGCAACCACTCGCCAACGCTCAAATGGTGGCCAACCTGATCACGACAGAACACCCCGAGCAGCCGACCCGACGGACACAGTGCAGACCGCCACACGGATTTATAGAAGCCCAGCCAGCGGCGCTCACCACCGCTACGCACTGAGAGAAACACAGACCGAGGTGTGGGCATTTTCAGCGTGGATTCTGGTCCGCCATCAAACCCATCATAAACATCACCCCGAGCTAACAGGCGGTCGGCCTTGACCTTCACCGGTACAATGGAGAACCTGCTGCTCCCCTGCTTTGTGGTTCTCCTGCACATCACGTCCTCCATGGTAAGTCTTCCCCTGTCCTCCATAGGTGCATGCACAGTATTATCCATCGGCTACAAAGTCCCCATTGAAAATGTATGGGAACGCGTAGTAATATCCGAGTGTACGTGAGGATATTGCGCAGAGGCAACTCCAAGGGGCATACAACCATTTTTATTTGGAATAAATCTATATTGTCTTTATTATCCACCTTTTCCTGACAACTGCAGTATAGGCTACCCATTTTACTTCATGTTAGGTAGGTTCTATTTTTTTCATACGCACTATTTTTCTGTATGCGCCGGGTTTTGCAGCCCGGAGCATACAACATATGTGGAAGCTCTGGGTATGTAGATCAAGCCGCCCATGTGTTTTGTATGGACAGTATGTATTAGATGGATAATAAAAACGTAGGACCTACTCTTAGAATATATACCATCCCCTATGATGAGCGATTTAGCGTCATTCTGCCCCACCCCCTCATCCATAGGGGCTACCGCGGGGCAAAATGATTACTAGTCCTGCTAGTCTTGCTCAATGGAATGCCTCCATTATAGCCATCAGCCGAATTACAAATATATTTTGGTCTTCTTAGTTGGTCCGATGATTATGATGGGTTTTTGCAATTGTTTCATGACATATTCATTTAGCAAGTATGGACTGTGTATATCACAGCAATTGTACTTTAACAATAAGAATAAGAGTCACGATTTCATTATCTTGTCAATCCTATATCTCATCCCTTCAGCCATAATTAGCTTTTAGGGACTCCATAGGGACGTAATAGCGAGGAGGTAATATTGCATCCTCCTTTTTATTTTTTAGTCTTAGTTTGGAAGAATAAATCTCATGAATACTGAATCAGTTTCTACACATACTGACAGTTTGCCATTTACAGCAGAATCACCCCCGATATCTGTCTCCCCGTGCCCTACATAAACCATCAACGCACAAATCCCCGGGAGAGCGGTCACTGACATAATAGTAGATGACAAGATAATGGTAGAGCCTAGACTCAGTAGTGGGTCAGTGAACTCAGATGCGGAGTGTCCACGTATTAGGCTCCTATCACTGTATGCATTGTATATACATGTATATAAAGCTTTTTAGAGCATGCTCGTACGCGCTATATACAGTGCCTAAAGGTCATATAGACTTCTAGCTTGCTGCGGAAAACTATTCCTTCAACATCTGTGTGCTATTCACTGTGATATTGGGAAAGGATCAGAGAGCCAGTGTCCCAGGGTCTTAGAGGTGTGCCCAGCAGGCCATGACCAATCATTACAAACCAAAATACCTCAAGACCCACTAGTGCTTGATATGTTTGGATCCTAGACCTAGGCAGTTGCAGAAATGGCAGGTTAACTGGGTGCAGGTAGGTTACAGCAAATGACTGAATTAATCCAAAACCTTTTAATCGTTTTTTATTTATAATTCCACCCACATTCAACTATGATGAACTAACTATTTGACCATAGTTTTAAATACGCCTCATTAATGTAATTTCTGATTAAGGTTAAATTTCCTATACCAACTATGATACAGAACATTATTCTCCAGCAGTGACCCATTGTACCTACACAATATGACCATAATTCTGACCTGTGTCGACTGTTTATCCACATAGTAATATCCGAGCGAATGTGAGGATATTGCGTCAACTACGAGGAGAATACGACCACGCAGATCAAAATCATGGTATTATTGTATCTATTATCATTCAGCATTTCAAATTTGAGTTTTCAAAGGGGAGACAAAATAGCCGTAGATTTTCTCACACACTACATTGCACCCTAGGGACCCCTTTTCGTAATCTAGGAAATTAAGATCATCGATCCATATTCTCCTCTGTTGCAATCTCGAGTCTCTCTGTGCGTTTATAATGACCGGTTTGTGTTAGGTGGATAACAAATACATGCACATACACCGAAAAACCAAGGGAACTATTTGCTATTGTGTCATCTCCTGTTATCTTAGTATCAGAAAAATCACCTACCTCACCCCTCCACAGACTGGTCCAAGTCTCCGGGTGATATGCATACCACTTCACCACCTCTCCACAGACTGGTCCAAGTCTCCCGGTGATATGCGTACCACGTCACCTACCCCACCCCTCCACAGACTGGTCCAAGTCTCCGGGTGATATGCGTACCACGTCACCTACCCCACCCCTCCACAGACTGGTCCAAGTCTCCGGGTGATATGCGTACCACTTCACCTACCCAACCCCTCTACAGACTGGTCCAGGTCTCCGGGCGATATGCGTACCACTTCACCTACCTCACCCCTGTACAGACTGGTCCAAGTCTCCGGGTGATATGCGTACCACTTCACCTACCCAACCCCTCTACAGACTGGTCCAGGTCTCCGGGTGATATGCGTACCACTTCACCTACCCCACCCCTCCACAGACTGGTCCAGGTCTCCGGGTGATATGCGTACCACGTCACCTACCCCACCCCTCCACAGACTGGTCCAAGTCTCCTGGTGATATGCGTACCACTTCACCTACCTCACCCCTCCACAGACTGGTCCAGGTCTTCGGGTGATATGCGTACCACTTCACCTGCCCCACCCCTCTACAGACTGGTCCAGGTCTCCGGGTGATATGCGTACCACTTCACCACCCCGCCACACAGGGACCCGGGCCTACTCTAACCACGTCTGGCCTAGATGAGTGGCTGGGATCATCCTGATCTCGACCTATTATTGTAAATGTATGACATTGATAACAGCGATTAAGCCATTAAGGGGAATGGCTGTAGAACGGGGAGGGTTACAGGAAGCTGGAGGGTTACAGGAGAGGGATGAAGGGACCATTTACAGGCGATTATGAGCCGATCGCATTTGATTCCTGAACCTCTGATAACAGAGGTGTTGCGCGCACTGGAAATAAGCCATGAAGGGGTGGGGGAGGGTTACAGGGCTGAAGAGCTGACAAGCCTTTGCTTCCTGACCTTGCCAGATCTCAGAGGAAGGCTGCATATTGTGAAGTAGTCCCTTCGCTTAACCCTTTAACTGCAGCATGATGCATTAAGGCATTCCCTTGGCTACAGCAGCATGATGCTTGCATGCATCATAGAGGCATCATTGATACTTACATACAAAATTCAATGAATAAAAAAATGATTATTTGAATTGAAAGAAATGTTTAACCTTTGACTTAGTATAACAAAATACCATCAGCTACCAAGGTAAATTACTTGCATCACATGACACATCATGATACATTGCTATTTTCAAAAAAAGGTGCCTGCAGGTTCGTTTATTCAGGCAATCACTGCCATGTAATGCTAAGTATGGGGAACTGGGTGCTACAGGGAAAGGGTTAACGAATGTCCCTCATCAAAGACTTCAGCAAGTCTGAACCTGTCAAGTGCTAAAAAGCATCTTTTCTCTTTATGAATGTTCCATTAACCATGCCTCCATATATTACTATATACCTACTGGCATAAGTGACATATTTATGACCTGCTGGTATTTATACAGTAAGAATAAGTTCATGCACACCTATAGTGCATAAATATGGCTTACTCTAGTCGTATACACTGATAAAGTATTGACATCATATCAGATATCTATTACATATTCCTTAAAGAAAGCAGATGAAGATTGCTGATGTCTGATAGGGCAGGGAACTCCTGTAAGGAGTCGACAACAATCATAAATATTGGCCTCCAGGCTGGTAGCCCACACCTCTGCAGTCAAGCTTTATGATTATCATATGGGTATGGGAGAGGTGCAGGTTTCCAGCATGCCCGCTAGCTGCCAACAACGGCCTTGGTTTGGCAAGGGTCACATCCCTGATTTCATGTTAGAACATTAGCAGAATCTAAAGAGACTAGGAGCATCAACTCACACTGCCATCATGGTCACTTATAGTAGTGCAGCCAACTCCAACCAGTTGGCATTCTGCTTCATGCTATTACTCTTCAAGCATTAGCATGTGCCCATATGCATAACCTCATAAAAATCTTCCTTTGAATATGGAAGGGGGAATTCCAAAAGTGGCAGCAGGAAAGGCTTTGTGCTGGACTTTGAAACTTGTTGGCAAAGATTTGCAATGACTCCGAAAGCTGAAATAAGGTAAATATCTTAATGTTTTTGAGGAATATAGTAATGAGAAAACTGTAAACCTGTTTTCATAATTCTTTTATACCTCATCTGTATTCCCTGGTGTTTAAAACATGGTTTAAAGACCTCATCTAAGGTTCTCAGATATTGGAAGATTACTCCACAGGGATACAATTTTTTCTTATTGGCAAGTGTCACAAAATGAGAAACACATCAATACCAGAAACAGTTGAAATAGCATAGTATAGAGGAAATTGAGCAATTAGTCAAGATAAGTTGATAATCTATACACATGTATAGATTTGGCCATTCATCAAATGTTTAACCATTGCTATTCCCGACTTTGCTGTCAGCGCATAAAATCCGTAGACGATATATAAAGCCTCCTATAATAGATGTAAAGATCTGTTATAACCTCTCAGCGTGGGCCTTTCTCCGCAGACCAATGCTTTGATGAAGATAGATTATGGTTTTCTCTGAAGTTTTAATGGACAGTCGGCGGATAGGAGTGCCACGACCGCCTCGCAGGTTGTAGATTAACTGTGGCCTGCTTCTCGACGCCGCGCTGCCTTCTTGGATATGCGCCAAACGAGTCACGTGACCATCGCCATCAAGAGTGGCGCCCCCTGGAAGCAGACTCTTTTAATGCACCCTGCAGGCGCTCGGCGCTTCTGGGGGTGCTCCCAGTGGGGCTGACTTCCGGGGGCACCTCACATCCGGTGTAACAGCACTGCCATTGGATCCTCTCTAAATGCATATCTGAGAGGGTGTTTTTTTTGTGGTTTTTTTTAATGGGCGTTGATGTTTTCATTCATGGCACACGCGTCAGACCCTCATGGAGTTCCCTACAAACACCTGCGGCCCGTGTTCCTATACTACTGCTGCTTCTGGTTAACTCTTTCTGTCCTGAGGATGCCTGGGAGATGCATGGAGGCATTGCCGTGTAGGGCCTGAAGATGCCTGGATTCATTGCCATGCAGGGCCTGAAGATGTATGGATGCATAGCTGTGTAGGGCCTGAAGATGTATGGATACATTGCTGTGTAGGGCCTGAAGATGTATGGATGCATTGCTGTGTAGGGCCTGAAGATGTATGGATGCATTGCTGTGTAGGGCCTGAAGATGTATGGATGCATTACTGTGTAGGGCCTGAAGATGGCTCTAGGCATTGCCATGTAGGATGTGAAGATGCCTGGAGGCATTGCCATGTAGGATGTGAAGATGCCTGGAGGTATTGCCATGTAGGGCCTGAAGATAATTTGCCATACAGGTCCTGGAGATGACTGGGAGCATTGCCATGTAGGGCCTGAAGGTGTCTCCAAGCATTGCTATGTAGGATCTGAAGATGCCTTAGACATTGCCTTATACGCCCTAAAGATGCCTCCAGGCATTGCTGTGTAGGGCCTGAAGATGCCTCCAGGCATTTCCGCGTAGGACCTGAAGATGCCTCCGTGTTCTTTTAAATAGGTAATAAGTGCAAATTTAGATATAATCCATTTCTTTTAATGATTTATAAGGAAAATAATATCATTCTAATTGATGAGTCTGTGTAGGGCCAGCCAACGAAATATAGAATGAAGTAGAGAGGGTAATTGAGCTAAGAGAATCGTAAGTGTAGGGCCAGTCAGCAAAATATGAAATAAAGAATGGAAATATCATTGAACTGAGTATTCACAATATATACTCACAGAAAATCCTTGATCCTGAGTAATAGTAAATGTAGCGTCAAACTTCAGGACAATCCTGGAGTCACTATAATGAATTGCATAAACTTTCCGGGGATGATCTGCCATCCTCAACCGAACAAAGATTTATTATAGTAATAAAACACAGGTGACCGGAGTCTGGTGTTACAGATATTATGTGGGAGGCAGTCAGTCTAGTCTTTGAGGGGAGAGGTGAAGCATCCCTTTACGAGCTGCTCACCAGTATATGATGAGCCGCTGGGGACTGGGAGGAGGGAGCTGGGGAGTGGGAGGAGGGAGCTGGGGACTGGGAGGAGGGAGCTGGGGAGTGGGAGGAGGGAGCTGGGGAGTGGGAGGAGGGAGCTTGGGACTGGGAGGAGGGAGCTGGGGACTGAGAGGAGGGAGCCGGGTAGTGGGAGGAGGGAGCTGGGGACTGGGAGGAGGGAGCTGGGGACTGGGAGGAGGGAGCTGGGGACTGGGAGGAGGGAGCTGGGGAGTGGGAGGAGGGAGCTGGGGACTGAGAGGAGGGAGCCGGGTAGTGGGAGGAGGGAGCTGGGGACTGGGAGGAGGGAGCTGGGGACTGGGAGGAGGGAGCTGGGGACTGGGAGGAGGGAGCTGGGGAGTGGGAGGAGGGAGCTGGGGACTGGGAGGAGGGAGCTGGGGACTGGGAGGAGGGAGCTGGGGACTGAGAGGAGGGAGCTGGGGACTGGGAGGAGGGAGCTTGGGACTGGGAGGAGGGAGCTGGGGACTGGGAGGAGGGAGCTGGGGAGTGGGAGGAGGGAGCTGGGGACTGGGAGGAGGGAGCTGGGGAGTGGGAGGAGGGAGCTGGGGAGTGGGAGGAGGGAGCTGGGGACTGGGAGGAGGGAGCTGGGGAGTGGGAGGAGGGAGCTGGGGACAGGGAGGAGGGAGCTGGGGAGTGGGAGGAGGGAGCTGGGGACTGGGAGGAGGGAGCTGGGGACTGGGAGGAGGGAGCTGGGGACTGGGAGGAGGGAGCTGGGGAGTGGGAGGAGGGAGCTGGGGAGTGGGAGGAGGGAGCTGGGGACTGGGAGGAGGGAGCTGGGGACTGGGAGGAGGGAGCTGGGGACTGGGAGAAGGGAGCTGGGGACTGGGAGGAGGGAGCTGGGGAGTGGGAGGAGGGAGCTGGGGACTGGGAGGAGGGAGCTGGGGACTGGGAGGAGGGAGCTGGGGACTGGGAGGAGGGAGCTGGGGACTGGGAGGAGGGAGCTGGGGAGTGGGAGGAGGGAGCTGGGGACTGGGAGGAGGGAGCTGGGGACTGGGAGGAGGGAGCTGGGGACTGGGAGGAGGGAGCTGGGGACTGGGAGGAGGGAGCTTGGGAGTGGGAGGAGGGAGCTGGGGACTGGGAGGAGGGAGCTGGGGAGTGGGAGGAGGGAGCTGGGGACTGGGAGGAGGGAGCTGGGGAGTGGGAGGAGGGAGCTGGGGAGTGGGAGGAGGGAGCTGGGGACTGGGAGGAGGGAGCTGGGGAGTGGGAGGAGGGAGCTGGGGACTGGGAGTAGGGAGCTGGGGACTGGGAGGAGGGAGCTTGGGAGTGGGAGGAGGGAGCTGGGGACTGGGAGGAGGGAGCTGGGGACTGGGAGGAGGGAGCTGGGGACTGAGAGGAGGGAGCTGGGGACTGCGAGGAGGGAGCTGGGGACTGGGAGGAGGGAGCTGGGGACTGGGAGGAGGGAGCTGGGGACTGGGAGGAGGGAGCTGGGGACTGGGAGGAGGGAGCTGGGGACTGGGAGGAGGGAGCTGGGGAGTGGGAGGAGGGAGCTGGGGAGTGGGAGGAGGGAGCTGGGGACTGGGAGGAGGGAGCTGGGGACTGGGAGGAGGGAGCTGGGGACTGGGAGGAGGGAGCTTGGGAGTGGGAGGAGGGAGCTGGGGACTGGGAGGAGGGAGCTGGGGACTGGGAGGAGGGAGCTGGGGACTGGGAGGAGGGAGCTGGGGACTGGGAGGAGGGAGCTGGGGAGTGGGAGGAGGGAGCTGGGGAGTGGGAGGAGGGAGCTGGGGACTGGGAGGAGGGAGCTGGGGACTGGGAGGAGTGAGCTGGGGAGTGGGAGGAGGGAGCTGGGGAGTGGGTCACCCGGGGACTTCTAACCTGAATTTATCATACACCTATGGCCGAACGTCTATGAAATACTACCCGCTGCTAGGCGTGCAGTATAAATAATGTTCAGGCTAACTGAGACGTAATGAATAATCTATGAAACGATGAGTTTGTAAGTGAATAAAATGGCTTTTTTTCCATCAATTCTAGGTATATGATAGTAAGAAAACTTAGTAATTGAGTCCATAGTGATGCCATTCTCGGCCGTTTGTTCCATAAATACGTCCCTCCGCCTCTAGCGTCGGGACGTATTCAATATGGTACAAAAGACCTCGAACGGCCATTCCTTCGGGGTCAGTAACTACGTTTTCTCTAATTACCCTTTCAACGTTTACATAATTATAACCCTTAATGCTACCCTTTTTAATATTTTACACCACACTCTCTTATAACCTCGAATATTACCCTCCTGATCATTCCTTTAATATTTACACCAAAATGACATATATATATATATATATAACCTAGACTGTTACTCTTTCCAATTTGTTTACCCCACACAGTTGTTTTGTGCAACATATAACTGCTGAAACAACAAACTAGGGAATAGTAGGGCTGGGCTATCTTAACCTCAGCCTCCATGATGTGTGCTATACAAGGCGGCCAAGTTGTGGAATGGCCTACCGGTAGCAGTGCGTGCCCTAGAAAACCCCACCAAACTGAAGACCTATCTTAAAACAAACAACCCTGGTCCCCCCTAAAAACAAGTTATGAATCACTATTATGGCTACGCGGGCCTGGGTACCAACTACTGGGAAATAAATACTTATCATGGATGATAATCCGAATGGGCAACAGTTAACCCATTCTATTGTGTTATGTGCCAGGCACCTAATGCATCTAGCTTTAAATACAGTATTAACTAAATATTAATTTTAAACATTAGTTCTACATTACAGATACACTTGAATGAAGATGAGTTGACTAGCTCGCGTGATAATTTTCATTATCAATAATGTCATCCAACAACGGCATACCTAGCTCATTCATCCACTAACACAGTATAACAAAGGGCAATAAGCCCCCACTAAAATTACAATTTGATAAGAATTTTTCGCGGAGTTATTGAAAATAACTCCGATATACGTATATATGTATCTAGCTCGCCTTTAGCGACTTTATTCCATGTACTGGATTCTTGTAAGACAGGCCACGAGCCTAAACTATCCAGAATAAACAAATGAATCAAAAAAAAAAAAAAGATTGTCGTCCCATAGATAAAGATAGGTATCTGATGGCCAAGCACTTCAATATGTTTATTATGCAGCCGCCTGCGGCATCCCTTTATTATAGAAACCATGTGTATCTCAATTACCAGTGTATAATCCGCCAATAGGGAGCTAGAGTACATTAGAATACATGTACGGAGGCCATTAAGAACGACGCTTAGTGCTAAAGATATTGGGGGTTTGAGGCTAGAATTTAGATTTTTAGTATTATTTGTTACTATTGAAGTGTAGTTTACTACTATCATCTCTGAATAATCTATCTCAAAGCTATTATGGCAGTTATTAAGTGAATAAAAAATATGGATTTAAAAGATTTGAGAATGACACATATAATCTCGAACCTATTTAGCCAAATTACTGAGCGCCTATATCCGGAAATGGTGTTTTGTGAGCGGGTATCTGCGGTTTCAGCGGGTTCACTTTGGCTCCCTATGGATATCATATAGGTCAACCCCGACTGGTGGCGCCACCACATAGTTACACTGGAACTTCCCGTGAGCCCCCTAGTGGATGGCCGGTGAAGCAGGGTAGGCTCTGTGCCATACGCAAAGCCCAGTTTATAATCAATTTCATTTAATTCACAAATGTTGTCAATTACACTTTTTTTTATCCAATCAACAAAATTAACGACTACAAGCAGTCGCCTTTTCAGGGGCAAGAGTCACAGGAAAAACATTTAATAAAACAAGAGAAACAAAAATCCTCTCATCAAGTAATACTCAATTCCTCGTCCCGTAATAAATCTTCCTTTACTCCAATTCTGAAAGGTCCCCTTAAGTGTCCCCTTAAGCGGGGTGTCCCCTTAAGCGGGGTGTCCCCTTAAGCGGGGTGTCCAGGATGCCAGTGGTTATACAATAGATAATACCTACATAAATGAAGGAAATGATGGTTATTAGGTTAGAAAGTTTATTAATAGATAAGCAAATAAATATAAATTATACAATATAAATGAATAAAAATGAATATAAATGTACAAAAAATTTAAAATAAGTAGATAAAAGAGGTTGAAGATGGATATGTCTTCCTTGTGAAGTTTGCTCCTTTTTACACCCCGTTCAATGTCCCACCCCCGAAGTCAGCAACCCTATGACCGTGAGCCGCCGTGAGCCGCCCAGAAACGCGACGGCTCACTGAATACCGCACCTTCAAAGCCACCAGCCCGCCCTATGTCGCCCACAGCTAACCTGTAAGCGGGCCTCTAACCCCCTACCTTCAATGGGTGATAAAGTCGCTCATCCTAATATCCACTCACAGTCGCCCGCCCAGAGCCGCTAGAGATGTGGTTATTACCTTGAAAAAACACACTCCAGCCGCCCGGGCCCGCACAGGAATGCTCAGTCTATTGTTCTGGTTTCGACAACTGTCTGTCCCATACAAACGGGCACCATAAACTTGGATTTTCAGTGTTTTTGATATGATGTCCCTCCAAACTGTCCCCTTAAGCGGGGTTTTTAAGCATTTCTGTATCGAAAAACCGTCCCCTTAAGCGGGGTGACCCCTTAAGCGGGGTGACCCCTTAAGCGGGGTGATCCCTAAAGCGGGGTGACCCCTTAAGCGGGGTGACCCCTAAAGCGGGGTGACCCCTTAAGTGGGGTGACCCCTTAAGCGGGGTGACCCTTTAAGCGGGGTTAAAATAAACTCTTAATAGAGGGGAAAATTTCCGTTCTGTGCAAATTGTCCCCTGAAGCGGGGTGGTCCCTTAAGCAGGGTGTCCCGGAAGAGGGGTTTTACTGTAAATGCCTCCGGCTTGTCTTACTTTCAATTCTATCATGGACAGTGTATCTCTAGAGTTGTATGTCCATGAGTCTATGGATAAATGAGGATGACATAATATATGTAATATTCAGTATGGGAGAATGATAACAAGAATACATAACTAGAGTTTGGGCGTTGGGCAGTCCCTTAATAACATACCATAAATTACCTGTACCTTGCTGAGTTTTGAGTTTTTACTATTAAATTTATCCTCTCAGACTGTCTAGTTTTACAATCTGATTCCAAAATAACATTCTCACTATTTCCGCTTCTCCATTTGAGTAACATTGCACTATGACTTGCTCTCCTAAACTGTACCGGCCTAATAATACCTCTGTGTTGTGATACCTCAGTATGCCTCCATGTTGATAGCGTGTTTGTTGTGTGAGCAGACGACGCTGAACAGTGGGTTCCCCTGCCCTGACGTGGAGCGGGTGTGCTCGTCCACTCTGAGAGTGGGTTCTCATAACGGCGTGGGCGGCTCCGTCATCGACGAGGGACCCTACTGCACGTGTGAGACGTGCCCGCGAGGCTGGGACGAGACGGGGGACCAGACCCTCACCTGGTACCACCACGAGAAGAGTAAGTCTCTCTATTTATATGCACACCATGCGCCTTGGGGTATACGGTGTTTTATCTCACCCCTGGTATTTTTCTCCATAGGTTTAACGTTCTGATCTCACCCCTGGTATTTTGCTCCATAGGTTTAACATTATTTTCTCACCCCTGGTATTTTTTCTCCATAGACTTAACATACGCTGGTTCCCGGGGTATCCGCTAGGGGGCGCGGCGGAGATATACTATACTATACGAAGAAGAACTATGTGAGAAGTCAGTAATTTGAGCAAGAATACCGCTTAGATAAAATAATCTTTTCTGGGAAATAACAGATATATGTCGTGAGACCACATTATATGTCAAGAATGCTGTTTAATAAGTAATTTTTTTAAGGTGGAATGTTGGGATGGTTGGTGGGTCCCTGTTATCCTAGGGCACCATCATAGTGCCCTAGGCTCGTAGGAACATCAATTCCCCTTCAGTACTTAGGTAAGTACCTCGGGTAATTATCTATTCCTACTCACTACGGGACTATTTTCTGGGCCCTAGAATACAGGGAAGATTTTTAAAGTGTGAAAACATTTATTTTATCTATTATTTCCCAAAGTCGTAGACACAGGCGGGTACCAGCCAAAGACTTAACATTGGTAACTTGTATCCAAATCCTATGTTGAGGAAACATATCCAATGGGGGATTATGTCACAAATGTTTGCTCATTAGTCAACGTGAAGGTTGAGATAAATTCAGAAACACATTCAATTTCCTACGTAATTCACGCGGCTTCGCCTTGTGAATTACTACGCAATCCAAAGCGATTGGATACGAGGGCTGACCCTAAACTTTTATAGGTTTCCTCTATAGGAACTCATACTCCACGGCCATGAAAGTAGTTTACCCAATATTCAATGGCTAATTGGGTGATTCATTCCATTAACTGATAATGTTATATGGGGGTGAGATAAAATAAGAAACCCACTCAAGGAAAATAACTTGGGCCGCATTTCACCTCATTTGACCGGTACGTATTTCACTCAGCCTCGATTCATGAATTACTCTGCAGTCAAACTCGGTGGAATACGGACCGAGTTATTTTTATCTCGTGAGTTTCCTTCTACCCATTGAGCGTACATGATCATGTGGTTGACTTTCATCAATATTTACATTGACTCAAATTTCAAAACTACAATTGTTAAGATGATAGTTGATGAGTATTATGGTTATGATTATGTAAATGCTGGACAGTTTATAGCAATTCTGGCTTCAAAGTGTATACATAGTCATATTCGGGTTATGAGTACAATTTTATAAAGATCTGCGTTTTCTGACATCTAGGTTGAGAGAAAAAAAACATTTCATCAACGTCAATGCTAATCTTACAGATATCTAACATATCGCTATTTACAATAAGTCAGAGGAAATCAGCAGCACCTGTTACTAGAGATTATCTCCTTCGGTCATATCGCAGACCTTTACTGCCATTTTGAAAGAGGTCTAATTGGGTAGAATTTTAATTTCTTCTGGTAGTGTGTTCCATGCACTTTACCGTCTTGTAGGTGACTGGTTGGTGCAGTTCAGAGTTAACCTCTCTTTATAAACCCGTCACTTTACTGTCTTGTAGGTGACTGGTTGGTGCAGTTCAGATAAACCCTCTCTTTATAAACCCGTCACTTTACCGTCTTGTAGGTGGCTGGTTGGTGCAGTTCAGTTAAACCCTTACTTTATAAACCCGTCACTTTACCGTCTTGTAGGTGGCTGGTTGGTGCAGTTCAGTTAAACCCTTACTTTATAAACCCGTCACTTTACCGTCTTGTAGGTGGCTGGTTGGTGCAGTTCAGTTAAACCCTTACTTTATAAACCCGTCACTTTACCGTCTTGTAGGTGACTGGTTGGTGCAGTTCAGATAAACCCGCTCTTTATAAACCCGTCACTTTACCGTCTTGTCGGTGGCTGGTTGGTGCAGTTCAGTTAAACCCTTACTTTATAAACCCGTCACTTTACCGTCTTGTAGGTGGCTGGTTGGTGCAGTTCAGATAAACCCTCTCTTTATAAACCTGTCACTTTACCGTCTTGTCGGTGGCTGGTTGGTGCAGTTCAGTTAAACCCTTACTTTATAAACCCGTCACTTTACCGTCTTGTAGGTGGCTGGTTGGTGCAGTTCAGATAAACCCGCTCTTTATAAACCCGTCACTTTACCGTCTTGTAGGTGACTGGTTGGTGCAGTTCAGAGTTAACCGCTCTTTATAAACCCGTCACTTTACCGTCTTGTAGGTGACTGGTTGGTGCAGTATAAGTTCTGTGAGCCCATCATCCCGCGTCGCACGTGCGCCGACCAGGACGTGGTGGCTGCCGTCGTCGAGGCCGACTCCAACGGCTGGAACCCGCGCCTCAAGTCCATGTCGTGCCGCTGTCCCAAGGGCTTCTACCACCTCCGGGGCTGGATCCTCGAGGGCCACCAGCACTGGGACTACCACTACACCTGCGAACGGGTAAGACCTCTGCGGATTATCCTGCCATGTTGTAACTGATACAGTAAAACCCCGCTTCATGGGACACCCTCCGTTCCGAGCAAAGTGCCCCCTTAAGCGGGGTTTTCCCCTTAAGCGGGGTTTCCCCTTAAGCAGGGTTAAAATAAACTAAATGAAAATGTCTGTACCGAGTAAACTGGCCCCTTAAGCGGGGTGTCACATTAAGCGAGGTGTCCCAGAAGCGGGGTTTTACTGTATTAACGATAAAAACAGGATTCAATTGGTTTAGATATGAAATAGAAATAATTCTCTGATATTTAGTGGTGATGAATAGACACTTCCAAAAGATGCTCTGATTGTAATTTTTCAAATAATTGAAGAAAAGGATAAGAACAATTCAGTCACTTTATGCAAAATTGATAGAAACTATCTAGATTAATTCGCAATGTAGGAATTACAATCCTTGCTGTGTATCTACAACGAAATACTCGGAAATGTAGCATACGATTGAAGTAAAGCTGCTTTCAAGGATGAATAAAGATACAATTATTCATCAAAGCCTTAGCCATGGCAGTTGTTTACAGCCATGGTACAAAACCAAGTATCCTAAAGCGGGATTCAAACGATGGGATTCATGTACCTCACAGGGTGTTTGTTTGAGACAAATCCTGCTGGGGTTCTGTACTCGAACAGAATTTCTTATTGAGTTAGATTGTAGGGTTCCATTTCTATGAGACATGTTTTCCCCTGCAATTGTTGGCGACATTTACCTCTAAAAATGGACAGAAGATTTTGAACCCTGTGAGGTACATGAATCCCACTATGTGAATTCCACTTAATATTGATTCTAATACTGGAGCGCCTTGTGTAGTGGAACTTTGAAACCACGTGGTTTTTAGCCCGCGCATTTCGCATGACCTCACTCTCACCCCGCCTAATTATTGGCCTGGAAGCCTGGCCGATGTGCACTCACATATTAGGGCAGGTAACTACCACCATTTTTCTGATGCATTGCGGGATTGTATTCATTTGGTACCTGACTGATACTTGATGGATTTTACACTGGTTCCCTGCTAGAGGGCAGGCCGAAATCTGTTATTTTTTTAAAGACAAGACATAATAAGTTATCTTTTATCTTTTGAAAGGTTGCTATTACTTTGTTTTGTATGATCGTTCATTATAAACAAGTATAAGTAAGTTATTTGGGGAACCTCCTCGTGAGGGAGAGAGGTTGTGCAAATCATTGGGGAACCAGCGAAAGTTCATACAGCCTCCAGAGGTTACTAAACTCCCGATTATCGCCCCGGGTAAAGCAAAGTTCCGCTCCCGATAGACTTGGCACACTACGACAAAATGAACCACAGTTTTCTAATTTATAATTGGAGAAATTGAATATAATTTCGGATTCCCATGTAGAAATAGCTGAAATTTCCATTTCTGACATCAGAATTTCAATTTGAGGATGTTTGAAAACCGTTAAACTGGATTAATTCTGGGTTCCGAGCAAGGGGTCTATCACTATACTACGTCGGTAACCAGCGAAACCCGGAACTTGGTCAACAGACTGAATTACGGGATACCTCAATAGGGTCTATGGTCGACAACATGTTGCTCTCCCTGGGCGTTACATGTCCCGTTGTTCGTTGGGGCAGGGAGTCAGTCTACCTGCTCATATGTTCACACGTTATATAGGATTATTGTAGGGAAATTCCATCTTTTTTCCATCTTACAAAATTGATAACACTTTTTGTATTCAAATGTATAGATAACTGTTTGATATATGACATATCTAGGTAAAGCCACTAAAGGAAAACATGCTACGAAGAATATTTATCCTATATCTCAATTTTCATAATTCTCTAGCGGTCAACTCCGCTGTGAGACACATTACACTATTTTAACGAAGAACTGCAGTCACTGCACCACTCAAGCCGTTACCGCCGTTTTTTCTGTGTTTAAAAGATGAATGTTTGTCGCCGTTTGCAGCCCGTGTGCGCGGAGAACGCGCTGTGCATGAAGCACTACCTGAAGCCCAACCTGAAGACGACGACGGGCTTCCGCTTCCTGTGCACGTGCCCCGAGGGTCACGTGTGCCCGACGAGCCGCCCCGACGACGACGTGCTCAAGGCGGACGGCGAGGACGGCGAGGGCCACTACATCGTCGGCCACTGCAAGAAGATCCAGAGCCACCTCAAGAAGAAGTACGCCGACAAGCTGGCCAACAAGATCAACAAGGGCTGAGCCGCGGCGAGATGACAGCAGGGCATGAGAGGTGTAAGGTCAACAATACGACACCAACGTGGACGGGGATGTCTGGTGGTAATGTAGTGTACATGGGAAGGATTGGAGTTTCTCGAATGGTTGTATGATAGTTGGATTGGTAAGGATTCCCAATCCAATTTCCTATTGTTTGTTTATATTGAGATTCTATTCTCGTTAAAGTTCAATGATATATGTATGTCATCGATTCAGCTTAGAAAGTGAAGGTGAGTTGAACTGAATATTTCCGGAATTTTCTTTATTGGCAGTTTCCCACCTAACACAATATGCTCTCCACCGAAGAATAAAAAACGACACAGGCAGTCAGTACTTTGGAAGGAGATTTTGCATCCGCTGATAATGGAGAATGTAACACAAATTCAATTGATTCTAAGACTTATGTAAATATTGTCAACACTCCAACGAATCCAACTCAGCATTGAGCATTTGCAAATGCGCCTGTTATACAGAGAACAATGGAAATGTTGAACAAAGCTGAAAAGGTTAAAATGAACGCAATTTGTGATTAGTATTTAGCGTTGAATGATATAGGCTTGGATTTGACGCGAAGATTACATTGTTCATTCTTTTCCTTGCCTAAATGATAACAAGATTGTCTCTTGATTCTAAGCACATTAATACAAAGCTATGTATACTTGGTCCATCCAGGCTAAATTGTATTCCCCGTATTTGTCTTCTTTTTGAACCATCTGAAGAACCTGATAACATGTGACAGACTTCTTTTTTTTATAAATCGGGGCCGATTTACGGAAATGGGACCGATTTTTCTAGGGAGTTCCATGTGAAAGACTTGATGAGAGAAAAGTAACAGATTACCAACACTTCTTAATTGAGGATCCAAATGTAATATTTCTGGTTTTTGTAGTGCAAAAGAAGTGCCCTAGGCCTGTGTATTGTAAGATTAAATGTCTAACATGCTTCAGAGATTCGCACTTACCGGAATGTGTGCTCAGTATGAGCCTCAACACTGCCACAATCAGAGAGAGAGAGAGAGAGAGAGTCTGCACTGTGCGTTAGGCTATAGAATGGCCATGGACTGTAGAAGAAACCAATGACAGTGGTTAAAGTTGAGTAATGTGCCATGGGTTTGATCGTGTAGTAACTTCACGAGGCATAGTCGAGTGACATTTTGTATGTGTTGAAAATCGTCATTGCATTCAACGTTTTACTAAGTCGTTCCTCCACGCAATAGCATGATATAACAAAACAGTAGCAACAAGTGAGGTTGAGGAACATGGGAATGGCTTTTACAGTGGTTACGTAGCGACCACACAGAAGGCTTATAAGTCAAACCTAACCACTCAAACTGGTTTCAGGTTGTATCCCACCCCTGGATTCTGATAAAGAACACTATTAAATTATACATTAGGTATGTGAAAGAAGGAATGTCACTGTAGCCAACTCCGGTTGGGTATTTTTGTGCTAATCACAAAAACATTGGGTACGAGTTTCAAATGATGAGAGGAAAATACCAGGGGTGGGATGAACATAGGAAACACGAGTTAACATGCAATGTTACCGTTAGACTTGTGAAGGAGTTTACATTCTGCACCTGCTGACATAGCGATACTCACCTCGTAATGATAGAACATTTTGATAGTTAGAACGTTATAAATGCTAACAACCTTTTAACATATGGCCGCTGACATGTTGGGAGTATCGTCTTCCAAGGGCATTATGTGTCGTAAGTATTCAAACATTTTAGCAGCATTTCAATCACATTATACTTTCATCTGCATTGAAGAACTAAGGTTAAACCTGAACATTTAAGTGCTCATTGAATCTGTATTAGTGTATTCTTGAGGATACATTCTCTATTATATCTTTATTTCCTATATTTCTATTCTGAATCTATCCTATCTTTCCTTGGTCTTACAATCAGAAAGTATATTGATCTACATTGCCTTTGGCAATAATTTCCACAGGTTCTCCTCAGCACATACTTATCTTGCTGCCAACATAGTATTACACACCTTTGCTATATAAAAGTTGTAATCTCCTGTAGATACTTCTTTGCATACAATTTTGCATATAAAGATACGTACATTTGATATTTTTGTGAAAAGGTTTTTTTTTAAATTGTGTGTACATGTATAGCTGAGAATGTTTCTAGCGACAGAGAATATGTAGCTGTATGAATGCAACTGTATTATTTGTGCGGTTCACACTTCACTTAGTCTCTACCACTGAGTTCCATCTACTATTCTATCTTGCTGATAGATTGGTAATTGATTTCATTGAATTGTTTGATTATATTTATGTTTCTCTGCATTAATTAATATGATATCAATCAGAATTGCTCGATAAGGTTGCTGAAGCACTTTGTTAGTGGTATGAATTCGAATGTACTTACATTCTTTTAAGTACTGATAATAAACTTTTTTCCGAGAAAACTAATCTTGTTTGACATTTAGATATTTCTTCTTCTCGATGTAAGATATTTCTGAGAATAACAGGAATTACGTCAATATAACAAATAACGTGTGGTCAGAGACTATCCCGACACTCGAGCAACCAATGTAAGACCGTTCCCTGCACATTTGCACACTTTCCAGGTACTACTTGCCTCGCGAAATTGGTTTTATCATAGAACTGTGTTGGATGTGGGGCAGAGTTTTTGCAACATAAATAGACGAATAACAGATTTATCCCCCATGGAAACACCTGTTTTCTATGGCATACACCAATGACCAAACACTCATGAAACACTCCCCGCTGCAAAGGGTGCAGTATAAATAATATTCAGGCTCACGTAGTGAATCGCCTATGAACGATGAATTTGTAATTCTTTCTCAATTAAATTTAGGAATAACGATAATAAAACGTAGTGTCTGAATCCGTAGGGATGCCGTTCTTGGCCTTTTGTACCAAAAAAAACATCTGCTCTGCCTCCGGCGTCGGGATATATTCAATATGGTACAAACTACCTTGAACGGCCATCCCCCTGTGCACAGTTACTACGTTTTCTCTTATTACCCAATATGGATATCTCTTTAGTAGAATGGACCGATTCAAATATTCTCTAACTGGACTTCCTTACCTTGTGGATATTTATCAGATTATCAGATGTGTCCCTGTAAAGTATAGATATTTTTTTCTAAATCGACCGAGAAATACGAAAGCCTTTCACATTTATATCTACCTAATTTAACTTCCCTTTTCCTTGTCGGTGGTCAAGCCACCTCGTGTTAAAATGTGCTGAAATCCCTGTATACTACGTACGATTAAAAAAAGGGGACACGGACCTCGTTAGGGATACTGAAGATGAACATCTCCCGGGAACGATGAATGATAAACTTATCTTGCTCTTTGTTCATTCATAACTCCTACGTTTTTCACATAAAGATCTCCAAATAATTTCACTAAACATAATTCAAAACAAATCATATAAAGGTACTTTTGACGTGATAGCTTGATCGCTTTTTATCTGAATGAAACCCAGGATATTTCTGGAAACTCTAACACTATGGGGACCCGGAAAATCCAAGTAAAATCTTCTCCACATCTACTCTAGGAATCGGGTAGGGAGGGGGTGGACAGAAAAAAAGTTTGTACAAATCATATAAAGGATTGAAAAGTAGTCATATAAGGAAACTGGCTTACTGTCTTGGTACTTTGAATGTACACGGTACAATTACTGATCGGATATATCCCGATGCTGAAGGCATCTGCATATCATTTACTAAAAAATGGCGAAACTTTAATATCACATGATGTCATACCCCGCAGGTCACAGTGAGATGCGTGGCCATAAATACGTCATGGTTAGGAATGGCAGGTATACGCCGGAGATATGGCCACAGATATTATGGAGAAACCAACCAAGAGTTAGTTGTGTTGTTGTTTATCGCACGATGGCAAGATCGCACATTACTGCGCGAGGCGAAGCCGAGAGCAGTAATACGTCATCTTGCCGGAGTGTGATGAACAATAACAAGACTAACTCCAGTTTGGTTTAGAATTTATCCTACCCCTCCCGTCTAAATTACTTCTACATTAACAAATGACGTCATTTGTCAAGTGTATCCCACTAGAGCGATATTTTTCTTTTGTCTGAACTCCAGACTGAATACAGTGACCCAATGTTAAGCCTATGGAGTTTTTTATTAGGGGTAGGATAAATGTGTAAGATATGCCCACAGAGGGCGGCATATCTGTGTAAGCGACATGAAGCCAGAGTGGGCGCACGGCAGTCTACAAGCGTAAAGGACCTTGGGAGGGATCTAACATGCAGAGGAGGCCCCGGAACTCAAGCCTCACTGCTGACCCACCGCAGAAAACACTCAAGTTTTTTTCTTTTGTTTTTTTTATATATAATTAGAGAGCCCTTTTTATGGGGTGGGGGGTTCTTATATCAGAGGAATAAACCAAATAGCACCAAATCCTAAAATGTCTCATGTTCTCCTCTCCCTCATCATGTGCAGGACGATTATATATTAATATCATGCACTTTATACTCGAACGTTATACGGTTATGTGTAACATGAAAATGTTTAATTGGAAGAACTCCTTTAGTAAGGAGAAATTGGAAATAAACACTTGAAAAAAACACGACATATACACACAAATACACGAGTGGAAGCGATGTCTTTTATGAAGGCATTTATTCACTTACACAAATCAATTGATTTCCTTACACATTTTCTGGGATGAATAATTTATACAGTTTCCTCGTACATAGCGTACAGAGTAATATATATGTCACTTCAGTAGACTGTTGATGTTTGCTGTATTCTTGTCTAACACATGATACATTTAATAGGACGGAGAACAGTTCTACATGAAATGAGATTTAAGGGTCCTTCTACAACTGTGGGTGGACCGGTATCACAGATAGCTCCGACTCGGGACTCGGCAATACGGGGACAGACCTCCTCTGTCAACCCACACCTAACGTGTGTGGAATGGTGCATTTATAAACAAATCCACAACCTTCTGGTAAAAAAAGAATGGCTTCGAAAATGCTGACGAGGTCTTATGCTTTTGGGTAAAATCAATAAGATGAGGATTCATTAATGAAGGTTGTAGAGTGTTAGCGGCTTAAAAACGTGGTGGTTTGTATTTTTAGTGTTCATTGCGAATCTCTTACCACTGTAGAGGTACGGTTCTCTAGTTCATCTATCCTGGTCTTTATATTTAATCTGACTCACCAGTGAGTCCGTGTGGGGTTCGTATTATGAGTAAAATGTACAGAATTTAATACACATTATCTTTTAAAAATCTAGTTTGGATTGAGCTCAAGTTGTAGGACTCTTGTTGGAGGGATCTCGAGCTCCTGGTTCACCTGGAAAATACAAAGAGCGAAATTACATCTTGTGAGATTCACTGGGAGGTCTATATCTAACAGATATCACATGGAGATATAATCGTTAAAAAATGAAAAGAGAGAGAGAGTTATAATCGTTTCAAATGGAAGAACTGGATATCCAGAATTTTGTAATAAATACTTAAAATCTAAAAAGAGATAATAAAAGTCTAATCATATAGGAGTATCCAAGACGATCAAGAAATGTATATTCAAAATTTCATTGTTGTTGCTGTTGTTGTCTACTACAAGAAACGTATATTGATAGAGGAACAAAACATTGGTCTTAAAGGATATAAAATCTTGATATTTCCGTAATTTTCTTTTATGGAGCCAGTATAGTTTATTCATCATTTTCAATCACATTGAGCAATACCTTGTAGTATATCTTAACGAGTATGGATAGACAATGCGGTCATATTTCTTTGTGCCCCCTTTTTAAAAAATGTTCATGATAATTTTGAGTGATGAAAAAAGAGAGGATAAGCTTAGAACTCTAAATTACTCCTAGCTGAATAACATTTTCATTCTGGATGTATAAACCGAATCGCCACCCTTTTTTTTGTCATAAGGAATCTGTGTTGTGCTCCACTGGGCCGGCGGTATGGCTTCAAAAGAGTACCACGTTTCCGCTGCTTATAGTGTACAAGCCCACTGGCCTGGTTGCTGCCAGCAGTCACCGGCCCGTAACCAGCAAAACCTAATGTATTGGGTTTCGCCGGTTCATCGGGGTGTGTTGCTGTGTGGCTGCCGCCAATGGGCATGTACCTGTTCCACCGTGCCAGTCTCTACACCCGAGCTAAAATGGTGCTGCACTGTGCCATTTGACACACTTTTCATGCTATTTGGCCGGCCTGGTGGAGCACCCCCTTTAGAGCATCTCCGTAATTCAAGGGAATCATACATTGGCCATGACGGATGAAGGGGACACGTACCTTAGAGTTGACGTACTGGTGGAGGAGCATGCGCAGCTCTGCGTTTTGTTGGCGGAGAGAGTCGGTCTCTGTGATCAGGGTGGACCTGCCCTGCAACGTCTCACTGCAAAAACAAGGTCCGAATGATACAGGCCATTGAAAGTATGTGGCATTTCAGGTCAGATATTAAAACAATGGGAACTTTTTTTTACGTGGAATTGCTACCTCAGAGAAACTGAGTGTCGCTGGGGTCTTTGAGTAGGTTCAAATCACTGTTCTATCGGACTGAATCAGGCTCAATTTATATGAACATTGTTTTACACAAAGAAAAATATTTGATATACTAAAAATGAAAAGGTGGATTTCCTTGGAAAAGTGGAAATGTGTCTGTGGCATGAGAAAATACATTAAAAATATGGATGATAATAGCAGCAGGGATGTCAGATAAAAAAAAAAAAAAGTGGTCATATTTTTCGTGTATAATGTGTGGCCTTAGAGAAATATATTTTGATGTAGGGTTGTCATGCAATACAATATGGGCCATACAATGTTAACACTACTGAAGCTCATCCCATGATGGTTTATGTCCAGGGATGTCAGTTGGGGTTAGAAAAAAGAGGTGGACACATTTTTCATGTGGATTCACAGCCTCAGATATATCAAGAAATCATGGAAAGCATTTTGGTGCCAGCCACGGCATGGCATTGAGGGTCTATTGAAGTAAATGGGGCTGAATTAAAATTACCTTTGTTCTAGATATGGAAATAAAAAATATTATTCGCAGGAAAGAAAAAAATGGATTTCCATGGAAAAATATAGTGTTACAATCTCTCTAAAACTTAGGATGCTGGTTTCCTATAAATACACAATATTGATTGGTTTCAGATACAAGTGATCGTATAGAGTAAAAAAACTTTTTCGGCTCGTCTCGACATTCTCCGCTTTCCCGGTGGGGTGTGGGAGTGTCCAATGGTCGGCCGAATTTTTTTTTTTCTGACATACCAGCAGTCGCTCAAGCCGATCGCCCGTCAACTACATTATACAAGTGGTCATATGCTCCGAGGAGTTGACGCTTAGTAATATCTGAGCGCATGCAAGGATATCGCGCAGACTCAACTCCGAGGAGCATACAACTGCTTTTATCTGAAACCAGCCTATATTGCATTTATTATCCACCTTATCCTGACAGGTGGGGTACTGGTATTAGTTTATTTAGGTACGCACTATTTTTTCATACGCACTATTTTACTGTATGAGCCAGCTTTTGCAGTCCGGAACATACAACATATCAATATGCTCTAGGTATGGCGATACACACTCTCCATGTATTTTTTATGGACACTATGTATTAGGTGGATAAATCCGTATGCTCCGGCTATGGTGATACACACTCCCTATGTGTTTTCAATGGACACCATGTATTAAGTGGATAATAAAGGCTGAGCTAGCCATGTGACGGGGACTTGTGGCATACCTGTACTTGTCGAGACCTTCCAGCAGGGCATCCCACAAGCGCTCCGTCTTCTCCGGTAAGACGTTGGGGAATTTGAGCCAATAAGCTGCGTCGTCGGTGTCGTCCCGCTCCTCCAGAGCCGCGATGCGGAACTGCGCAGTCTTTCCCTTATCCCTGTAATAGAGAAAATATGGGTTTAGTTTTATCACCTGATAGCTCAGTAGGGTGCCAAATAAAGGTGATTATCAAATTACTTTAGAAAAAAAAGTACGTACACACTCAGGGGTTGGCGGCGTCAAAGATTTTGGAGATTTTGTTATGTTCCTTATTTGATCTGATGCGCACAAGATGGAGAGACGGGGAAGGGGGGTTAAATGCATTTGCATACATATTTTTATAAAATATCTCAGCTTGCCCTAGAGGTGTTTTGGCCACGTCATATTTCATAGATGGCCCCAAAGACACTGTCTACAGTGTAAATATACAGGGTAGTATATAAAAGTACATACATGTATATTCATCGATAAAAGTCATGAATTTCGATTGTGATTTGCAATTTCGCAACATTCAGTAAAACCTTTTGTTCCGATTAATCATCATTATATGGGAAGTCTCTCAAGGAAAAAATTGAACCCCGATTTTCGTAAATCGGGCCCCGATTTCTCTGAAAAAAGATTAATCATGATGCTAGAAGTGTGGTGGCGTCTACTTTGGCGGGTGCCTGTTGTCCTCGACGAAGGTGCGCAGGGCTTTGAGCACGTCGTTGGGGTGCACGAGGTGCTGGTCTTCCTCCTTGGCGGACTGCGGGGTCTGCGGTGCTCCGTCGTCCAGCCCCGTCAGGCGCTCGATCTCCTCGTCAGCCTCCTCCTCCTCCACGCCCTGCGGCACAGCACAAAGTTAAATTACATTTATTTGTTTTTAAAAAAACGCAAAAAAAACCAACACTGAGAAAGTTTTCTCACGTTAACGAAAAAATTGAAAACAATTAAGAAAAAAAAAATTAACACTGAGAAAGTTTTCTCACGTTAATGAAAAATTGATAACAATCATATTTGTTCATTATTCATTTGATTTTTTTTGTATTGTTGTAAAAATATGAAGAGGTAGATGGTTGAATTGCAGTCCAGCTTCGTGTACTATAAGAACTAGGGTTATTATTGGGGTTTATTTTTTTGTTTTTATGTGTAGAAAATAGGGACTGTCTGACCCTAACAGTCAACTCAGAGGAGGTGTGAAGCGTAGCGCCCCCTATCGCTTTGGCATGGTCTCAAATGACAGCTGAATGTGGATTCCTATACTAAAATAGGCTAACTAGTAACAGCCACTACATACAAACTGTTAGAGCTCTATAAAAAATCTTTTCAGATATTGATAGAGTGATATCTAATGTACTCCAAACCACAATAGAGCTCAATAGAGCTCCACGTTTTATGGCTGTTTGGTTTTGTTTAATATAACATTATTTCTCATAGGCTATGGCTTACAAGCCTCACAGTCCATTCTCAAGAGCTCCTTCCCCTCTGCTGGCAGGTTTGAAAGTGGCGCCTTGAACCCTATCGCGATCGCATATATGAGTTGGACCCCTATAGGGGGCACTGCGCTTCACACCTCCTCTGCAGTCAACTCCAGGATAAATAGAAAAACTTAAAAAACAAAAAGTGAAAAATGTGCCATCTCTGTGAACCAGTAGATAAGACCACAGAATGGCGACTCACCTGCTGGGATGCGCGGTCACCGGCGTCAGTGGCCGAGGTCTCCTGTAAATAACCAAAACCTCATTCAGATCCCTGGAGTAATAATAACAGTACCTGACAGATTACTAACTCTGGAGTGAAATATAACTAAAACTAATTGTAAAATCACCAGCATTGGTGAAAAAACAAGGATGAAAAGACAATCAGGCTGACCAGAGCAGCTAATCAATTGGTGTTTTTTTTTGTATCCCTACAGTTAGAATTGCAGATCATTATTTGCAGCACAGTACAGAGATTAGGATTTTGTGCGAATGACCCAAACTTCCTGAGGGAAATCATCCATGAGGATCTGGTTCTTTTTAGAGATTTCTTTTCCGGATATGATCTTGTTTTTTTTGTACAATAGAACACTGACCTGCTAAATTCATGATGTCAGAGGTACAATTTTCCTTCTGTTTCTTACCGGGCTCACCATACCCTGGTTCTCCACCAGTATCACTATCGAGTGTAGGGAGATAGTAATCTAAAGGGAGAGAGACAATTGGATTCCTTCTGTTTCTTTATTGTACGTCTGTGTTTGTTGGCTGACCTGAGCATACAGGCTTCCGCACCATGTGTGTGAGAGCAGCATGTGGGGGGGGGGGGGGGGGGGGCTGTTACCAGGGGCAACAATCCTCCCCCACACTGGTCAGCAAGCCCAGGGAGGCGGATATTATAGAGGAAACCCATGAAAGTCTAGGGTCAGAGCTCGTATCCCATCAAGTTTGAATCGCGTAGTAATTCACAAGGCGAAGCCGCGTGAATTATGTAGCGATTCAAACGAGATGGGAAAGAGCTCTGATCCTAAACCTGAATGGGTTTCTGAATTTATCTCACCCTTAACATTGACTTATGGGCTAACATTTGTGACATAATCCCCCATTGGATATTTTTCCTAAATATCTCATGGGCGTTAGATACGAGTTCCCAATGTTAAGTCTATGGAGAAAAAATATCTGGGGTGAGATAAAGAGGAGTACAGTATATTGTAACCTGACAAGACTGTACGACTTACCGCGCCGTCCTTCTTGGTGACCTTCGTGAGGTAACCCGCCAGCTGATGAATATCATCCTCCGTCTCCACTCCGAGAGCCTGCAACACAAACACATTAAACATGAGGAGAGTGAACACTGTTACATATATGTCACTTATTTATTTCCAAACGCATAGGTTAGATCGAGGCAATAAAAGCAAAAACTTTGATTTATAAGAAAAGATAGGCAAACGGTCGTCTTTGGATATAGAGGAAAATCAGTGGTGTTGTATGGAACATAATATTTTTAGTTTTCCCTCGTATTGATTGCGTGTTTCTTTTCAGTTATTGATGATTTTTTCTGTATACATTTGTTTTGTAATGTGTCTATATATTTTTTGTCAAGACACAGAACGTTTCTTGCCTTGTTAATTTCTTAGCATTTTGAAAAAAGGATAGTAAACTAACTCAGCATATATTACATCTCCATATTGTAGGGATATAACCAGTGGCTGAAATAAGAGATTTCATAATAACCGTGACTTGCAGGTTTGCCCCCACATTGACAGCTGACTATTAAAGGTGAACTCACACTGAAGATGGCGTCGAGTTTCATCAGAGACTGCTCGTCCTTGTCCAGGGGCTGCAGCAGCTTCGTCAGCTTCGACTCTATCAGGAATCCCTGCGTAATCAGTAAAACACTACGGGTTAATTACCATTATTGTACATCATAGAGATTAAAATATTACCATCTAATTCTTGAATTCAATTTTTTTTTAAATCAAAGCGGGAATGTTAAGATGTTTGCTTTGATATAACCAAGTTATGCATAATATAAATCTAAAAAACTCCTCCCGGAGAAAGTGATAGAGCAGCGACCAATCATATATTAATTTGATGGAAGGCCCAAGTCAACCAGACACCATGTAAATAAAAAAAGAAGAAACAAAAAGAGAGAAGTACTTGTCAAAGAAAAATCCAGGATTTTTGTCTTAATCTTTATAAAATCAAAGATATTTTTATGTGAATTAAAAAAACCATCAAACAACAACATTAGGTTGCCTGAGATATAACCACAAAAAAACTAGTCGAGCTCGTAAAATCAAGTCTAGTTTTCCTGGTCTGACATTTGCTTTATTTCTATGACATGAATAGAACACTGACATGTTCAGATTGTACTATCTTTCTGTAATCATAGTTGTACGAACCGATTCATCACAGAGCAGCTCAAGTATTTGTTTGACAAGTTTTGGAGAGTACTTGGATAAAATGATGCTCTTTTGACTTTCAGCCTTTTCCTTTTCAGAGCCGTCCCCTTTATCCGACCCTGCAAAAATATCAACGTGAAATGAATACTAATTACTCTTAAAAAATACATGTGTACTGTAATTTGAGATTTCTTTAAAAAGGCTAGCTATATGTAGAGAGACATTTAAATAAATATGTAGATAATTTCTCTGGAATAATTCTGGGAATTAAAGATCATAATGAATCAAATACATACAAACCAATCTGGTTTTTTTGTGTGATACAAAATCATAGCTGGTCTCCTGCATTTTTGTTACCTTAACAAAGATAAAAGATACGTTCCTAAGTTCCCTGAGAGAATCTCGACTCACCTGCAGCTGAGAGGATCTCCTGCGCCACCTGGTGGGCTGAGACAGCTTTACGCTTGGTCTGTTCGCTCTGGATGGGCCCCACGTTCTCGGTGAAGATCAGGTCTGGCTGCGGCCAGCGCAGACCGAGCTGCTGTTCATGGATCAGCCGGTCCTCCTCCAACACGCGGGCAACCAGTTCCTTTGCCTCACCTTCGTTCATCACCCAGACATCATGAAACTTGCGCGCATCTGTCGCCATGAAGTGTCTGGAAAATATAGGTTGAAGAGACTGCAAGCTACTGCTAAAATTATTTCCTGATATTCTAATTCACAAGGATCTTCCCATGTATCACTAGATGAAAAGGAAATCATTCTTCCTTTTAGTGTGGCTTTATTCAGTTATTGGTTTATACCCATTTTTTTTTAATTAAAAAAACACAAAAAACGTTGAAATGGTTCATCTAATTTAATTAATAGTCTTTTTCAAAAATTTACTTAATAGAGGAGACTTATCTCCACTGAAAATAGAGTCTGGAAAAATCATGATCGATAATGGTAGTCTTCGCTGCAGTCAGTCTAGGAAGACTTGAAATATATTTCCTGTGGTAAATCTTACGAGTAATCCTGTGGTATAATTACAAAATAGTCAGGTTGAAAAATAAATAATCATAATCAAATATTAGTGATCAGACATAGCATTATCATACATTCACTAAATAATGTTTACTTTTTTTTAATCACAAATTTAAAATCATGCACCTATATTGCCGGGTATTCTTTTTACTATTTTCGTTTTATCAGTGAGCTACAAATTTGTGATCGAATATCACAATGGTGAACCGTTTTTTCACTCAAAACAAAACACCGACAGCCACGTGAAGGACTGAGTGAACATGCTCGACTTCTGTAGGTCCGTGAAATGAAGCATAATCATTATGATGGAATTCGAGATCTGAGACAGCATGAAAATTATTATACTCTTGTGAATCTAATCTTTGTGAGCTTACGGCCCCTGAAATATCTGTCATTCAGAGAATACAGTGAGACAAATACACACATGCAGTCACCTCTTTGTCGTCCTGCGTTGTAACCATGGAGATAACAGACAGCGTTTAGCACTTGAAATACAATAATCTTACTTCCTAATTCTACGAGTATTTCTTGAACATGTAGAATAAGGTCTTGGTAATATATGGAGAGAGGGTTAAGGGCGTGTTCCACTAGGCCTGCGGTATGAGTGCCACGTAGCCATAGCTTATAGCGTACGAACCCACCAGCCCAGTCGCCACTGGCAGCCGCCAGTCAGTAACCAGAGAAACCTACTTTATTAGGTTTTGATGGTTCATCGCTGGTTCACGACCGTATCGCTGCTGCTGGTGGGTGTGTCGGCCGACGTGTTCCACTGGGCCAGTTTATATACTGCGAGCTCACATGGCCATCGCACCATTTGGCACACTTTTCATGCCATCTGCCGGTGTAGAGCACTCACTCTAGGTTGCCTGAATGAAATCTCTTCCAAGTTGTTTAGGTGTGTTCATACATATTGGAACGAGACACACCAAAAAAAAGAGAGGAATAGATTCCATTTAGGCACCCCAACCCTGTCTCTTTACTATCATATACCTGAACATCATTAAAAATGCCATTTTATTACTTACAGTTTTTAATGACAGTAAGTCACGGAGGGATAGACTATATTTATTTGTCACAGAGAGCCAAATGAAATACAGCTGACCCGTAAATGTGTGACATTTGCACACAGCTCATAAGTGTAATCTGAATACTTGTATTCTTGTGTGTTCCTATTTTATAATGCTAAATATAGTGGCTCTATTATTTCATACAGAATATTCCTCTGTTATGAAATCATATCTACTTAAAACTGTAACATATTGACTATTATGATCTAGACGATGGGCATACAGGACTCTTGATTGGAAACTCTATATTGTTGTTTGGCTGAAGGGTATTTGTGTCCATCACTTCATTACTTTGATCCTTGATCTGAAACACTTTAAAGTAGATGGTATGGAAAGAACAGTTGAAAAGGTTTTAAATTTCTGCACAAAGTTTGTTTTTATGACAAAATCAACTACATATGTTTTGGGCAAAGGGAAGCAACTAACTTTGATTTCTTCTGCAGCTCCTTAAATTGCTCCGTGATGCGTTTGTAGTCTTCCGTCAGTTGAGAGTTTTCGTCCCTGTTAAAAAGAAATATTTAACAAGCTTTGAATTACAACTCATTAATTTATGCTGAAAAAAAACCAAAGGATACAGAAGGAAATGCTGACCAAAGAAATGAATGAAACTTCAATTTAAACTTTAACTATAATTGACCTGTGGTTTTCATATGCAAAGAAGGTAGTATGTATATGAATATTTATTCATTTCATCCTTTACTATTGGATTGAAATATCTGAAATTTTAATCGTAACATCTAACATCCGAGACAGGCATGTGTAATCTCATGAGGTCAACATCTAATTGGCGGTTTTGCCTAAAGGCAAATACCACTCAATAATGGGATATTATTGTGGCTAATCATGTAGGCAGTGAACACTTTACACACTTGTATTGCTTCTCCTGCTTGGCGTATTTGATTTTGAGGTTGGTGAGAACATCTTGTAGGCGTGTGATTTTACGTTTCTGTTGGGACTTTGTGATAGTGTTTTCTTCATCTCGTTTCCGCAGAACCTTTAATGATAAACAAACCCAAATCATCAATCACAGAAATCCATTTTCGACAGCCTACTTGACTGCACCAGTCCTCGTATGGGAGGAGAACCTGCAAATCATGTGCCTCATCAAATTAGAAATATAAATTTGGATTTATCAAATCTTATTCATAATTCACAACTGATTGTAATGATTTTAATCAACATAAGGAATGAAGGAACTATGAGATTGATGGGCAGTTTTGTATTCAACAGGAAATATAATTTTCACATTTCACATGTGGGATACCGCTGAGAAACACGGTGGCTCTATTGGTGCTCTTCTGTGGCTTTGCAGGCAGCTCAGTGGACCAGACCCTTCATGTGTTTTTGTTGTGATGCTAATTACATCAGGTACAACACTAACCTGGAAGTTGTACTCGAGTTTCTCCTGGTTAAGTTGGTAGGTGGCCTTCATCTGCTGAAGCTGTTGTTCCAAAACCTGCATAAAATACAGATGTCAAAGTGGTTAATTTTAATCAAACAATGTAAGTTTACAACCTTGGTACCACCCGATCAGTGGCAGAAGCCCTACTCAGTACACCCACAACTACCAGCCTATGAACACCGTAATAATAAACCTGGAATTACTAAACCATGGGGTACATTATTATAGCTTAAGCTAGGAGTAAGTTACTATAACTTGGGATTGAGATAAATTAAAACTTACTATCAGTAAGTATGCTCACCTGAACATCGGTTTCCAGTTTGATCTTACACTGGTTGTATTCCTCGGCATCCTGGATTCGCAGATGTTGCAGTTGCTGTTCATACTCCTCCACTCTTCGCTCGCGCGCCTTCATGAACTCTATCTCCTTGTCGGTGCGAGACTGCATCATGGCCTCCCACTTCTTCCGCTGTGTTTCCAGCAGCTCTGTCCGCTCTGCCACGAAGGCTTTCTGTTGGGAGGGAAAAAAGTGTTTGTTAAAATTGAATATCACTCTAACTTATCAAATGGAAATAGAAATTGAAGGTAGAATAAGACGAGGCAAAATCATTTAGTTTTAATCTTTTTCCCTTTTCTAAAATTTAAAAAAAAAAAAAATGTATCCCCCCCCCCCCAATGCACCCGTAGCCACGTTTTGAAACAATAAAAAAATTAATGGCAACAATTTGTCAGCGCATAAGAGCAGAAAATGTACATCATTATAAATTCAGTCTTGGTCCACATTGCTATACGCAATACGCAAGATGTGTCAAATAGAATCTATTGGGGCCTTGAACTTATACGGGACTATGTCTAGTCAGAGTGGTCACCTGATACATCATAACATCATCCTGTTCATCACCTTTTTTCACTTGTAAATACTTGTATATCAGAAAACCATGGTTGACGACAAGATTATGTACCATGTTATCAAAGGATGTCTGCAATGACTTGCCAAGCAGAGGAATCCCGAATTATAGTTTTTTTACACGATATTAAAATTGTTTTGGGTGGATGGGGGTGGCATGGGGGTTATTATGGTCATTATGCCTGTTCTCACCTCGACCTGGTCCACCTCCTCGCGCTGCGCCTTGGTGAGCTGTTTGACCTGCTCGTCCATGCGCTCTATCAGCAGATCGATGTCGTCTGCCTGCTTCTTCAGATCCTTCACGTACTGGTCATCTTTCTGCTTCAGCTCCTGCACACCGACAAATAAACATGGAGAATCAACAACGAGTTCTGTTTGTGCATTATATTTCAAAATTATTATGCTTTTTTTTTTTTGGACAATTTTATAACTTTAATAAAGTTGCCAGGGGCCCACATACACTGTGTGGCCCTAAAAGTGTGATAACATCACATGCCTTGATACAGCCTAACTTTAAGATGCCTGAAGAGTCCGATTCAGATGAAACCTTGGACCCCCACCCCCCCCTCTGTCAAACTGCCAGAGCCCTGAACCTATAAAATGCTTGGTTCTCACCGTTTTCCTACCTAAACTATGCTGGGAGAATGGCCGCGCTAGTGTGATGTCACTGGCGCGATGGGTGGTTGTTATGCTTCATTGTTCTTTCAACAATGTATCCCGGGAGATTATATAGCAACGGTTTGGTTCTGACACGTTTTTGTCATATTCAAGGTAGCATTGGTTGTGTGTGGAAGTGTTCCTGCCTCGTATTTATAACAAAATTATTATGCAGGCATGGGATTTAGAAATAAACAAATCAGCTGGAAAAAAACATTTTTAGCTATCTTACGTGAGTTTCTTGTCCATGTTGTGAGGTAAATTGGCCTAGTTTTCATTTTGTCTACTTACTGATTTATCTGGATGTAACAAAACCATGAGCTTTTGATTCCGGAATATTCAGGATAAAAGAAATTCCATGCATGTTAGGTGAAAGATTTTGTTTGAAGGATTTTTACGTCTGTTCTTCAAAACTAAATACTATACAATATACAGTAGAACCCCGCCTAAAGGACACCCTGCATAAGCGGACACCCTGCATTAACGGACACCTTTCCTCGTAACAGTCACCTCTATTATATGTTTATTTTAACCCTGTGTAAGTGTACACCCCTCGTAAGCAGACACTTTGATCCGGTACTGAGGGTGTCCGCTTATGTGGTTCTACTCTATAACCCCAGTATAACCCCAGTTGTGGGGCACTTGAGCAGGTGTTCTATTGGGCTGGCTGTGAATCGGATGCTGTCGGGTGTCTACCATACATGCTTATAGTGTACAAACCCACAAGTCAGTTCCGTGGCCGACGTCAAACTGCAGTCGTACAGGCCATGTTTTTTTTTTTTTTAATTTTTAATTTTTTTTTTCCAAACAAACAGTTCTTTCCGAAGAAAGTTCTTCCACTGTAGGTATACAGTACCAACTAGTTACAGACCGGTACATCTAGATACGTGGTCCTTACTGTCTAGCAGTAAATACATAAGTTATCCAGAGAGTTTTTACATATATACGTAAACCATAATTCTACATAGATCATAATATAGATAGATGATAATGATGATAATGATTAAAAGATTCTAGGTATTGATATACTTCATCTTATTTCATATACCGAGTAAATCCTTTTGATCTCATTTTTAAATGCAGTTTTGGTATCCAATAATTGAGTCATGTCAGAAGTTATTTTGTTTGGATTTATGGCCCATCGCCTGCCACACCGTTATGCAGTGACTGTTGTGGAGCATGTGACCTAATAAACTGCACCGATTACTCTAACAGCCTGACACACGGTGGCCACTCAGTGCTCTTTTGTAGTTGTGCAGTCATCCCAATAGAACACCCCCTTAGTGGGCACCCACAACATGGGTCACTCCAGTCTGACGCGGAACCCACTTCTCTATGTTGGTTCATATAGCAAGCTAAAGTTCATCAGGATTTATCAATCAGTTCATGGTTTGAAAATTTGATTATCTGTTAAACTGAGCATACTCATAAACATTATTGTGATGAAAAGTTGATGACTTACTAAAAGGGCTTAGAAGCACAATAATTCTATAATCGATGGTGAAAATAATCATCAAGGCAGGCCTACCGTCTGAAATTCGATGATTAGTTTGTTTTTTTCTTCGATCATGTTTTCGCACTGCCCCCGTTGTTGTGTCAGCATCTGTCAACAAATGATAAAACGATCGTGTTTAGAGAGCATTACGTAATCCTTTATTGAGTGCATCTTGACAAAAACTGTGTACACTGTACTCGGTACCACTTTCCGAAATTAACTTTTTTCAATAGGAAGTTCTAAATAGAACCAAAGATGAATTTAAGACTAACACTTGATTAATAACTGATAACGAATGGTTGGTGACAAATTCATTATAATTCGTTACTTAACTCTCACGTTTAATTGCTCACCTGATGTAAATCTTGAGGAATTTCCTTTTGTAGAGCAGATTCCCATTTCTTTGTGATCTAGAAAAAAAGAAGAAAATGGTTGTTCTCATTTAGAACATAATTTACAGTGGAGAACGTCACCTGTCCAACGCAGCCTAATGGGAAAATAATGGGGGGGGGGGGGGGGATTCTAATGGGAAAATACGGACGTCCACTTTGGCTTAACGATAAATGATGGCACTTTCTGATATACAGTGATAAATCAAAATGTTACAACCAGACAAGACGAGGATATGAATAGTTGTCTAGTGTTTTTTATTTCTTATTTTAAGATCTTTATTTGTTTTCATGTGACAACATCGGTCTTCCAACAAGGACAGTCACAATTCTTTCTACGAATATACATGGTAGCTCTTACAGCATGTAAGGCAATACGTTGTATGATATCTATAATGAATAAATAACGATGATAATGGTGACAAAGTAGATCTTCGGTTTATTATATGTAGCCGGCTGCTACGATGTTACCTTTTTACACTCCAAATTACATAGTTTTTTCGTTCACCATGCTTTTGAAAGTCTGTTTAGAGTTTGCTCGTTGTGTTTTGAGGTCCAGATCCTTCCAGAATCTTATTGCATTGGTGATCCTTTAAATTTTTCACAGTTTGGCTTTTCTATAGTTAGTAACTTTTTTTTATATTTGAGCGCGAAAGCAGAGTACAATCATTATCACGATAAGCAGTGAAGTACATTAATTCTCGTGTTCTTCTTTCTATATCATTATTTAACCATAACTGAAGAACATATGGCTATTTTAGTAACAATTTTCAGGAGAAAATAAAGAACCTTACATCTTCAAACCGTTCAGCTCCGAGTTTAGCCTCAGCATCCAACTTTTCTTTCCTGTAAATGAAAACAAACACTGTCTGTGATACCATTAAACACTCACAAGTGAACAGCCTTCATTATACCAGAGTTCGTACATAGACAGCCCAATAAAATTCCAGGCTTTTCCAGGCTCTAATTTTTTTTTCAAGGCACATAACAATGTGAATCGATACCATCTTGCTAGTTAATGAAAAGTCATTGTTTGTTTTCTGAAGGGTGCATATCATATCTGATCACTGTTTTTAAAGCCATGTCTGATTCATTACGAAATTTAGTTAAAATTGTCTCCATCTTCCCTACTACCTGTGGAATTTCAGTGGTTTGGGATAGATATCTTCAATTCTTTTCTTTTACCACTTTGAATATGAAGACATATAATCAAATCCATGCTAAATTATCAACAATTTGCTATACATGGTCAAATAAAGGATTTTTCGAACTATTCAATCCAAGTCACTGAAATTTCATAGGCAGTCAGGTAATGTAGTTAAGGAAAGCTAATAAAAACCAGAAATTCATATACTAAAGGAAAATGTTTTTTATGCAAAACTAAATTTTCCAGGCTCTTCCAGGGTTTTCCAGGCTCTCTGTATGAATACCAGGCGTTTCCAGACCTGGAAAACCCAACAGCATAATTCCAGGCTTTTCCAGGTTTTCAAGGATCTGTACAAACCCTGTTATATGTTAACCTTTACATTTAATATGCTTCTGATTTTATCTTAGCCTGCAAATATCTATCTGTGTATTGCCTGTTGAGTATGAGTTTCCGTACTCGCAAGCCTGCTGAGTATGAGTTCCTAATGCTAAGTCTATGGACGTTTATACCAGGGGGCCGTTGAATAAACTATGAGTGGCAAAAAAAGTATCTTAGAGTTGTATAAAAAAATGTGTCGTAAGCATAACTGTAAGACCCTTAGAGTAACCTAATGGTCTTATAAGGTGTTGTATACAAATACTTTCATTTATAAGATATTTTCTCTTTTATCAGTGAATGGAAAACATCGTCCAGGATGTCCTTTATCTTTGGAGTTATCGTATCGTCCAGCACCAGCACCAGAAACGAACGGACTTTATTGAACAGCCCCCAAGTTGAGATAGAGAGGGCGGACTGACCGTTGTCGGCGCGCCTCCTCCTCCTCGATGCGGCGCGTGGCTTCCCGCGCGTCGCCCGCCACGCGGATGTTGGTCACTAACTCCGACCCGTCGTCCCGCAGTTTGGTCAGACGCAGACGACTTTCCTCCATCTGCTTCCTCGACTTGCTCAGCTCTTCTTTTATCTCCTTCTTGTCGCTGAGATCTTCTCCCATTTGAGTTCTGTGAATAAATGAAACACGATGCTGATTTGTAACAAACCCACTGTTACAGTCACATGAAAACTCAAGTACAAATGGTTACTATTGTAAATGGGAGCTGGCCATGACTTAAAAACAGTCTCATTTGTGCTGAGCATTACCAGGATGAATACATGATTTAAAAAAAACCACAATCTCGGATATCATATCTGAACAAGGATGTAAGTTGGGGTTAGAAATGGAAATAGCTTTCTCAGAGGGACAAAAAGAAAATTGGAAAACGCGTTGGTTTCGGCCATGGCTTGGGGCTGAGTATTTCTCGGTAGGTTCTATGAAAGAAATTTATTAGTGTTTGGTCTGTTCCCCTTTCGCCATCGAGATTGGAGCATGCAGCAATATGAGCGCGGAGACAGCCGAGTGAATATTCTGAAGCACTCCAAACGAGATGGTGAATAGGGACTCAGACCAAGCCAAATATGTTTCTGATTTCATCTTAGCCTGGAAATATTTATCTGTTTATCACCCGTTCAGTATGAGTTACCGTACTCGCAAACCCGTTGAGAACGAGTTTCTAAGCCTATGGATGTTCATACCAGGCTAAGATAAAAACCGGTGTTTTAATCCCCACCCTCCCCTACATTCAAAATAGCATCAGCTTTGTAAAGATGTGTTCTAGCCACGTCCTAAATTCTTGTTTTGGTGTGCATGAGGCCCAATAATACTTACTTCGTTTTACACAAGGAAAAATCATTTCAAATAAAGACAAAGAAATCATGGATGACCATGGAAAGCTACCATCTTACCATGACAATATAAACTTCAACATCTTTAACCTTCCCCACTCTCTGTAACAAGTCATCATGAACATTCACACCAACACGGAATTCACCATAGAAAGACGAAATTCACATTCCTATATACCCATTATTGAACTAACTAGAGTTACATTGAGATCAAAAAGTTTTTGCATCCGTTTTCCAAGCCTTACCCAGTAACTTTTAACTTTTGCTCACCGGAACAAAGTTTCCCTCTAGAATTGATTTCTCCAATTAACTATACAATGTATATGTATATTGGGTTGCAAAAAAAATCAATACTTATACAGTGCCTTTGTACAAAAGAGGTATACCAAAAAAGAGAGATTTTATCGCTCATCAAACCTGTAGACACTGAATGCCTTGATGGTAGACCTCATCGTAACTCAACAAATGCAAAATGTTCTCATGGTGCTTAGCTGGTGTGGTAGTTGTTCCTACCTTTAGTCTTTACTATAATTTTAGATATTAAAAGCCCATCCTTTCAGACGTCGCCTATGTTAAATAATGTATAACTTTTAATGTTACTGAGCTTTACTAGTTCAAATGTATTTTGGCGTGGTTGGTTATAAAAAAAAGGTGGGTGGGAACTGATTCCTTTTAAGGGTTTTAGCTTACCCTGTGTCATTTATTAGGTACCGGGTACCGTACATTTATTTACCAGACTGTCCGCTTACACGGGCTTAAATAAACATCTGATATAGGGAACCGTTCCGACCAAAGATGTCCGTTAACGCGGGGTGACCGTTAACGCGGGGTTACAGCTTACACGGGGTGTCCGTTAGGCGGGGTTCTACTGTAGTTATAACTTATATCCCTTGTTTAACCGTAGAAATTAGAATAAACAAAAGGTTTATCTTTGTAAACTAAGCATAATCTATCAAATTGTTGGCGAACTTATGTAAACAATGCAAATAGTAGTGCTAAAAGCCAATGCTGACTGCTCAGTCTGTTTACAATATTAGAATTGTCAAAAAACGATGAGGCATAACAAAGTGATGGAATTCCCTGATTATCGCTCGAAATCAACGCCTTGTATGCTGTATCATTTTCAACCATACGTATTTTATTACCCTGATAGGTAAGAAATAATCAAGGGCATTGGCTGTGTTTCTTGTTTATTTAGTGGTGTGCAATTTAGCAGGGGACATAAATACAACTAACATTAGTGGGGATCAAGTTTGAGTGACACCTCTCTCTCATATTGTTTACATTTAGACCCTTACCGCCTTTGAGTTTCTAAACGTCGCTGAATACGCATGCGACGAGCTGCAACTCTTTCTTCTGCATCAACCGAATCCACGGATGGTCCGGTTTCTTCTTCTTCGCCATCAGTAGGCCCCATTTTCGCAAGTCAGAAGAAAATATCCAAAATTTAGCAGTCAAAGAGATCCACTCGTCCAGCGGGAGTAGTTGTTACTGGTTGCTATGTTGATCTCGTCTAGTCTCGTTTGTTCATATCTAGGTCATATTGACCCAGTTCGATTTAGACAATATTTCTAATAAATTTAGCCATGTCAGTACTTGATAATGATCAGGTAATTAATATATAGTCTGATCCTACTAGTACGGAAATATCTTGGCCCTATATAACTTTACAATGTATAAAACACAGTATAAATCGTGACAGCATCTCAAACGAGAGTTCGTCGGCTGAACACCTTACCCCACAATCCACCTCAACTTCCTCTTTCACGATCGGCCAAGATGGCGGTGAGTTACATGGAAAACATGCCTAAACTAAATCTACTGTCATCGCCTTTATTTGTTATTGAAATTGTCTAATAATTCATCAGTGTACCGTAGAACATCTGTATTATCTTTGATTTCTATATTTAATGATTTTCTCACTTACTTACATCAAAAAGACACCTCTGATTACTCTATTACCGTCCACTGTTGACGTTCTGAGCATGGCTTCCGATGGTACGTCTTGCCAAAATTGACAGGCCTGTCACGTTAAAAACTTTGTTCTGACTAGTCTTTCTAAACACAGAAACCTCTTGGTTGCCCTATGCCAATGCAAATCTAATTTTTGCAGTAATCTTGGGTTGCAAATGTACGGCAAACGGGAAATGTCTGTGTACTTCAATCATTTGTTGTTGTCGCACCAAGCCGACGATTCGCTGTCAAGCCACTGTCGGTGTCAGTCACAACTATAATAGTTGTCTTCGCTGCCCAGAACCACGTTTAGAATCGGGGAATGTGGCTTAGATAAATTGCCCCTGCGTGTTTCTAGTCGGAACACAACGTGGCATATTGGAATCGTCACTTTCTGGTGGTGAAATCTAATTCAAAACACGATTTACAAACTACCTGACAAGCAAACTATGCAGAATAAGATCTTTACAAATCGCGAAGCCAGAATTCCTTAGGAACCTCTGTCCACGTTGGATCACAATCAGTGCTTTTGAGAACCTGTATTAACAACTGTTCATACTTCTTGTTTCAGGCTTCAAAATCTAAGGCAAAGAATAACCCTATGCGCGAACTGCGCATCTTGAAACTATGCCTGAACATCTGTGTTGGCGAATCTGGTGACAGGCTTACCCGTGCCTCCAAGGTGCTGGAGCAACTGACAGGACAACAGCCAGTTACATCCAAAGGTAAAGTGAAGCTTTTTTAGTACCTTTATTTCTTAGATTAAGATGATTCACTGGAGAATTTCACTCCAGAAACGATCAAACCCTCATGTTGTAGATCTAAATTGTACACATGCACCTTTTGCAACATGCTTTACAGTGGAAAGCATGTTGTGTGTTTGCCATATCTGGCTCTAGGCCCGACCAGCAAACCAGACCTAATTCCACAAATCGGGGAGCTAAAATTCTTGCTACAAATAAGTTTTTTTATTTAGTAATATCAGATTTTGTCAAACAGAAATAGCATGTATATCAAGGGACTGAATGCACATATCGCCAGGAAGTGGTGTATTACCATACCCATATCCCTGTTTAAAATGTTAATGTGCTATAGAAAGTACTCCTTGCAACACATCTTGGTTTTTCAACCCTGGTGCTACTTAAAAAGGCGTGACAATAATTTATGAGACTTTATAGCATGCATAGCTAACATGGGTCCTGATATATGATTAGTCTCAAGATTGATATTACTTTATCAGTTTTGTATGTAAGTCATACATGTTTTGTATGTATGTCATATTGAAAAGCTCTGATATATTTTTATTACATCAGAAATATGTATCATAATGAAATGCACATATCGCCAGGGAATAGAGTATATCCATATCTATATCCCTGTTTAAAATGTTAATGTGCTATAGGAAGTACTCCTTGCAACACATCTTGGTTTTTCAACCCTGGTGCTACTTATAAAGGTGTGACAGTTATTGATATTTACTCTAGTATGCATAGCTTACATGGATCCTCATATATGATTAGTTTCTGGATTGAAATATCTCCATCAGCTATGTAGCTATGCCATGCATGTATGTGTATTTAGTGGTATATCCAAATTCCCTGAGATGTTTTTATTACATCAGAAATATATATGGCAATAGAATGCACATATCGCCAGGAAATTGAGTTTTTCCATACCTATATTCCTGTTTAAAATCTTAATGTGCTATAGGAACTACCTCTTGCAACACATCTTGGTATTCAACCCTGGTGCTACTTACAAAGACGTTACAATCATTTATATAACCCTAAGGCACTCAGTAGTGTCCCTAGGCTCGCAAGAACCTTTATTCTCCTTCATACTTTTCCCAAAGGTAACAAATCGGATAATTACCTATTCAAATATCTGTATTCAACAACAATCATTTACTGGCATATTCTGGGATGTTTTTACTATATTGAAACATCTATGGCAATTGAATGCACATATCGCCAGGAAATGGAGTATTTCCATACCCATATTCCTGTTTAAAATATTAATGTGCTATAGGAACTACCTCTTGCAACACATCTTGGTATTCAACCCTGGTGCTACTTACAAAAGACGTTACAATCATTTATATTACCCTAAGGCACTCAGTAGTGTCCCTAGGCTCGCAAGAACCTTTATTCTCCTTCATACTTTTACCAAAGGTAACAAATCGGATAATTACCTATTCAAATATCTGTATTCAACAACAATAATTTACTAGCATATTCTGGGATGTTTTTATGATATTGAAACATCTATGGCAATTGAATGCACATATCGCCAGGAAATGGAGTATTTCCATACCCATATTCCTGTTTATAATGTTAATGTGCTATAGGAACTACCTCTTGCAACACATCTTGGTATTCAACCCTGGTGCTACTTATAAAGACGTTACACATTCAAATATTATAGCATCTGTCTGAAAAGGATAGTTTATTGAATTTATGTATATTCTTGATATATATTTTGTATTAGAATAGTTGGGTTAATAGGTTAGGTATGTGATTATTGAATTGGCCTTAATGTTGTCCTGAGTTGCTTGTACTACATTGAAAAAAATGTACCACAATGAAATGCACATATCGCCAGGGAATAGATTATATCCATACCTATATCCCTGTTTAAAATGTTAATGTGCTATAGGAAGTACTCCTTGCAACACATCTTGGTTTTCAACCCTGGTGCTACTTAAAAAGGTGTAACATCTGCTTCTATACATTTTAACATCCGCTACAGTAACATATGCCTCTTTATAGCTTGATATCGCATTATGTTGTTCAGAAAACTATGAAATTTGTTTTGGTATTTGGTGTTGAGAATAACACTGGACTTTCACTTAAAGTATTCAATCTTTATTCCGAAGTGTTGCTAAAAAGATGCGTTGACCTGTATTTCAGCTCGTTACACCGTGAGATCTTTCGGTATCAAGAGGAACGAAAAGATCGCTGTGCACTGCACAGTCCGCGGGGCGAAAGCTGAGGAAATCCTTGAGAAGGGTTTGAAGGTGGGTAGAAAAAATAATCTGTCTATACCTATTATTTCTCTGTGCCTCTTACTACTATTTGTTGAGTAGAACTTACTAGTTTGCGATTGATCAAAGGAGGGTGACTATTTAACATGCTCCATGCCCACCAAACTCTCTTCCTAAAACCATCAGCCAACCCTGGTAGCTGGAATGATAACAGAATGGGCATTCCTCTAAAGTATGCACCCACTCTAATATTTTTCAATATTGCAATTATGTATTAAAACGTGTTTAGGAATTACTTGCGTGATATCACTGTCCCCTTTGTCAAACCAGATCATTTGTTCTCGTGATAGTTCGCTAGTTTCATCGTGCTAAAAGTAACCTCATCGTTTCAGGTCCGGGAGTACGAGTTGAGGAGGTGCAACTTCAGCGCCACCGGAAACTTCGGCTTCGGTATCCAGGAGCACATCGATCTTGGCATTAAGTACGATCCAGGCATTGGCATCTACGGAATGGACTTCTACATCGTTCTCGGGCGCCCTGGTAAGTCACAGATATGTTGCGCTGCCGCCGCTTTGCCTTATCTGGAGCATCTGGAGAGAACCGCTACGTGGGAAGGGGGGTCACGGGGTCGATGCTTTCCTTCGTTAACTAGCGATCCTGATCCAGCTTATGGTTTTCAGAAATGACAGTTTTCTTCGCTCCCCCCCCCCCCCCCCCCCCCCCCCCCAAGAAAATTGGACATTTTCAGTTTATGAAATTTTTTTTTTTTTGTAAAGGAAAGAATAAATTGGGACTCCATTGTTCCAATAAACAATGGTTCAAACCTCCCATCATGCCTGTGTGGTGTAAAAATGAAATAGCTCTCACATCGGTACACGTGTAGAGGTGAGATTTCTACCTGAATCCATCTCAGAGATTCGATCACCATCAAAACCAGTCTAATGCAACATATTGGAACTTAAACTATCCAAAGAAAGTCGGCCGTGATTTAAGTTTACGCAATGAATTCCCATGATTCTTTGCATATACCCAAGTTTCTGAGCTGGCAATTACTTCGTAAAATAACAACCATATCCATATAGTTTGGACAGTTTAGATATTTGTTAAACCTTTATTCGCTTCTTTCGAAAACGATCCTCCAGTCAGTCTTGCAGTTATGCTATGTTGAAGCCATACTAAGGAAATTTAATTGCTCCAAATTACTTAAAGAAAAAATTCCTCGATCATGTAACAACAATCATCTTAGTTACTGAACTTTGTGTAATTGAAATCTAGTCACCAATCTAAAGTCCCCAGAATTTCTTTTAGAAATCTAATCATCAATTTAAAGGCGGGGATCTTCCTTCCAAGATAAGTCAGCAATGATTATGATAAACGCATTGAATTTCCATGATTCTAAGCATATACCCAAGTTTCTGAGCTGACATTTTGAAAAATAAACAACCATATCCAGTTTGTTTGGGCAATTCCTAGGTATTTTATATGATAAAGGAAATTTTGGTTTATAATCAATCATTCTTGCCCAAATATTGCGGAAACGTTCATACGGTACCTTAATTATTCCGAATTTCACATAGATATGGGTTGTTGGGCCTCAGTAGAGACCTGCTCTGTACAACCTAAATTTAAATTTTCAGCTAATAGGTTGAGAATGTGCACATATCAGCTAGTTCACTCTTCGCATCAAATATTTCAAGCCATGTGATTGGCCAGAATGGGGAAAACTTGGCTGGTACCCTGCCACAGACTAACGCTAAGTCACTGGTCATCCACTAGAGGGCATGGCGGATTTCAACTGTACACCCTGCATTTTAAAACCCAAATCTTTCTTTAAGATACCAAGTCAGCAGTGATTATGATAACCGCAATGAATTCCCATGATTCATTTGCTTATACCCAAGTTTCTGAGCTGACCTCATTTAAAGAAGTACATGGTCGCACCGAAAAGGACGGTGGCTGATAATATCAGATTTATTTTATCCTCGCGGGGAGGGCGGCGGGAAAACCTGGGAGCTGTCATTAGTCCACCCACCCCGACACAATGTCTCATCCCAGTCACGAGGTATGATTCTCACCTCGTAGGTTCAGTGCTAACGTGGGATGGGGAGTTGGCTCCATGGTTAAAGCACTGGAGTAGGGATGCTCAGGTTGTGGGTTCGAATCCACCTTTCTCCTTCATTCCTAGCAGTGGTAGATTTACTGCCATATCAAAGGCCAGTCCCTCTCATATCATGTCTATGTGGTGTGAGAAGTAAAAAGATTCACCTCGGTAAATGTGTAGGGGTGAGATTTCTACCTACATTCATCTCGTAGATTCAATCATCCCTGTGGTGTGAAACCAGCGAGAGAAGGTGAACATTGAGAGCCCCTTCATACCCTGAGATTTTAAACAAACAAAACAAAACTTTCATTTTGTACAATTAAAGTTACCTCATTATATCCTGTAAAATTAGTTTTTCCCCCGCTACAATAATTGAATTTACGACTTGTAGAATTGATTCAGGTATTCCACAATCTCTCAAAAACTTCGCCAAGAAGTAATATTGAGTTTGTATCGTAATATAGTGGTTTAAACTAGGGTCACCCTAGAGAGATGCACCGTTTGGTACATGTGGGTATTGTTTGGGGGGGGGGGGGGGTATTTGGATAAAGATGATATGGATATAGCATTGTCAGCGGTGATTAACCTTGTTGAATGATCATAAGATGTGATTCATTATTTTATACCCAAGTTTCTGAGCTGACAAATCAATCAATGCAGAAAAAGTTTTTTTGTCCCAGGCTTTTTGACAGACGGGGATTGGTATTTCTAATATTTTAAATAATTTCTACCAAGCAGATGAACCCAACATTGGATAATTTTTTGTCGTGAACCGTAGACATCGTTAAATAATTTAAGATAATCTAACAGGATGAATTTGCTTACGGTCAGAGATGACCAATTTCCAAGTTTTCCTGGAAATCCTTATTTGCATTTTTCGTATATTAAATTCGTGTTCATTGTGTAAAACAAAGATAGTATAAATTGAGTCCCACTGATGCCAATAGAACAGTGGTTTGAACCTTCCCATAGACCCTCCTCCCCACGCCATGGCTTGCACAGATGTGTTTTCCAAGTTTCATGGATTCAGAGGCAGCAAATTCCACTTTAATTTATTTCCATTCTGCTAGAGTCTAACGGACATCAATCTATGTTTCAGGCTTCAACGTTCCCCACAGGCGGAAGAAGGTCGGCAATGTCGGCCCTAAGCACAAGGTGACCAAGGATGAGGCCATGAAGTGGTTCCAACAAAAGGTAAGCTGCCTCCACTGTGGAATATGTAATTTCCAACAAGAAGGCACACATGTCCATTGCTGTCCAATCGATGTATATATTGTAGAAATGGAAACCGAGGCAAATTTTTTTTATGTACACATGCACAATACTGAAAAAGACCAAACCGATAAACGTATTTAAATGGAGGGTTGATGCATGTAGTGTTGTTGTCATAGAGATCACCCATATTGATTATTAGCCTTTCTTGCTCCACGTCTGTAACGTTTCTTCTTTTCTATTTCAGTACGATGGGGTTATTCTACCTGGAAAATAAGCACCTTTGACATAGACAACAAATTCTGTACAGTTAATATCCAAATGAAGCCCCTGCCACACAAAAATAAAGCGAAGAAAAAAAAGAACATGCTGCGTTGGTTTTGCTTGTTAGTTGATGGTTAATTGTAAGTGTGCCAGTTCATTTTCACCCCAACTGTATTCAACGCGGTTAGAGGAAGAGGAGTTATTGCAAATGTAGAATTATTTAGTGCCGTGCCTAACATCAATGCCTATCTTGTTTAGTAGCATGAGTGATAAATTCTTAACAATGAGTATCACGGTGTAGTACAGAATTTTTACTGTATGGAAAGCCGTACGTAATAATTGCATGGATTACACGTGTATATAATGAAGCTGTATGACCAGTTCTCATGATGGTTAATGAAATGCTACGGTCAAAACGCTTTAGATATGGTTAACTCTTTATAAAAAAAATCTTTCCTTTAGGAACAAAACCCTTGAACGAGTAAATTTCAAGTTATACCAACTATTCAGAGCACCGAGTCGGTATTCAATACAAATGTAGATCTAGACAAGCGAACACTCCAAGTCACGGGAGTGTACAAAGGACGTAACGAACCTACCGATACATCGAACTACGGAGAATCTAGTCCTGGACTTTAACCTATACTTAGTATATGGGGCCCATATACAGATATCAAAGCAACTGTAAATAGCCCAATATAAAGCACAAATGTGTAAGGCATATCGGACAATTTTCCTTGAAAATTAAAACCGATGTCACCTTCCTGAAAGTTGGATATGACTGTCAAGGTGAAATTCAACTGATTCTAATATTATAATCCAGGGTTCGTACAGAGCCTGGAATTCTCAGAGAGCTTGGAAGAGCCTGGAAAATTTAGTTTTGCATAAAAATATTTTTTATTAGTCTGAAATTCTGGTTATTATTAGCTTTCCTTAACTATGGAAATTTAGTGACTTGGATTAGGTAGTTCTAAAAATCATTTGACCATGTATTACAGTATAGCAAATTGCTAATAATATATCATGGATTTGATTATTTGTCTTCATTTTAAAAGAAGCAAAAACTAAAGGAATTTGGAAGATATCTATTCCAAACCACTGAAATTACACAGGTAGTAAGGAAGATAAAGAAAATTTCAACTAAATTTGGTGACGAATCGGACATATTTTTGAAAACTGACCAGATATGCCTGGAAAAAAGACTAGGGCCTGGAAAAGGCCTGGAATTTTATTGGGCTGTCTATGTACGAACCCTGATAAACGAATATAAACATTCTTGATTTCACGTAGTAAAACCCATGTCATTTTCTCCAAACTTTCACAGGAGATAGCAAATCTGAAGTATTACACATTCACATTAAGGTTTGAGAATCACAGGCCACTGAACCTAGTTTTTGAAAGAATTGAAGAAAACTATAATTGTCTACATTCCCTATGTAAATTAGCTTAATTTACCTATTTGTCTATTAGAATTAGCTATTAAAGGGACCGGTTTGAATTGATAATTGCCAGTGATTGAAAATCACCAGGTGGTGCCACTGTGTATTGCAGGGTAAAGGCATATCGAACAACTTGCCTTGAAAATTATAATTATTTCCCTGAAAAATGAATACGAGCCCAAACTAATGAGGAACACATTGGTAACTATCCGTTTACTTAGCTTGGTAGAAGTATGAAGGAGAGTTAGGGTTCTTGCAAGCCTAGGGACACTGATAAGTGCCGTGACGATTAAGAATCTAACTTAATAATCGAGGGACACCCAGCTCGATTTTGATTTAGAGATTAATGAATATCAGTTTTTCGGTGGTTTTTTTTAAAAATTCTTAAGTAATTCAATGAAATGTAGTGAAATAGTGGCCGGTAGCGGAGGCCCGGCGCCGGCCGCAAGAGCACCAGTCCCGGGCCTGCCATAGGACTCAGCGGTAGACTAGGGGCACCCTTACAGCGACCAGGTTTTCCCCCACTCCCCCCCCCCCCCCCCCGATCTTTAGCGGCGCTAGCGCTGGTTTAATCTCTGCCCCAACCCAGTGACCTCATATGCTGGTTCTCAGAGTATCAACTAAGAACAGGGGGAACCAGCCAATATTTCAGATTAAAAACAAAGAAACTGTCAAAAGTTATACAATCCAAACAACTGACATATCATGAGTATGGAAATATGGGAATTGTTAAAGGAGCTTCACAGACAATCAGGTCATTTCTTTTTCATAATTAATCCATTTTACACTGGGAATCCTCAGTTGATTAGACTGCCCCTTCAGAAGAGCACATGGCATTGTTGACAAAACAAAGCCCTGCAACCCATGAGGTGCTTTCCACTGTAGAAAGTAATCCCAGAGACTGTCTGGTTTGCCATAAATAATAATAGAATTGAGAGTATTTTATTTACCATATAAATATGTGCATCTCTATTTACATGTAGAACACAAAATACCCTGCAAATCTCTGAGAATTTAGGATAACTGAAAAACTGGGCCCTGTTTTTTAGTCACGACATCGCAAGTCTATGATCGCCTGAGATCGGATCAAGATTTTACGCGTTTACAAGATGGCGGGTGTGCTATAGACAGTGTTGTAGGTGAATCAAACGATCTTGGCGGAAGTTAAGACAAGTATAGAACTGTCTTAGATTCTATAAAACGTCACTGTAGATTAATTGTGCTTCCCATACGAATTTAGCAATGAAATTTTAATATGAGTACGGGATACATAGAACCTACAATCGTACCAAATATGACGAAAACCGGCCTCACCGTTCCGAAGTTATCAGCGTTTGATGTTCGTCATAGCAATCAGCATCGGGAAAATACCCTGGCCACCAGAGCAGACGATTGCTATGATGAAATTCAAACGCCGATATCTTCGGAACGGTGCGGCTGATTTTCTTCATATTTGGTACGATTATAGGTTATATGTATCCCTTATTTGTGTTAAAATTTCATCGCTTAATTCAAACGGGAAGTGAAGTTGCGCATTCGCTCCGACATGTCCAGAATGGTCTTAGATATCCGACACGTATGGCCCCTGTTTCCGCTCCATTGGCCACCGACTGTCGTGACTATAGCACACCTTTTAGCTCCCTAAGTGTAGTATCGTCACTAAGTGTCGTACCCGCTCTACGATCGTAGCTCTCTAGCACACTGACGGCAGATACGTGTCGTAAGTTACGAATGTCGTGAATAAAAAACAGGGCCCTGGTGTATGGGCCACATTTGAGCCCAAACAGGCAGGTTGGGGCAGAGATACAAAGCGACCGCAGGAAGTAGAGTGCAGGATCTCTGCTGGGAGAGTGGTTTTTCCCCGGAACACTCGCTGGGTGTATGGTAGGCTACCAGTGGAATCCCAGAAACCAAACTTGTGTGGGGAGATTATTGAGGGCCACGCGAGGGCCACACCTGGAGCTCAAACATTTGAATTTTTCAAATTCAAGTAAATAATTGGATTCTTAAAAATATTTATTATCTTTCTGATATCCTTATAGGATTATCTTTATTGATATTCCTATAGCATGTATACAATATTTATTCATATTTAATGCAAATACATCATTAACAGTAAAGAATTGTTGAGAAATAGGGATTTAAATATTTCCTGTTTTTTTGTGAAACCTCACTGGTATCCCTGAGATTGATGTTATGATAATATCATAATTTAATGTAGATAAATTCTAAAAAGCTGCATTTTCCTCAAATCGTCACAAAACAGAGTACAGTAGAACCCCGCGTAAGCGGTCATCTTCCGTTCCGGACCAAAGTGTTTGCTTACACGGGATGTCCGCTTACACGGGATTTTTAAGTGTTACCGGGGTATATATCGATATGTAGGAGAGACAGGGGGGATGGTAAATCCGAAACCTGTTTTCTGATATCTTATTTGGATCTTAAGTTATTAAACTATAAATCATTTTCTATGAATAAGCTATGAATACAGGCCCTCGGCTCACCCCTACTCGGCTCCCGGCGGCTCATCCTAAGCCATTTCTGATAAGGTGTCTGGAAGTGTCTCTCCACGGTGTCTGTTTACACAGGCTTAAATGTCTTTTCGTACCGAAAAAAGTGTCCGCTGACGCAGGGTGACCATTAGGTGGGGTTCGACTGTATAGGGCACATATAGCCATTGTTTTATGGAAACAGCCATCTTGCCCTGACACCATCTAAAACACCAGGTAGCGGGACCAATTATCAATGGATTTTATCAAAAATATTGTTTTGGGTTTGTAGTTAACACCTTATCCACCAGGTAGCATGCAGAGTAGGCAGGGGTCTATTGTCTAACCAGCTATAGAGCAGCACCATACCTGTGCTGTCATATGCCTGAAATATGACTTATTTAATTATCAAAAACTTGTATTCTATTTTGGTGATCATTATTAGTTGAAAGTATATAAAATTAACAATTATTTCACAGACAAAATATTTTGAATATCAAAAATTGACACAAAATGTGCTGTGCATCCAGAAAACCCCAGGACACCTCGGGCCATGATTTTAACTGTTCTATTTAGGAACATACTTGGAATCGTTGATGAAATAGTTTATTAAGGCTTGGTGAGATGGAAATATTTTCAAAATCTTGGTTTCCCATGTCTGATTATCTGAAAATGAGGGAAATCTGCCTGCCAGCCCCAGCTAAAGTCACACAAAATCTGCCAATTGTCTGGACCCCCCAGCACACAAAAAGCCATAATATTAAAGCCTATGTTCCATTGCGCCGATTCACTGGAGAGGCGATTCTTTGGTCGCCGACCAGCCAGCCCTCCATCGCCGATAGTGGAGCAGCAGTGGAGCTGTAGTGGAGCTAGGGCACGGTTGTCAGCACTCCACATAATTGGCACCCGATCTCCACTGATTTTTGTTTGGTTCTTTCTACGTTCTCTCACTGGTCGCCCTCCCATCGGTGATTGAAAGCCTATTTCTCCGATCTTGACCAGGACCCGGTGATGCTGCTCCATTAGCGCCGATCATGGGAAGAACAACTCCGGTGGAGATTGGGTGGAGAATGGTCGGAGACCAGGTGGAGAGCAAGGTTCGGCACAATTGGGAGCCAAAGTGAACCCACTGAAACCACAGATAACCGTTTACAAAAGACCAATTCCGGTGGCCAGTAACAACGAGACTTATTGGTAAACCTATGAGGGTTTGAGGCTAGACTTTTGTTTTTGGTCTCGTTTGTTACTTTTGAAGTGACTATCGTCTCTGAATAACTTTGACTCCCTATACTAGGCTATATGGTAGGCACTTACATAACTCCCATTCGCAGCTCTGCCACTCATAGTTAACCTTTTGAGGGACACTTTTTACCTCACCTATCTTCAAAAGTCGATTCTGAAGCTATTTATTGGAATATCAAGACAATTAGGGTCTCATATTAACGGGCTTGATGAGATCTATCACATGCACATAAGTTATGAATGATTGGTTGAGAAAAAAGTAAGGGTTTGGTCAAGTGAATTTAAAGCCCAACTTTAGAGGTATTCTATGGTATGAAGATCAAGTTGCTCATAACAATAACTAGTTTGCACATGTTCTATTGTTAAAAATGGTATAGAATATGCCCTAACATTTCCATTTAGACATGGACCACTACCGGTGTGGTGCCAAAATTGGTTACCCTGCCATAAGTGGTAATTATCGCCCACTAGTATCTTGTGCGCATGCGTGAACATGCGCAGTGTTGATGTCCACGATTGGAGAGTGAAAATTTGCCGAAATTAAGCATATTGCGACATATGTAATTCTCATGTCTAAATTCTATTATCCGCTCTGATTATCCGCTAGAGGGCTTGGTGGAATCACTCTCCTAGCAGATATCCTACGCTCTACTTCCTGCGGCCGCTTGTCAAGCATTAGTGCCGCGAAAGATCTGGGAGGAGAGTGCTATTGGGCGATAATTACCATTTATGGCAGGGTAACCAATTTTGGCACCACACCGGTATGTTTTATAAGCGACCCCAACATCCTCACAGATACGGTACCATATACCAACATTGACCTTTGACCTTAAAATGACCTTGACCTTGGCAAAGGTCATCTCATGCATGGTCACATCCGCCTTGTGATGACCTTCAATCCACTTTTTAAATCATATTTCTAGCTTCAATAGAACCAAGTCCTAAAAATTAGGTATACATAAGTGCCTAACCACAGAGTAATCCACTCAGCTTCGCTTCGTGAATTACTCTGCAGTAAAACTCGGTGGAGTACGGACCAAGCTATTGCCATCTCGTGGGTTTCCTTCTAATTATGTGTCATTCTCCAATCTTTTAGATCCAAAATTTTGAATAGCAACTCGTGGTAAAACGGCCACAATGGCACCGTAGTTTCGAAACAGTGTTATTCAGAGACGTGAACACGCCGTCCGGTGAGTAAAGGCCGTACTACAGGCTACACCATGGCGCCATCTAGATTGGCAGGCGCCATCTATCTACGACCGAGACTTCCGGTTTCAGAACTTGATCCCGCCGGACTTTGGTAAAGCGACAGACGAGGACCAGCGCAGACGGGTCTAGGTTTCGGTAAACACGAAACTGCTTATCAGTTGATAAAATAATTGACGTTGTCAGCAAACAACTCACAGCTCTATATAACGACATGCTTGTTCTGACTCTGCGTAATTAGTCGCAGAAACAATGAGTAATTCAGAAAGCAGCGATGACGACGCCAATATTCCACCAGCCGCGGAGTGCGAAAAACGCTGCCAGGAGTTTGCCGCTGTCACAGGAACCGACTCGGCTTGTGCTATGTTTTTCCTGCAAGACAGAGATTGGGACGTGCAGGTAAGTAGGCTTTCAGCCAAGAACTACTGGAAAACTACTTTTAAATACACAGTTATAAAGTAAGCGACAACTATTTTGAAGGTTGGCGAAGACAAATGCCGAAATGGGTATATATTTATCGATTCAATATTTTTTTTCATACATGTCAGTCTGGAATGACAAGGCAGGGTTGGGGGTGTATCCATAGATTACACCCGGCCCTGTTTGGAGACAGGGCCGGGTATACTGGCTAACCCATAACTAACTGTAACTACACTCATTTGCTATCAGCGGTTCAGTTTTGGCACAACTGAAAAATACTTTACCTTTTTAAGGAACATTCAGTGTGAAACTGTGTCATTCTATATACTTTTTAAAACTCTATGGGGAGCCAAAGTGAAACCGCTGAAACCACAGATACCCACCTACAAAACACCATTTCCGGTGACCAGTAAGAACGAGGCTTGTGCTAAACCTATGGTAGGCACTTCAAATGGTCGCGCGAGGGGGAGGTGTAAAGTCTGCTGCTACACTGATATTTTTTGGCAGGTCCAACTGATGGTTGCGCAACGTGACGCGTGCGACTTTTCAATTTTGAGATACTTTCCCTTTGAGGATCTTCATGATCTTAGCATTGTTAAAAAGCCATTGCTTGCGAAATCAGAATTAAAAAATATTGATTTCCCGCACAATGGCAACAGGTCAAAGGGAAGGCTTATGTTTGACCGTAGAAAATTCCATGAAGGACTTTTCAAACACTTTCAAGACCATGTCAAATGCATTTTTCAGGTCAAGAAGGTGCTATTTGCAAAGTTTCATGTGAATTACCCTTTGCCCACCCCTTCATTTTACTTGCCCCAAATTAGTCATGTTGGAAAGTTTTCACTCAAGTGAGGTGAGGTGTGTGTGACCACTCACACTCACTACTGCACCAGTGGCCGCGCTACATAACCTGTGCGACTTTTTAATTTTGAGGAACTTTCCCTTTGAGTATCTTTATGATCTTTACCCTGTTGGATGGCCATTGATCCAGGGTATCTGCTTGCGAAATCAGAATTAAAAAATATTGATTTCCTGCAAAATGACAATAGGTCAAAGTGAAGGCTTTGCGAAAGGGCATTTACCAGTTAAAAAGGGCACTAGAACTAGCAAAAGGTCAATAATGGACAAAATCTATGTCACAAGGTAATAAGATAGTTTCAGCTTAAAGAATAACATAGTTTTATGCACTGCATGTATGGTAATTTGAGCTGTATAGGCAAAAGAAGAGTATTGTTTGGTACAAAAAGGTCATTGTAAGGTCCTATATAGGTCATCTGGGGGTCTGTATATCGGTGAACCGTTACAATCTTTAAAGGAAATTATGTGAAACATAACAATCACCTTGCACAGAAAATTTCATGTCAAAATGACTAATATTAAATGAGTTATGTCAAATCAAACTTAATAGTCTCAACAGGTGAAGGCCTGTTACATGCCAAAAATTGTCCTTAGATTTGGTCATTTCAATGCAGAAATTTTTGTCAGATTTGCCTCACAAAAACTTGAATATCTTCGTAACCAGTAGTGATACAGACAAAAATCAAAAAGATTATCAAATCATTCAATGAGGCCCAAATGGCTACTAGGTTAGTTATGTAATTAAACCTGTTTTAAAATTTCACTAAAGTGCCTACCTATGGGGGTTTGAGGCTAGACTTTCGTTTTTGGTCTCTTTTGTTACTTTTGAAGTGTAGTTTACTACTACTGTCTCTGAATAACTCTGTTTCGAAACTACGATGACAGTTGTTAAGTTTATTAAAAATTTGGATCTAAAAGATTGAAGAATGACACATATAATCTGGAACCTACATAGTCAAAGTACTGAGCGCCTATACCCGGAAATAGTATTTTTGACCGGCTATCTGTGGTTGCATTGGGTTCACTTTGGCTCCCTATGGGGGTTTGAGGCTAGACTTATGTTTTTGGTCTCGTTTGTTACTTTCTAAGTGAATTTTATAACTATCGTCTCTGAATAATTTTGTTTCGAAACAACGATGACAGTTGTTATGTTTATTAAAAATTTGGATCTAAAAGATTGGAGAATGAGACATATAATCTCGAACCTACATAGGCTAAGTACTGAGCGCCGATACCCGGAAATACTATTTTGCAACCGGCTATCTGTGGTTGGAGCGGGTTCACTTTGGCTCCCTATTGAATATGAATTTTCTTACAAGAAGAAAAACCTTTTAGTATAGCCAAGTATATCTTTTAACACCATGGACACTTTGAAGTCACTTCAATGTAAATATTGATTTGGCACTATGGAAATAATGCAGTTAGGCTTGGTTGATAAGGGAAATTTAGAGACAAATATTTTTGCATTTAGGAATGTTCGGTATAAAAAAAGTTTAAAATGTGATGCACCATAGTACCAGGTACTGGGAACTAAATACAGGAGTTGTTTTTTTGTAGCAGGAAGCGAATAATTTCATGTGTATTCTAACCATTCTTGACTTTCCATGGGAAAATTTTCAGTTCGTTATCTTTTAGAGAAATATATGGATATGTTATCTATATATACACAGATCTAAAATCCACATACCGAATGTTCCATACTGAATATTGTTTTTTAGATAACGCTCTAGGGACTTAGCAGATCACTTGAAACATCATAACCTGAAAGATGTGGAGATGTAAATATATTGATTTACTTGGTTGAGATTAAGTGAGTCATCGACTTATAAGTCAACGAACTGCACCGACAGACAATTCGCACCGGACGTTTCGCACTGTAATTTGCACTGGAAATCAAAACAAACCACGACGTTTCGCACTTCGCACTAAAACGCTGCCGAAAACTTTGAATAATCCCAAGTTTATTATATTAAAATGAAATCTATCCAATAAAACCCAAGATTCTCTGTCATTCAGGGGAGTAAATCCTAACTGATGCAATCAATTGGCCATTGTTATGATTGTAGGCGTCAGAACGACTTTAAACCCAGCCGGAACGGCATGCAGAACCAGGGATCTGGCGCTACCAACAGAAGTTGATTTTAATAACGAATGTGCAATAATTTAGGTAATTTCAAGTAACTGTGCCTAAAATTATTCTGATAGCGAAGGACTGACAAGGTTTTGTACTTTTATAAATTGTTGTTATCAAGGGGTGGTAACACTTGGTGCGAATCGTCCGAGTAGCAGTGCGAATGGTCTTCAGCTCGAATCATTGTACATTCTAGTCAGAGAAAGTCACGACTGCGTACGAAACCCTGCAGACATGCTAAACTACTGCTGGACTGAACTCCTACCAATCTGGTAGCATTGTTAAGCTAGGTCTCAGTGAGGGCGAACTATGTGTGCACCACTCAGAGCCTCTCGGACAGTACTGGAATACAGGTGTTGCCGTTCAGCGCCGCCTAACGGCCCACTGTCTAGTAACGCGGCCGCTCGGACAAACACCGCGATTCCAGCGGTATTCATATAGAGACATACAGCAATCACACCTAAAGTGTGAACTGGCGGTGTGATTGGAGGAGTGTTGTTTTTTGACAGATTAAATTGTTGGAACAAACAAGGGTATTGTACCAACGAGTCGGGGCTGTCTCAACTTCGTAGTTGATAATTATCTTGGTATAAACATGGAAAAAGATAAGCATATAATAGCTAAGCCTGCCAATGTATTATTGTGTATTCAGTTTCGGTGTCCCTGTGTTATCTAAGCTATATCTAAAGCATCATTAAGGTGATATACATGTATGATACATCAAATTGTAGCTGGAATACCATAGAATACAATGCAATCACTCTTATTTCCCTGGAAATAATGTACACAGGTATTATGAACGTATTACGCCCATGCCCTCAGTGTTCCAGTGTTAAAGTATACGTTGCCAGGTGAATGTTTGGCTTCAGCTGTAGCGGAGATAAGGTGCGACACCGCCTACGGAAAAAGGCCTATTGGACGCCTTGAGCCTTTTACCGTTTGAGCCTCCTGTCAGCGCGAAAACGTGGACTCCTTGAGCCCTCCCCGTGGACGCCTTGAGCCTACCCCTATTTTAGTTTCGACTGGCGGGTTAGGGTTAGAATAGGGCTGGGTGAGGGATGGGATGTTTATGTATGATTATAAACCAGTTTAAGTGCACGTTTCAAAGTTTTACACCTAGAGAGATGCCAGTTTGTAGGATTTTGCCTGCATGTAGGATTTTCATTTTAGTCTCAAAGATTGTATGTTTTGAGAACAATATAGACTCCAGGTTCCCTAAAATCTAGATCTTATATAAACTAGTTCTGTAATCCTTCAAATTCTGAATTCAGCTACCCAGAGCACACTCAGTTAGAGGGCCTATGGATCCCAGTGCTCCAACCTACAGCTGTAGGATGGTAGGATTCCTGTAGGAAATGCTCCTACAGACAAGGGCAAACTTGAATACTAACATCTGATTGGCTTAAAATGTGTCATGTGAGAATAGAGTTATTAAAGCATTACCAAGTCTAAAAGAAAATACCAGAGGAATGCATAATGAACTTGTAAAGATATTCTGCAGAATATAGAACTGATAGTGTGTAGTAATTTTTCTTGAATGATTTTCTTTGAAGAGTACCCCATCTAATTCAGAACTACACATATACCCATTCTCATAGCAGATATCTAGCTATCCTATACTGCCAATCCATGCCCAAGGATCTGCTAGGAGAGTGAAGGGGATTCCCCATACACCATGTGCGTTTTAGGTGATACATAGACTGGCCTCTATCTCCCATGTAGGAATTTTTCTTGACTCCCACTGGCATCCCTGCTAGAGGCTCAAGGCCTCCAAAAGGGGTAGGCTCAAGGCGTCCACAAAAAGGCTCAAGGCGTCCAGGGCTCAAATCGTCCTGGGCTCAAGGGCAGACAGTACACACAATGACTCATCAAGTGGCCGGGGATTTGGTTTCTGGGTGGGGTGGGGTAGGTATGCACTCAGAAAAATATACCTGGAAAATAATCAGCTTATAGATTAATTCCGTGGGAAACCTAGGATTTGAAGTTTTAGCATGCCTGGAAAGCAACCAGCGCTGTCCCAGTAGGAGATCGGTGGGGGGGTAAATGTTACACATTTTAGATAGATTTTTGCTGCTCTGTAAGCAGAGGTAGCCATCATAACCACTAGTTGAGTATTTGTTCCATCGGGCTTTGAGACTGTTTTAGGCCTATGAGCTAGCACTGTGCAGTCTGGAAGCTACTGGCATCAAATATAGTCATTGGCTCAGTGTTATGAGGGGATATCCATGGACTTTAGGACAACGTACGTGCGTATGCTCTGAGGGGAGTGGGTGGGTTAATGGAAATCAAAGATTTTAGAAATTTCGCGTATTCTCCTTCTTTCTCTGATTGTGTACAAGATGAATTTGTGTGTCTGGGGGGGGGGGGGGCATTAACATTTCCAGAGACTTTGCGTACACACTGGACGGCCCCTTATGTCACGTACAATAAACACCGATATTAAATACGGGGCGTAGTAGAACAGTGGGAATGAATTATGAGACAGACATTCGGTATACTCATAACAGATTGGAATGAATGAGAAGTGGGTAGGACGCATCTGAGTAAGCAAAAACAAAAGGAAACCAATCTAAAGAGTTTCGATGAACCTTTGCGTGTTACAGCGGGCGCTGAACGCCTACTTTGAACAGCCTGGAGTGAGTCGACCCATCTCCGGAGACACCAAGACCACAGAGAGCGCGTCCTCAACAGGCGCCGCCACAAGCTCGTGAGTCCCACGTGCCATTACTGTCCATGTCAAAGTTCACTTTGGAATCAGCTGGTTTCGTTCTCATGCCCATACATGTATAATCAATTCACAATCTTATCTGCATTTTTTTTTTATCTAAGCTCAATAACATTTAGAAACAATGAATGTTGTAGATTACAGTCATTGCGGAAGTATGTCTTCAAATCTTTTGCATTTCTATATACATGCAATCCCTAGAATATAATTACCTGATGTTATATTTGAATCTGCTGTTAAGGATATTACTAATATTTTGATTTAAACCGCGTCAGATTTTACATATCTTGGTTTATAGTTTATAATTATTTCTAACCATAACTGTTTATTTTTGTGATAGTGATATACATGTAGTTTGATTTGTTATCCCAAGATTTAATCTATTATTTCCTGTTATTTATTTACTAACAGAGAGGAAGTCGTTGACCCAGAGCCGCATCGGATCAGATTACTTTCATGGAACACAGACGGCATCGACTCAAACAATGTGCTCACCAGGGCTCGGGCCGTCTGTAAAATCATCGTGCAGTGAGTATACGGCACACAGCTTACCCTGCTTCCTAGGCCATCCTTTTTAATTTAAAAAAAAGTGTTTATTAGAGCGTGCTCGCACGCTCTATACATGTTGCCTATAACACGTTAGAGTGGTCACATACACTTTCAATGTGCTGAGAAAAATCTATCCCTTCACTATCTGCATGCTATTCACTGTGCTATTGGAAAAGGAGCAGGGTGCCAGTGTCTGAAGGTCATAGAGGCATGACAAATCACACAAGACAAAAATACCTCAAGACCCACTCAGGGACAACTGGTGATTGATACATTTGGATCCTAGACTCAGGAAGTTACAGAAATGGCAAGCTGACTGGGTACAAGTGGGTTTCAGAAACGATCCATAGACTGAATGTAACCCAAACCCTTTAGTTGTTATTTATGTAAAACTTAATTACACCCTCATTTAACAATAATGACCATACCATTTGCTCCTAGTTTATACTGGAGGTAGTCTGTTTGGCCATAGAAGGCTCAGGGGGAGTTTCATCGCAACCCGTGAGATGGAGCCACCAATAAGGGGCCGGTCTCCGTAATATCGTACTCATTTATAAGTCAGAGACGACAGGAGGATGCCACATGTTCCTCATCGGGGGCTAATGGCAGCACTCATATTAGAATGGTTATGTGCCGGTTATGTTGGGACTGTGATAAGACAACTGTGGCATAGATATGCCTTATACAATAAAGATTAAGAAAGAAACTGATGAGTGTTTGGTCTGTGTCCCCGTATACCATCGAGTTTGGAGCATGCAGTAATGCGAACGAGGCGATAGCTGAGTGAATATTCTGAAGTGCTCCAAACGAGATGGCGATTACCATACTCGCAAGCCTGTTGAGAACGAGTTCCTAATGGACAACGGGTTCCTAATTAAGCCTATGGACATTTATACCAGCCTAAGATAACAATTAAAGTACAGACAGGATAGATACAGGGAACAGGGCAGGGGAAATGAAACCCAGAAGTATCATATTGTAAGGTTACATGTGTAAAGGGGGTGTTCTATTGGGATGACTGCACAACTGCATAGACCCTATTGAGGTATCCCGTAATTCAGTCTGTTGACCAAGTTCCGGGTTTCGCTGGTTACCGACGTAGTATAGTGATAGACCCCTTGCTCGTAACCCAGAATTAATGCAGTTTAACGGTTTTCAAACATCCTCAAATTGAAATTCTGATGTCAGAAATGGAAATTTCAGCTATTTCTACATGGGAATCCGAAATTATATCCAGTTTCTCCAATTATAAATCAGAAAACTGTGGTTCATTTTGTTGTAGTGTGCCAAGTCTATCGGGAGCGGAACTTTGCTTTACCCGGGGCGATAATCGGGAGTTTAGTAACCTCTGGAGGCTCTATTGTGTGGCTGCTGCCCGGCGGTCGTTTGTCAGGATATAGCAGTCTGTGCAGGCGAGTAGGCAACACGCTCAACAGAAGCAGCTGCATGGCGGTGTCACAGGCAACAGCCCAGAGAACCTAAAAGAAATTTAGAAACTCATCAAATCCAAACCGTTGCTATGCTATCTCCATGTAAACGGTATCATAAAGAACACCGCCGCATAACAACCACCCTTCACAACAGTGATGTCATACTATTGTGGGCGCTCCCTGATGCTAATAATAGACCAGATAGCGTACAGGCTAACCCAATGGGTTTAGGGTTAAGAGAACTGTCAGAGTTTGACAGTGTGGGGTGGGGGATCAAGGTTTCATGTGAATCGGACTCTTCAGGCATCTTGAAGCTTGTCTGTATCAAGGCATGAAACCTTGTCACACTTGGGTAAAGTACTGTATTAAAGTTTGATAAAGTCAAAGTGGAGAAAAAGCAACACGTCTAGGAAACACAGATATCTAGTGTCAACCTAGATGGGTAGGGGTCAGGGATAGCTGGGAAGGGACTCACCGCTAAACTGTAGAGTAGTAGTCACTAATCCAGTAACATAAAAAAAAATTAGAATAGCTTTTGTCACATGCCTGCAAATGTGGTGCACACAGTCGCCATGCGATGTCATCGACTGAACTGGCTTCTGGGTCTGTGCACTATAAACATCTTTGGCAGATGCCTGACGGTGTCAGATTCAGAGCCAACTCCATGGAGCACCCGCTTAAAGCTTGTAGACAATTTGTGATATATAATCAGGGATGTCAGTTTTCCGGGAATCTCCGGTATTCTGGGTTTTACCACAACTAAAAAATGCGGTGGGACTGAGACTGAGGTCGGGTGGTGGGAGCACCGTCCCCGGGCGGCCCACTGCTGCAGCGCGGCCGGCCGCTAGTGCTCAGACCACCCCTCCTGACCCCGTCTAGTGGTCCCCAGGGCCTTGCAGCGTCCGGGAGTTTCCCGGAGAATACCCTAACTGCTTGGTCACTGGCCATAGACGCACGGAAGCACCCGGAATCGCGGAAAAGGAACTGTGTGTATGTATATGCTGCACTCGGTGCTGGGCTTGCACCCTTATACACACTATTGAGGCGACACTGCCACTGACCTACTTTGGCGGCCATTACAAGATGGCGCCAGTGTGAAGAGGGTCTATGAGGTCATTTGCATAGACTTGCTAAAGTCTCAGTGACCTTATTTAAAAATTATTTTTCTATGAACTCGTCTTACAATTTGCCAAAACAGTCATATTCCATCATATTAAATTAAAGGTATTCATTATAGGTAAAATAGACTGTGGGTATTTCCGGGTATCTTTTAAACCTCACTGGCATCCCTGTATATATTTGAGAGAAACTAGGCGGTAAATTATTGAACAAAAGCGAGAACTACAGCAAGGAAGACATGCAAACATGTATTAGAGTAGAACCACAGTCCTAGTGCAATACATAAAATGTGTATTATGTGAGTACATATATATGTATGCTGGTGACATGCTATGTTATTGTAATAATTGCTTGAAAATTATTGTTTCAACCATGCGAGTATGTTACTTAGGAAATTAAGTCACATGTAGAGAAATGAGATTGAATGCTACCGCAACTCATTTTCAATTGAGCCAATTCTGGCGGTTTTACATTTTGCTCCTCATATTCGCTCCTTATATATTTGAGTTTTTTGTCTAGTATGTTCGTTGTAACAAAAAATATAGAATTTTTAATATAATGAGATAGTAATATAAGAAAATGTAGGAACACCAAGCTACTACCATATATTGCATTGACTGGGTTTTTCAATTTCTTCTTTGATAGTATGGTAAATTGTCGATATCTCTTATTTTTTTCTAAAACATTTTTGTTGTTAATGATTTTTTACACATCTTCCTATTGAAAATTCTGCGACTTCTTATCTATATACCGCCACTCTTACATTTTTTTACATGAGTCTATATACAAGTTCATCTTAGTTGTCTATTGTTTAACAGGGAAAATCCAGACGTCGTTTTCCTTCAGGAGGTGATTCTGCCTACCCTGGAAGTCTATGAAAAGAATTGTCCCCAATACCAAGTAAGGACCCTCAGTTACAACTCGTTATACATAATGAATTTAAAAAAAACACATTGTATAATAATATAACAGCGATGCACAGCTATCCATTGTCCATGGGGGTTATCATTTTCATTATATGGATTTTTTTTCCCTTTATGAAAAAAGATTATATCAATTGAGCCTAATTTATGCAAATATGACAGGTTTTATCGGTCTCTCCCAGGCAGCTAGTTCCGCATGAAAAATATTTTCACTTTTTTTCTGACCCCAACTGACATCCCTGGGTAAAAAAGGAAAGGCATTTATATATCTAGATCTAAAACGTGGCTAGGGTTTACATTATTCGAAAAAAAATCTTTTACAATATTACTGTAAGGCTTGGAACTCACCGGGACTGAAATTTGTAATTTTTGCAGGTACTTAGTGCTGGTAAAGAAGGCTACTTCTGTGCGATGCTGCTACGAAACTCGTCAGTGGTCCTCAAAGACCAGTCGGTGCTGCAGTTCTTCTCTAGTGTCATGAGCCGCAATCTCCTCAAAGTCAAGGTCAGTTGGAACGCTCACCGCACTTCATATACACATCGAAATAGAACAAAATTCTAAGAAAAATCACTGGAAGATATTTGTGAAATAAAAGTTTTTCTCATCAAGAAGTAACTATAGATATTATTTCTATTGAACAAAAATTGCCAATTCTGGCGGTTTGACATTTTGCTCCTCATATTCACAGAGTTTTTTGTCTAGTGTGTTCGTTATAACCAAAAAATAGAATTTGTAATATAATGGTTTTTTCACATCTTCCTATTGAAAATTCTGCGACTTCATATCTCACCACTGCGCAAATGTTTCCCTTTATAAAATTGCATATTTTCATGCTTAAGCAATATAAAATGTGTAATTTGTTACATTGGTCGCACCAAACTGACACATGGGCACTTCCTAAGAGGTGAAGTAGCACCTATGTGCCAGACATCCAACCCTCCACTGAATGTAAAACATCTCATTCTACATTGTCAAGCCACAAAAAAAGCAGGAAGAAATTCCCAAAGAATGTAGAAAAAACGTGCAGTGTTTTCCATAACACTGGCAAGAGAGAAATTCTTGTCTCCCTCAAGGAATATACGATTTTTGACAAGATATTATCGAGAACAGTAAGATGCCTGGATCAACCAGGCAGCATTTCTTGTTATTCCAACAGTATATGCAAATTTGAGTGATGTAGACCAAAGTAAGTCTAATTGAACACATTGGACATTAAACTACCCAAACAAACAAACAAACAAACCAAAGGGAAGAGAAACTGTGGGGATTAAGCCGTACTGAACAGGTGAAGATAAATAAACCAGCGGATTTGAAAATTAAGTTCAGTCATATTTAGGGTTAAGGTTTGGGATAGGGATAGGGTCAAGGATAGGACTAGGGATAGGATCAGAGAGAGGGTTAGGGTTTGGGTTAGGGATAGGGTTAGGGTTAGGGATATGGTTAAGGATAGGATTTTCTGTTGGTTTTCTTCCTCAGAGGAGACCAAATTTGAGGCCAAGATAATAAACTTCCGACAAAATATAGTATTTATCCACAGTTCTAATATGATACTTCAGTTGGAAAGATCTAAAGCGGGTCGAGTTCGTTACGGGTCGATTTCTTTTACGGGTCGAGTTCGTTTCAGGTCAAGTTTTCCAGTATTCATTTGGAGATTTGTGTGTCCGGGGACCAGTTGGCCCCGTCAAAAATTACACTATCTGCTCTATAGAGTCAGAATGTTTAAGCTTTATTATCCACCTAATAGGAAACTATCACTATAGACATATAGAGTCTCGAGATCGCAACCAAGGAGAATACAAATAGGCGTAATCTTTAAGTAGATTACAGAAAAAAATCCTTAGCATGCAAAGTAGTGTGTGAGAAGATCGGCAGTTATTTGGTCTTCCCTTTGATAACTTAAATTTGCAATGCTGAATCCTCAATACAACATCACTATGATTGATACTTGTAGTCGTATTCTCCTCGTAGTTCACTCTTCGCAATATCCTCGCATTCTCTGGGATATTTCTGCATGTCACCTACGCGGAGAATACAACCACGCAGATCAAAATGATGGTAATATTGTGTATACACTCTACAGAGGTACCTCTATACAGGGGTGCAAGTTCTCCGTCAATTGACGGAATTCCGAACTTTCATACCTACTGATAGCAGTGAAAGATTTACGATGTGTTTGACGCCTTGACGGCCGTACTACGGGCCGGCAACAAAGACGGGTCTACCCGGGAAGCAGTGCCGGCCACAGGGCCTCAGTAGGCCGCGCTATGGTATGGCAATGACGGCGGGTATACATGGGAACGGGTGCCGGCCACAGGGCCTCAGTCGGCGGTTGTAAAACGCTCCCATTGCCGTGCTCACTGCCGACCTGGTTCCGTCAAACGCCGGCCTTTTGGGCCGGCATAGAGTTGTTTAAGTCTTACTTATTTTTTATTTTATTTATTTGGTGATTTATATGAAAATAATTTGAATATTTCTTGTGTTACAGGTAACAAATTCAACAATCTCACAAATTGAATTTTCAGTGTAATTTTGGGTAATTTCTTTTTACTTGAACGACTCCATTCACCATGAAAATATTTCTATATCAAGGGACTGAGGCTAGTCTACTCTTTTGCTGCTGAGCAAAAAGGGGATTCCCCAGCTCACCGGAATAGAACCGTTACCATAAGGGTTTTATATTTCCGACTTTTAACTCAGTCCCGACTTGCATCCCTGTCTATAAATGCAGGCAACAGTGAAAGGAGTAGAGATGGACTTGATGACGTCACATCTGGAGAGCATGGCTTCTCACTCGGACGAGCGGAAACGACAGCTGCAGAGAGGGTTCAGCGAGATGAAGGATGCTCCCAAAACCTCGACCGTCATCTTTGGAGGGGACCTTAATCTCCGCGACAAAGAGGTAATTATATTTGCCGATTACAGTATGCCTTAATTTTCCAATAAAGGAACAGCCATAAGCATGCCGCAGGTTTTCATTGGCTGTTCAATGAACCAAGTGTTTTAACAGTAAAGCCTGTAAATCTGCACATTATACCTTTCAATACTTTGATGTAGTGTACAAACTATTCATTACAATGCGTATGGATCTACTTAATCCAATCATCTTCAAATAAGGTTACATGAGGATCTTCATTTTAGGATACAATCAGTTGGTTAGGCAATGCGAACCTCTTTATGGGCAAGTTAGAAGAAGAACTCCTGCAAAACACACCCATACAACCCAAGTGCTGGTACAGATACATAGATGATATTTTCACCATTATTCCAGGTCCAGAAGAAAATGTGACTATGTTCCTAAATTTCATAAACACCTACCACTACTCCATCAAATTTACAGAAGAACTCAGTAAATCCGAAATAAATTATCTAGATACCACGGTATACCGTCGAGCAGATCATAGCCTAAGAACACGCCTATTTACAAAACCCACCGATGCCCACACTTATCTGAACTACCACTCATACCATCCTGCAGCCCTAAAAAGATCAATCCCCTACAGCCAATTACTAAGAATGCGCAAAATTGATGCTGACCTTGATGATTTCGAACGTGACAGTCAAACACTAATCGATAACTTCTCAAAATATGGATACCCCAAATAAACTCTTGAAAACTGCTTTAATAAAAGCTAAGTCAGTCCTACGAGAGGATTTGTTACATCCAGCAAATCGCCAGTACAAACGATTCACCAACTACATCACCGAATACAACCCCAAACACATGATCATTCCGAAGGCCATAAAAGAGTACCAACCTATCTTAATGACAGACCCACTGAAAAATGACAAGACACCCACAACCAACACGAATCACTTACCGCAAAGCCACCAACTTGAAAACGATGTTAGTCCACTCACCACACCCACACACCAAAAAAACATCAGGGAGCTCACCTTGCGGCAAATGTAGACGTTGCCACTATATCAACACCTCCACCTCCATCACTGGCACAACCAACGGCCGAACCATGAAAATAGTAGGACAGAACAACTGCCAAACAAGCGAAATTATATACGTCATCACCTGCAGAAAGTGCAAGAAACAATATGTTGGTCAGACACTACACCGGGCAACAGACAGACTATACAGTCATCTCAATGACATCGGGAGAAATAACGACACCCCAATCGCGACCCACTTTGGACGTTGCGGTTGATAACCATAACATTGGGGTTAGTGATTTTAAGGACTGTACTGCCTCACCTATATTTAGAGGAGTGTATAAACTAAGGAAAATCACTTTACCCAAAAGGATCTATGTACCAAGGTGCTATCGTAACTACCCTGTGCATAACACAGAGCACCGTGTGAGGGACTGGGCCCCTATACCCACTCCAGAAGAGGAGAACCCACCTGTGATCTTCAAACCCAACGTGGATATCAACAATAATGATGAACCTCTTACCACACCCCCAGAAGGGGGATTGACTGAGAAACCACATCAATACCTACCCCAACCTCTAGACCCTCACGATTGGAGGGAAACCCTAGATGATGAACTTACAAAGGAACTCTTGCGAGAGATGGAAACTTCCTCAGATGAGGAAAATACTGACACTGACTTCCTGGCGCCAATTGACATTCTCAATAATTTAATTGTAACAAACCGATGTCCCAGACCAAATAATATGGGCTAATTATTTAGAGACAGCTTTTCATATTTAAGATTTGTTTACACATGATTGATATTTATTCACAATTATTAATATGCTATCAATTAATTACCTACTATATTTAAAACGGTAGAATTTCGTCGAATCCGCTTGAAGTTGCTCCCGCACATAGAGACATAGTTAACCAGACCTAGGGCTGGAGACTGAGGAGCCACAAGAGTGAGAATCTCGTGCAGTGTCAAACTCAAACCTGCCCTTCTTTTTTCCAGATCGGTACACAGATGTACTTCTATCTTTAAGATTTGTTTCTAGCTGTACTGAAAACATAATTTAGAACTGTAGTTTTCCGATCTCTTTGCTCTGAGATCAGCCGACGAGATTGAATTGCGCTGGTAGCCCTTTCAAACTCCGCTGGTACCCCTCCCCCACCCACCACCACTCCAGCGATAAGTCTAAGTATTTGAACGGTGCCAATGACATGACTTTATGGAGCGGTCAGCAGGGTGTCCGACTAGTGCCGCGGGTGTTGCGAGTTCTATTCCCGCGCAGGTCTTTCGCCTTTTCATTTTTCCCCCGAACACGGACTCGACGAAGTCGCTAGTACTAAACTAAATCGCCAAAGCACTTATAAAGGCATACCTTGACAACACTGTAACCAAGATATCTATTACAAACCGCTCTCAAAACCGCTCTGGATATGATGTAACCTCTTACAATAATGCAATAAAATTACACCCTGATGCAGAACCTAAAGGTTCGAAACATGTCGGTAACCAAAGTCTTATGATTAACTTATTACTTGATAACCTCGGACCCAGCCCATACCGAGTTAGTGGGAATATCTTCCTCCTAATCATATAAAAGCTAACATATATAACATGACAAATGTCTCTCTTAGGACGTATATGGATGATTGACATCCATAATTTCAACACCCTTTGCTACCGTTGAATCTTCGAACATAGCTACTTCGCCTTGAACTTTCCAGAATTCTCTTGACTTTCTTATAACTATGTTACATGGGTTTAAAAAAACTAAAAAAAACTGCTTAGCGTTCTCCTTTGAATCGCTCTGATAAGTTGAAATAATTGTGATATTTTATTCGTCATATTGATAACATCAAATGTTTCTCATTGCCCTATTAAGGCCACTGATCGCCTCTCGGCACTGTATAAAATTGTAAATCGGAGCACCTAATTTTGAGGCTCACATTCCATTGTTCACCTTCCTATTTTGGTCACCATATGAGAATGCCCAGAAATCACACTATTAAGTGGTTCATTGTTGTCCACCACCAGTTGACCACTTTTCCTGTCCCGAAGAAGGCATACCCTGCCGAAACGTTGATTTAAAGGAACAAAGTGTTTATTGTCAAAACATGGAGTGGACATTCGTCTATGCAGTCTCTAAGAGTTAGACAGGACTTCTCATCAAATTCATTATAGAACACGTATTTCAACGCATTGCTATGTGTCTTGTGTGGTGATTGAGTTGTTGATCATAATCGGTGTGATGTTACTGTCGGGAAATGATCGCGTTGTTATGGTTAGGACCATCAGCAACTTATAGAAAAGTGGTTTCCTCCCTGGGAATCGCCAGGCTGCATATTCTGATCTTCTGGGGGTTTGTGTCACTGGACTGTCACAGTGACCAATCCTTGCCAGGTGGCAGTACACTACTGATAAATGGATGTGAGGAATAATAAACAAGTCTTGATGTCTTAAAATGGTTTAAAACATGAGGTGAGTGATGTTTATTGGTTTTAGGAAAACGAAAGTCAGGTCCTGTTTAGATGGTTAAGGTTCATCTAAACAATATTGTCTGTTCTTTCGTCTGTATTTTCAAATGGTGTGAGATAAGTGAATGGTGTGAATCCGGTTCATTGATGAAGCTGGATTCAGTTCGACGCTGTGACACAGGTATAAGGACCGAAGAGGATAACCTAAAAAAATAAACAAATTTAAATAAAACCAAAAGAAAAAACATGACAAATGTTCAGAGATGGCAATTTTTCACATTTCTGTGAAAATTCTCTTTTTAATTTTCATTATATAATTTTTTTTCTTTTGCAAAACAAAGAACGTATTAATTGAGCCTTTTTTAATACAACAGTGCTTTGAACCTTCCTACAGATCCTGACCCCCATGCTGTACACAACACCAACATCTTTTCCAAGTTTTCACGGTCTCTCAGATAATGGTGAATTAGCGCCTGTGTGCCAGACAGCCAACACTCCGATGAGTGTAAAACATTTCATGTTTCATTGTAACCAACACAAAGAAGAGCAGGAAGAAGTTCCTAAAGAATACAACAGGAATGTGCAGTGTCTTCCATAACACTAGCAAGAGAGAAATTCTTGACTTCCTCAGAGAATGTAAGATTTTCAATAAGATATGATCAAAAAGAGTAAGATGCCTGGACCAACCAGGCAGCATACCTTGTCATTCTAACAGGATATGCAAATCTTAAAGTAAACCAAAGTAAGTCTAACTGAACAAATTGGACTTCAAACTACTCAAACAAACAAACGAAACAAAATATTTCCACTTTTTGTCTAATGCCAACTGATATGCGTGAATGTTGGTTGTTTTTGCAGTTGGATGCGCTGGGCGGTGTCCCCCTCGGCGTGTACGACCTGTGGGAGGTCACCGGCAAACGTCCCGAGGCCAAGTACACATGGGACACAATAAAGAACGACAACCTGGACAGCTCATTCAAAGCCAAACTGCGCTTCGACCGACTCTACGTCAGACACCCCTCACCACGCAAACTCAAACCCGTCTACTTCGAACTCGTCGGAATCCAGAGAATTAAGTCGTGCAAACGATTTCCCAGCGACCACTGGGGCATATTGTCGCACTTTGACAAAGTCGAGATGTAAGTGTGCCTCACGGGACATGGTTGACAGTTAGCGATAAGTGCTGAAAGCAGGATGGTGCTTGTGTGATCTCCTCAGAGGGCATTCCATATCCTAGCATGTGTTCATAAAGTATTACTCCCACTTTTCATATAACAATAAACTAGAAGAAAGTTAGTTTGATTCACTCAATGATTCCAGTTTTCAAATTATTTCCGTTTTTTTTTTCTCCTCGCTCCTTGAAATTTTACTGGTGTATTGCCCTGGTAGGATATACATGTACTGCAAACCCACTAGACTAGGACGCAGATGGCAGCTTTTCACCTGTCCATGGAAATCCAATTTTATTTTCGGTATAAAGAATAATTTTCCCTTTGATACAGAAAAAAGACAACAACGAATACAAAAAAGATAATATTAATCGAACCAACTGTTCACGAGCACGATATAGCAGTAGTTTTTTTAGCTACCCACTGCTAAATGACCGCTATGCCCATTAGTGGATGATAATCTGGCTACATCTGGGAGGTGTTTCACATAGGGCACATAGCCTTTATGTTATGGAGGCAGCCATTTTGCCCCCGACGCCAAACTAAACACCAGATGGCGGTACCAGCTTTCAATTGATTTGATTAAAAATATATCTTTTTGGCTTGCCATAGAGGGTTTTAGTCTTATCTCGCCATTATTTTCCTTTTGGATGATGGCAGAACTAGCAATCACTCTGTGCATGTGCCACACCGCTAAAGCGGCTGATCCACCAAGGCCGACCGATGGCCATGTGGTCGACATGTGGTAGTCAGCGCCAGTTGTTGGCCCAAAATGCGTGTCCCTGGAATTATCTGGTTGGTGGATCAGCATATTAACCAGCCACGGCAGTTATCGCCGACTGTCGGCCGACCGTCATGTCCCTCAAGGCCCTTCGCCGGAGCGTCTGCTGACCTTCTGCTGGGTCTGTTTTGCTGGATCAGCCGCTTTACGGAAGCATTAAATATGCGACGAGGACCTGTTTCATAAGTAATGAGGTTAGTGAATGTTAGCCCCATATCAGCGCACATTTAACAGAAATTATAACGATAATTTCGTCTAACTTACATAAATTGGACCGTTGTGAAAGCCTCCCTTTCGTTCGTTCTCTCACGGATGTACAGAGCAACAGCGGTTATACCTGCATTTTCTTGTATTATCGCCCAAAGGCCATGTTTCTTGATCAGTGTTCCACCCCCCCCCCCCCCTCCACACACGCACACACACACATCGATGTTTGCTGTTCCATGATCATGTTTCTAGATTCTCAATTCTCAACAAACTGACAATATGTCGATGAACCTCAGAGTGTAGTTTGTTCTTATACAGGTCCCCGTTCATTTATCTAATGTTAAAACATTGCACGGAATCTCTCCTGTGTTCAGTCTACACAGTTTTATCTTTTAGTTATTTCTCCATAATAACCAACACAAACACAAAAATAACCACACACAAACTCGGGTATTATACATCTTGAGCTCACACTGAGATGGCAGGAAGATATTTGTATAATTACCTACCATACATAAAAACCACCTTGGAGTTTCTCTCCCACATAGAGACAGATAGAAGCACAACTGAGTAAGGAAATTTCATGAGAGTGAGATTTCGAGTGCATAAAAACTTGAAACTGCTATTCTTTTTTCTAGCCATTTTGAAAACAAAATCGTAGATTTCTGATCCGACTAAGGGTGTGTTCCACCAACTAGGCAAAAATGTTGTACACCAACTACACAGCACTTACCAGCAGATCTCGGGCCGGTGACGACCTGCTTGGTGGAACAGCTTGCCCGTGGCCGCTACCCTGGCCTGGCAGGTCCCGGGACTTTGTTGCCGGCCCAAATTCGCTCCTGGCATAAGGTGTGGGGTGGTTGCCTTACCCTGAGACCAGCCTCCGAGAGCATCCACCATTTTTAAATGGCGCAAGGTACGCTGGTCCTTAAATCATGCTGCAGTTGAACACTGCAAGTTTGTCATAGTTGTGCTGTGGACTGAGGCAGACTGAGGCCTGGAAAGCGGCCAGTACCCATCAGATAGCGCGTCCATAGTCTTTATGATCGAGCAATGCAGTAGGTTGTGCACAAGCCGGCCAAGTGGTGCAGTGACAATTTCTCAGTTTGGATTTGTAGTAGAATGTTTCGCACGGGTGAAATAGTGGTTGGAAAATTATGAAATTTGGGAGATGCATATAATATACATATATAATTCTTCGCTGCAAATATTAAAGAAAGGAAATGAGATTTAGTGCTTGAAAAACAAATGTCTATACTGTTGTTTTGGCCTCTACAGAGCAGGTTCCACCGGGTAATAGAATTCCGCAACCCAGCGGCCGGCCACCGCCAACATGATGTGCAGCTCGCTGTTGACATAGTCTCTTTCGCAGACACTTGGAGGTGCACAAGGCAGCCTCATCAGCTAGCCTGGCAGCCTGGCCTAGTTAGACCAAAAGCCAGGCAACGGGTTCCAGTTTCGTGGTGCATTATTGGTAACGCCTCCATTGGCAGACAACCAGATACGCTGGTTCCCAGGGTATCCACTAGGGGGCTCGGCGGAGATATACTACAGTCTAGGTGAAGGACGTAGGAACCCGTTACCTGTCCCTTATTCATTAGGGCAGGGAACCAGTCTACCTCGTCAGCGTGCCCCGCGCGCCTCGAGCGGTCGTGAAAGAGACTAGCTGTTGACACAGATCTGGGAGCTGACAGGCTGGATGCACCAGTCACTCAAACCCTGTTGTTAGGTCTAAAAGAGGTACAAGAACACTGCTTGCCATTCATGACCTTCAATGGCTGCCAGATCTACACTGCGTTAGGTCTGGTTGGGTTTAATCCGTGGCCGCCTTGACCCACTACTGGTACATGTCTGTTACTCTCCTGCCAGACATTTTGTACAGCTTAGAGATTCTCTCAAACATGAATGCTAATTCTTCTTTTTCTTATTTCCTTTCCTGTGTATTTTTTCATAATATAATTAACATAAATCTTCGTTTTCTTTTATCAATTTGTTAGCTGTGGATATTTCCTATTAAATATTGTAGTTACAACATATTCCACGAGGTGGCAGTGGAGGCCATTGCGGCTATTTGACACTGCAACACAAGCGTAACTTTAAGAGTTTAGAGGGAAGTTGAACAAATGATAATTCTATTTTTGAAACAGAAGTTCCACAAAAGTTATCATCTCGGAGAAAATTACCACCAAAAATAACAATAATTTATGTGACAGGATTGTACCTTGACTTGCCGCTGTCGGAAAGAGCGGACGGCTTCATAGTTTATAAAACAGGCCCCAGGGTCCTGGTATGAGGCCTAATGTAATAATGGCCTTTTAAGAACCTATAAAAATAAGATTCCGTTCCTTGTGTATTATAAACAAAGACAGTATTAATTGAGCATATACCAACTTCATACAACACCTCCCAGTCCTCAAATCCTCCCATCCTTGCAGAGATGGCAGCAATCCACTTTTCCATGAAAATCCACTTTTTTATTTTCGGTATAAAGGTTTGGACTTGCTGCAGTCTGTTGGTCATTTGCTTTAACCCACTTGGCAACTAGCTACTTCTACAACTGCCTTTGTAGGGTTTAAATACGTCAAGCATCAGTGGGTCGCCGAGGTATTTCAGTCTATAGTAATTGGTCATGGTCAGCTGGGTACTCCTCTGAGACGGCACCTTACCAATGTCACAGAGTTTGCACACAGATAGTTAAGGGATAGAAACTGAATGAGAGCAGTGCTGGTGTATACTGTATGACGGGCAGGTTGTGTATTACTGCGCAGGGCATTCGCCCTCTAACTCAAATTCAGTTTAGTATTCATCCTACCCCATCTCCACAACTTTAGAATGATGGAAATATGTGAACACTCACCGATGTCCAGTTAATATTGCATAGCCAATTTAATTTCTCCAAATTGCCCGAGGGAGGTAACCGCATTGCCAAGTAAGGCCATAGGTCATCAAAAATGCATAGATCTCATTAGTGTGATGTCGCTCACGTTCTGGGCGCTGATTGGTCAATTTTTGTATTACCCTCGTGCAATAAATACCACTTTTCTGTACGCTCGCCCGAATACAGTGACCCAATGTTAAGCCTATGATGTTTGATGTTACCAAGCCGATACTCTACCCCTGGGCTAACACGGGCTTAGGTTATAAGGGTGTTTGGAATTCCACCTGGCCTAAGAGGTATGTTGAAATGATGGGCCTAGATCAAGAACCCCTACAGTATGATTCTTTTTATTGTCTTAATAAAGATGATATTAATTGAGCCTCATAAGACAAATTTCACATGAACAATTGTCCACTTTCTTTCCAACCCCAACTAACATCCCTGAATGAATGAAGAATTTGTCTTTGTAATCCCAAACTAGAATGAATGAAGAGTTACAAGATATCATTTCGTAGATTACTCATATAAGGGATACACTATATAATACATGTATTACCATTCAGCCAGAAGATAGAAGTTATTCTATTAAAAAGAAATCCCAAAATAACTAATTGATAGTATACCTAATTTTGTGAGAACGAAAAAGAGTCATTCAATGATTTTCCTAATATTTTAGATCTCGGTCCGACAGCCGTGGCCCTGAGAGATTCTGTGTCCGTGACCGTGTCTGTGGTTGTGACCTTGACGGTGACGATGACAGTGACGATGACAGCGATGATGACAGTGACGATGACAGTGACGATGACAGTGACAGTGACGGTGACGGTGACAGTGACAGTGACCTTGATGATGATGGTGACGGGATCCGTAAGCCTGGCCATATTCATGATCGTGTACAGGGGCCTCCTTTCGTAGCTGCCATATCCAATCTACCTCCAAATGTTGGCGAGCAAGACGTTCGAGAAATCTTCAATGGTCTTAATGTAAGGATCTGACAGTTTGTATTTGACCAAATAATGATAATTATCCCTTGCTCTCTGTCTCTATGATGGATTTTATTTATCTATCTAGATTGTTTCTCTTTGTAAAATGGAAACTATAGTATTCTGAAGGTTGCTCTGTCCTATGTCAAAGTTATCTATGTTCAAGACATGATTAAACTCCTATTGGAAACACTGTATAAAAACTGAAATATCTGATGACTGATCATTTACTTTCACAGATAATCAGGATTATACTTCCGCGAAATACAGATGGAGTGGCCTTGATATTATTCCGCGATCTAAAATCCCTAAAGGAAGGCCTTACCTTTGATGGTGGGGTAAGTTCACAATTGTTAAGATACTAAATTGGTGCTGCCACCTACCGGTACCTACAACATATCTAGGTAATTATCCGATTACTTACCTTGGTAAAAGTATCAAGGAGAATTAAGGTTCTTGCGAGCCTAGGGACACTAATGAGTGTCCTAGGGTAACATGTCCCTACACCGAGTAAGAATTGTAGTTGATGCCAACTCTAGATTGGCAACCAACCCCTGTCTCCGACTCAGGGGTTGGTCTAGACTGGTTCCCTGCCCATATGAATAAGGGGCAGGTAACGGGTTCAACAGGCATGACCTTCAACCTTGGCTGGTGCCCGCCTGTGACTAGGGGATACCCCAGGAACCAGCCTTGTGGTATGGCTGGTATCCGCTGGTCATACACCTATAGGCCTCGCAACCATATTGGGGACTGAAAACTAGTTATTTTTTTACTTGTCATACAAAAGTTCTCATAACTTTGTCTGTTAAAAAGATATATATTTACAAAGGGTACCATATTAATGCAGAGATTATGGGCTTTATTGTCATATATATTTAGAATTTATTCAGATGATTTTTCTGTTTTCATTGTTGACATATTTTCTCTGAAATCATGCTAAAAGTTAGGCAAAATGTTTGACTTCTAGAATATGAGTGAAGATTCCATAGAATTCCATATGGAAGCAAAGTCAAAGCCCAGTTTAATCAAATAGAGATTTCTTTGAGGATCATTTTGATACCTCAACTGTTATTGTACTCATAGTAGAAGTCAAAATGGACTCTTTTATTATCAAAATAGAAAAGAACCAAAAAGCCCCTTTTTGTGATATGTGCCATATGTTAAAGCATTGTCATGGTAGGTAGAAAATGGAGAAGTAAGGCTTGGTTGGAAATGATGCAGTATTTTCATATTATAATTTCCGACAATTTTTTTCTTTAGTTATTATTTACAAACAAATGCTTAGTTCAATTAATTTAGATATGCAGCACATGTCAATCTATAAGATTTTTTAGGGAATTACTATTTGAATCCGGATTCCACCTCAGTCCCTAACATGCCTTCTTGACCTATAGTTCCGCCGAGCCCTCTAGCGGACTACCGGGGAACCAGGAGGCGTTACCAATAATGCACTGTAAAAATGGAACCCGTTACCTGGCCTATAGTCTAACTAGGCCAGGCTTCCAGGCCAGGGTTGGTCTGGTTCGATCGCTTTCTGCACTCTCCTCGCAGATATCCTGCGCTCTACTTCCTATGGCTGCTTGTATTAGCAACTGCTAGTGCCGTGAAAGATCTGGGAGGAGAGTGCGCTTTCTGGCCAGAGAGCTTGAGACAAATAGGGAGCCAAAGTGAACCCGCTGAAACCACAGATACCCACCTACAAAACAACGTTTCTGGTGGCCAGTAAGAACGAGGCTTAGTGCTAAAGCTATGGGGGTTTGAGGCTAGACCTATGTTTTTGGTCTCGTTTGTTACTTTCGAAGTGTTGTTTACTGCTATCGTCTCTGAATAACTCTGTCTCGAAGCTACGATGACAGTTGTTAAGTTTATGAAAAATATGGATCTATAAGATTGGAGAATGAGGCATATAATCTCGAACCTACATAGTCTAAGTACTGCGCGCCTATATCCGGAAATAGTATTTTGTGACCGGCTATCTGTGGTTGGACCGGGTTCACTTTGGCTCCCTATATCTCAAAGCAGGGTAGACTTTTGGGACATAGTGGTATGTAAACTATCAGTACTTACTACAAAGCACTATCAACTTACCTAATTGATGACAAAATCTAATTTCATGTTCTTTCTATCAAAATACACAAAAAAGAAAATGATATGGATAAGGGGCTTCGAGAATCTCCAACCACAATAGCCTGTTGTAACAGAGACAAAATATCTGCCCAAAGAATGATTCACTCTTCCAGCAGAGATTCTGTCTCTGGTAGTAAGAAAATCAGCTAGGCGAGTGAAAGTCAAGGTTGTTCAGATTGGTTTCCACCAGAGCTAACGATATAGCGCTCGTGTATTACTACGCATCAACCTCTCGTGGTTTACGGCCGGCCGGCCACAAAACCATCGATTATTGTCTATTCATACCACCAATGAAAACCGCACTTTCCCTTCATTCAGTGGTGAAATATCCATTGGTTGTCCCCAATAGCGCGACACCAATAGAGAAAAACGTCACCAATTCCAAAAGCCATGATGCCCGCAGAGAAATCATCCCTGATTTCGAAAGCCATGATGCCCATATAAAAAATGTCACCCATACCAAAAATCATGATGCCCATATAGTAAAACGTCACCAATTCTGAAAACCAAGAACCCATAAGGAAAAACTTCACCAATTACGAAAGCTATGATGCCCATAATAGAAAAATGTCACCAATTCTGAAAGCCATGATGGTCATATAGAAATACATCACCAATACCAAAGGCATCATAGTTTTCTCCATGGCCGTCTCATTTTTCTCTATGGGGATCCTGGTTTTCTCAGTAGGCATCATACTACGCTTCAACCATACTACCTCACAATCATACTTCCCCTAAATCATGCCTGTCACCCACACTATCCCTCAACCAAACTGCCCCTCAACTGTACTTTCCTTCATAGATGCTGCCCCTCAACCATACTGCCTATCACCCAGACTGTCCTTTAACCAAATAACGCTTAAAACCATAATGCCCTTCAACCATACTCTTTCCTCACTTGACTGTCCTTCAACCATACTGTCCCCCAACAATATTACTGTTGAATCATATTGCCCCTCAACCATACTGCCCCTCAATCGTACTGCCCCTCAACCATACTGCCTGTCGACCTTACTGCCCCTCACCTTAATTTCCCTCAACCGTAGTCCCCACCAACATATTGCCCCTAAATCATATTGCCCCTCCGTCATACTGCCCCTCAACCACATTGCCCCTCAACCACACTGCCCCTAAAGCATACTGCCCTTTAAGCATACTGCCCCTTAACTATACTGCCCCCCAAACCTGTGTCGGGAGAGTGATGAAAGATACACCTGGGGGTGTTTTTCAGTCATGACAATCGTTCATAACGACCGTTTACAGACATCAGTGTCCTATAGACGTACGGTTGTAGAGCAACGGCCAATGATAGTTGGGCTACGACACATAGGGTGGTTTCAGGTGTTCTATGGTAGTGACAATCGTAGGGTATTGTAGGCAAATTTTTTAGGCCAAAGTGTCGCAACCAACATGTTAGACACATCATAAGGGGACAATGGGTGGTAAAAGCTCTCTTTTTACATATGTTAAAACTTATTGAAATTGAAAAATATTTGAAGGAAGGGGTTCTATATATATAGTGTACTTATATATCAAATTTCATAATTTTCATGTGGTTAACTTGATCCTGAGAATATTTTACTAATACTGTGAAAAATGCAGGCACCATACCACTTAGCCACTTTGTGCATAAAATACTGCAATGCTCCGCATTTTTTATTTGTCGCTTATAACGATTGTCATGACTATAAAACACCATGCCTACTACTATGGTTTTTCAAAGACAATCGTTCCGTTTTGGCGCCGATCTCCCGTGGCGCACTACGATCAGGTCTATAGGACACCTGCCACCTTTTGTTGTCCAAACTGTCATACATCCCTTGGGCGATCTTAGAAAATCGTTACCTACGATTGTCCTTACTGAAAACACCACCCACGAGGTCAGCCATCTGACCTATGGTATTCCTGCACCTGCCTAGGCTTATTCAAGCCTTTGTGGACATTCGTTAAAACATTAAACTGGTTTCTTCAAAACTTGAAAATAGTATCCTTAATGAGAACAGATTGAATAGAATTGGAATAGGATCAGTCTGGTTAACCAATGTGAGCATTTATAAGAAGGAGGGCTGTAATTAATTCCGTTTTTTCCCCCTTAAAACCTCACTGGCATCCTTGAACATGATTTTCAGCTCTGTGAGAGGGGCCACTTGTTTATACCTTGTGGGGAGGGACCTCTTTTCAATATTTCAAGTGGGATATTTTTTGGGCGGCCAAACCTTTTAATATTTCCAATAGAGGGGCAACTGGTTTTTTTGGGGGTGGGGAGGTGAGGGGGTGGAGTTGGGGGGGGGGGGATTTTCCATTGGGTGCCAACATTATTTTTATCTATATGGGGGTGGGGGTGGTCTTTTACCCGTATGTACCAGACACCAGTATTCTGTAAAGGGGTGAGTGGTTTATGTATCACTCTTTTTCAGTTGGTCACCTTTTAAAACCAAAGATGTCCATAGAGGCCAACTTTTTTTGGGTGAGGGGTGAGGGGGAGTTTTAGGAATGTGGATAACTTTTATCTCTAGTTCCAAAGAAGGGGCTCATTTTTTTTTTACAACCTTGGGGGACATGATTTTTTTTTCAGGGGAGGGCCAACTTTGGGGGAAGGAGGGGTTGGTGGGGGGGGGGGGTCAAAGGTGTAGTTTTAAGGAGGGCCTTTTCTCCATGGGGGCCAAGGGAGCTTTTTTTGGGGGGGGGGGGGGAGGGCGGGGCGGGGGGGGGGTGCAAAAGGAGCCGAGTTGTCCAATTTCAATAAGTTTTAGCATCTAGAAAAAAAAAGAATTAGAACTGCCCATTATACCTGTATGACATATCCACAGATGTCGTTGGTTCCAATACGTTGGACGACATTTTAAACTTTTATTCCCTTTGATTATCGTTATTATAGCACACCTAGAAGAGCCTTACCTGTCGTTGAGCGATGATTGTTAGCCGATCCTCTAAGATGTCATGTCTATAGGACACTGACGGCTGAAACATGTTGTTATGAATGAGTGTCGTGACTGAAAAACAGGGCCCTGTTTTTGTTGTCAGTGTCCTATAGACATACGATCTTAGAGGATTGGCCGATGATCGTCGGCCTACGACACTTCGGAGAACATGTCATACCGATCGCGTAAATTCACTTCCCATAGGAATTAAGTTATGAAACTTTATCACCCCTTTAATCCCTCCAAATATGAAGAAGATCTGCCTCTCTGATCTGCCGATATTCGCGTTTGAATTTCATCATAGCAAACGTCTGCTCTGGTGGCCAGTGTACTCAAGCTGTTGCTAATTTGTGCGGCGACCTTGACATTAACTGCACTTGTTCCCGTTTTCGCATTTCGCTGGTTCGCGGATCTGTAGCCCTTTGCCAGAGGCTTCACACTGAAAGCCTGCACATCTCCAGTCACCCCAATCGCATCTCCAGTCACCCCAATCGCATGGGTGACTGGAGAAGTGCAGAGACTAATCGACGCGAGCGGTAGATCTATGCGCAGGGCTTCCAGCGTGCAGAGGCTTTTGCATTTTGGCGACGCCTCCGCTAATTTATGCGGTGACCTTGACAGTGACTGCACTTGTTCCTGGTTCATTAAGCTGTATCCCATTTTTGGCAGGGCCAGGGTGCACAAAAAGTATGAATATGTGGGTGGAACGCAGAATTTCACTCACGTTCAGCAAGAATTAAGCCATGAAACTTTAACACAAGTTTGGGAAACCCAAATATGAAGAAGATCGGCCGCTCCGATCCACCGATATTACCAAAACGGTAGAACCTAAGACAATTCTATACTTGTCGTAATGGCTGACATTTTACGCGCCAGTTCTGCACTACGACACTGTCTATAGGACACTGGCCATCTTTTGTCATCCAAAATGTCATACATTCGCTGGACCATCTTAGGGTATTGTTGGCTCATGATATCGTGACGAAAAAACAGGGCCCTGGCAAGGTAAGTTGCGCAAACAATGTCAAAGTCAACATAGCACGGTGGCTATATCTGCAGACAGATGTATGGTCATGGACCCCGACCCCCACACAACCCTGCTGCATGACGTCATTAATGGATGGCCTCCGAAAGCATTACACTGTTTATCTCACCCCTGGAATAAATGTCCATAGGCTTAACATTGGGAACTCGTTCTCCATGCCCCTACAAGTATTGCAGTCCGTTCTCCATGGTCTATATATTGTGTGTTTTCGTGTATACAGGGGTGAGATAAATACAGAAAGCAACTTGTTTTTATCAAAGAAGCCATTATCCAACTAGTTTGAATGCTATGTGATATTCACTCAGCTGTCGCCTCGTTCATATCACTCCGCATCAAACTCGTGAAGAACGACGACTTTGACCAAAACTTGTTGGTTTCTTCTTTCGTACACCACATCTACACTGGCCACCAAGGCTACACTATGTCAGCTCTGGTCGGGTTGAATTCGCGGCCACCTTCACCCAGTAGTGGGAGCCGTTTGCAACTCTCCTAAGAGATCTTTTGTACTGCTTGGAGAGTGTTTACTTATAACCTCGAAGCCAACTTACCGTTTTGTTATTTCCTTTTATGTGTATTTTTTAGAATAGCACCCCCATAAAGCTAGACTTCACTATCAATTTGTTAAGTTATAAATTCTACCTCTTAAGTATTTCTGTTTTTAGAGAATACATAGAACAAAACGACTTGGTTTGAGGCGCACACAGAGTGATACCGTGTGGGATTTAGGCCGACCAACCCCTGTATCGTAGCTCAGAGTAGACAGGGGTTGGTTGCCAAACTGCAAAGGCATAACCTACAATACACAATGGCGCCAGCTGGTGATTTTCAAATACTGAGAATCATCAATTCAAACATGTCCCTGTGGCTTATTCTAATGCCAATTGAGTGAAGTACAATATATATATTGGTGAGTTTGATTTCAACCAAGATGCAAATTAGGCCAATTCATATTCAACTGATTTATATACTGAAAATGTAGTTTTCTTCAATTCTTTGGCTATGGTGAGACGATTCTAATGAATGAAATAATCATTGCAAAATTATGTAATTTGGGACAAAGGTATGATATCCCAATCAATAGGAGACGAGGTCTTTCTAAGAACAGCCCAAACGATCTAGAAAAAAAAACTTAGATCTGAGAAAAGAAATACATAGGTCACTGTAGATTGAAAATCTAAAACAAAAACAAAAAAAGGAGCAATAGTATGACCACATGATTATGAATTGTTGTTTTGAATTGTTTACTGTGTTTTTTTAAAAACGTTTAAAAGATTTAAGATTGTATGAGGACCAAAAAAATGGAACGATTGATGTAAACAAAAGAAAAAGAAAAACTGATTGCAAAAAAAAAAGGTATGATATCCATATGGAGTCCTCCGATGCAAATATCTTTTAATTTGATGAGTTTTAGTATAAATATCATAAATGTATGTCAAGTCTGACCCTGTCACTGTCATGGAGATCATTTGGACTAAATGCAAACAGTGACCAAGACCTCACAGCCATTCAGAATGATCGCTATTGTTATGATTTGTCCGCGATGCCCGATAAACGGTTGCTAACCAGTCACTATCAACGATTGTCATGACTGAAAAACACTTACCAGGTTTCAATAATCCTTTGACAAACCACAAATAATCCAATCGCCTGAAAGATTCGTAGAGATTCATATCACTCTACAATTCTCTTCTGTATTTTATGATGAAACCCTGATAGTCCGGTGGAACATGTGCTTTAGTAAGAAAATATACGCTTTGATGGCTTTAGTAAATTGCCATATATGTTTATGTCTCTTTTTGAAAATTTACAATATGTTAGATATCATTGTGGTTTCTTTACAGCTGTTTTGCAAAAGCTCTATTCGAGTTTCTGCGTGCAAAGTGACAAGAATAGGTTCTCGTGGCGGTCGTGGAGCTCACGGTAACGGCAGCAGAGGCAGGCGTGATCAAGGCTTAGCAGGTACAGACTATCTACAAATTTCTTCAAAATTCCTGCATTTTACAGTCCTCTGGTTCTTAGAAATCAAAGTTTTCATCAAATCGAGAAATGGGAAAGCATAGTCATTGCATGGGTAGATTTTGAAATTATGTGATCGAGAGGACGTTGCAGCTGAAGGGGGTATTTGACCAACCAGGCACTTGCCCCGGCCAGGCCCTGTACATGGGTTATTGGCAGAGTCAAGGTGCTGCCAGTGATGATCTGCCTGGTGCAAGAACGTGGCCACTGCCCTGCAGACGCCTGCCACTCACTGGGGGCTGAGACTGTCCCCGGAGCCTGTACAGCGTCAGCAGCGGCCTGTAGAGCCTCGGCTGGCTCCAATGTCGACCAAACCTGCTGCTCCACTGAGCTGGTCTCATGGCCGACTTTAAATTCATAAGCGCGTCTCCACACTAAATTATTCAGTGCCACCTGCAAAGGATCACCAGCTAAAGCTGATTCAATAGTTTTGTCGGCAGCAAAGTGAACGGGTCTCCGCGGAGTACGGCATACTTGTTGACTGCTCCCGGCCTTCACCTCGATACTTATCTTTATTTACCTGTTTTATTCAGTTAACCACAGTATTCAGCAGAAAATTGATGGGCTTTCATCATACTATACAAATCACACTGCCACCGAAACTGTCGGAGGGTGGCAGCACACTGCCTCACTCGGGCAACAGCTTTTGCAGAACTGGAATGGCGTAATTATGTGGAGGTGCGTTGAATGCAACCCCTAACGAATAAATGGGGAACAAGCATAGTACGATAATGCCTCCAACTTCCACCAGACAGGGTGGCGGTGCCGTCACCCTGCCTGGCTCAGTGGATGTGCTTGCTGGGGGCCAGTTGACTGCCTGGCTTGGTGAGAGCGGTCGCTGCTCCACCACTGTCTAGTGCATATTCGTCGGAACCAATCAGATCTCAGCTTACAACAGTCCGGTTTGTACGGCACAGAGTAAACACATAGGTTCGTGATGGTCAAAGAGAGCACGGCAGATATTGACGAGCTGGATTTCCTAGCTGGGTGGTAAAAGGGATAATGTGGTTCGTTGTTCTATTTATAGCATCAGTTTAAGAAGCTCTGATTGGTTCCGACGAATACGCACTAGACAGCCTATGTGGGCCCCGTGTTGTTGCGAACCAGCTAAAATAAGGTGGGTCAGTGGAAGAGCTCTGACATTTCATACACTCAGCATCAGTGTTGGTAACTCTAAGGCCTCCCAGCGAAACCTTTAAAACCTATAAAACCTATAAAAACCTATATTTTGATTCTTGAGCCTTTATTTTTTCAAAGGAACTTATATAACCATAAAAACCTATATTTTCACTGCCATGCAGATTGAGTTGCACAGGAAATCTTAGAAGTTAACTTGACACAAAGTTAAATTGTCAAATGATAAGAAATCTACATTATCAGTTTATTTAAGAGATCATAAAAGTGTTTAAGAATCAACAGTTGGTGTGACTTCTTGCCAGGCTGGCTTGCATGTTAGAAACTCAACACACATATACATACTTGCTGGGTATGACTTGATGAGCCAGACATCCTGACGTCCTGCAATCTAGTACTAGGTACATTTTTTTAGAAATCAAGAACTGAAAATAATTAACCCTAAAAACCTATAAAGCCTATATTTTTGGGCCTTGAAAAACCTGTAAAAACCTATATTTTGATTTTCAAAACCTACAAAAAAACCTATATTGAGGAAGCGGGACACTGGGAGGCCTGAACTCTATGTAATGGGTTCTTCTTAACTTCTTAACTCGGGAACTGGCCTACATTCTCGAGTGGGAGCAGTAGTGCTAGCTGCTCAATGACCTTTTCTGCAGAGGAACTGCATTGCTTTAGTTTAGGTTACCTACAAGGGACGGTGCCACTGAGTTGTATACATGCCTTAAACCATACATCAACAATCGGGTACAAATTTTCAATGTCAAGTTAATGGTAAACAATATCAAGGGTAGGATAATTATATAGAATGACCTAACCATGCTGTACATACTGTAAAAGGAGATAGCCGAGTTTCGTGAATAATTGACTCCCATCGAGTTATGTAGCATGTGCAAGCATGGTCGGTTATTTTATGTTTATTTTGTATCCAGAATTAATATAATATTACCATAAATTAGCGTACAAACCATATGGAAATAGATGTCCATACTCCACCGATGTCTCAACTTGTTCATTACAGTTAAGTATTGCACCAATTGAGAATGATTAGTAGTTACTCACCATACTAAGAGTTTTTATTGTTCACCATGATTCTAATAGCAGTTTTTCCGTTCAGCGCCGCCATGCGGTCATGTTGCATGGCAACGCGGCCATTCGGCCAAACATTGCGGTGTCCGAGTGCCCGCCTATGCATTCACACATAGGGTGTGAGTGGCGGGTATGAATACAGAGGTGTTGTTTTGTTCCAGATAACGGTGATAGAACAAGCGAGGTTACTCTACAAACTAGTCTAAACTTTAGAGTTGATAACTGTCTTGATTTGGAGAGCCAAAATTTGATTCCTATAGGTGTTTAAAGCCTGATATGCAAAACGGGTTATAACAAATACTCGGTTATAACATGGACATACAACCTCAATACACTGTCCATGTTTATAACAAAGTAGTTAACATTATACAGTCTATAGTCAAATGTAATCACCTCCTGCTATTGAAACAATATATTCAAAAGAATTAGGGCAAGACATATTCCTAAGAAATAATCCAATATATTTCTGTGTGTGTATAAATATATATATATGACCTGTTCTCACGAAATTGGAGGAACCCCTGTTTTAAGGTTCACCATGTTGTAACTCATTCAATTTTGGAGTTACTCATCCATTTCTTTTTTCATCAAGTAGATCTCATACCCGAAAGTGACTATATTTCAAATATAAGTTATGCTGAGGGTAATATAAATTGATATCAATATCATTTCGCCTATTCTAAATGATATGGCGACGTAGAGATAAAATTAAGGGGTGTTAAAATTCAAATGACTCTCATGAGATAACCAAATGAGATATCTTTTAGCAAATTCTTCCTGATATGGCAAAATATGTACACTTTAAGATAATACTCAATAAAAGTGTATGAAAGGTATTTGAAAAAAGGGTATAAAAAACAGGGGTTCCTCCCGTTTCGTGAGAACGGGTCATATATATATATATACAATATCTATATATATCTATATGTATACATATGTATATATAGATAAATAAATATTTAGATATATACGTCCTATGATATGATAATTGTTTTAGTTATTCCAGAGAGGAGGAAAAGCCTAAAGTGGCCAGGCCCAAACCAGTGTATCTCTGCTACCTGTGTACATTGTTTCTATATTATCTTATAGTATCTCAAGTATCATTGAGGAGATACACACGTTTGACCCACCAAATTAAAGCTGAAATACCATAGAGTATGATAGAATCGCTTTTAGTTCTCTAGAAGTAATCTAAACAGGTATTATAAACATATTACGCTCATACACTCAGTGCTCCAATGCTAAAGAATACGTTGTAAGGGGTATGCTTGGCTGCATGCATTACGTAACCTAGTAGATAAGGCGCGCCACCAGCCTGCGGAAAAAGGCCTATTGTATGAATTTTCCAAATAATCCATGGTCATGGAGAGCTAAAGTATAAGTGTGCATCTGTGTAATAAGTTTAATTACCATGACCAACTTCCAGAAGTAGCTGCTAAGTTTGGAAAAAAGGCAAGTTTGTGACGAAAGCCCTCTCATAGCTTCTTATACATGTTTATACACCATACCTTTGAGCAACAGGATACTATGCCAAAGCACAACTAACTCATTTAATGGTTGGAGGACCAGAAATGGAAGGGTAGTTCATGAGTTTGAAGAAGTTGTTTATGACATCAAACAGAAAGTTGAAATAAAATACCAGAAACAAGGAAAGTTCTTTGCAGGCAACATTTGTAAGACTCTGTCAAGCAATTTCTGATCTAGGTAGTCCCATTTCCTGATCAGAGCACTTAATTCTTGTCCTGGATATTAGAGCTATTATAGGGGAAGATGTTGTATCTGCAGCATAAGTCGTTACAAGTATGTGTTTGTCCAAAAGTTTGTCCAAAATAGATGGAAAAAAAACAACCCAATGCAAGAAAGTTTTGTTTGATTGTCCAATTGTATACAGGAAATCAAATAATAAAAAGCTAGTCAGATCGCTACAGAAGTAATACTATCTTTTCTCTAGGCTTATAATATTTCTTGCCAAGTTTGTAATGGTGGTGAATTCTATTGTGATGAAAATGAGTGCTATCGTCCATCACTCCAAATTTAGAGAGCTGTGCACACAAACAAAATTAGATATTGGTCTATATCTAGACAAAATGGGACAACAACTCAAGAGTGATCTTCCAGAAGTTTATTATTTCGGTTTGACCTATAGGTCAAGACCGAAATATATTAGGGAAGACGGGGAACAGTTTTTGCGGCTTACATTATAATACATTAAAGTAATGTATTCTGAATAATTAGAGTCTCGATACCGTCAATACCGGTCCGCACCCAGCGACAGTAGTGTATTTTTATATATTGTATAGGCACCTGTTGCGGTTCAGTGTATTTATATATATTGCAACAGGCTTCCACCTCCCTCCCTCCTCCCGCGGGTGAGTTCGATCTGTATATTTATGTTACGTTGAGCCTCTGACTATGTCTTATATGCTGGTGACCTATTTGACCTGATTCCCTCGAACACGTCTGGTCTCGGCACCCGTTCCGGTTCAATGGATACAGGTCAGATGTGGTCAGCACCCGGCGACAGTAGTGTATTTATATATATTGCGCACCCGTTGCGGTTCAATGAATACCTACTAGTGGGTGGGACCCGCTCTGGTCATATGTGGTCCGCACCCGTCGACAGTAGTGTATTTTTATATATTGCAACAGGCTTCCACCTCTCTCCCTCCCTCCTTCCCTCCCTCCCTCCCTCCCTCCCTCGCTCGCTCGTAGGTATTCATTGAACCCAAACGGGTGCCGATAGCAGACATGGAGTGCGTTCAATCTGTATATTTATGATACGTTGAGCCTCTGACTATGTTTTGTTTGCTGGTGGCCTATTTGACCTGATTCCCTCGAACTTGTCTGGTATTGGCACCCGTTGCGGTTCAATGAATACCTACTAGCGGGTGGGACTTGCTCTGGTCAGATGTGGTCCGCACCCGGCGACAGTAGTGTATTTATATATATTGCAACAGGCTTCCACCTCCCTCCCTCCCTCCCTCCCTCCCTCCCTCCCTCCCTCCCTCCCTCCCTCCCTCCCTCCCTAGCGGGTGTGTCCCGCGGGCGCCGATACCAGACGCCTTGGATGGAATCAGGGGCCTGTTTAATAATCTTTTTTATTTCTTAAAACATGTATACATTACTTGTTGAAACCGAAATCAAGGCAATGCCATGCCAACTTATAATCCTTGTGTATCATGTTTCAAGGTGCTGCTGTGGGCCATGTATATGTTAAAGTGTTGTGATACAGGACACTGGCTGGACATGCTGAAAAAGTATTCCTGCTTTAAATCAGAGCACCAATAGTAGACATTATCTGGGACAAGTTGAAATTTTGTTTTTGTTTTTATTTCACATTTGATCATTACAATCGTTCTTCCAAGCGAAACATAAAGTTCGGTGTACAATGTAACAAATTTACATAGTGATGAACAGATATTTGATCCTTTCGTCCTTTTACTCTCATATTTTGACTTTTTGAATACCTTGTATATCAATCAACCTTAAAATGTGTTACTCATGGTAGTGTCCAAATTAGTAACCCGAGATCAAACATCATAGGTGTAAATTTTGACTGAACAGGATGATTAGTGCTACAGGACTATATGTCACACAACCCCATTACCCCAATTATACTATATATAAGAACTCCATTATCTGCCTTTTTGGTTATGTATTACATCAATTCTTTATAAGCAAGGCATGACCTACTTTTTTAAACATTTTCTTTGACCCTGTATTTTGTAAGCCCGCTGATAACTCGTTCCATATTTTCAGACCTGTATACATCGGAGATTTCCTAAATTTCTCCTTTCTGGGAAAAGGGATAAATAGGTTGTCTTTTCCCACATTTCTTGTCACTCTACGATTTTCATTTCCCATATTTTCTTTGTCTAATTCTGATAAACGATTAAGACTCCGAATTATGCCCAGTATCAATATGTATCTCCTTATATCCAGATGTATAATTTTACATCTATCCAACAGTTCCTCAGTTCTTCTAATAGGTCTTTCATTCCTGAATGCATCTCTGCCCACTACTGTTCGTAGTACCTTATAGATACAACGATTTAAGTTAGTTCTCACCTTTTCCGTAGAGCTCGTAACTAAGAAAAAGCAACGATCCCTAATTTTCTTAAACATGTACCACTTATCACTTATTGCTTTTATCAATTTATTACTATGTTTTTCAAAATTTAAATTGCTATCGATTATCGCAGCTAAATAATTCATATCATCACTAACAATAATCTCTTCTCCAGCTAAATATATCTTATTTCGATTTCTTATATGAATCTTTCGCTTACAACTGTGATAAACCAATCTGGTTTTCTTAACATTTATAGTGAGCCTGTTTGCTCTATACCAGTTATGTATTTCGTTACAAATATTTTGAGTGTTACGCTCGACAATGTCAAGGTACCTTTCACTTGTTACAACCACGAGATCATCCGCATACATCAGACAGCCTTACAGCATCTGCTAGACTGGGAAGATAGAAAAGCTTAAGAAGCTGAGCAAAAAAAACCCACTAGAATACCCCCTAAATAGAAGGAATTTTTAAAGAGTAATGAAAATGAGGAGGAGCTCTACATGTTCCCATCAAATGAGGCTGCAGCTATTGTAGACCAACAGGTAAGTGAGACAATATCAGCAGAAGTGAAAAAAATGATTCCAATATTAATCAGGGATGCCAGTTAGGGGTCAGAAAAAAGTGGAAAACTTTTGCAATAGCAATATAGGGCCAACATATCATTTATATATACACCAAAATCCCAGAAATGTATAATACATAAGTAATAATGTCTTGGATGGACATCTAAGCCTAATAATCAAAGTTTTTAAAATTGTCCCTACTGTTCTCTACTACAGCTTAGCCTTTCTTTTCTTTTTTTATTTGGTTTATTAGGCTCTCTCTCCAATACAGATGTTTTTCTGAGCTTACTCAAAACAGTGTTTTCGTTGTCATATCAAAATGTCATCAACAATATTATATGCTTAAAGGAGTAGGTGTGGGATGTGGGGGAAGGGGGGGGGGGGGTCGCCTCACCCTCTCCCCTCTGAACAACAAAAAAAGGCTGACTATATATCAACATGATACAATTATGAAGAGCTGCTGGAATTAAAAAAAGGAAAAAAAACCCAGACGTTTCAGATGTGGTCTTTGGGCTTGACTCTAAGTTACTAACAGAAGTGACATCTTACTATTCCCCAATCGGCCACCATTGACACTGTGTCGATTTTTTCGGTTTTAATCCAGTATCTCTCCTTTTCATTACTAAATACTTCATATATCCACATTCCTAAATAATTGGCGAAATGGCTGACTTTGTTTTATGTCTCTAGGCCTATTCTAAGCTCAGATACATCATTTAGATTTGGGATGACAAATGGGCGATAGTAGGGGCAATACATAGAACAGATTGGTAAAAGTGTCACAAACTACTGACCAACACTTAAATACTATGCCTCTGATTATAATATTCACATTTGTACATGTCAGTAGATATTTATCTGCCATTTCGCCAATTAGAAGGCAACTAAGACCAGCTTACAACATGGGATATGGCTGGGGCAGTCTCTACTAAATATTCCTGAGCTTCCAGAACATGTTGACTGGAGCTGAAAGACAGATGCATCTCAAAAGTGGATTCTTGTGTGGACAGCACTACCTAAACCTTGTGGAAGGGCATGCATGATATGCACAGCATTCTGTAAATGCCATTGAAACTATGAATGCCAATGAAGTAGAGGTGCCTCAGATTATTTCAAATCATATTTCTTTTGGGTCATCGATGACTATCATATACTGAGTACCTATCATCTCCAAAGATACTGGTTATACATAATGTCCATGTTCCATTCAATGGAATGACATAAACAATCATACTATTAGAAATATGATGAAAATATTTACAGCCTTCATTATCGTGAGCAACTAATTCAATCACATGTTATACCTTTATATCTCAGCAACTGTTAATCATACTCTATTTCTATTATTGTATTGGACTCTCAGAAACTCTAGTATAAAGGTGTCACACTTGAAGTTGTGATAAAAGCAGCTGAGTCTTTACTGCACATAGGTTTTCAGACTGATTTTGGCAGCCATTTGGGATTTCAAAATGTAAGATCAATATGAAATACATTAGGTGGCAGCACCATAACCAGGTCAAATTGTCTAAAAGCCCTAAACCCTCTGTTGAGCAGAAGCTGCCCATAGAATTGATCATCATGTCATGTAGCTAAATTCAATCCTTAAGACACCCTCCTAACTCATCAAATATTGATTATACATGAATTCCGATTATTTCATTGGATTTGTGACCCCAAAAAACCTTAAACTAATGGTGTCACACTAAAAGATATAATGAAGAATAGCTGAGTTGCTATTTCACATAGGTTTCAGGGCTGATTCTGGCAGTCTTTCTGGATTTCAAGATGGCTGACAGATAATAAATGCCTCAAAGTGATAGATTAGTGTTTTCTGTTTGCTTGACTATAAATTGATATTATATGTGATGAATATTTCACTGTCCATTCAAAGAAAAAAAACGGCTACTATTCATGTTAGAGGGCCTTGGTGGCCAAATAATATATAACAAAGTGTACAGAATAATTCTCAATAACATACAATCACATTCACTTCTTTGGAGTTCATATGCTATAAGTCCTCTTGGTTGAAGCTGTACTCACAGTCTATCAATCTCCCTGATACTCCTTTCAGTGAATGTCCAATGTCTCCTTAACTTGTGATAGTGATGATCCATGAGCTTTGGGATATGGTGGTAGCAGTCTGCACCGTTTTGGGGGTGTTATTAATGACCCTTTAGTAGTTGTTTAGGTAGCTAGCTCATTATCTTAACTTCCTCTGTCTTCCTCCATCTGTAGACTAATTTAGGGGGTAGAACAACTTGCTTAGCAGAGTCATCGAGACACGATGACCTCACATCTCGATGACCTGAGAGGAGGAAAGGCGAACACTGCAAGTCAAGTTAATCACTTTAATCTCCTGAGAGCAATCTGTGTTATACAATTACAGGCAGTATTATCCAATGCGATGTTATAGTCTAGTCGACTATGTTGTACCGACCGTATAATAAACTTTTAGCTTAATGTTCATAAATGTTCTGTTTCCTTCAGTCTTTCCTAAAGCATATCGTTCTTACAGTTGTTCGCTTCAGTTCCTGTTTGCTGAATAGAGTAGTGCTCCTGGATTGGATGTTAAAGTCTCAGTCCACGCATTCTGTGTTCTCTCCACGGAGAGCCAGTTACTCACACGTCGGTCTGTAGGTAACTCACAGCACCGAGAGTCCACACATTGAATGTCTATAGTAGGCGACTTCACTCCTCACAGGATGAAGCCTCCGGGGCCTAACCTTACTCCAGCGGGAGCAAGTCTTTTGCTCAGCTAGCTCTTACTCCTGTACCTCAGTGCTGCCTCTGGCAGCTGCAGCGAAGGTGTACTCCTCCACTGCTTACATCACCTTGTCACGTGACCAGTCATACCCTTATACAGACTGGCGCTCTAGAAACTTCCCTCTGTTTTACATTCTGCTACCAACATTCTGTGTTTCCACCATCTCTATACAATGTTAATTGTTAAGACTCTATACGATGTTAGTTATAAAAACTACACAGGATAACACAATTTCGGACAAGTGCGTAGTGAAAATAATAAAATCCTCCTCGCTGTAGTAGTGGTAATGCTCAGGTAATGCTCAGTGCTGCTGTGTTTCCTCCTTGCCTGTGTTTCCTCCTTGCCTGTCAATCTCATTTAATATTGGCTGTCTTGATCATAAATCCTATCAACCATTTACAAATTGTTCTTATGAATCCATCCTGCATTTTGCTTTTCTGTATGTTTTAACTTTTTATCTTTTCACAGAGTCCACAGCCAGACACCCAAAATTGCAGTTAGCACCACGTTCCAAAGCAGCAGAAACCAGCAACGATCACCATATTCAGAATGAAAGTATATTTGGCACGGGAAGACCTCGGGGAAAGAGGGATGGTGGTGAAGCTGCAGAAACCAGCAATGACCATATTCCAAATGACAGTAGATTTGGCACGGGAAGACTTCGGGGAGAGAGGGATGGTGGTGAAGCTGCAGAAACCAGCAATGACCATATTCCAAATGAGAGTAGATTTGGCACGGTAAGACTTCGGGGAGAGAGGGATGGTGGTGAAGCTGCAGAAACCGGCAATGACCATATTCCAAATGAGAGTAGATTTGGCACAGGAAGACATCGGGGAGAGAGGGATGGTGCTGCAGCTGCAGAAACTGGCAATCACCATATTCAAAATAAGAGTATGTCTGGCATGGGAAGGCCTCAGCAAGAGAGAGCCAATGCCAGGGCCTCAGAAACCAGCAGCAACCGCTGTATTCAAAATGAGAGTATGTTTTACCCTGGAAGGCCTTGGAAAGATAAAGATCGTGCCACAGCCAGACGTCCAAAATTGCAGTTAGCACCACGTTCCAAAGCAGCAGACGCCACCAACAATCACCATGTTCGGAATGAAAGTATATTTGGCACGGGAAGGCCTCGGGAAGAGAGAGCTAGTGCCAAAGGCCTAGAAACCAGAAGCAATTACCATATTCAAAATAAAAGTATATATGGTACTGGAAGGCCACAGGAAGAGAGAGATGGGGCTGAAGCTGTGGAAACCAGCAGCGATCGCCATATCAAAAATGAGAGTATTTCTGCCACTGGAAGGCCTTGTGAAGAGAGTGCAGTCAAGAAAAATTTGGCCTAGTCCTAGAAATAGCTTTAGTGATGATAAGTGACTAAAGTCGAATTCTCACCAGATACAATCCAGTTAAAAATGTCTATTGAGTGATGTGGAATCAATGTACAGTATATTGGAACTCCTGGAAAGATTCCGTAGATGTGCGGGTCTCAGTATTATCTATGATAAAACCCCTTTATTAAAAATGGGTCTCCATATGGACAAGTCAGTCAATCTACCTGTCAGGGAGAAAAAAATGATAAAGATACTAGGTTTGCAATTTTGTAACTCATGGACTGAGAGCAGTTGTTATGAACATAACTTTCCGGATAGGTTACATAAGTGTTCTCATATATGTAAAGACAGTTACTGGAGAACTCGACCCTTAGTTTACTGGAGAACTCGACCCGTTTTGGAGAATTCGGTTGGAGAACTCGACCCGTTTCAGATACTTATGATTAAGACATTTTCATATAGAATGAAAGGTCCGACTAGTTAGGGATAGGGTTAAGGATAGGTTGAGGTTAGGGATATGGTTAGGGTTAGGGATAGGGTTAGGGAAAAGGGTTAGGGTTAGGGATAGGGATAGGGTTGGGGTTAAGTTAGGGAAAAGGTTAGGGTTAGGGAGTTCGTTACGGGTTGAGTTCTCCAGTATTCGTAAAGACGAGCGCCTGTTAATCAAAGGTAAAGTGACACTGATGAACATCCTCATAATTCCAATTTTGCTGTATGTAATTTCCAATATCTACACTCCATCAAGAGTATTTTTTGGAGTTCAGAAAACCCATTGGTAATTTCATATGGAACAGCCAAGTTACCAAAATAGCTTATCATGTGGAAATATGGAAGGAAATTAAAGTACCTTGTACCTTCCTACATCTTTTTCAATTATATTTTCCCGCACCTTGGCTGAGGAAAATGCCTTTTGGAGGGGTTTATCCAAATATCACCGATTTGCAGAAATGACACTACTAGCAACATCACCAGCAATGATAAAAATAAGCATGCATATATATATATACAGTAATTAATGCACACAGAACTAAAGTGAATAGTGAAAAGTATTGGTGCAGAAGGTATGGCATAAGTCAAGTAGATGGCACAACCTTGCTTACTATTTACTCTGACATTTATAGACTCACAAGAGAAACTAAATTACAATCATTTCTATACAGACTTGTAAATTGTTTTATTCTAATGAACTTATATCTGTGGAGGAAGATGTATAGTAAAATGGGTTGATGAGGTTACCAATTTCCATCCATTGTGGGAATTAGATATGCATATTAGGGGTGCAAATATCTAAGGAGAGACCAAGTGGTCTAAAGTACTCTCAGACAATCCAATACTGTGATATGTCCTCGACTCACCCATGCTACCCAAAATAGGTAGGACTGTTCATCTTGTTTTGTGAAAAATAAAACTGTGTATTAGCTTTATATTGTAATTGTCTGCTACTTTGTTATGCATGTCAAACAATATTCTAATATGTCCTTGTTCCACCCATGCTACTCTAAGTAGTAGAACTGTTCCATGTTTTTGAGATATTGTGCACTATGTATTAGAGTCATATTCAAATATCGCGTTGGTGTGTTATGTATGCCCTGCTCAGTTTATACAGTTGTTTAGAAATTTTAAGATGAATAACAAAGATGAAAAAAGCTGTAGTTAACACTGCACTTTAATGCAAATAAGGATCGCTGTAGTTCCAGATGTTGCTACATCCCATGGAAATATCAAAGTATACTAAATGGTCAATAAACTGGTTTAACACAAAAGCAGTAAACGGTCAAGGTGTTAGTTGGTGGATAAAGTGTGGGATGGCTGGACAAAGGATGGAAAGGGAATTTAATCTCTTCTAAGCTGTCTAAAGGGTGAGTTGTGTACGTAATACCAAGCGTGTAAATAATACCAAGCATGCCTTTGATATAAGTACTGAAGAACTGTTAGAAATGAGTAAAATCAGGCCTCTTTATATACGTACAGCAACTCATGTCGTCACGTTAATGAAATGGAGTAGAAATAAAAGTAATATTATCCAGTATGAAAACGTTAGAACCAGGATGAATAATAAAATTGTGATCAAAACGAAACAACCCAAAGGGGAGAAATACCGCAATAGCCCACTTTATTAAGGGATGTTAATTTGAAACCTGCTTCCACTAAATCACCAGAAGGAAGACGATAAGGATAAATTTAAACTATGAGTCAAAAAATATATTGTTTAGGAGGATATTGCAGCTAAGATAAGGCGATAGAAGAATGGAGTCATATGACCAATTATTCCCAGAAACAGCTAGATACCAGGCTATTGAGATTTAAGAAAGATCTGTTTCCAGCTTCAAATGAGTGGTATAACACTATCACAACGAAGTTGTCTATGTGTAATGTATGTTTTGTTTCATGTGCTGTAATGTTCTATGTCCCCAGTTCTATACTGTTTCTGTATTTGTATTTTGTATCAGCACTTTCTGGTTATAGTTACAAAAGAAGTAACTTACCGACGAAGATTAAAAAAAACTCTGAACTCTTGACACCATAAAATTAGAGTGGGGAAGTGGTAAAGAGCACTGGACTTGTAATCCCAAGGTTGTCTGACTTTGTTGATTTCAGTCCCACTGCAGCCACTTTTCTCCTTCACTCCCAGCAGTGGTAGATTTACTGCTATATCAAAGACCAATCCCTCTCATACCATGTCTATGTGGTGTGGGAAGTAAAAGAACTCTCACCTCGGTAAATATGTAGGGGTGGGATTTCTATCCAAATTCATCACATAGATTCGATCACTACCCTTGTGGTGTAAAAGAACCTTGAGAAAGTCTGGTGACAACCTGCAATGGTTAACTGGACGTTATATCAAACCAACAAACTAGGGCTGAGTCATATGACCGGCCAAGTCCATTCCAAGGACAATGAACTCAACAGGGATAACATTGGCTATTGCGCTTGTCCTGTTTTCCTCCAGTAGGCACTGTTGCCGTTGGATTGACTTGTATGTGGAAGAACGCTTAGTCTAAGAGTGAATGTACATTGTCTCTACTTGAATAAAAAACAACAAAAAAACAACCCAACTTGGCTTCACCTTGTGAGATTACTATGCACCATGAACTCGTTGTGTACTTTGCAGTTTTACAAATGTCCATGAAGTTCCTTCACCATAAACTTGTATACCACTTGATGCCGGCATAAGACAGATCTAAATGAATATATAAATATAATCTGATGCCAAAGGTAGACGGATATATATCTGTTTGACAATTTAACCAAGTATTTTGATCGACGAAGACGGTCTTCAAATGGCAAAATTGTATGATCTAGTCTAGAGATGATATACCCCATACATTGTACCCATTGAGATCAAAGGGTAGAGTGAGGCACAATTAGTCCTGCCCCACATCTGAGAAAGGACCTACTGCCATCGATGGGGCACTAATATCAGATTAATGAAGTCTGAGATCAAAATATTGACAAGTGGCTTAATATAACTGGGTTTCTTCTAAGGTAAAACAAGAAAGCCTTATAAAAAAGGCCACATCAGTTTAGCTTCTCCTGTTCTTTTACCCTATTCCTATGGGGGGTGGGGGGGGGGGGGGGGGGGTCCGACTATGATACCTGAAATTTTCAACACAATCGGATTATCCATTCTGGTATCAAAACATTGTGATTCCATGATGATATTTAAAAAAAGGGGTCTTGGACAACACGCCTATTAGAAGATGTATCTATATAAGAAATAATAATCATAATGAAATAAAAGATATCCCTGTATATAAAGAAGTATTCCTACCACTAATAAATACCCAGTTTTTTTTCTAAATAAAAAAATATACTTTTTGTGGTTCAAAAACCTAAAAGGTGTTGTCCGACACCCCAGGGTGTAGGACAACATTCTCTGGTGAAGCAGTCTCCGTATCTAGAGAGGGCGCTGGGTACGCCGTACTACGTCATCAGACACGCTGAATTCGCCGTACTACGTCATTAGATGTGCTGAGTACGCCGTACTACGTCATCAGACGCTGACATAAATCATGATATTGTTTCCTATCAATAATTGAGTGGATTGCTTTGTAAAATGTAGTTTACTATCATTTCATCAAAAATATAAAGGATTATAATTAATGATATTATTCTATTCATTGTTATGAATGATTCATTGTTATTAATAAATGTGTTGTCCAACACCCCTGTGTTGTCCGACACCATTGTGCTGTCCAACACACCAATATGGTTCAGAGCTTTTGTTTTTAATATATGATAAAGGTATTTTGAGTAAAATATAACATATGTCACCATATAATATTAGTTTTTTTGTTTTTAATTATAAGCATTTATAACGTTTCTTGAAATCTCAAATACTTTAGGGGTTTGGACAACATGCAGTATTATACACAATTACAAAAAGATTCAAATGTAAACCATTCATCTGATTTTGTTGGAATAAAGTTTTTCTGAAAGGTACTTAGAGAGTGACTAATATAAAATCTAAAAAGAAGTATTATTATATACCTATGCACTAAGTCACACACCTTACTGTACGCTACTGGGGGGTTCCTACGTAACGTACATATTGCGCGATAAGCCGTGTAGCATCATACTTACATACAGATTGCGTGCTTTGAACCTTAGTATGGCGTGCTTTGAACCATACTACGGCGTGCTTTGACGATACTACGGTGTGCTTTGAAGACAACAGAAATCTGGGCACAAGAATTGCAAATGGCGGATACCTTCACTTTGCGTATTCCGATGCGTATAACATGCGCAACGTAATGAATTATCACGAGTATCGACCAAATATCGAGGCAACTAACGTGTAGAATTCACCTGACACCGTTTAAATTGCTTAAATCTGCGTACTTGAACGAAACTCCAATGTAAGGGGAATTATTAGTGTTCAAACATAAGCATATATCATTCGTGCTGATCCATTTCTCCGCAGTTCACCTCACATATCTTCAGTTTCAATAAAATTGTCTTTCCAATTCCCATAAACATTCATGAACAAGCGATATGGTATGATTAAATCAGTTTTATTGCTCCTCAGACACACCTCCCACTGGCGCCAGGCCCTGCACTGGCGCCAAGGAAACCGCAGCCATTGAGTCACTCACATTGGTTGCCTAGCAACACGCACGCGTCCTTGACCCTGACCTTCCTAGAACTAGGCATCGGGGGCGGGGTCGAAATCTGTGCTAAAAACAGAGAGCGGTGGAGGTAGGGAGAGGGAGCGACAGACAGACATGCAGAGAACTGACGCTGCGGAGAGAAGATGGCGACTTTGTGAAACAGCTGTGATAGGAAAGTCGTCTGCTGGTTGTGTACGTCACGTAGAGAAACCATGATGGGAGTGACAGGGAGGACGGTTAGAGGGTGAGAGGGCGGCGGAGGGTTGGTGGGATACCCGCTGACGTGTAGACGTGTGACTGGTTACCTCAGTGTACGTACAGAAAGGGGAAGACACACCGCCGGACGACGAGCAGTTTAAAAAAACACCTCCATCTGCGAGACACACGGGATCGTCACACCACAACATGCAGTCTCCTGCAGCTCCGACCAGAGCGGCTATTTTTAACCAGACTCCATGAATTCTAAGCCGGGTGTTACACCTCCAGGATCACTGTGTGTGAAGAGGGTACCGTCTAGATTCACGAGGAGATGCATGTGAATGTGTGTACGGATGAAGGTCTCCATGAGGAATACCCAGAAATGTAGGTGTTTGGATGGCGTATGATCACGATCTAGGGATCATTGCGCTGGATGCTGTGGTTATTTCACTGTCCAATATGTCTGTACAAATACATGTAGTTCTATCAATATCAAATATCAATCGAACTATTCGTACAGACATGCTAAGTTACACGCAGATTTTAGAGGCAATTGGCAATATTTCATTTCTATTCGAATGAACAAGCTTTTGGTTGAGATTCTACCAAGGCCAGTAATCATGGTGCTCACTATTGGCTTTCAGTGTTTAGTAAGCAATATCTTTTAATGTAAGTATGCTTACAAGGTACAGTTCGAAAGGGGGACATAATGTGGCTCAATGGAAAATGTTCCGTGTTCATTTGTCTTGGAAATATTCGCCTCGTTCTTCGAACTCGATCAACCTTACTAACCAAAACAACAAGGAACAGATGTAATTCAGACACTCCCTACATCACCTTATAAATTATTACATGGGAATCATTGATAACACCATTTTACAACAAGCCACTGGTATCGAGTTTGTTTGTTTTGGTAGTTTAACGTCCAATTTGTTCAATTAGACTTTGGTATTGAGTGCACGAACTATTGATTCGTGCACAGCGTGCACGAATGAAATCCATACAGCTGATGAATAGGCGTGAGACATTCGTGCGTATGTATATTATAAGCTATATTACTGGTGTCTTACATTTTTTGCAATTACTAGGTAAAAATATGAACCAACATTTTGGTTAGTTTCTGAGACGTAGCATTCCCTCAGCTGGTCTAGTATCAGGTACCAACAATTCTTTTTCACTTCCCAGGGGACATCTACTTTCTTTTAACTATATCATGCTGCGAAAATTGTGCCTCCACTACTCTGAGTAATGAAAACTCCCTACGGACAGTTGCCCATCACAAGTAACTCTCACCATTAGCCGTCTGAGTAACAGCAGCCATTATGTTGACTCATTGGTAGTAACTGCAACAATAATGCTAAATCATTTGTGGTAATTAGCGCCATTATGCTTACTCTTATTGGCAGTAACTGCAACAATTAGGCTGCCTCTCATTGGTACTGACTGCAGCCATTATGCTGACTCTCATTGGTAGGAACTGCAGCCATTATGCTGACTCTCATTGGTAGGTAGGAACTGCAGCCATTATGCTGACTCTCATTGGTACTGACTGCAGCCATTATGCTGACTCTCATTGGTACTGACTGCAGCCATTATGCTAACTTTCATTGCTGGTTGGTACAGGTATTATGCTGACTCTCATTTGTAGTAAGTATAAGTATCATGTCGACTCATTGGTATGAACTGCATTCATTATGCTGAGTCTCATTGTTCATAGCTGTAGGTATTATTCTCTCATTGGTAGTAAATGCAGGTATTAGGCTGACTAAGTGTTGCTAACTGCAGGCATTATACTCACTCTCATTGTTGGTAGCTGCATTCATTATACTGACTCTCATGGGTAGTAACGGCAGGCATTATACTGTCTCTCATTGGCAGGGCATAAAGGAATAATGGTGACCTTGCTTGGTAGTGTTTGTCGGCTTTGTGGTAAAGGAAATATTTTCGTCTCACGCGTCAGTGTGTGCTGGTTTATCTTTAATTTGGTCTAATATATCTTTTATTCCCTTCCAGGTGGTGCCCTATTACGGTCAATCTGTGAAGAGCTACAAGATGCGATGTGGTCCCACCACACATAACCAAACCTAGATAACGCTGAACCATCACAGATACGCCACCATGAAGCAGCTGGTCTTCTCCTCGGCCGTGTTCCTCCTGTTACTGGGCAGAGGCTTGCTGGAAGAGGACAAGAAGTCATCCAGTAAAGACTTCATCTCCTCGGCACAACTTCTTCAGTTCGATGATGCATCTCACCGGGTGGTGCTGAACGGAGCCCTGCTGGATGAGATATCGGCTCTCCAGGGTCCGCTCCACGTGGTGACCGCCATCGGCGATGCGCGCATCGGCAAGTCGACGGCGCTGAACGTAATGACAGCCATGCTAACGACCAGGGACAAGAAGGGCCGCGTACACTCCGTGCCTCCAGTGTTTAGTGTGTGTGAGAGCCTGGAGACGTGTACTAAAGGCGTGTGGGTGCATACACTACCGCTCCCTGGTGGCGGCCACATGGTTGTGCTCGACGTGGAGGGCACGGATCTCGGCGGGGATCTCGTCACCACACAGTTCAGTCTCCTTACGTCGTATTTATCATCAGATGTGCTCATTTTCCTCAAGGAGTCCGTGCCCAGGAGGGCCACGATATTCCTGCACGAGCTTGCCAGGCTTAAGGAGAGGCTCAAGTCGCACACGAGTCCGGCCGAGACGAGTCAGATGTTGTACGTGACGATACGCGACCCGCTGAAACCCCCAGAGGACATGTCGCTCAGGAGCTACGTCTCTAAAGCACTCACAAATCCCACCTACTGTACAGACGCTCCTGAAGAATGCAAACTTCTGGAGAGGCATTTCCCTCTCCCTAAAGTGAACGTATATTCCTTGCCCTACGTGAGCCGACGCCATCAGAAGTCTCTAGACTGGACACTAAAGGATAAGAGCTATATTCGCACGTTATCGTCGCTCACGTTTGATCTGAAGTCAGCCATCGATGCCAACACAGATGCAACGGCCCATGGCCAAGTATTTTCCGGAATAGTTAAGACTTTTATGCGGACTTTACAGCCTAGTAAGGTGTCCACCCCACAGGGTGGCTTGAAGGATGCGTGTGAGGCTGGGGATGTGGGTTGTCAGGAGAATGGCCAGCTGCAAGATGAGGCGGCACAGTCAAACGAACAGACGATCAGCGTCACCATCGACCGGAAACTGCCTCAATTCGGGGACGCCGATGAGAACGCGGCAGTTTCCGGTAGGGAGCAGACGCCGGCCGCGCAGACGGGACCAGAGAAGGTCGGCGCTATTGACATTGAGAAAATCATCAAGTCTCCCTTCGAGACAATGGGTCCGGGCGTCTATAGTTTCGTGATGGAGAACTTGAACCGACTGCGACCAGGAACACCAGACAAGCAGCCCGAGCCGGAGTTACGGCACGAGAGAGAGGAGGAGGATAACGATGATGAGTGTAGCGCTGGTGATGGCTGCCATAAAAAATCTAAGAGAGATCCAGTTTCCAAGTGGGCGAAGGCAGTGAGGGACTTTATTGATGACATTGCTGATGCCTTGGATGATTTCTTTGGAAGTGTGATGTATGAGTGACATTTTCTATGGTGTTTGTTAAAATATCAATTGGAAACTAAAATTCTATGTTAGATCCGATAGAAGCCAAAATGTGTTGCCGTAATTCAGACATCAACAATTTTATAAAGGTTCTATTCCACCAGATAGGCCGGATTTCAACTTCACCAGGCATCTTCCAAACATGCTCATAGAGTGGCCCAATTAATGCTGGCGCCTGTATGGCAGCTGTAAGGGTGCAACTTGCGGCTGACAGGCAAAACCTATTTTATCAGCTTTTAGGTGTTGGCCGTAAAGCGACTGTATAGCCACCTGCGGTGACCAATAGCCTGCTCCACTACACAGGTTTTATATATAGATCTGCCTGACAGGTGCTGACAGTGACCAGATGAAGGGCAGATGAACCCAGTTATGTTCATGGCCAATCCTCTCTTTCTTTTGCATCGTGCTTGGGTGGACCCAGGGACGCAAGTTTGCTCACAAATGACTGAATTCCATGATGTCCTACACACTCGCAGCATGGCAATGTCAGGGTGGCGTTTCCTGAACAGATTCATATTTTTTTTCTTCAAATAGTAAAAGTATCATAATGATCAGGAGAAATTGGAATATATTGATTCATAGGCATTGTGGCCAAATAATTGTGGCCATTGTGTTATGATTGCTTGTTTATTGAAGTATTTCAAATTTCCGTATTTTTTCCTGTCCTGACTTTCATCCCTGGGTGGACCTTCTGAGACTCGTCAACAATATATTATTCATAGGTAATCCAACCAGAATTACTATACATGGAGAGATGGTTAGTGTTCCTGAATGGAATCTGTTCTGACCCAAATATCGAGGAACATAGGGAATTCAGGTACACTCACAATGTGTCCTTATTATCATATACTTGGAATTGATTAAGACTCCATTTTACAATTCACTGTTTCGAGAATGACAGTGGTCACGTGGTAGTGAGTGCCGTATGAATATTATTTCGTCACTCAGTGACAAATGGAATCCATGCTCCTCATCAATAAAAGTGCGACATTCGCACATAGGTATATGATAATATATACAATGTACATGTGAAACTATTCCAACATAATGATCCAGTGATAGTATGTACATATGTTCTCCTCACTAAAATCTACGGCTAGCTAAGTCATCTGTTTGAGGTTCTTACAAATAAGTAAAATGGTCAACTGAATGATAACCAGTCATGATCACACTGCCTAATAAAATGTGAATATTCGGAATTATGATGGTGAGTACATATTTTATCAAAACTAATGTGGCCAACGGATTAATCAGTAATAGCCTTCCATTCTTTCTTACAAATTACATTTCAATATAACCCAGTGGAAAGATAGCTCTAGGAATACTGATTTCTAGATTGTTAGATTATAGAAAATCAGAATTTTCTGGGTTTTTTTGTTAATGAATCTAAAATAATTTTCCAAGAATATGTCAAATTCGATACCCCTATGCCTCTTATCGAGGTAACTATAACCATGAATTAAAATAATCATAAAAAATGCTAATAGTAATATAATTCCAGACAGCACTGTAAATCAAGATTTGCGTTATTTTTGTTAATGATAAAACGGAATAACTCCCGATAAATGAAACTAAGACATATGTATCATTCACATACACGGCAGGTATACATGTAGACCGTGTCTACATGTCAGTTCTTTAATACATGTATTATTCAACATGTACATTTAAAACATCGTACAATTCTCTGGAAGGCGTGAGCTTTGAATTTACGACTGATTTCAATAAGCACATTTCCTCATATGATATTTTTGTATCAAATACCATGTCGTATGAACACTATGGTTACACGAACAAAAGCGTTTCGTGAACCTAAAATTCTCACATAATCCAGTCTTAAAGGCAAGCAATACTATCCTGTGTATAGGGAATGATATGACTATCTGCTTATTAAACAGGACATATAAATTCACAGATAGATAAAACTGTTATACCTTTTATCTCCGGATAGCTCAAATCTTCAGCACAGCCACATTTAAATGATATTAAGTGAAGAATTGAATTACAAATTTCGGGGTTGAAATCTATTTCCTCTGGTAAATATAATGTGTAGCATTCACGTTTAAAATGATATGAACACGAGCGACGGTGATCAAAAGACATCGCCTGCTTCAAGGACATCTAATGGTCAGTGTGTGGACTAGTAAAGCGGGTGTTCCATTGGGCAGGCAGTGACCCCACCGGTATCAGGCGTCTGTCAAAGACACTTTTAGTGTACAAATTCACATTGGAGTTGAAAGGCTGACGTTGCATGGTAGCCATGTGGGCTAATTTTGTAGGCATTTGACAAAAACTATCTGTTCAGGTTTTATGGGACATCTCTGGTTACACCACCTAGTCAGACGTAGTGCGACTCTGTTCGTTCCTCACTAGAGCCAGACTTAATGTCATAGGCAAACTTTGAGACTGACATGATTGCTGGTAACCAGCTCAATTCAAAATTAAATTATTAAAAATGGCGGATGGTTGATTGAGGGGCTCCCGATTCAGGGATTCAAAAGAAGGATTTGATAAAGAAAAAAATAACATCTGATGCTCATATGATGTGAGAGTGAAGATTGTGATGTAAGTTATTGAATTCAACTGTTTTTCATTTCATGACACTTCCTTTGCAAACGTTATTGTGTGAACCAGTTTGGTTCGCAAAGAATTTCAAAGTTTGCCTATGTCCGTAAGTACAACGTCTGTGGGGAGTGAAAACGGACACAGCGTTTTATCTCACCCCTGGTACAAGTTTAGCCATAGGAATAACGTTAGAAAAAAATACTCAACGATCACCCCCGTAAAGTGACGATACTACGCCATGGTCGTGGAGTAGTGAATACGAGATGACGTCATAGGCGATTGACCAATCAGGGGCCAGGATTTCAGAGAAAAGACAAGACAAAACAAGAGATTTAAACGTCCCTAACAGTAAAAGGGGGGAGATAAATCCAGAACCACACTCGAATCGTATAAATAAACAATGCTCGACTCGTTTGGATGGGCCATAATCGTCACTCGGCTTCGCCTCGATGACGATTATGGCCCATCCAAACTCGTGGAGTATTGTGTATTTCTACGATTCTCGATGCAGTTCTATATAAGTATTATGTATAACTACCCTGTGGCCAGAACCGATAAGCATGTAACCTGCTCCAATTTACCGATTATTACAACCACCTTACAAAAGGCTGCCGTGTGGTTGTTGTACAGGTGCCTTGTGATGTTCGTTTTGGGATGTCCAGTTGGCCCAAAGGTTCACGCCCCTCAATGGTGAGGATAGTGTTTAATATGCTGAGACTAACTTTAAACCTATCATCAACAATAAATTTAATATAACATATTCATGTTACAATTTGCGTTTGCAAGTTCCAAAATGAAAATGGATATTGTTTTAGAGAAACTGGTTCTTCGGACATGCAATCTCAGTCCAGGTGATTTTAACAAGTTCAATAACTGCTTGGAATTCTTGAAAGATAGATCAATGAACATCTTTTGGTATAAGTACATATGTGTTATAAGTAGACCAGCCGGCTGGTGAAAGGGTATCTTGAAAATATGACGATATATTTCATAGAGAGATTTATCAGTGAAGTGTTGGGAAAAGGTGGGAACATTTACGAAACCTACTAACTTCCACTCTTCATCTATAATATGACGACAATTCACTAATCAAATATAAAACACCAGAAAACCGATGATACTGAAAATAACCGTACGACTGGCATGCCTGTACATAATATTAGCAATTGTAATTCAACTAGGCTCCTTAACATAAAACATGATAATCACTTTGTACTCTCATCAACCTCGGCGGTATATATCTCCGGTGATAAAAATAAGAGGAGGCAAATAAGTTTTGAATTCCCCGCAAATATCTACATGGAATAACCTCTACAATCTTGATTAGAAACATTCTTTGATTGTTCTCTGGATGACAGTGTTTGTACAATTCTCACAACTCGCAGTAAAATGTAATATACAATTGGTAAGCATATTACCCTTGACTGATATCATTGGCAAGTTCAGTAGCATTCAATCTATATACAATAAATCATGACGCTTAAAGGAAGGCACCTTTGCAGCTAACAATTCAGATAAAAAGTACAGAGGGGTTGTTACCATTAACAGATGTATAGATCCCAGTAATAATCATATAATTGTCCCCGTAATTAGAAACAACATTCACTGTTGATATTAAGGCACTTTTCGGGGACCATCTGTCTCTTCTTAGTTTCTGCTGCAGGTAAAAGCCTGTATGATTTATATATCCATAACAGCAGGGATGTCAGTTGGGGTCAGGGAAAAATATGTGGAAATCATTTTTTATGTGGAATTTACTGCCTCAGAGAGACTAAAAATATATGGAGAATATATCAATGTTGTATCAGAAGAAATATTCTGGAAACATTTTTCCAACCACGGACCCTAGACAGACCCATTGGAACGAAAAAATTACCAGAATATATCAATGTTGGCCATTGAATAGGACTGAGAGTATGTGGGGAGGTTCAAATCACTGTATTTTTGGAGTGAATGAGATTTCTTTCAAAAAGTGGAAAACTGCCATCCCTGTTAAAATTATTATTGCTGGAAAGGTGGCACTGTTCAAAACGGATACGCACCATGTACATAAATGATGATGTATTCTATTCCCGATGTCTGTACCATCCGCCGACTCTCCCGCAACAACTGGTTTGGCAGGTAATTTCTAGACAGGGATTTCAGAAGAGGTAGGACAAGAAGGTTTAGCCTGTGGTGCGGCCAACCTTCACCAGACGGACTCGTGCATGCTTCTAAGTAAGCCTGTGAGAGTCTAGTGGCTTAGGGAGGGAATTCCCTTCCCGGAAGCAGTATGGAGGCGCAAATGACGTCAAATGTTTATGTACAAAGGAGAAAATTAATACTTTTCTTTTTAAAGTTAAAGTTTGGTCATGAATAGGAGATGTATCACTAGTCATAGTGGAGCATGTATGTTAACCCTTTAAGGAAGAATCACCCGGCCTCAAGGCATCATTTCTCTTAAGTATATGAAATTGTTTTTGAAAAGAAAATAATTTATCAATATGCATGAAATCTTCAGAAAATGTAGGTATAACATCAAAATCAATATAAGTAAGCTAGAATAAGTGAAATATTATTGATTACTAATAATTTCACGTGAACGAACAATGAAATTACGACTTTATCCAGAATGTGTTCGTCCTTTAGCGGTATAAACTATCACTAGCAACCGTCTTTATGGTGACAGCTCTGCCACAGATGGTCGTCCTTAAAGGGTTTAATATTACATGACTATTTAGAGAACTTAATCATTTGGAAGCTCCCACGTGCAGGATTTAAAGACCTTTACCGTTCTGTGGATTCCCAACCTTTTTCACCCGTGACAAGGCAATATCCTAAACTTATTCAACAATTAAGTAAATACTGACATTAGAGGTTATTTTCACTGATGTCAATTAATCACATTTCCAAGTAAGGATCCTCCATATATATAGTCACTACACGGAGTGCCCGTGAAACTTTGTACAAGTACATTAGCCATTAACAGTTTAAAATACAACCCACTATAAGCCACGCCTCATGGGTTGTTGTTGGTGTCTACCAGCAGGTGGCGAGGGAAGCTGAGTGGGGCACTGATAACGCAGTGAACTTCTTCCGGGTACGGAGCAAGCTCTTCCGTTTCCAGAGTCAATACATTCTGACGTCGGCAACGAAAATCCTTCTCGCCCTCGAGGAAGCTGAAGAAATACACCCAGGGTGGGTTGAGGGACGGTCGGGCCACGCCGGTGAGGCAGCCTTTGGGGGCGACGATCTTGGTCCATTCGTCCGTGGCAGGACTGTAGCACTCTACACTGTGGTTACTGCGGTCGATGACATAGATATTACCAATGGCGGACATCATGACGTGTCCGGCATGGGGGAGCAGCATGGATGCCTTCTGTTCCCAGCTGTCCGTCTCCGGGCTGTAGCACCAGAAGGAGGTGGCCGTCTCGTTCACTGTCCGGCCCCCCGACACGTACACCCGACCCTCGTGCACGCACCCGGCCGCCGACTTGCGCGCGGCCGGCAGTGGCGCGATCGACGTCCACTCGTTCTGGTCTATAGAGTAGACCTCACATTTGTCTGTGGGTGGATGGTCGAGGCTCAGGTCCACCGGGCTGCCCCCACCGAAGGCGTACAGTTTCTGGTTCAGGCCGACGAGTGGGAAAGACTGGCGGCGGGTTGTCATGCGGGCGATCCGTGTCCATGTGCCCGTGCGTGGGTCAAATCGCTGACAGGTGGCCCGTGCATGAGCCGGCTTCCCCATGCCCCCACACACATACAGGAAGTTCTCCAGGACGGCCACTGCCGCATACAGGAAGTTAGACTCGGAATTGGCCAACTGCAGCCAGTGACCATCATGCAACACGAAGACTTTGTTTGAGTTGTGTTTGTAACCAATGTTGATGCCGTAGCGGCCCCCGAAGGCCAGCATACAAGGCTCGTTCCTGACTTGAGTCCGCACGGTCTGCATGAGCGGGTGTCGACTCGGCAGAACGTGGTAGTGCAGGGCTTCATCCAGAAACGCCCGGCATTTTGGATCAGACATCACATGAGCCTGAGACACCTGGTCGACAAGCTCTTCAGGCTTCATCATAGCGAAGCGAATATGCTCAAAGATCCCCGCCACATTTCTAGTCCGTTCCGCCTGGTCAAAATCCACCCAGCGCACCACGTGGTGGAAGAGCTCGAGCTCTGACTTGATACAGAGCCTGCTGCTCTGGAGCACCACTCGCAGGTGGTCCCTACTCAGCTTCATGAACTGATCGAGCTCGACCACCTTGTCGAAATTCTCCACGATGAAGTCGAGCGCTGCGTCGCGCACACCGACCAGTGCGAATGTGTCGGCGATGTTGAGGATGTCGATGCACGTCTTGCTGCTGATCTCGCTGATCAGGAACTGGGCACACAGCTGGATGGCCGAGCTCATCTGCAGGTGGCAGGCCCCGGCCAGCGCGTCCATCACGTCGTCCAGGTTGAGGCGCAGACGACCGGAGTAGGCGAACTCGAGGAGCATGGTGAGCGCGCCCGCCGTCACGCCCTTCAGCTCCACGTGGTCCTGTCGCGCCTCCATCATTGACCCTACACAAACACATCAGTAGATTAGTGAATTGAGGCTTATCTCTCAAATCGATACAGTATGGTTGACATGTGGTAATTTTTTTTTAATTTTCCTCTTTTTTTTTAAAGGCATATCGGACAATTTACCTTGAAAAGTAAAACCCATGTCGGTTTTCTGGAAATTATCTCTTAGTGTTGTGAAACACATATCTAACTTGAAAATTGGGGGGGGGGGGGGGGGGGGGGTCATTGTGTTAGTTTTTTATTTAGAGATCAATATTATGATATTACAGTAGAATATATAGCCTCAAAGCTGTGGTATTCGAGCAGAAAAATAGTCCCGTAAATATACCCCGTGGTAATATTCCCGTAAATAAGGCAATTCCTGGGTTTAATTCATTGGAGAAAAATGGATAATAAATACAACAAACGATGGTTTTGTGGACAGGTGGCTCTGTAAACCACTCAAGGTTGACATCGTAATACACTCGCTGATGCTTGTTTATTACTATGCGTCACCCCCCCCCCCCCCCTCGTGGTTTATGGCCGCCTGTCCACAAAACCAGCGATTTTTGTCTATGTTAACCACGGTTTTGAATTCTGCATATTATGCTTTTGGAATCTGAGACTTTTTAACCAATTGGTGGTGGTTTACTGAGTCCCAATACATTTCAATAGGCACTTTGTACACGATGGATACTAAATAGACAATAATCAATGATTTTCGACGGGCAGCTGTAAACCATGATAGAATTGACGCGTGGTAATACACGAGCGTCAGCGATGTATTTATTAACCATATTCTCCAATGTATTTACTATCCGTCTTCACTACTAAATAAAAACCAGGAATTGCAATATCAAAGGGTCTATCACTAGGGACTATTTTTTCTTAGTTCTATAGCAAAAAGGGACGATATTCATACCAAAGCTTTGAGGCCATATACCACCGTTTTTAATCCGTACACCATGGTCATAGTATCTGACAATTTTAAAACAATGAGTAGTGGTTTAGTGAGTCCCCATACATTCTCAACGGGTACTTTGTATACCATGGATAATAAAACGTATATAAACCTGTGACTGTTGAGTCTGTTTGGGTCCTACCTGTGAGCATGGCCCTGAAGTAGTCGCTGACGGCGGCGAGCACGGTGCGGTGCGTGAGGAAGGTCTGGCCCTCGGCGATCACCGTGTAGTCACAGAGCTGGCCCTGGCGGAACAGGTGGCGCAGCGTGGTGAGGATGGCGCTGCTGTGGCCGGGCGAGGTGAGCGTGCGGTGAGACGGCGGCGTGCCTTCCGGGGTGTGCAGCCGCTTCGCACCGCAACCACTCTCAGCAGCCATGCCTGGTAAAGTTGAAATGGGCATGCATCATTCATCATATCGTTTTTTTAATCGAAATTTTTTTAATGACAAATTTTACATTGGCTTGTTATCAAGCGATCTTCCATGTAGGAGTCACATGGAAGTTCAAATGTCAACCGCTGAGGGCGCCACTGTATTGTGCTATCGCCACGCTCCCTAACGCCAATCTACTGAAACTCCAGGATCATGACATTTTCTCCTTTAAATATTATCCTTTTTCCTTGATTCTCAAACAACTGATGTGGAAAAGGGAATGCGTTTTATATGCTGCTTTTTGTTTTGCCTGCGACATAGTTGCAGATAGCAGGAAAGTTATTTATAAAATGATATATAATTATATCTAAAGGTGCATCACTATATGGCCGTAAGGAAAACTCAAAAAGGCTTACGTCCGATACCCTGACAGGGTAAATACAAAGATTTAGAATAAGAATAAATAAAAAGATATATATAGGCATTGAATTCTCCCATTGAATTAAGTTGACCTGTTAGCAAAGGCTTAATTATGAAAAAGAAATCTTTGTAAGATTAAAAAATGATTAGATCAGTGACTATTGGCAGTGCACTCAAAATTGTCTCTAAGGTATGTGACACTCTCATGGTCGTAGGGCTAAAGGAAACATCAGTACAATCTGTTAGCAAAGGCTGATGGTGCACAATACGGAATGGTTGGTTGGTTTGATTTAACGTCCAGTTAACCATTGCAGGTTCTCACCAGACTTTCTCAAGGTTCTTTTACACCACAAAGGTGGTGATCGAATCTATGTGATGAATTTAGGTGGAAACCTCACCCCTACACATTTACCGAGGTGAGAGTTCCTTTACTTACCACACCACATAATCATGGTATGAGAAGGATTGGCCTTTGATATAGCAGTAAATCTACCACTGTTGGGGGTGAAGGAGAGAAGTGGCTGCAGTGGGACCTGAATATCTATCATTACCTACCATATATAAAAAGGCACGTTTTCGACAGGATCTGCTTGTATTTGCTCCCTCACATAGAGACAAACAGAACCAGATCTGTACCTGGAGACTGAATTGCCACGAGAGTGAGATTCTTGTGTGCAGAAAAATTTGAATCTGCCCATTTGTTTTTGTAGGTTTATACTCAGATACCCTTTTTCTTTTATAACTTAATGGAAGCCATGTTGAAAAGAAAATTTAATTATGTATTCTCTCTCTTTACCCTGAGATGATCTTCTGAAAGCCTCTGCCATTGTAAAATACCGCAAGAGGCGCTAGTCCCTAAATCACACTAAAATCGAACCATAGGGGCATCTAGCCTGAGAGGCAACATAGCTTAAATCTGACAGTGACTTAAAAGAAAGGACATTTTCAGTCCACAAACATACCAGTTGTTGGTCTGAGAATTGAAGTAAGAGTGCCTGCCCATGAATTATGTACGCAAAATTTCCGAAAATTTTGATTAGCCCCCACTCCCAATCTTGTATGCATTAGAACAAAGAAGGGGCATACGCAAAATTTCCAAAATTGTCCATGTCGTCCTCACATAATGATGAAAAATGCCAATATACTGTAGTGAGCATTTTGTCTTGTAGTTGGCTCACACCGGGGAAGCCAGGGACCCGTTTAATAATCTAGGATCGAACAAAAAGACCCTTTTTTGTACCTCGTACAAGAAATTATCGTTTCATAATATTTCAGTCTGTTTGTTATAACATTCTTAGCCATCAAAAAGGTCGTCCATGATTGTTGAATAAGGTTGACCCACATCATCCCTAAGTCTCTATAGTATACAGAAAAGGGTCTACATTTAGGATCCTAGATTATTAAACGGGCCCCAGCTTCGTGGTAAACCAGAAACAGGTGTTTCTGTGGATGTGGCCCTCACCCTCTGCGATAGACTGCGAGAGTCAGCACAGGGCACTTTATGAATCGAGCCTCGGCGCGTCTTCAGTCAGTCTGGTGTTCCTGTCCACAGAGTGTGGACACAGATCACTGATTACCCTCTCCTGACACTCTCGGACCAGTAGTGCTGGTTCCACCAACACGATCGACTTGCCGTGTTATATCTTGGTATTTATCTCACCCGTACTGAACTCGTATCTAACGCCCATTAGATATTTAGGAAAAATATCCAATGGGGGATTATGTCACAGATGATAGCCCATTAGTTAATGTGAAGGGTGAGATAGATTCAGAAATCCATTCAAGTTTAGTGTCAGAGCTCGATCCCATCGAGTTTGAATCACTATGTAATTCACGCAACTTTGCCTTGTGAATTACTATGTGATTCAAACTCGATGGGATATGAGCTCAGACCCTAAACTCTCATAGGTTTCCTCTATAGTCTTGTTATATCTTACAGTATCGGCATACGTCTTACTTCCTTTGTCGCGATACGTTGTGTGTGACTATTTGTATTTATTATTGACAGTGAGTGTATATTTTGGTGCTTCACCACCGCAACACCTCATGATATATTGCCCGACATACCACGGCATACCAAAATCTATCGTGACAAGAATTGTTTTGGTGCTCAATTATACCATGGACCTATACTACCAAGTCATCCAAGTCCGTGATTATACTGATGATTTGTGACAAAAAAATCAAGCAATTACTTAAAACCTAGCAAGACTTATCAATTCATCCAAACCGTGACAGATCTCACTATATCTTGTGTGCTGGTGGAACAGGCTCTTTAGGCATCATGGGGAAACCTTGAGATATATATGTGTGAACTTTTCAGCTTCAAAAAGAACCATAACACGCTTGTGCACCTGATTCTCTCTTCATGTCTTTAATTACCTGGCGAACATTACAATACAATGCGTTGGTTTGAATTGGAAATATACTGGACATTGTTTTTTTTTCAATTCCTTCAAAAACAAGTACGATTACCTATGGATTCTAATATTTAGATATTGTACCATATAGTTATCTTCTAATATATCAATCTTTAGATCAACTAAAACTATCACCTGAGACCTCCACTTTTTAGAATATATATGTGTTCTACAACAAATTGAGATTTTTTTTTTTTAGGAAAATGACAAGGGTTTCGATTTTCAAGGTAAATTGCCGATATTTAAGACATATATAAGCATCTTTCCCTTATCCTCATAATACATTGTAGCATCACATTAGGTCATTAGGTGCAAAAGCGTTAAGCACTTACTACAATACTAAATACATTGTATTTTCTTGTGTTATCTTTGGCTAGTTTTTGTTTCGTTTATAGAATATAGGAACCCATTCACATATTCTGAAAATGGTTTTGAAGTGAGACTAGATTTTAATTCTGCATAGTTTCTGGTCCTGAACTGTCATTTGGTCTAGGAAAATGCATTAACTTTTGATTGCATAAAGATATACAAACAATTATGATATATATTAATCTTGGACGCCCCTTTACAAGTGGTATTTGTCTGAATAACCCTACTTGTCCACTCTATTACTACCTATAGTAATTTTCAGTGGTTGTCTTGATGAAGCCACTCTCAAAGCCGCTTATCCACAAGTAGGTAAATTATTGGGTCTGACTGGTTTAGGTATTTTATACAGCAACAGTAGAAGGTGCAAGGGCATATATATGACATTTTATAGACCCATTAAATATTGTCCCTCCTCCTGTCCAAAACATCAAATTAACAATAAGTAATCCACTTGCAATGCCATAATGGTAATTTAATATTTGGTGAGTAAAACTGAATGTGCTTTTTAAAATCAAGACCTTAGTTTACTGAGAAAGTTATGAACTATACTTAATTATGACTTCACAATTTTGATACCTTATAAGATTTATAAATTATAGCGACACAGTTACAAGACTGATCACTGCCGTATTTCATTTAAACAAATACATGTACAAAATGTACTACTATCACGCTACCCAATTTCACTAAGTAAGACACAATCTCACATGTAGCAGAACTTTCATAGTGTCTATTTCCTTTCATATCATATTCAATGGTTATAAAATCGTGTTCGTCTATACTACTAGATTTAGATGTTCACTTGCAATCGGCAGTGTATACATCATGATCACTCACAGATCAGGTGTAAATTGTAGGTCATTAAAATAGACCTGCCACCGCGTCACTGACTGCAGTGCCAGTGGGTGGCAAGAGTAATATTAATAACTTAGATAAGTAGCGATTGAAGGTACAAAGTTCTACATTTTATATGTTAAAATAAGATTAGTAATGAAAAAGTATATACCACATCCATGTGTTCACTGTGAAACTTTGACACCCAAATCCGCATGTGAATTGTCATCCACGCTCTTCACACGGACAGAAACTTGGTGATCCACTTTAGAGTTTGAGTATTTGGCGTTGGTGCTTTAACCTAGTTTTAAATCCCAGTGTAGTGGTTTCATCATTGGCAAATGGATTGACATTGTCAGTGGGTCTGTCTGTAGCCGGGAGCGTGGCCCTCCACTCATTTCATTCAAGTCACAGCCCCTTTGCTATGTGACCCAATCTGATAACATGACAGCTCGCCAGACCGTCGCCACAGCCCAACGGTCCCAAGACTGAGTGGCGACGCACCAAAAATACCCCCCAAATCCGCCCAAGACACAAGTAAAACGGGATTTAACTGTTGTTAATGTAGCGCAAAACATATACCAACCTGCTTTTTACCACCATCAAAGTGGGAGAATGCTTGTTCCGAAGTTTAAATCCATGTTTAATGGACTTGGCGCGAGTGGGTCCCACCAAGTTTGGATCAACTTCCAAAGTTTACGAGTACTTTCTAATATGGCGGGTTAGGCCCCTTATGACCTACACAAAAACGTACTTGTGATTCGACAACTGTCATAAAGTTGTTTCTTTTTTAATATAAAATGGTGAAACAATATTAACTTCTAATGATTTTAATCAGGAAAGTGCAATAGTATGTGGTTCTGTGAACTTTAGTCATTATTTATATCGTTTGTGGTTTGAAGACCCTTAGACTGTAGTGTGTCCCATTGTCGCCAGGGCCCTTCTGCTATGAACGCACACTGCACCGCTCCAGTTTATCGCAAAACGAGTTTTCTGTATGTTGCTCTAGCGGTGCAGTGTGGCTATGAACGCACACTGCACCGCTCCAGTTTATCGCAAAACGAGTTTTCCGTATGTTGCTCGAGCGCTGCAGTGTGCTATGAACGACGCCGTCTGGTGAATGTTGGCCGAACCACCTCTTTCTCCAATATGTTACACCACGGATCTGTATTACATGGATTGGCAACCAGCTGCCTGTGGCCCGTAGGTGTTGGACTCGGCATTGTCTTCAGGGTTCTCTCTGTCGCCAGAAGGCGGCGATACAGTCGCCGACGTGTTGCCGTTTTTTCACACCATGCGGCGCCACGTTCGCGCGCGCGGAAATAGATTGCAATGCTTAGTAATTCCAGGGGCGTCAGAACGTTTTGAAAGTGGGGGGGCGAACTGAAAAATTGCAGACTTTTTTCTTATTATGAAGTCAGCCTTCGACATTCGCCTGTTCCTCTGGATTTACCGTGAATCTGCGAAAAGTCAGACGTTGACACGGTGAAAAGTCAGGGGTTAGTTAAAAAGTCAAACTTTGACACTTTTCCATGGTGAAAAGTCAGGGCTTAGCCATCATTGCATGCTAAAATGTCAGACTGACACTTTTCCATCATGAAAAGTCAGGGCTTAGCCATCATTGCATGCTAAAAAGTCAGACTTTTACACTTTTCCACGGTGAAAAGTCAGGGTTTAGCCATCATTGCATGCTAAAAAGTCAGACTTTGACACATTTCCACAGTGAAAAGTCAGGGCTTAGCCATCATTGCACGCTAAAAAGTCAGACTTTTCCACTTTTCCACTGTGAAAAGTCAGGGTTTAGCCATCATTGCATGCTAATAAGTCAGACTTTGACACATTTCCACAGTGAAAAGTCAGGGCTTAGTCATCATTGCACGCTAAAAAGTCAGACTTTAGCCATCATTGAATGCTAAAAAGTCAGACTTTGACACTTTTCACAGTGAAAAGTCAGGGCTTAGCCATCATTGCATGCTAATAAGTCAGACTTTGACACATTTCCACAGTGAAAAGTCAGGGCTTAGCCATCATTGCACACTAAAAAGTCAGACTTTTCCACTTTTCCACTGTGAAAAGTCAGGGTTTAGCCATCATTGCATGCTAATAAGTCAGACTTTGACACATTTCCACAGTGAAAAGTCAGGGCTTAGTCATCATTGCACGCTAAAAAGTCAGACTTTAGCCATCATTGAATGCTAAAAAGTCGGACTATGACACTTTTCCACAGTGAAAAGTCAGGGTTAAGCCATCATTGCACGCTAAAAAGTCAGGCTTTGACAATTTTCCACTGTGAAAAGTCAAGGCTTAGCCACTGTTGCATGCTAAAATGTTAGACAGGTCAAGACAGGTTTTACACACGTTTGAGTAAAATTTGAAGCTGCTGACTTTTTTGGGCTGGCCAAAAGGTGGGGGGGGGGGGGGCAGTCGCCCCCCCTGCCCCCCCTATTCTGGCGCCACTGAATTCAGTTGTTAGAGTGCGTATACCAGGAATAATTAACATAATGGGGAAAAAATTTATCTTCTAGCTAGGGAGTTTTTGAAACTTTGACTTTTCACCGGTGAACCCCTCAAAATAAGTCATTTCTCGGTGGCACCGTCATCTAAAGTCACCCAAACTCTGCCACTAGTTTGGAAAAACCCAGAAGGGCTAGGAATATAATTCTTACTGTTCTAAGTAGGTTTAATATTAGGGAAGACAGCTAAATACTTTAGAAAGGCCTGATTAAGTAGGAGCATTTTTGAATCTTTGACTTTTCACCGGTGAATCCCTCAAAATCAGTCATTTCTCGGTGGCGCGTCGTCTAAAGTCACCCAAACTCTGCCACTAGTTTGGAAACACCTAGAAGGGCTAGGAATGTAATTTCAACTGTTCTGAGTAGGTATTATATTGGGGAAAACAGCTAAATACTTTAGAAAGGCCTGATTGAGTGGGAACATTTGTGAAACTGAGACTTTTCACCGGGGAACCCCTCAAAATCAGTCATTTCTCGGTTGCGCCGTCGTCTAATGTCACCCAAACTCTGCCGCTAGTTTGGAAAAACCCAGAAGGGCTAGGAATATAATTCTTACTGTTCTGAGTAGGTTCTATATTAGAGAAGACAGCTAAATACTTTAGAAAGGCCTGATTGAGTGGGAACATTTTTGAATCTTTGACTTTTCACCGGTGAATCCCTCAAAATCAGTCATTTCTCAGTGGCGCCGTCATCTAAAGTGACCCAAACTCTGCCACTAGTTTGGAAAAACCCAGAAGGGCTAGGAATATAACTTTAACTGTTCTGAATAGGTATTATATTAGGGAAGACAGCTAAATACTTTAGAAAGGCCTGATTGAGTTGGAACATTTTTGAAACTTTGACTTTTCACCTGAAAACCCGTCAAAATAAGTCATTTCTCGGTAGCACCGTCGTCTAAAGTCACCCAAACTCTGCCACTAGTTTGGAAAAACCCAGAAGGGCTAGGAATATAATTTCAACTGTTCTAAGTAGGTTTAATATAAGGGAAGACAGCTAAATACTTTAGAAAGGCCTGATTGAGTAGGAACATTTTTGAATCTTTGACTTTTCACCAGTGAATCCCTCAAAATCAGTCATTTCTCGGTTGCGCCGTCGTCTAAAGTCACCCAAACTCTGCCGCTAGTTTGGAAAAACCCAGAAGGGCTAGGAATATAATTCTTACTGTTCTGAGTAGGTTCTATATTAGGGAAGACAGCTAAATACTTTAGAAAGGCCTGATTAAGTAGGAGCATTTTTGAATCTTTGACTTTTCACCGGTGAATCCCTCAAAATCAGTCATTTCTCGGTGGCGCGTCGTCTAAAGTCACCCAAACTCTGCCACTAGTTTGGAAACACCTAGAAGGGCTAGGAATGTAATTTCAACTGTTCTGAGTAGGTATTATATTGGGGAAAACAGCTAAATACTTTAGAAAGGCCTGATTGAGTGGGAACATTTGTGAAACTGAGACTTTTCACCGGGGAACCCCTCAAAATCAGTCATTTCTCGGTTGCGCCGTCGTCTAATGTCACCCAAACTCTGCCGCTAGTTTGGAAAAACCCAGAAGGGCTAGGAATATAATTCTTACTGTTCTGAGTAGGTTCTATATTAGAGAAGACAGCTAAATACTTTAGAAAGGCCTGATTGAGTGGGAACATTTTTGAATCTTTGACTTTTCACCGGTGAATCCCTCAAAATCAGTCATTTCTCAGTGGCGCCGTCATCTAAAGTGACCCAAACTCTGCCACTAGTTTGGAAAAACCCAGAAGGGCTAGGAATATAACTTTAACTGTTCTGAATAGGTATTATATTAGGGAAGACAGCTAAATACTTTAGAAAGGCCTGATTGAGTTGGAACATTTTTGAAACTTTGACTTTTCACCTGAAAACCCGTAAAAAATAAGTCATTTCTCGGTGGCACCGTCGTCTAAAGTCACCCAAACTCTGCCACTAGTTTGGAAAAACCAAGAAGGGCTAGGAATATAATTTCAACTGTTCTAAGTAGGTTTAATATTAGGGAAGACAGCTAAATACTTTAGAAAGGCCTGATTGAGTGGGAACATTTTTGAAACTTTGACTTTTCACTTGAAAACCTGTCAAAATCAGTCATTTCTCGGTGATGCCGTCATCTGAAGTCACCCAAACTCTGCCGCTAGTTTGGGAAAACCCAGAAGGGCTAAGAATACAACTTTAACTGTTCTGAATAGGTATTATATTGGGGAAGACAGCTAAATACTTTAGAAAGGCCTCATTGAGTGGGAACATTTTTGAAACTTTGACTTTTCACTTGAAAACCTGTCAAAATCAGTCATTTCTAGGTGGCGCCGTCATCTAAAGTGACCAAAACTCTGCCGCTAGTTTGGAAAAACCCAGAAGGGCTAGGAATACAACATTAACTGTTCTGAATAGGTATTATATTGGGGAAGACAGCTAAATACTTTAGAAAGGCCTCATTGAGTGGAAACATTTTTGAAACTTTGACTTTTCACTTGAAAACCTGTCAAAATCAGTCATTTCTCGGTGATGCCGTCATCTGAAGTCACCCAAACTCTGCCGCTAGTTTGGAAAAACCCAGAAGGGCTAGGAATACAACTTTAACTGTTCTGAATAGGTATTATATTGGGGAAGACAGCTAAATACTTTAGAAAGGCCTCATTGAGTGGGAACATTTTTGAAACTTTGACTTTTCACTTGAAAACCTGTCAAAATCAGTCATTTCTCGGTGACGCCGTCATCTAAAGTGACCAAAACTCTGCCGCTAGTTTGGAAAAACCTAGAAGGGCTAGGAATACAACTTTAACTGTTCTGAATAGGTATTATATTGGGGAAGACAGCTAAATACTTTAGAAAGGCCTCATTAAGTGGGAACATTTTTGAAACTTTGACTTTTCACTTGAAAACCTGTCAAAATCAGTCATTTCTAGGTGGCGCCGTCATCTAAAGTGACCAAAACTCTGCCGCTAGTTTGGAAAAACCCAGAAGGGCTAGGAATACAAAATTAACTGTTCTGAATAGGTATTATATTGGGGAAGACAGCTAAATACTTTAGAAAGGCCTCATTGAGTGGAAACATTTTTGAAACTTTGACTTTTCACTTGAAAACCTGTCAAAATCAGTCATTTCTCGGTGATGCCGTCATCTGAAGTCACCCAAACTCTGCCGCTAGTTTGGAAAAACCCAGAAGGGCTAGGAATACAACTTTAACTGTTCTGAATAGGTATTATATTCGGGAAGACAGCTAAATACTTTAGAAAGGCCTCATTGAGTGGGAACATTTTTGAAACTTTGACTTTTCACTTGAAAACCTGTCAAAATCAGTCATTTCTCGGTGGCGCCGTCATCTAAAGTCACCCAAACTCTGCCGCTAGTTTGGAAAAACCCAGAAGGGCTAGGAATACAACTTTAACTGTTCTGAATAGGTATTATATTTGGGAAGACAGCTAAATACTTTAGAAAGGCTTGATTGAGTGGGAATATTTTTGAAACTTTGACTTTTCACTTGAAAACCTGTCAAAATCAGTCATTTCTTGGTGGCGCCGTCATCTAAAGTGACCAAAACTCTGCCGCTAGTTTGGAAAAACCCAGAAGGGCTAGGAATACAACTTTAACTGTTCTGAATAGGTATTATATTCGGGAAGACATCTAAATACTTTAGAAAGGCTTGATTGAGTGGGAATATTTTTGAAACTTTGACTTTTCACTTGAAAACCTGTCAAAATCAGTCATTTCTCGGTGATGCCGTCATCTAAAGTGACCAAAACTCTGCCGCTAGTTTGGAAAAACCCAGAAGGGCTAGGAATACAACTTTAACTGTTCTGAATAGGTATTATATTGGGGAAGACAGCTAAATACTTTAGAAAGGCCTGATTGAGTGGGAACATTTTTGAAACTTTGACTTTTCACTTGAAAACCTGTCAAAATCAGTCATTTCTCGGTGGTGCCGTCATCTAAAGTGACCAAAACTCTGCCGCTAGTTTGGAAAAACCCAGAAGGGCTAGGAATACAACTTTAACTGTTTTGAATAGGTATTATATTGGGGAAGACAGCTAAATACTTTAGAAAGGCCTCATTGAGTGGAAACATTTTTGAAACTTTGACTTTTCACTTGAAAACCTGTCAAAATCAGTCATTTCTCGGTGATGCCATCATCTGAAGTCACCCAAACTCTGCCGCTAGTTTGGAAAAACCCAGAAGGGCTAGGAATACAACTTTAACTGTTCTGAATAGGTATTATATTGGGGAAGACAGCTAAATACTTTAGAAAGGCCTCATTGAGTGGGAACATTTTTGAAACTTTGACTTTTCACTTGAAAACCTGTCAAAATCTGTCATTTCTCGGTGGCGCCGTCATCTAAAGTCACCCAAACTCTGCCGCTAGTTTGGAAAAACCCAGAATGGCTAGAAATACAACTTAAACTGTTCTGAATAGGTATTATATTCGGGAAGACAGCTAAATACTTTAGAAAGGCCTGATTGAGTGGGAATATTTTTGAAACTTTGACTTTTCACTTGAAAACCTGTCAAAATCAGTCATTTCTCGGTGGCGCCGTCATCTAAAGTGACCAAAACTCTGCCGCTAGTTTGGAAAAACCCAGAAGGGCTAGGAATACAACTTTAACTGTTCTGAATAGGTATTATATTGGGGAAGACAGCTAAATACTTTAGAAAGGCCTCATTGAGTGGAAACATTTTTGAAACTTTGACTTTTCACTTGAAAACCTGTCAAAATCAGTCATTTCTCGGTGATGCCGTCATCTGAAGTCACCCAAACTCTGCCGCTAGTTTGGAAAAACCCAGAAGGGCTAGGAATACAACTTTAACTGTTCTGAATAGGTATTATATTGGGGAAGACAGCTAAATACTTTAGAAAGGCCTCATTGAGTGGGAACATTTTTGAAACTTTGACTTTTCACTTGAAAACCTGTCAAAATCAGTCATTTCTCGGTGACGCCGTCATCTAAAGTGACCAAAACTCTGCCGCTAGTTTGGAAAAACCTAGAAGGGCTAGGAATACAACTTTAACTGTTCTGAATAGGTATTATATTGGGGAAGACAGCTAAATACTTTAGAAAGGCCTCATTGAGTGGGAACATTTTTGAAACTTTGACTTTTCACTTGAAAACCTGTCAAAATCAGTCATTTCTCGGTGACGCCGTCATCTAAAGTGACCAAAACTCTGCCGCTAGTTTGGAAAAACCTAGAAGGGCTAGGAATACAACTTTAACTGTTCTGAATAGGTATTTTATTGGGGAAGACAGCTAAATACTTTAGAAAGGCCTCATTGAGTGGGAACATTTTTGAAACTTTTACTTTTCACTTGAAAACCTGTCAAAATCAGTCATTTCTCGGTGATGCCGTCATCTAAAGTCACCCAAACTCTGCCGCTAGTTTGGAAAAACCCAGAAGGGCTAGGAATACAACTTTAACTGTTCTGAATAGGTATTATATTGGGGAAGACAGCTAAATACTTTAGAAAGGCCTCATTGAGTTGAAACATTTTTGAAACTTTGACTTTTCACTTGAAAACCTGTCAAAATCAGTCATTTCTCGGTGACGCCGTCATCTAAAGTCACCCAAAGTGGGGATGTAGGGATGTGGGGATGTAGGAATGTGGGAAAGTAGGATGTAGGGATGTAGGATAAATCGATGTGGAGATGTGGGGATGTGGGATGTCGGGATGTAGGCTGTAGGGATGTATGGATTTGGGGATGTAGGATGTAGGGATGTAGGATGTAGGGTAGTATAGTGGAGGGACAGTATGGTAAAGGGGCAGTATGGCGAAGGGGCAGTATGGTGGAGGGGCAGTATAATGGAGGGGCAGTGTAGTAGAGGGGCAGTATGGTGGAGGGGCAGTATGGTGGAGGGGCAGCATGGTTGAAGGGCATCATGGTAGAGGGGCAGTATGGTGGAGAGGTAGCATGGTGGAGGGGCAGTATGGTGGAGGGGCAGTGTAGTAGAGGGGCAGTATAGTAGAGGGGACAGTATGGTGGAGGGGCAGTATGGTTGAGGGTCAGTATGGTGGAGGGGCAGTATGGTGGAGGGGTTGTATGGTAGAGGGTTAGTATGGTGGAGAGACAGTATGGTGGAGGGACAGTATGGTGGAGGGTAATTATAGTGGAGGGGCAGTATGGTTGAGGGACAGTATGGTGGAGGGGCAGTATGGTTGAGCATGGACATACACTGTCCATGGGTTGAGGGACAGTATTGTTGAGCGACAGTATGTGTCAAGAATGCTAGTTCATAAATTTACCACTAGGGAACCAAAAGTTGTGCTTCATTGACACTAGGGGCGCCACTAGAAGTCTGGTAGTTCCAACAAATGCCACTACGAGGTGTTGAATGCAGCCGAGGCGAACACATTGCAGAACAAACACAGAGATAAGCCAGGTTTCCTATCCATAGAGTATAGGTCCGTGGTTACACTTACGAAGCTTAGAAAGGGGTTATCTTTAGGATAGAAATTGGTGCTCCCAAACCAAGGAAGTAAATGCTGGATAGTCGTCAGGTGGAAACGGTGTGTTATGGGGTCGGTGATTGCAAATGCACAAGGATAAATCCCTAAGTGCCACCACCCACCCACTTTTGCACAGCGCCCATTTCTTAGGCAGGTTGAAATGCTGCAAGGTAAGCCAATGAATGAGTTTTAGCATATACATGGAAGTGGAAGACGTGGAGTACCACAATGAGAAAAAAAAATCAGCACTGCGTATGACTGGTTGGTCTAAAGTGACAATTGCTACCAGTACAGTAAAATATGGTAAAATTATGAATAGCTTTTCAGCAATCTAGGAAATCAGGAGTTTTGTCTCATGTTATATCTCCCTCTAAATTAATGGGGTGATACATTAGCTTTGTCAAAGATGTAACAACTGTTATGTTGTGTTAAACTATATATGAAAGAAAATGGGGGGGGGGGGGGGGGGAGGGGGTTTCAGATAGTGTGGCCATGGAAATGTGGACCTGTTGCCTCTAGTCTTCAGTGTCTAAATATCTCTGGTAAAGGACAGTGGTGATATACAGCGTTTTCTAGACGAGATAAAGGAATGCATACCATAACGAATTTAAGATACGGTAGGTTTGAATCAATTTAGGAGTGGTCCAAAGTAGTCCGGGTTTGTGTGAAAAGGTTGGGAGCAGACAGTAGTTGCCCCCACAAAGTGCCAGAACGGTATCCAATACAATATCGTTAACATCTTGATCCTACCCCTAATAAAAAAAACTGCCATAGACTTTATATAGGGAAATTGTATGTAGCATGCAGTGACATAAAGTGTGTTTTATGCCTCTAGGGGCATAAAAAGAATTGACCAATCAGCACGCATTCTAGCGACAATATAAACAAGGAACCAACATGCCCATGCCAACATGCCCGTGATGTCACTCCGGTGTGGTGCCAAAATTGGTTACCCTGCCATAAATGGTAATTATCGCCCACTAGCACTCTCCTCCCAGATCTTTCGCGGCATTAACGCTTGACAAGCGGCCGCAGGAAGTAGAGCGTAGGATATCTGCTAGGAGAGTGATTCCACCGAGTCCTCTAGCGGATAATCAGAGCGGATAATAGAATTCAGAAATGAGAATTACATTGTTGTGATATGTCGTAATATGCTTAATTTCGGCAAATTTTCACTCTCCAATCGTGGACATCAACACTGCGCATGTTCACGCATGCGCACAAGATACTAGTGGGCGATAATTACCAATTATGGTAGGGTAACCAATTTTGGCACCACACCGGATATGTTAGCTACTCACTACGCTCGGCTACGCCTCGCGTAGTAATTCGCTACCTGACCGTCGTGACATAACAACACGACCTGCTAACTCTCGTTCAGTTCCATTTAATTATCTCACCCCTGGTACAAGGATAGCCATAGGAAAAACATTAAAAAAATATACAAAACGATCATCCACGTTAAGTGCCAATACTACGCCATGGTTGCGGCAGGGTAATGGAAGATGACGTCATAAGGAACTCGTCAATCAGTGACCAGGATGTGAGAAAGTAGACAAGACATCAACATGGAGATTTGTACGGTCCTAAATGGATTTGCGAAGTAATTTGAATCATTCTGATATTGTGATGCTATTCTGATAGGCCTTTTTTTCCACTTGCCGGTGTCGCACGTTATCTGCTTAGTTACGCCACGGCTGAAGCCAAACATTCACCTGGCAACGTATACTTTAGCATTGGATTACTGAATGTATGAAAGTAATACATTTATAAGACCAATGTACATCATTCCCATAGAGATAAAAGTGATTGCACCATATTCTATGGTATTCCAGCTCCGATTTGATGTGTCATACATGCATATCAACTCAATAATACTTAAGATATAGCTTAGATAACACAGGTGCACCCAAATTGTATACACAATAATACATTAGCAGGCCTAGCTATAATATGCTTATCTTTCTCCAAGTTTAAACCAAACCAATTATCAACTATAAAGTTTTGATAGACCAGACTCTTTGATACAATGCCTTTAATTGTTCTAGCAGTCCAATCTGTCCAAAACCAACACTACTGCAATCACATCCACCGTTCAACCTCAAGCTGTGAATGCTGTATATCTCTATACGAATACCGCCGGACTTGGACGTGTTTGACCGTTCAGCCACGAAACAAGACAGTGGGCCATTAGGCGGCGTTCAACGGCAACACCTGTATTTCGTTGAAAGGGGTAAGATGGATCCAGAACCATACTCAAATCGTAAAAAAAATTATTTATAAGATTCTTGATCCAGTTCTATATAAGTCCTTTACAATGTTCCTAGCCTAGTTACATGGGTCAGATTTTTTAAACCTGCTATATTACGGTTTCTTCCTGGGATCAGACAATCAAAAAATAATTTTAGAATAATACTTCTTTTTATATTTTATATTAGTCCCCTACCAAGTACCTTCCAGAAAAACATTATTCCAACAAAATCAGACAAATGGTTCAGATTTGAGAGCCTTTTGAAATTGTTTATAATACTGCATGTTGTCCACCCCCCTAAAATATTTGAAATTTCAAGAAATGTTATAAAAGGTTATAATTTGAGAAAAACTGATATTATATGGTGACATATGTTATATTTGACCCAAAACACCTCAATAACATATTAGATATGAAACAAAAGCTATGAGCATATTTAGGTGTTGGGCCACACAGGGGTGTCGGACAACACGAGGGGTGTCGGACAACACGTTTTTTAAATCACTCAGAACAATGGACAAAATAATATTTGTGGCTATAATCCTTTATATTCCTAATCAAATGATAGAAATCTTTGTTTTTCAAAGCAAACCACTCAATTATTGATAAGAAACAACCCCAAATTCATGACTTATATCAGAGCGTGTTGTCCGACACCCCGGGGTGTCGGACAACACATCTTCAGTTTTTTAACCACAAGAAGTACATTTTTTTATTTAGGAAAAAAGTAAACTGGGTATTTATAAGTGGTAGGAATACTTAACATATTGAGGGATATCTGTTATTCTATATGATTATTATTTCTTCTATACATCTTTTAACAGGTGTGTTGTCCTACAGCCCATATTTTGGAAAAATATCATCATGGAATCACAATGTTTTTTATATCAGAATAGATAACCCCATTGTATTCAAACTTTCAGGCATCACAGTAGGGATTTTGGTCAACATCTCACAACAAAGGAAAATTAATTTCTTATTGTATATCTCTTTAGTATTATGCTCTCAAAATTGGGGTGTCAGACAACATGCTCTATAGGTCTCTCTGTTGGAAAATTTAAAGGTCCTGGATAGTTTTGACCATTTTCATATTTTTTCAAACTTTTACCAATTTTCAAAACTATATTGTCTACACTTTGCATGACATATGCTTTAAACACGTTGATAAAAACAATTGGCTCAAAATTGTGCCTAATAGACTTTGGAAAAAAACTGAAAATCATGAAAAACACTGTTTTTGTTGATTTTCGTAAGGAAATATTCCTCAGAGCTATACAAAACCCTATATTGGAATTAAAGACCATCAAAAGATGCATCGAAAAATGCCACTTTTCCATCGATGAGATAGGTTTATACAAAATCAGCCTTAAATAACCTGTTTTGGGTAATTTAGCAGGTTTCAAAAATCTGACCCACATACAACCAAAATGCAACACGATCATCAGTGTACTCAAGTACAAGACATTTTATTACCATTTTATTTGATAATTCCCTTTAATGTATAAACCCCCAACACTAGATATATGTATCCGGATAAATGAACAGTCATCGTGCGGTAATAATAAGATAAATCAAACAAGTTATGAATTATATCTTTTCCATTATTATTTCGGATAAATCTCTAGGGCCAGGCAAAACAGTATCATTGGTAAAACTGTACGAGCACTTTATACAAATAATAATAGCACAGAGAAATCAACGAACCTAAAAGTGTGACAAAACTCATCTTATATACAAGTACTATCATCTCCCTCTCCACTCAGCCCACTCAAAGTCCGTTAACCTCAAAATCCTCATTATTGATTATTTATATATCAACAATTCAGCTACTGCTCGATTGTCTATCTGTATTAAGTACTTTCATATTAGGGGCAACAATTTATCTTGTATGTATGAATGTGATGACAAAGACGAATATCAAGACAGCAACAAGCACGTTTATCATACAGACCTTTAAGATCGCATAACAATGCATAACGCGTAAGCTTATCACGAGTTAAAGGGGTGCACTTGGTGTCAGACAAAAAACCGAATCAATATTAGTACCGCTAAAGCTAAAGCCCATTCTCGCAGTCATTTTAATATTCCTGTGATGGCAAGGCAAATGTTACACATTTGCGAAAGAGGTCTACAACGTATATATTCATACTTAGAGGCAGGAGAGTACATGGTAAAAGAGCTTTTCGAGTTTTCCTTCCAAATGTAAGTTTTCACAAATCTGTGTATCTCGTATAGATCTAACAGTACGGTGAAAATACGTAATTAGAATACAAAACGAAGTATGTCATTATCAGATGAAAATATTGTTATCAATGAAAATAGATAAATTCTTGAACAATTCTACTTTATTTTCCCAGCACAGAGTATTTTACACACACAACTTTCCAGCATCAAAAACCCTTCAGGTATGATGCATACCTTAAAGCTAGTAACAATAAACCTCGTCTACATGGTCCGATGTAATATATACATAATAACACCCAATGTATTAGTGTAAAAGTAGAGCGACCACACTTAAATTAGAAACATTTAACTGCCACAGATCTTTGCTAGACTGACAGATACGTACATTGGACACTTTGATTTGGAAGTAGTAGAAAAATCTCCTACAGCTATCTCAGATCCCACAGAATGACCGGCCGCCCGTGTCTTACAGGGTACTCATTATGATAAGTAACACTTTATTCATGTTGTGGTAACCATCTCTAACCTGCCTTGTAACCATTCAAACATGAAATATCATATAAGTTATGAATTAGCTTAACTAAGGTATTCTCTCAAAAAGAATAATGATGATCCATTCTAAATTACTAACCACTATTGTCGTGTTGTTTCATATCGATACCTATTACCAGCGGTATCAAAGAGTACTTGATGCATACTTCTTTGACTTACATGTTCATTATTTGGGGGGTAATTGGGGCACATCAAACAAGAACGAAACATGAAAATCGATGAGTCTTTCTGATAACCTGCTAGGATGAACGGATAATATGCCTTATACTAATTTTGGAATGATTCTAGGTTTAAACATTTATCTTACTCATTCCACTCTGTTCTGTTCACTAAATAAGCGCTCGATAGAGATTGCTTTTATTCTGTGACAAGCGGGTAATATCTGATAAAGTGCTTGTAAATAACTTTAAAAGTAAAATTCAATGAATGTTCTTATATGCAGATATTCCCGATGATGTAATGATAAATGATACATTATGACAATGATTTGTTCTTCCTCCTCCACCTATATTTATAAGACCATCTTCGAGTTTGATTCCTCTGGATGACAATAATTAGTAAACCTAATTAATGCTATTAAATCATTCCGTATTTTATTATAGTAATATTTTGTTGACCAAAGAGTGATCAGACCTGGAGACCAGAGTGTAAGATGTCACATTTAGTTCAGACCAAAGTAAACGACAGTACACATGCTGTAATAGAATAGCCACCCTAAAGATACATTGAGATAACCAAAGGAAATGCCCTCTTCCCAAAGTGATCAGTTCCCTGGTGATTTATTCAAGAATTCGGGTTACTATGAAACAATGCAAAATTCTTACAAACGAATATCCTAGAACTTTTTCACTTTATTCAAAGCATTTAGTACAAAGTATTTAGTACAATATGCGTAGCTGGCCCTCAGGAAAACGCAATAATGACATTTCTGATCTCTATATATAAGGCAATCAAATCCTCTGAAATGCAACAATTTCAGTTCAAATAAAGATAAGGAATTGTACCTGACACAGTATAATAGTTTCTGACAATAAGTTAGAAATTATATTTGGTTAACAGTTTACATTGAAGTAGACTCAACGGGTATAGACAGTACCGTTGCATGTAACATTCAAGTCATTGTGGACCATTTCAAGTAAACTAACCTCGTGGTTTTTGTATTTTTGAAATCGTGGCCCTACGTTTTAGAATAATCCGAATTCGGAAGTTATTTGAAGCTCACTACGATTTCTTACATAAAATTTTATTAGTAGTTGCGAAATTCTCAGGAATGCAATGTGGTTGCCATAATATCAAAGTTTGCAATCATCTCTTTAATGTAGTGTAATCTACATATTTTAGTAAGCAATGAGCTACAAACTGAAGTACATCTGTATGTTAAAACTATGGGTCCTTACTTTCACCCAGTAAAATACGAGACACTAGATTCTCAGCTGTTTAAATCGCAGGTACTCTGCCGACTTTCAAAAAACACAATTTTATCACCAAAACAGAGACAAGTGAAACTCCCAAGACCCATTGATCTCACATATCAAATAACTTTAACAAAGAAAAACAAAAGAAAAACAAAAGAACCTTTGCTGCAGAGAGCATAAAGTTTCCTTTTAGTATCTGTCAAGAAGAAAGAAAATAAAACCTCCTTCGTTTAAACCAGTCTGTATTCCTCCTGGTCGAATATCACACACAAGTCTGGCATCTTAGCCCTTCTCCTCCTCAAGGGAAAAAGTAGGCAGGTGCACGCCACTGAAATCTGGCCGGGATATATCCATACAAGTAAACAAACCCCTCTTGCATGGAGAGATAAAGACAGTGGCGCGTACCTGCCGCAACTTCCCTGGACGAGGCAGGGTACCAGTGAGAAGCACACGCCGGCGCCATCTTGCGGGCGTGCGGGCAACCTTGTTCCGGGGCGCTCAGTCCATCTTGATGTTGACGTAGATGTAGCGGATGAAGCGCAGAGAGGCGCCGAAGGAGACGGTGCCCAGCATGAGGAAGAAGACGTAGCACGTGAGGATGGTGTAGCCGAAGAACTCCACCGTCTGCAGCATCCCGGACATGTTGGACCGCTTGAAGTAGTAGAATAACGAGTACAAGAAGACGAAGACTCCAGTCGACCTGCAACCACAACCACACAGTACGGGTTAGACACACAGGCGCCAACAATGAACCGCACCACTGTCCTGGAACAAAATACCTGGGTTTACTGGTCTGAGATACAATTACTCATATCTACAGAATGACCAACAATACCAATTACAAATGTATGCTATTGTTTGAAATTTGTCCCACCGGATGGTGTTCCGTCCCTCAACGCGCTTGGCGGTGTATGGGGAGGGTTTCATTCCGTCGGAAAAAATGTATACAAATGTATATTAAAGAGGAGGCATCTAAGCAAAATCTAAATAAATACAGGAAATATCTGAACAAATTTGAATTACTGAACACAAATTTAAATGTCACTATGCTTGTAAAAAAAAGCTTGTCTTTAGAAATGCTAAAGCTAAACTGAAAGACTGGAGACATAAACAGAGACTCGGACCCACAACCTTTAGATTACAAGTCCAGTACCCTAACCACTGGGCTAACTCCCCACCCCCATTGTGAAACCATGCTCTAATGGAAGACCACCTTGTATAGGTGAATTAAGTAAAAAAAAATGTATCAGAAAGAAGACTGACCCTGCGCTGAAGATGCTGCGCCACCACCATCGATGGTCCTCTGCGGAGAGCTGGAAGTAGGTGAGGGCGACGGAGATACAGGCGGTCACACTGAGCAGAATGCCGTAGACGACGAAGAGGATGCCGTACAGAGTGTACTGCTCCCGTCCCCACAGCGTGGCGAAGATGTAGTACAGCTCCACCGAGATGGCACTGCAGCCAGACACGTACAAAGTCGGGTTAGATACAAGGAGACGTATCACTCGTCTTACGGTATAATGCACATAGCTATTGTGTTATCGAGATTGATGTCATAAGACACTCGCTTGTGCTCGTATTTTACTACGCGTCAACCCCGGGTTTATGGCTGCCTGTTCATAAAACCATCGATTAATGTCCATGTATCCCATGGTTTTGAAGGCCGTATACCATGGATTTGAAATTGTATACCACAGTTAAGGTATCTGATAATATGTATATAATAGGTAGCGGTTTACTTTGTCCCCATACACTATCAATAGGAACTTATTTGAGAGTAAAATGAAATATTTTGATGAATCAACATTTTCTTTTAAATAAAAAAAACCCAGACATCTTATAGCCATAGATTTAATCAATAACTAAGCAGTAAACATTTTTTTAACAATAACTAGACATCCTACATTTGTTCTTGATCAATAATCTAACCAATTAATAGAGAGAATAAATCAAAGAAAAAAAAATCAGCCTGGGACAGCGAGTCGGGGCCGGCAGCGCCCGTCTCTCACCTGAAGGGCAGGAAGCCGCCGACGACGCAGTGGGCGAGCCCGGAGCGGTACCAGGGGATGGAGGGGATCTCACGGGCGATGTTCTTGGTGCGGCACGGCGCCTCGAAGCTGCCCGCCCAGTTCTTGCCGAAGATGCCGCCTATCACAGTCAGCGGGTAGCCCACTGCAAGCACCAGGCGAATTGTACATCGTGTCCAGCATGGTCAAGAGGAAAGTATCTCATCAAGAAGCTCCATGCTCAACAAGTCAAGCAATTTAGTTCGAAATTACGCAGTGAAATATACTTATATTTTTTAATTTTAAACAATTGTCTTTTTTTGAAATCAGGAGATACTGGACCTTCCTATTGTTTCTGTGTTGATGGACATATTCATTTTTCTTTTCTTTTTAGAATATCAGGACTTTAGAATAAATTTAGAAAACTATGAGTACATCTAACATAGTTGGTACTATATAGAAATAATTTTCATAAAAGGGAATTCCTATGGCTAAACTTGTACCAGGGGTGAGATAATACAGATCTGCTTACAGGTCAAATATCAGTGCAGGTTGATATTCTGGGAAGATGCCCGAGATTCGGCCATATCTACTGGCTTTAGGACGCAGTACTAAATCCGACTAGTGTTAAGACAGGTCTATATATAATTAGTGTTGTACTTACGCAGAGCCCAGAGAGCGCCGAGCATAATGACTGTCTGCCAGGGCAGGGCCTGAGTGGACCCGTACGCCCACGCCACGCTGTTCACGAAGCTCCACACGAGGAAGAAGGGCACTGCCAATATAAAACATATCACCGACTTATGAAATGAATTTAGGTAGAAACCTCACCCGCTACACATTTACAGAGGTTAGAGTTCTTTACTTCACACATTATAACATAGACATGGTATGAGAAGGATTGGCCTTTGATATAGCAGTAAATCTACCACTGCTGGGGGGAAGGAGAAAAGTGGCTGCAGTGGAACACGAACACACAAAGTCCGACAACCTTGGGATGATGACCAGCGCTCTTAACCACTGAGCTGACTCCCCATCCCACATACTAGAGAAAGCAAAATGTGTTATGGCCAATCGGTATTTAAACACCTATCATGTAACATTTTTATTTAGAAGAAGAAAAAAAACTCATGGTCGGAAGTTTTGCGTGCAAACTTTATGGATGGCCCCAAATTTCAATGGCTAGTTTGTCGAAACGTTGTGTCACACCTATAACTATGTTATATTCCGAATAGAGTACAACAAATTAAAAAAAACCTCTAAACATATATGTCGGTGTTTGCTGGTCATTTGATAATTCATGCAGGTTTTTATATTATTCTTCCACTCAAAATGACTGACAATTGTAAGAGGTTGGACTAACCGGCGAAGAGGGCGGAGGTGAGGTTGATGTTCCACACCCAGTTGTCGCCGCCCATCTTGCGGTACATGTTGGCGGCCACGTAGCCGGAGATGCAGGAGGACAGCGCGTAGAGCAGGATGGCCGCCGAGTTGATGGCGCCGTGCCGGTGGACGTTGAACATGCCCAGCAGCGCCATCACCATGATGGCCGTGGCGATGATGAGGAAGTGTGAGCCCACTCCTGTTTAACATAGAATGTGTGAAGTGTGAGCCAACTCCTGTTTAACATAGAATGCGTGAAGTGTGAGCCAACTCCTGTTAGAACATAGAATGTGTGAAGTGAGAGCCAACTCCTGTTTAATATAGAATGTGTGAAGTGTGAGCCAACTCCTGTTTAACATAGAATGTGTGAAGTGTGAGCCAACTCCTGTTTAACATAGAATGTGTGAAGTGTGAGCCAACTCCTGTTTAACATAGAATGTGTGAAGTGAGAACCAACTCCTGTTTAACATAGAATGTGTGAAGTGAGAGCCAACTCCTGTTTAACATAGAATGTGTGAACTGTGAGCCAACTCCTGTTTAACATAGAATGTGTGAAGTGAGAGCCAACTCCTGTTTAACATAGAATGTGTGAAGTGAGAGCCAACTCCTGTTTAACATAGAATGTGTGAAGTGAGAGCCAACTCCTGTTTAACATAGAATGTGTGAAGTGAGAGCCAACTCCTGTTTAACATAGAATGTGTGAAGTGAGAGCCAACTCCTGTTTAACATAGAATGTGTGAAGTGTGAGCCAACTCCTGTTTAACATAGAATGTGTGAAGTGTGAACCAACTCCTGTTTGAACATAGAATGTGTGAAGTGAGAGCTAACTCCTGTTTAACATAGAATGTGTGAAGTGAGAGCCAACTCCTGTTTAACATAGAATGTGTGAAGTGTGAGCCAACTCTTGTTTAACATAGAATGTGTGAAGTGTGAGCCTGAGCCTGTTAGAACATAGAATGTGTGAAGTGTGAGCTTAATCCTGTAAGAACATAGAATGTGTAAAATTTGAGTCCACTCCTTTTAGAACATAGAGTGTGTGAAGTGTGAGCCTAATCCTGTTAGAACATAATGTGTGAAATATGATTTGTTTGTTTGTTTGTGGTTTGACGTCTAAGGGGAGCCTGAGGGTATATAGGGACTATGAAGTGTGAGCCTGCTTCTGTTATAACATAAAGTGTGTAAAGTGTAAGACCACTCCTGTTAAAATATAGAGTGTGTGAAGTGGGAGCCTACTCCTGTTATAACATATAGTGTGTGAAGTGGGAGTCTAATCCTGTCAGAACATTGATAACCACAGTCCGAGCATGGTGCCCACAGGCAATGCACTTAACATGTATTGTTTCAGTTCCCTTACATATTCCATACTCCTGTGAGCGGTATGTGATTTATCTATTTTTATTACGGCTGTCGGCATTGAGATATAATCTGCACACAAATTTTGTAATACTTCAATAAACGGCATATATGAAGACAATTGATAACCATGTTCTGTAAGGGCATGTACAGCGTATTCTCTCCAATGTAAGGTAAATGATTATACGATTTCCCTTTTTTATAGAATCTGAGAAAAGTAATCGAGTTATTTTTTTTCCTTCAAATTACTGGATTTATTTCAAACCCTGGATTAATGTTGAAATTATTTCTCTTGATTTATAAAGAAAATATCAAATATTGTCAAAGAACATGAGGAGACGATTACAAATAGTCATAACCAGCGTTTTGATCAATGTCAGATTTCATTTACAATATTGAATAACGTAGTTCCGAGAAGGTTATACGGCAGTGCCACCTTTTGGCTGTGCCAGACACTTCACGGTGAAGGGGGTGAGAGCTTCAGTAGATCACCAGTTCCGCGTCCAACCACCAGGAGTCGGTACGAATGGTATTCAGACCGTACAAATTTGTAAAAAGACTGGTCTCATAGTGTCAATTAGATACTAGCATTTTCAAGGTAATAAAGCAAGTACATGTGTAGTACCCAAAATAATCGTTTTCCTATCCTGTTGTGGTCTATATAATAATGTAAAGTTTCATTAAATAGCGGTATCTCTAGATTATAACAATCATTTCGTCAGAAATTTTGTAATGGGTGATACACCAATTTCTTTTGAAAAAAAACCCCAACTTTCATCCATGCAATTTACTAGCCCTACACCCAAAGTGACAAAACGTAGGGTCAATTGTAATCATTAAGGAGGAAATAGATCATTTCCTCGAATCCAGCTGACCCTAAAATCTAGCCTTCGACAACGTGTCAAAAGCAATCAACAACCAATGATAGTCAGAAGAGTTCACTTGAGTAAGACTGCTAAAGTAAGGGAGGGAAGATACATCAAACTCTCACTATAGTAAGGCCACACCAACCAGTCATACAGTATAAGATACTTCTTGTCTTGGCATCAGCCTAGAGTTCAGAAGTAGCCACGTCTTATTTCTCATTAGTATAAGATACTCTACACAGAGGGAGCCACCATTAATCAGATCGAAATAAATCCAACCACATATATGTACAAAGGTGGGGCTAGCGAACAATACCCCACACCCCGCCATAAATATACAATATTGACTAGTTTCAGATACTAGCGGTCGTATGCTCCGAGGAGTTGACGCGTAGTAAATACAGGTGTTGCCGTTCTGCGCCGCCTAACGGCCCACTGTGTAGTAACGCGGTCGCTCGGACAAACGCGGCCGACTCCAACCACATGCCCATAGAGCCACACAGTAATCACACCTAAAGTGTGGACGGTGGGTGTGATTACAGGAGTGTTGTTTTTTGACAGATTAAATTGTTGTAGCAAACTAGGGTATTGTACCAACAAGTCTGAGCTGTCTAAACTGTCTAATGTCCAATATGTTCTATTAGACTTGCTTTGGGTTTGATGGTGATCGAATCTATGAGATGAATTTAGATAGAATCTCACCCTTACACATTTACCGAAGTGGGAGTTTTTTGTTCCCACATTAGACTGGCCCCAGTCCCTGTACCCATCCACTTACCCCACCCCTGCCCTCCGTGATTCATGGACCAGTCACACCGCGATATACTTTATCTTAAATTTTTTTAATCATGAATGTCCATGATCAAAGACTTGAGCAAGTTCATTCCCACACCTACCTAGACATGGCATGAGAATGCTTGGTCTTTGACATAGCAGTGAATCTACACACTGGACAATCTAAACTAAATGGCGAATGAGGACAGAGAGACGCGTAGATATCTTCATCATTACCTCATCCAACACTGTATATATATAAAATCCCAGCCGTGTTATGTTACCTGACCAGGAATCTACTCAGATCTCAGATTGGCCAGAATACCTGCCATGGCAGAGACCATTTATGTACCTTTTGTGCAAATAAATTTTTAAAAAAGAAAAAAAAGATACACGCATAGGGAGTGACGCACCTAGAATGGCGCAGAAGATGTTCTTGTGGTTGGGGAACCTGAAGACGTCGGTGTGGATGATTTTCCAGCCGTTGTCGTCCGAGTCCAGGTCGTCCTCCTCGTCGTCCACGTTGTAGCGCGCGAAGTCGTTCTTCAAGACGCGGGTCTGCACAATCACAAGTCACCATGGTTACTGCTCGGACAAACAAGGCACAGGTCGAGCCCGCTATGCAATGACAAGTCACCATGTAGCAAACAAACCCATACTACCATTGGAAGATCTGGCAAACTGTCCAGAAATGGAAGATTCAATTAAAAAATGAAAAAAAAAGAAACAAAGAAAAAAACCCACAAAAGGACATAAGAATTATATTGTACATTATATAGTTCACTCCGTGAAATGTGATAAAACTGTATTTTGTTTAGATTTAAGATATTTGCATTTACAACTCTGGATATACTTGACTAAGGTCATTGAAAAGCTTGGTTTGTTTTATATTATTTTATACCTTCATCTAAAAGCAAATGATAACTGAAAAATGTGCCTCATCAAAAATTAAATAGATTCCTGTCAGATTTCAGTTATCGTCTTCAAATAATGCCAATGTGTTTTTTTGCGGGACAAATAAGTGCAAAATACATGTTACCTTTTTCATTTTTAAAGCCACGTATGAATCTAAGTTGTAGTACATCTTTATTTAATTTAAATTCAATTCATTAAAACACCACCCACAATTATGTCCTCTTCTCGGCTACTTAAAAACACGAGATTAATTAACGACATTACTGCAATTCTCAAATTAGAATTCCACGAGACCATTCTAACCCTGCATTTACTCAAGATACCACCTTCTTTGTACAAATTCAAAATCCTCAATTAAATAACACTGACTCTATTAACAGAACACCCTCGAATTCTAAATACATTTGTTATGTCACAGCGAATTGCCGAGAATGTCGTTTTCTCTCAGTGCACAAATCTGTCAGTGAATTCATTAATAATATAAGGTATCAATCTCCGCCGGTCCCACTGGTCCTACTCCGGGGACTCTAATAGTCCGCGCCATCCCCCAGCTTAGCCCCAGATTAGGGCCTGGGTGATGACCTTCCGTTGACCTAGGTGACCTTCAGCCTGACCTTCAGGGACTCACCAGGATGATGACGACGAAGCCGATGAGCAAGAAGACGAGCACCATGGAGTTAATGATGGAGAGCCAGTGGATCTGTAAAGATAACCGCCACGTTGGTAACCGCCATACAATACTAACCTCGTGCAGGTTTATACACCCTCTGGGCAGTCTCTCAATATGCTTAATGGTGAGCAAGTATATGTCTTCTCTTTTCATTTGGATTTGGGATGATCTATTTGGTCTCTGGGTGATTAAGAGCTGATGGTCTATGTCAAAATAGGATACGGATTGTCCACCATAAACTTAAAGCCATCAACCATACTAATCCATTTAAAACCCACCTAATACGGAGTCTCCATAGTAAGCTATGGTAAGCTATGGAGCCTACAAATCGCTACTGAGTAGAATACGGAAAGTCGTATTCTACTCAGTAGAATAGAGCTTTTTCTGTCACCTCACGGGCACTTTAGGAACTATTTTATATAAACAATGTATAGCGTTTACGTCAAGTTTCTAATCATTCTTTTTCCAACACTTAGTCAAAAGATATGTAATGAATACAACAATACCATAATTTGTATCTGTGTCGCCGAATTTTCATTGTAGTTGAAACTACGCAATACTCCTAGCTATACCCCTGAGTTTTACTATGTGTCAACTACGCAGAGAATATGGCCACTCGGATCGAAATCACGGTCATACTGTGTATGTATCTCAACAAGTTTCCTGTATCCTCCAATTCTATGGGTAAAAAGATAACTCCTCCATTTGGCAGCTTTTTAGATTCATTAATATTACAACTTGATCTTAGCCAAAGACCATGAAGCGATGGCATTATTGAATATTATTTCAAGTTAATAAAATTAAATTTAGAAAAGAACCGAAACCATGCATATTGTATAAGGCAGCATTTGCCGTTAAATAAAAGGTCCTTGTATTCCATAGTGCACTCCCATGTAAGGAAACTGATTTTAGAGTGAAAATGATACAATTGAGTTTTTTAGCTGCATCTTTCAAAATATTAGAATATATGTACTGTTGTGGAATTTCTGTAGTTTATCTACTTACTATTCTTTCCAATATTTCTATTTTTATTAATTAACCCTAACATGTTAGGCAGCAGATGTATGGCCTAAAAAAGTAAAGGATACCTCCTCTTTTATAGTTTTTTCTCTTAAATGCCATAAGACTATCCACATTATTGAATTCATTTTTTTTTGCAACAGAAGGCACACATACCACGTCCTATTTAAAAACTATGCATATCATCGGCTGTGCGGTTTTTTTTTGTTTTTTTTTTGTTTTTTTTTTACCAATACATGAAATTCGCGGGAATACCCCAGTGGCCAGCGCACTCAGTAGGAACAGGAATTGAGATAATTAGTAAGTTGCTGAAATGTTCTGATCTATAATCAGTTTTAAAACGGACTATCTTCAACAGACGAGCCGGTGCGTGGGTGGTGCGAATGGTTAAACGCCTGTGCCGTGAGGGTGGACAGAAGTAGGTGGAAGTATTACTCGATTATCATTATATAAGAGACCATAAGGTGCTGCCAGTCAATCAAGCGACTTTTACACTCATTTACTTGTCTTCTTCAGGGCTCTAAATATCAGTGAAAGATATAGTTAAAAAAAGACAATTCCAGCACAGCCAATGTGGAGTCTCCAAAATTAGAAGTCCACATAAAGCAAATGACTAAAATAAGTCTCACTGATGAATTGAAACATCGGACACTCCAAGGTCCCTGAAGAGATAACATAGATTTGGAAATCCAAGTAGAACACGCTGATGTGGCTTGAGAAAGCGATTTGTTTTCTATCATGAAATTATTGCCGCCCCCGTAAAACATGATATATAGATTGATATCATGCTTCAATTATATAATTAATTCACGCACAAAAATACACTCCAGTCAGAGTGAAGATTATTCAACTTCCTACGAACAATAAGGCATGTAGGAGAAACTACTATTATGCTACTGCACCAGAAAGGATGTTAGCCCTTTCGATACGCTACCTGGTGAAAGGATACCATAATTCCTCAATAATATGAAAAATTATGTTGTTTTACAAAAGTTTGGGAAACATCAAAGAGTTTTGCTTGATTAAAAAACAGCAAAAAAACTGTAATTTGAAAAACGCTGCCTCAAGGCATCATAGCGTACTATGCCCGGGAATGCCTCCAGCCATGATAGTGTATTGGGCCCGGGAATGCCTCAAGGCATCAGAGCGTAGTAGGCCCAGGAATGCCTCAAGGCATCATAGTGTACTAGGCCTGGGAATGCCTCAAGGCATCATAGCTTAGCGAATGGGTTAAATATGGGAGTTAATTTTAAGAGCTAGTTTAACAGATCTAACAGATCGGAGAATATGATAAGACCTGGTATGCGTCCCATAGTGAAGAGTGTCCCACAAAGACAAATAATGTATGGCATAAAATTTATGGATGAAAAAAAGTGTGGATAATTAAGTGTATCTAACACAAAAATCCGAAGAAGTAAAACTACTCACCTCGAGCGTCTTTGGGAAGAAGCTGTTGTCTCGTACCCGTTTTCCGCGATCAGTGTACTTCGTCCTGAAAATCAACAGCATGTAATTACCACATTGTTGTAAATTGTATTTATGTTTTGTTAACTATACTATATGCAATACGGGTATGTAAAGATTGTTAAATAACTACCTCTGGTTGTGCAAGGAAACCAGCTTGTACCCGGCTGAGCGCTGCCAGATAAAATACAAGTCTAAAAAAACCAACAAAAAAAACCAACAACCAAACAGTGAGGTGTATACAACTATTCATCATCTATGGTATACAAAGTACCCATTGTGAATACCCATTGTTTAAAAACTGTCAAGATACCTCTGATCTTACCAAGTTTCTCTTTAATTTCAAACGTTTTTCCTGTATCACTGATCATTGTAGCGTCCTTGTATGATTATTTAGGTCATAAGTCATAAGTATTTAAGGTAATACATAAAATGTCTTCAGGTAATCATTCATCATTTGTGCAAGTGCAATCGGTTTGTTTGTTTGTTTGTGTAGTTTTACGTCTCAGTAGGCAAGTTACATCCTTTTGAGACTTACTCATTGGTTGACCTATCTGGTTCTTGAGAGGTATATTAACTCAACTTAAGTCTACTTGTAGCAGTGGGACCCTATGCCCGTTTTATAGTGCTGCCTCACTGAAGGGGCTATGCCGCAGACCATTGACACAACACTCCACCAGTCACATTATACTGACAACGGCAAACCAGTCGCAGCAACATACCAATCGGGTCAGCAAGCTGACCAGTATGAAGCTGCTCCCTCTAATTGGCTACAGGTCAAGCCGGCTGACAGTTTTTGCTAACCTCTCGTACCGGTCAGTTTTGGCCACTAAAAGTTCTCCTTTGTTCATTTCTATAGCTTTTCGAAAATCTTTGTTTCACAAAGAAACCTCAGAATTTCTTTCTTCACAGTGTGGCTGAAAACACTGGACATGGATGTTGCACATTGAATGTACTTATCCCTGCTTTTCTATCGGTTGACTAGTTTTCAAAATGCATGCAAAATCATCTTTATCACAGATCTAGTTTTTAGGACAAAATATTAAAGGGACAAGAGTGATAGGGGAGGTTGTTAGGACGACTCTTATTTCTGGTAACGCTACCGACGTTGTGACCACCATCTAAGAATAAGCCAGTACGGGGACAAGTATCGAACATTCTGAGGTAAACACATCTCTATCAGGGATGTCAGTTGGGGTCTTGAAAAAACAGAAGAGACATTTTTTATGTGGAATTTACTGCCTCAGAGAAAACATTGAACACACATCATTATTCTCCATGGAATGGAGCTGGGATGTGAGGGGAGATTTGAACCACTGTTTATTGGCGTGAATGAGGCCCAATTAATTCTTTCTTTATTTTACACAACAACAATTTTTTAACTGAAAATGAGAACAAGGTTTTCCTTGTAAAAAAAGAAAGCTGTAAACTCTACTCTATATTCCGTGTAACCCTAAACGGCTGATTCCAACAGTACGCCCGATGTGAGACGAACTATTTACTTGGTAGGTCGTGATAAATCGTGTGAGGCTGCCTGGTGAGATCGCAGTGGTGGAAGAACCCCCACTCCCCAATGAGCGATAATAAGGGCCTCACATACAGGTGTAATGCTCTTACAAGATTTAGTACGATCCAGCAAGATCTCGCAAGGTACTGGGAGCTACTGCCCGATCCTGCCAGACCAAAATAAATCGTGCTGGTGGAATGAACACTTTAAATAGCGCAAAACATTGCATAGGACCAACTCTCTACTATAGTGAGTTGTACCAGAATCTGGAATTTAAACAGACTATTTTGGTGAACAAACTTAAATATCATTGAATGATAACCCCTTGTACAAGGTACTGAAAAGGGTCTTCATGTACGATGCTAGATTATTCAACGAACCCCTGGATTATTCAACAGGCCCCTGGCTGGACCCGCCAGCAGGCAGTGGGGATCAGAAAAGATGATCGGACATCCAGGACTTATGACTGGACACCACCCGTGGATAATCACAGACCTCTCCCGACTCGCTGGTCGCAAGCCCCCTCCGAGATTATATCATGGAGGCCGCCATCTTGATGTCAGAATGACGAGGGTTGGGGGAGTGGGGAGCTAAAAGATCAAACCTCGACCCTGCCAGTGAAGCAGGCCGGGGCACGTTGAATAATCTAGTCTCTAATGAAGCCCATTTTCTGTACCTCGTTCAAGGGTTATCGTTTAATATTTTTTACGTTCATTCGCTAAGACAGTCTGGGCGGTCCATCAGGTCGACAATAGGCGTTGAAGCCACAGTATCCCTGGTTCTTCTTGGCGTACAGAAAAGGGTCTTCAGGTGCTATCCTAGATTATTAAACGGGTCCCTGGATGTAGATTGACCACCAACCTCTGTTTCCGATTTAGAGGTTGTTGATGTCCGATCGCTTTCTAAACCAAAGGGCTCTATACGAATATGTCTCGAAGCAGGGTACACTTTTGGACATTGTGTTATATAGACTATACCTACTCGCTACAAAAATTATTAGCTGAGCTAATTGATAACAAAATACAAAAAAAAGAAAAGGAGACCGTGAAGAGGGGGCTTCGAGAATACTGCACACTGATATCTTTACGCGCTCTCCAAGCATGACGATAGATCTGCTGTGAGAATGAGCAATACAATTCCAGCAGAGATTCTAATCATGGTAGTCAGAACATCAGCTGGGAAAGTGGCAGTCAAGGGTTTTCACAACTCTAAAGATTTGGTTGTGCGCATGGTTGTTAGCCTTTTAAGGACGGCAGCCTATGGCAGAGTTACATACTTGGGGACGGCTGCTAGTGACTATCCACACTTCTAGGGTACGGGGGCATTGTCCTCTGAACTCAAAATTCGAATATTCATCACGCGATGTGATATCTTATTCTTAGTATCTTTATTTTCATTACCTAGAATTCAAAAATATGATATTGCACCTATATTCTGTACAAATTTCATGTTTATTGTTAAAATATTTCTTTTTGAAAAAACAATTTTCTAAATATCCAGCAAATGATGCTTTAAGGTATCATCTGCCCTTAAAGGGTTGACTATACTAAAGCATCTATATAGGTCCAGTAACTAAGAACAGTCATGAGCAACCTAGACATGACAGATGCCCAGTTTAGGATGTGCACTAGATTACACACGGTATGCGTATAACGCTGGGACGGAGGAGGGTGATAAATCATTTGATCACAAATATATACAAAAACACACAACTTGTTGTGTATATATTTCAGCATACAGTAATACACCTACCCCTCAAGCTAGTGAAAGCACCGTGCCTACACATGTGGTCATTTCAACGACAACGTCAGAGCTGCCTATAGCAGCATCACAACGACTACGATTACCACGGCAGCGCCTCTGCTGGGAGAGCGAGAGCAGCAAATGGAGTGGCACAACATGCATTGATTGGTGTGTCATCCACTGGACCCCTGGCTGCGATATCAGTGCTCATTTGATATTATGAAGATTGCCGACTGGTGCGCATAGTCTACAGTGTAGGGACCGGGGCCCCATTGAATCATCTGGGCTCGTACATAAAGTCCTCTCTCTGTTCCTCGTAGAAGGGTTATCGTTACACATTATTTAGGATATCTTTATTTTTTCCTAACAATTTCCCATGATGCTCTCTGTAGCTTACTTAGCAACATCGTTACCTTGGTGACTTGACCACATCTAATGTAGTAGACTGCTCACATTATTTCTATCATTATTGTCCTGGCCCTGAAGAAGACCTCATCAGGTCGAAACGTAGGCAAGTACGGACTAATCATAAAAATGAAACAATTGGCTGATGTATAAACGGTTAACCAAATAATAAATGTCTGAACCAAGTTCTCGGGTTGACAGTTGGTTTGTGGCCAAACTCCCTTCATTTTTATTTAGGATTATTCACTAAAACAGTCTTAGCCGTCCATAAGTGTTGACTAAAGTTGACCCACATCATCTCTGGGTCTCCTTGGTATACAGAAAAGGGTCATGTACGAGCCTAGATTATTCAACGGGCCCCAGGACATTGCTGGGGCATGTCTTTATGAAGGTAGCAATAACACACAGGGCATGATGTGTTTTTCAATAAGGGCTGTCCATAAATGAAGATTCAACTTTTAAGGAGGGGTTTGGTTTGTTGGTCTGATTTAAAGTTCAGTCAACCATTACAGGCCCTTACCAAGCTTTCAAGGTTCTTTTACACCACAAGGATGGTGATCGAATCTATGCGATGAATTCAGGTAGAAATCTCACCCCTACATATTTACCGAGGCTAGAATTCCTTAAGTTCCCACACCACATGGACATAGTATGAGAACGACTGGCCTTTGATGTCATAGTAAATCTACCACTTTTGGGGCTAAAGGAGAAGAGTGGCTGCAGTGAGACCCAAACCCACAAAGTTCCACAACCTTGGCGGTACAAGTCCAATGCCTTAACCACTGAGCTAACTCCCAACCCTCTGTTCTTTTTGTTAGGTAAAGCACTAAAATAAGGTTTACTTACTTAGTCTCCACCCACCGCACGCTGTAGCTGAAGGTGACTTCAAAGGGCGCCGTTGCCCCATCCAGACTAACTGGAGACCTGTCTTTCGTCGACACATTGGCGAATATAATCTGAAAATATAATACAGCAACATATAGAAGGCTGATTGTAGAAACATTGAGCCATTACATAGACAATAATTGCTGGACAGGTGGCCGTAAACCACGAGATATTGAGGCGTAGTAATACACGAGCATAAGTGAGTGCATTACGATGTCAACCTCAGAGCTGCCTGTCTACAAAATCATCGTTTGTTGTATATAGATAATCGCCATATCGTAGGGTCTGCGACCACTATCAGTAGGGATTATTTTATGCTCTCCATGCACAAAGGAACTACACAGTAGGAGTATATTTTCCCGCAATCAATGACACTGAAGCAATGGAGTCAAACCCATAATGAATGGTTATGGGTTCTGAGAGTTTAGAAACCATGGACAATACATTGAGATATGGTTAGTGTGCATGGATGAAATCTGTTCAGAGGTATTTTGGTCGGAAATATTGAGGAACATCTGGAATTCAGGCATAATCACTTTTTTTATTTTAATGATTCGCATACAGATTGTCGCGGTATTCCACCATCCATCTCTATGTCTCCTTATTATCATTATCCTGTAAACTATTAAAAACACCATTTTCCAGTGGTCACGTGGTAGGGAGGGACGTATGAATATTCTTTCGTCACTCAGTGACGAACGGAATCTGTAGTCCTGGTCACTTAAAGTGAGACATTCGCCCATCGGTATGTAATAACAGTTTGTGACCCTTTGTGATGTATTTTCGATGGAGACTTCGTAATACATGGATAATAAAACACACACAAAAAAAACAACAGAGGACAGTTTCTAATATCATCTACATTGATGTTGACCATGGAAAAGGAACACTTTTCCATATACGTATTCCAGTAGCAAAAAACCTAAATGTACTGTAGACTCCAGTCTACTCAGGCAGTGGCTTAAACGACAAACTTTCTTCTCTCTCGCCAAACTACTCCAACTCTCGTCCACCAGGACGAAATCTCGGCCCCAGTCCGAGATCCCGTCTCCGCAAGGCGCAGTTTACAGGCGGCCCCCGCCATCTGGTGGGACGCGGGATCGCTAAACCCCCCTGAGAACCGCACCAAATTTGGCTGGGCTGGCAGAGGAGAGGCAGGCACCGGTGGGTTGGGAAAAGGGTCGGGGGAGGGAGGGGTAGAAAAAAGATCCAGCCCCCCTTCAAATCCACTCTGCCAAAGTCTTACATCCCAAATCCTAGGGCCACTGATAAGACATAGGATAATTCCCATTGAAAACGCCGGGGTCGCAGCGCGTTTAGCGCGGAGGTACCAGCCCAATTAGTTCTGCAATTACTCCTCGGTTGAGGCGACACCTCCCGGCGGCGTCCGGCCGGCGTCCGGGGCCACTTTTTGTCCGGGAGCCGGGTATCTGGCGGCGGCGATGGGCCAGATACGCGCCGGCAGATACACATATACGGGTGTTGCGCACTGACAGATCAGCCGCCGCGGGAGCCGCGCACACCCCCAGACGGAGCGCCACACCACTTCCGGTAGGGCGCGATAAGAGCGTCGGCCGATAACAGCTGGATCAAGTCGGTAATGGAGGCGCCGATGTCGGCTAAGCCGCGCCCACCGGACCCCCAACCCGACTTAGTGCGGGGGTCCGCTGGGGGTCCGGCAGGGCAGGGGGCGAGTGAGGTTGTGTGTGTGTTGGGGGCGATGTTCTGCCGCCGTTCTGTGCTTTCCTCACATGTTCCAGTCCGGCTCGAGGTCACCGGCGCTATCTGCTCTCCACTTCCGCCACCGCCACCACCAATGGCGGCCATTACACGGCGACGACGACGACCGGAAGTGAACCGATTGCGGGGCCGGAAATGGACCTTAGGGACCGGAAGTGGCTTCCTGGTGGAGCCTGCGTGACCGGGTCGAAGGTCAGCTTCTGAATAAATCTCCAGATGAAGAGGAGGCGGTCTAATGTAGGCGTTCACTGCCTCCCCTTGGACCGGAGGAGAGGGCATGTCAGTGAATCAAATACCTACTATTTTAGGCTGTGAATAACCAGCAATTTCCTCTATTATCACAGGAGAGGAAGTCATGGCATTATCTTTCAGACGACACCCTTTATTGTGAATCAATCTCGGCTGTTTAACACAAAAACTGATGATGCCTCTATTATCGTCCTCTGTGGTAACTGTAGAACTCCATATTATCGCTCACTGAACTACTGACAGTGCATCTCTTTAATTGCACGAACGTGACTTAATCTACAAATCATCACCCGCTGATACTACATTTTGAAGCTGGGGGTGAGGGGCGTATTACTTGACAAAGGAGAATTTTTTAGAATGCCTCTTCCTTTTATGGAGATTTTTTCTTAGATTGTCATATTTGGAGATTGAACGAAGCTTAATATTCATGTCAACAATTACTTCAGAGTTTAATGCCACGCCGACTTTTTATAGGGAAACAAATCTTCTTCACGGTAGACATAGAGATTGACCTAAGCACTTTTTTAAAAACGCAAACAAGATGCTCAGTTGCATCAAAGGTGTCTGCAAAGCAGATTTACAGCCTCTGGTTTTTCATAGAAGTGATTTTGAAAATAATTCTTACTTGCCTTTTCAATTTAAGAAAAAAAAACCCATCATTCCATGAACATTTCGCCGGGGCTTTATTCTCATGTACAATATCTTGAATACTGGGCACTTCAGAGCATGAATCAAATGGTAGATTTACATTCAAGTTAAAACAATATCATGTAGAAATAAAGAGAGAAGAAATAACAATGTGGTGTGAATAATGGCCTGAAATTCACTTATAGGATTCACATGCCTAGCTCGAATTAAAGCTGTCAATTTCATCTTCAACAATGGGTAGGTTCCTAATTTATTCTTATACGCTATTCTAGAAAAGCCTATCAATTTACTGTTTTATTTTACATATGCACCAGCTCTATACTCTTCTGAAGAATCAGAACAGATAGCAGTAATATAGATAAATAATTTTGATAGGATCGCTTAAGTTGGTTGTTAGTTGTTTGTGTAGTTTCACGTCCAATATGTTCTATTAGACTTACTTTGGGATTGAAGGTGATCGAATGTGAGCTGAATCTAGGTAGAAATCTCACCTCTAAACATTTACCAAGGTGAGTTCTTTTAGTTCCCACAACACATAGATACGGTGTGAAAACAATTGGCCTTTGATGTTTGCTACAGAAATGCAAGAGCCCCTCCGACCTACAGTTACTGGATGCTCCAACCTAAATCATATATATATATATACGTTATGAACGGAAGTGTTCATGAACGAGCTGGTTTAGAGGATATCTGGATATGGCAACAGATGGGAATAGTTTGATTTGTATTTTCCCATGTACTATGCTCCATGCAACAGCTGAGATAACATGAAATCAATATCTGGAATCCGTGAAAGCAAGCAATATAACACAGGCGCAGTCGACATCTGATCCAGGACCGCGTCATCCAGTCCAGCATGCTGCCTAATGCCTGTATATGGGGTATATTGACAATAATGGTTGGTTTTGTAGACAGGCAGCCTTAAACCATGAAGAGTTTTCACGTTGTAGTACACGAGCGTCAGCCTCGAGGGGCTTACAGAGCCGCCTGTCCACAAAACCTAAGTCTGTTGTATTTATTATTCATCCTCTCCAATATATTAAACCCAGGGATTGCCATATTAACGGGTACTTCAATAGGGACTATTTCTTTGCTCTATAAAACAAAAGGACTATTTTCCTGTATACAATGGCTTTGAGCCTGTATACCACATCCGTTTGTTTGTGTAGTTTCACTTCTCAGTAGACTACTCATGCCCTTTTGGGACTGGCTCATTGGTTGACTTATCTGGTTCTGGAAAGTTATATGAACTCAACTTTGGTCTACTTGTAGCAGTGGGCCCTATGCTCGTTTTATAGTGCTGCCTCACTGAAGGGCTGTGTTGCAGACCATTGACACAAACCCGTATACCATGCTTATGGGTAGTGGTTTACTGAGTCCCCATTTATTATCAAATGGTACTTCGTATACCATGGAAAATAAATATGGGGTGACAATTACATGCGGACAAACATGGTTGACAGCTGAGGGGAATCCTTAGACATCAGGAGCAGGGAATGTGATGGACTCTGCCGACGTGTCCCTAGTCGTCCCCCTCCTCCTCCAACCCCTGTCCACTGAGCACTATGCTCCGGCTCTTTCTCAGGGTACCTGAGAGAAGTAAGGGTGAGGGTAAGTTCCTGCTACACCCCCTCCTTCTACTCAACCCCCACCCCTCCAACTCCCACAAGCCTCGCCGTCTTAAGTGCTTTAGCTACGGCTTGGGCTGAGCTTCACTCGCGACCAGCAAATGAGATTAAGGCAAAGTACGGGTTAAACCCCGGCCCGCCTGGCTGTGCACCCCGTGAGCTGCTCCACGCAGGTCCATCTTCCCGCCGTCCGCACCGACTAGGAGCAGCTCGCGGATAAGGCGGTCAGCGTGCCCAGATGAGGGCAGCCCACAGTGCAGGGGCTGCTACGGCCACAAGGCCTGTGTAGGGTAAGAGTGGGCGAGTGGGCCGGGGTGAGTGAGTGAGTGGATGGGTGAGTGAGTGAGTGAGTGAGTGAGTGAGTGAGTGAGTGAGTGAGTGAGTGAGTGAGTTAGACAGTGAGTGAGTAAGTGAAGGCGTGAGTGAAGGCGTGAGTGAAGCAGTGAGTGAAGGAGTGAGTGAGTGAGTGGATGGGTGAGTGTATGGGTGAGTGAGTGAGTGAAGGAGTGAGTGGGTGAGAGAGTGAGTGGGTGAGTGAGTGATTGAGTGAGTGATTGAGTGAGTGGGTGAGTGAATGAGGAAGAGTGAAAATGAGTAAGTGAGTGATTGAGGGAGTGATTGAGTGAGTGAGTAAGTGAGAGCGTGAGTGAGTGATTGAGGGAGTGAGTGAGAGGGTGATTGAGTGAGTGATTGAGTGAGTGAGTGAGTGAGTGAGTGAGTGAGTGAGTGAGTGAGTGAGTGAGTGAGTGAGTGAGTGAGTGAGTGAGAGAGTGATTTGTTTGTTTGTTTGATAAGTTTAACTTCCAATATGTTCTATTAGAATTTCTTTGGGTTTGATCAAATCTATAAGATGAATTTAGGCAGAAATCACACCCCCACACATTTACCAGGTGAGGGTTCTTTTACTTCCTAAACCACATAGATATGGTATAGACGGATTTGTCTTTGGTATAGCATTAAATCTACCACTACTGGGGGTGAAGGAGAAAAGTGGCTGCAGTGGGATTTAAACCCACAAAGGTCAACAACCCTATGATAATGAGTCCAGTGTCCTAACCACTGAGCTAACTCCCCATCCCAGTGAGCGAGTAAGTGATTTATATTTAGGCATACAATGCTGTACTACCTTGGTGTACTGGCAACAGTAAGTGAGTGAGTGAGTGAGTGAGTGAGTGAGTGAGTGAGTGAGTGAGTGAGTGAGTGAGTGAGTGAGTGAGTGAGTGAGTGAGTGAGTGAGTGAGTGAGTGAGTGAGTGAGTGAGTGATTTGTATTTAGGTAACATTACTGTACTACAATTTGTTGCACTGGCAACAGCATATTTCATATCGAGTGAATGACTGAGTGCATAGATGAATGAAAAGCTGAGTTGGGGAATGAATGAAAGAAGGAAGGAAAGAAGGTGACACGGAGGGGAAAACGTAGGGATAGAGACAGAGAATGAGGTAGAAATGAAAGCGCTATACGACGATAATACGTGTAGTTGAAAAGAGTGTGTGGATGGAGATGAGAAATACCTGCTGTATGGATGAGGTGATAGTAAAGCAGTTGAGTTTGGGGGGACGTACGTCGGCACGAGAGAAAAGAAGGCAGACAGAGAGAAAGAAAGGAGAGGAAGATAGAAGGATGGTTAGAGTGGTGGTCGAGCTGATCGGAATCTAGGACGGACTAAAAGTCAGTCACTCGGCGACTCAGTGTCTGAGCCCCAACTTTCCTGGCGGCTCCTTGTTTACGTCTTGCCGCCCCTATCGCCGGCCTGGGGCCTGTCGTGTCCCCCGGGAGTCGCGTATTTGCCGCCTAATTCTGACATAATGAATCGGCGGCGCGTATTAGGCTAATCCCCGATCCCCTCATCATCCTAATACCTCCATCCATTCTCTGGTAATTACAGCCTTATCCGCTTATCCACAGTCGGGGCAGGGCCGTCTTTGCGACCAAAAGGAAAATTAGACCTGGCTTGATCTGGGCGTAATTAGGCTAGCTCCGATTTGGACGCTCGGTGGGAAGCGTCGGGCGGGGACACTCGCGGAAATTAAAAAGTGCGCGCCACAAATCCGGACCTGCGGATTACGGATGGCCGTCGGCGGCTCGCCGTCTACTGCGGGTCGCGCAATGACGATTGCAGAATGGTGGGCGCTCTCCCATCGCGTTGCCATGGCGACGACGTCCGCATGCCCGCCAGCGTCGTGACGTCAGCAACGTGACGTCGGCAACGTGACGTCGCGCGTTGCGAGGGGAGCGCGTCGCTGGCGCTTTGTCGATGCGTGGCTACCGGCAATGGAGGCTGGCGGCGATACCGAGCGGCGATACCGAGGCCAACTTTAGGCAGTAGTAGTAGGTGGGCGGGCTGGAGAGGGAGGGAGGTGGGGGATGGAGGGACGGGGAGGGGGAGGGGGGACGGATCGGAGCGATCCCGGCTCTGAGCCGTTAGGGGGCGCTGCGGGCATTAGGGGGCATGCGCGGAGGCATTGACGACGCGCAGCTTCCGGCGGGGACCGGATGTTGTCTGATCAGAGCAGGGTGTGAGCCACGGGCGGATTATCTCGGGCTGACGTGAGCGTGTGTGTGTGTGTGTGTGTGTGTGAGGGGGGGGGGGGGGGGTATGCGTGGGCCGGCATGAGGGAGGGAGGGAGGGAGGGAGGGACAGACAACAGGGACCTACAGACTGCCGGGATGGCTCATAGACGATCACAATCAGATTGACAGGTATGGCAATAGAGGGGAGCACTGCTGGGAAATTCAGAGAAAAATACGTACACGTTCTGGTAGACTATTGTCAACTAAAGTCAACTATCTAAAGGTCAAGGCTATACACTGGGTACCAGCGATCCCCCACCCACCACCTCTCTGATACGATCGTGATGGTTCCAAAGTGGTATTCTGGACTATTTTCTGGACTATTTTCCGCAGATTAATTCCGCTCTCGTTAGCAGCCATACCCCAACAAACGCACACTTTCCCTTTTATTCTATTATCCTTATCTTGTTAACTTTTATCTAATTTTTACAATATTGTCTAATAAAGCTTAAAAGACTACCTTTTACCTAAAAGACCACTACTACATTGTGGAGGTTAAGTGGGGGATCATGGGCTGTAGTTGAATCGGGTACTTTAGTAGTTGGTATGTCAATATTACATGAGGCTGCATGAAGATTTCGTCATCTTAGTGATAGTAGTACACAAATGGTGGTTTTAACAAGGAGTCGGCCCAGATCCTCCATCATCTCGCCCCAGATTTCCCTCCATAGGCTAAACGTTAGGAACTCGCACTCCACGGCCATGAAGGTATTGTAAGCAATACTCAATGGCTAATTGGGTGAGTTATTTCATTGATTAATAATGTTTCTGATTATTTATTTCACCCCTGTATTTTTCTCCATAGGCTTAACGTTAGGAACTTGTACTCCACGGCCGTGAAAGTATTGTACCCAATACTCAATGGCTAATTTGGCGAGTTATTCCAGCAATAAATGATGTTATACGGGGTGAGATAAAATCAGAAACCCACTCGATGAGAATAAATTGGTCTGCACTCCACCTCGTTTGACTACTACGTAATTCACTCAGCTTCACTTCGTGGATTACTCCGCAGTCAAACTCGTTGGAGTACAGGCCAAGTTATTCTCATCTCGTGGGTTTCCTTCTAAGTATATGGGGTGAGATAAAATCTTAAGTTTGACCACTACTTGATTCATTCAGCTTCGCTTCTTGAATTACTCTACGATCAAACTCGGTGGAGTACGGACTAAGTTATATATACCTCAGGAGTTTCCTTCTAACAATAGTGGTATGAGTGTGTACCCTTATGAGTGCTTATATAGCAGTATCGTTATAGATAGAGGTTACCATTGTTGTACAAAAAGAAAATGTTCTCGCTAGTTTTACAACACAATGGTAGTGATGAAATCTATAACATGAATTCAGGCAGAAATCTCACCCCTACACATTTACTGTGGTGAATTCTTTTACTCCCCACACGACATAGACATGTTGTGAGAACGATGGGCCTTTGATATATCAGTAAATCTGCCACTGCTGGGGATGTGGCAGAAAGGTGGCTGCAGTGAGACTCAAACCTACATCCTTTGGATTAAAAGTCCAGTGCCTTGACCACTGACCCCACCCCTGTAGAGAGAGAGAGAGAAGAGCGTGGCGTGAACATCCTCATTACCATCCTCTTTTTTTTTTTTTTTTTAAAGCGTCTTTATTGCATTCAATGATACACATTGTTCTTCCTTGCAAATGCGACAATTATAATATTCCTCCACCAACAAGTATGGTATTTACAATGATATATATATAACAGTAGTTCTTTACAAGTTCTGCACATGACCCATAGGTCCTTTGTATCTCTGCAAAACTAAACAATATTTATCATCTACTGACCAAATAATACATAGCCTATTTCTAACAATATCATCCCTCAATAATTACTATAATAAGTTCCTCAATATCTCTTTCTTGTAAGCTTCTTTAGTTGCTGTTTCTTGTATTTCCCTCGATAGTGAATTCCAAATTGTGATTCCTTTATATATATATATATATATATTTTTTTTTTAGGTTTTTTATTTATACTGGAGGTAACTGTAAGGGTCAGTCAGACCCTATCTTCCACAGGCTCCAGTTTATGCTAGATGCTAGATTTAGATGCTAGATATAGGCAAATTTTATGTGGCAGGCCGTGACATAAAGTGTTTTTTATGCCACTAGAGTATTAATAGTATTGACCAATCAGAGAGCAGGATGTCAGCTACTATGAAAAGAATTCTGTTGGTCGTTGACTCAATATTTATCTTTTAGTAATACAAAAACATAGACGGGGTAGGATAAATACGAAACCGAACTCGAGTGAGACTTGTCAATCTCTATGCCACTCTGGTCAGGTCTGCTCCTCACTATACTCGGCTAGGGGCCATCCATAGAGTATATACGCACCGAGGGGGGTGGGGGGTGGGGGGGGGGGGTAAGAAATTTTGGAAAATCTGCGTATGCTCCCTCTTTGTTCTATTGCGTACAAGATTTGGAGAGGGGGTGGGGGGGGGGGGGGGTCCAAAATTTCAGAAATTCTGCCTACATACTTTATGGATGGCCCCCTACGCCTCGTGTAGTAAATACACGACCTGCCCATCGTGGCATAAACATTGTCAAGCCTAACTCTCGTTCGGTTTCTACTAATTCTTTGGTCGACGGGGGGCGCTGGCGACACGCTCGCAGCTGCTGCTATTCTGATAGCGATGCTAATCTGGGCGTGCCGAGTCTCCGCGGTGAATAGAAACAAAGCACACAAAACGAGGAAATGGGGCGCGGTACTTTCAGTCGGCCATTATGAGAATTTAATCCCGCGCTACCTGGAGCCCACCTGGACGGGTCGTGAGACTCGGCGCCACCAGGGAGCAGCACCAGCGCGGGCACCATGACGATCTCCTCCATTAAGACTTTAAGGTACACTGGCCACCAGAGCAGACGTTGGCTACGCACGTTAGGTCTGGCACAATCCGATCGTCAGTGGCCTTGACACGCCGTGGTAACGGGTATCTTATGCCATTGCAACTGGTCTAGAACGCATGTCAGAATGTTCTAGGAATCATAATTTGAAAATCCAAAGCTAAGACACGTAACTTTATCTTAAATTGCAATTTTGACCAACATCCATATCGTAAATAACTATATCCTTCAAAAATAAAAATCGAACTAAACGAAACTTAAGATCCTCGAAGCCACCTTTTAAAGTTGATATTTACTTTTGTGTTGATTTAAATAAAATAAGATACAAGCTAGACGTTAGTATAAATGTATTACCCTATGAATATTTCATAGTCAGTTTTTCTGTATGAAAGATCCACAGTCCAAAATCCTCTTTGATTTCGAGGGGAGATACTCGGATATACACCAGATCGGACCGTACAAACCCCTTAGTCGCAGCTCAGCGCAGACAGGGGGTGGTGGCCAATCTAGGCGGCGGGGTGCTAGTGACAATTCATACGGCTATGGGACAGGCATATTGTCCTCTGAAGATATAATTTGAAGGTATAATCACGTGATATGATATATCACCCTTGATATTATTTCACCTACAATTTCAAATATGATGTTATAACATACATTCTGTAAAGATTGATGCTTATTGGTCCATTATTACCTTGCTTTAAAAAATGTCATAGAACATGGGGAAATGATGCATGGAAGCATTATTCGGCCTGAGTCGGTTGATGCCTCAAAGTTTCATTCGACCTAAAAGGGTTAACGTGTCGAGTAGTGGGAGCGCCATAATGTTTTGCACCCTCCTACAACTCAATTCAATATTGTTCATTAGAAGGTAACCTCATGGTGTACTCTTCTGTTTGGTTAGTTTTTAATTGACAAAATTTGGGAATTTATGTCTCAGAGAATCCAACTGAAGATAAGAAATATCAGTGACTGCTATGGTTCAGCCAAAAGAACATCTCTGATTTGGCTGATACACCCGGGTCTACTTGACATCAATGAAGGAGAAGACCACAAATAGTCATGTTCAGGGAAAGTTCTCCAATCTATCTCAAGAGTGGGCTTACCTCTTGACATATAAATCTTGCTCTGAATTGGGTTACTTTGCAGTTGGTATGTCAATATCACACGAGAAAAAATAATCCAGGTTTTAACTACCTAGATATATCAACTTGGTTAGTTATAACAAGTTAGAGGTTTTCATAGGTTTCATTTGCGTGGAAGAACTACTATATGTTGGCGAATGCAAATTTGATAAAATATAAAATAAATAAAAAGCTAGGTAGCCACCAGTTGGATAAAGGTGGATAATAAATACAATATAGACGGGTAACAGATATAAGCTGTTGCATGCTCCTTGGAGTTGACCCTACGCAATATCCTTGCATGCGCTCGGATGTTACTACACGTCAACTCCTCGGAGCATACGGCCGCTTGTATCTGAAACCAGTCAATATTGTATATTTATCTCACCCGCCCTTCACCCTCGTATTACCTGCCTGGTTGTCTGTCCCTCACTTAACACCACTTCGGCCCTCACCTCGTTTGACCCTGGCCCTCACTCTGCCCGGCAACTACCCTGCTCCCGTGCCTGTCCCTCCCGCCCGGGCGACGTGTCCACCCTGGCCGGTCCCTCGTCGCCCTAATCCCGACGCGCAGATGTACGCGGCGGGGCTGACAGCGGGGTCTCCCGCGGGGATTATTACGCCGCTAACCCGGGCCCCGATCCGCGCGCCCACCCGCCGATAGATGGAGGCGCCACCTGACGGACGCGCGGCGCACGTCGTCTGCCCGGCGCGGATTAATCGTCCGGGTCTCAACTACAGCCGTCAACGCGGGCGGCGGGCAGCAGGGCGTGCTGCGATGAGACGTGACGGGATGGAATGTGGTGTTATGAGGTTGCGTGATGGGTCGTGACAGGATGGGCATAGTGTGATGAGGGACAGTAGGATGGGTCGTGACAGGATGGGGTGTGGTGTGGTGTGGTGAGGAATAGTGTGATGAAATGTGAGAGGATGGGGTGTGGTATGATGAGGAACAGCGGGATGGGTCGTGACAAGATGGGACATGTGTGATGAGGAATAGCGTGATGAGACGTGATGGGATGGGGCCTGGTGTGATCAGGTAGTGTGATGGGTTGGAAATGTTGGGGCATGTTGTGATGAAACATGATAGGATGGGGTGCAGTGTGATAAGGGACAGTGTGATGAAAACATGAGAGGATGGGGTGTTGTGTGATGAAAAACAGTGTGATGGGTTGTGACAGGGTGGGGCATGCTGTGGTGAGGTAGTGTAATGAAACATGATAGGATGGGGTGTAGCGTGATGAGGGACATTGTGACGGAACGTGGTGGGATGGGACCCGGTGTGATGGGTCGTGACAGGATGGGGCGTAGTGTGATTAGATATTACAAGATGGGTGTGGTGTGATGTGGTAAATTGTGATAGAATGGGATTGGATGGGGTGTGGTGTGATAAAATGCGATGGGATGGGGTGTCCTGTGATGAGGAAGTGCAATGGATCATGACAGGATGGGATGTGGTGTGACAGTTGTGACGGGATGGAGCAAGGTGTGATGAAAGGAGGTGCTCAGGAGGTTTTCGTGTCAGAAAAACTGAAATCTGCTGTTCTTTATTGTAGGTATATTGTATATTATGATTATGATTTATTTCTTATGATTTATTTCTCGCCATGTAGAAAACACAATTAAGTAGTGTAGTTTCCTTATCTCCTTACCTGGAGAGAAGGCAATGAGAGTTTTTCCGCTGTCATGCTAAATATACGTGTGATTTAGTACTGTGTCACGCCAAATAATACTACTTGAGTATGCTGGTTCCCTGGTCATCCGCTAGAGGGGCACGGCATAATTAGACACGAAGCTCCTGCGGTTGGGGTAGATTGGCCGCCACCTCTGTCTCCACTCTGCTCTGATTAAGAGGTTGGTATGGCTCAACCCAGATGTGTATACGAATTTTGGCTGTTTGGTTTGATACAATGCCCAGTTAACTACTACAGATTCCTACCAGACTTTCTCAAGTTTCTTTTACACCACAAGGGTGGTGATAAAATCTATGAGATGAGTTTAGGTAGAAATCTCAACCCTACACATTTACAGAGGTGAGTTTTTTTACTTCCTGCACCACATAGACATGGTATGAGAAGGATTGGCCTTTGATAAAGCAGTAAATCTACCACTGCTAGGGATGAAGGAGAAGAGTGGCTGCAGTGGGACTCAACCTAACCTTGGGATTACAAGTCCAGTGCCTTAACCACTGAACTAACTCCCCACCCTAGTCTACGAATTCTCACTTTCGGACCTAACATACTTACTGAGTCCCCATACATTCTCAGTGGGTACTTTGTATTATAAAAGCCCTGACCACACGCGCAGACCTGTTGACACACCACAGCCGTAAGGGATGAGAGTGGGGATGCACGTAAAGCTCGACCCACATGACTGATGCTTCACGTGAGACAATCAACACTGGTCACAAGCTCCGCTCTATCCACCATTCTTCACCCACCCACCAGATAGGAAGCAATTCCCTGCCCTCAAATCGCACCCCCGAACTGAGGTTCATCATAATCATTAACCCCGGCACTACTCTCTTAGTATGAGATTTCAGGCCTTGTGGCACACCGCAATGGGGACCATTGATATGAGAATAGACCAATTCTACTATCTTAACAGGTATCATAACAAACATCGTCCCCGGGTCTCGTTTGCGTACAGAAAAGGGTCTTCATGTACGAGCCTAGATTATTAAACATGCCTCTGGGCCGCCTGCTAACGGCCGACAACGGCCTTGGATTGACAAAGAGAGGTTCAATTCAGTCTGCTACTGAGAAATAATTGAAGCTTTTATTTAATTTTCATCAAGATGCCGAAAAGTCGGATTTCTCTGAATTGTCGGAAGACTTGTATCCCTGAGTATGCACAGGTGGCCAGTGTAGGAGCATACTTCTAGCAAAAACCCTATTTTTTTTTATTATTTATTTTTAAGGATTTTATCTATACTGGAGTTATGCTTGGGTGTACTAGACTCCCATCTTCCAGCAGCTCCAGTTCGAATAGTCATGGGCCTTTGCCTAACTAATAGGCTTACAACAGGCTGAAATCTTAGGTAAGTACATTCAAATATTTACAAACAAACAAAGTATAGTCAAATAGAACAAATTGTCAGGAAGGTAACCCAAAATAAGAAAACCAAACACTAGTAAGCCAGATACCACCACTAGGTGGTGTGACAGTGCCCATCAATTACCTGAGGCCGTTGCAGGCAGCGCTGACCACGGCCAGACGTCTGCCAGGCGTCTGCCAGACGTCTGCAAGGCGTGAGGAGATTGTACAAGCTTTGAGCGATAAACTCTGATGACAACGACTGAATTCTCCACCCGGCACCATCAGTTTCTCCATCAGCGCTGAGGATGAATCCAGATTCCCCTCATATCTGGTGAACTATCAACGCTCTGCCGAGACAGAGGTGTAGCCAGCGGCTCTGAGCATACCTCAGTGCTCAGGTTTAGTAGGCAAAATCTATCAAATAAGTTTAATGGTTGCATTCTAACTATATTTGCAAAAATCAGTGGCCAACATTTCAGGTCTATCTAACGCATATTTTTGAAAATTTTTCACATTGATTTTATCATACATGTAAATATGTTATACATCATTTTATTTTTGCGGGGGCGGACTCGTTGAAGGTAGTAGATTGTGTTGCAGGAGTAAGGGAAGGATTTAGCAATAATTACCATGCACCCACCACCTTGGCCAAATGACTTCAGTTTCATGTGTGACTGAATTTGAGGAGACTGCATGGTGGTGTTCAGGTGTGCCTGACACAGGTGTGCAGACATGCTGGTCACATTTACCTGAGAAGTGATCATACTGGAGTCTTCGGTCTATCTGACAGGGGTACGCATGATTACAAAAGACATACCTGAAAGGATTTTGTGGTTTTGGGAGGCAGTTTTTAAGATGTGGCATGAAACACCTCTGTTGTAAGCCGATGCCACAAAAAAACAGTGATAGGGAGGCAGTGTAACTGATAATGTTCCCTTGGGGCTCCTGACTAGGTGTTCTTCACTCCTGGAGGTGAAAAGGTATTCTTCAATATCGAAGGTGCAAAAGTATGTTAGTGACAGTAGGCCACTGTCACCATTCTAATCATTCTCATATATAGCTTTTCATGTGTGAACAAATATGTCCTGGTTTTCATCTTTCAGTGATTCTACTCTGGAGCAGGTGGAGAGAGACAAGAGAACCACAGTAAAACTTTGTATGGTAGTTGAGTACAGTAAGAACAAAAAGCAAGAACACAGGTTCTGTCCCCCGAATAGTGGGACTGCTTCGTGAACTTATAATGGCTCTGTGCCATATATGGTCGAGACTCGTATAATAGTTTCCTTCATCCACACTCTAGTGTGTTACAGCGTGCAGTATGCTGCCGTTCGATCATGCCTGTTTTGTTGGTTTGGTTGTTTAGGTGGTTTAACATCCATTATTTTCTATTAGACTTACTTTGGTGGTGGTCAAATCTATTAGATGAATCTAGATAGAATCTCACCCCTACACATTTATCTAATTGAGAGTTCTTTGTTCCCACACCCACTTAGACATGGTGCTCAAAAGATGGGCCTTTGATAGACCAGTAAATCTACCACTGCTAGGGATGAAGGTAAAAGAGTGGCTACAGTGGGACTCGAACCCACAATGTCCTACAATCTTGGGGTTAGAAGTCCAGTGCCTATGCAGACAGACAGACTACAAAGTGTCTGCATGACAGACATAAGCATATGAAGTACTTCACCGTGTGTGTGTGTGCGGGGGCGATCGGGACGGGTGCTAAAGTAGCGATTATTTATCTCACCACTGTACGCACTGAAAGAACGGACAACACGCAGGATATATACCATAGAGAACGGACTGTAATACTTGTAGGAGCATGGAGAACGAGTTCCCAGTGTTAAGCCTATGGACATTTACTCTAGGGGTGAGATAAAGTCCTATCTTAAATAAGATCTTTCTATTTGTAGCAGGACTTTGGCTTACAACAAATATAGCAACTCACCTGCTCTCCATTGTACTCCACATTGAAATGGAGATGAGACCATAAGTAGACTTTGTGATTATGAGGCAGGAATCCGCCTTCCTCTAAGTGGCCGATAAATCCACGTACAGGTATATCGTCTGGAACGATAAAGCACAGGTGAAACAGAATTCTATGTCACCCCCAATTATATACACAACAATGACTAGTTTTGTGTACGAGTGGCCGTAATCTCCGAGTAGTTGACGCGTAGTAATGATATTACGTCGTCAACTACGAGGAGATTACAGTCATTCGTATACAAAACCAGTCGTTATTGTATTTATTACCCACCTACAAGATTAATCAGAATTCTATTGCAATTAAAAAGTTTGTGTAAGCCATTTAGTTCCAGGAACCATAGCACTGTTAAGTGTGGCAGTAATTCGGTGTAGATTCGAAGTACATGATGATTCAACCTTATTATGGAGAGGACTATTTTTCCGGAATCTCCTGCAGGAGATTCTGACATGCCAGAATCTCCCGGTAGCTGTTTCCAGGTGCCCTATACATTTCCTATTGAGACTCGGTATTAGGCGGGTAATAAAGAGTAGCTTCCCACCAGCGTACATACTGTGTATTCATCACGCCTCTAAGTTTATCTCACCCCTGGTACAAGTTAAGCCATAGGAAGGACATTAAAAAATTACACGCAACCATCACCCACGTAAAGTGCCGATACTACGCCACGGTTGTGGCGTAGTGATGGTAGATGATGACATAATTGAGTGACCAATCAGCGGCTAGGATTTCAGAAAGCAGACAAGATATCAATATCTAAAAGTTCCTAACTGATTTGCGAAATAATATGAATTAATCTGATATGGTGATGCTAATCAATGTCACTAAAGAGGGTGAGATAAATCCAGAACTACACTCCAATCGTAAAATACATAATACTCCACTTATCTGCATGTGCCGTAATCGTCATTCGGCTTCACCTCGATGACGATTACGGTGCACCCAAACTCGTGGAGTATTATGTATCTATACGATTTTCGATCCAGTTCTATATGCATTTTGCAAGTTTGGATATGTGTTTTAGTAAAGAATGGTATTTCAGCTACAAGGGTATCATACTCAAGATATGGATGGATGAATACTGTAGAGAAGGTTTTTGATGTATGAAATTAAACAAGGAGTATAATGCCAACGATATTCATCTGTGTTTCCATAAAACATTAACAGCATGGCGTTTGAAATAATCTAGATTGAGGTGCAATGAATGTATAAAAAACTAAATGAAGTCGATAATAACAAAATTATACTGACCTATTACAAATTCAAAGTAGTAAAGATCCTCGATGGCATCTCTGAGCTTGTTTATGTCGCTCTCAGACAACTTCGCTTTACACAACACTTTGTCGTTGGTGTCCTCTGAAATAGCAATATCATTAGGTTTTTAAAGGGATGTGGCATTCTTTCATGAATCACTAAGACCCAAATCACGGAGCCGTTTCGTATAGCCAAGCGGAAACATGAAGATATTCCTTTATATCAGAAATCAAGTGAAACATAGTGCACAAAGTGATTGCTAGTTCCCCCAACATCTGCCAGGAAATTGTAATATAGCGTCACTGTGGTCGAAGGACAACCACTATTATCGGCTGTGATAATCTGTAATCGTGAGGCTAAACCCGTTCTATGCTAAACCAAACAAAATATTTTGAATAAAATCTATCGATAACTGGACCCGCCACGTGGTGTTTTGTTTGGCGTCGGGTGCAAGATGGCCACCCCTATGACACAATAGCTATGTGCTCTATATGTTTCGCACAATAAAAGAAAACAGTCTAGACTATCAATCATATTCCTGAACTTCTTCGATGCTCTTTTTGATAACAATATTTTCCATTTTCGATTTTGGATCCTTACCTTTAAAATTGAAATCGTAAGAAGACAAGGCCATGCGATCCCCGTCAAGTACCTCGCCTAAGGTTAAAGCTTTGTGCTCAATCTGAAAAACATAAAATGAACACAAATTAGTGTTACATCATCAAAATGAACATTCGGGTAGAAATCGCCCAAAACACCATATATAATTGGTGAGATTTCAAATATGTTTTTCGGCAATATTCTGTGACCAGAGTTGGTTTTGATGCCTTGATGCTGCTCAAGCTGCATACGGAGAGGACTTATCTCACATCACATAAACCTTATAATGAGCATACATGTAGGTACAAGTACATTAAACGTGTGCATCCTGGAATGGGGAAGCCTGTATATATATATATACAGTTGTCAGCGAAAAAAAAAAAAAAAAATTCATGTGGATTATTGTGCCTCAGAGAGACCGAGAAAACTTGGATAATATGTACATGTCGGCCATGGCATGGGGCTGAGGGTTTTCGTGGAGGTTCAAACCAGTCTATTGGCGTAAATAAGGCAAACTCAATATCATCTTTGCTTTGCCTATCTTTTACTATGATTATGTCGTCAAAAATGAACACAGATAAATTATCTCAATAAATTGAAAATATATGTGACAATGAAGCCCATAAGCTCTGTTTTAATATGGTACCTATTGTTTTTACAGCCTAAGTTATGAGAATTTATGTATATCAAGTCCCTAATATGGTTTCGCGGCCTACAGTATATACAGTAGAACCCCGCGTAAGCGGGAGCCTTCCTTTCCCGGCCAAAGTGACCGCTTACACGGGGTGCCCGCTTACGCTGGGTTGAAATTAACATATAATTGAAGGAACCGTTCCGGGCATAGGTGTCCGTTAACGCGGGGTGTCCGTTTGGCGGGGTTCTACTGTAGTTGATTATTTGAAATGTCTGCTGCCTCAGCATTCATCGATGAGCGCACACTTTACATGTTCTCAGTCCACGCTGCATCGATAGAGCGTTTAAAATATGTAGCATCATTTCTCGGGCAACCCACAAATCAATCAAATCTAAATAATTAATGCCAACCCAAAGCCATGGTTGACTGGGCATAGTAGTATAGAAAATGTTATTTTTATCTGGCACAGTGCATCGATCCAATATGGCCTCTAAATGATTGTAATCACTGTTCCGATTTTACCCAGTTATCACCGAGATGCCACTACGCTTTATTGTCCAAAGCATGACCAACTTCTGTGGCTGTTTCCTAGATTTTAATTTTTGGACGTATTTTAGTTCCAATACGATGTAAATAAATCAAAATTAAGTATATATACGAGATCTGGCCTTTGAAAGGAGCTCATTTGATATTGATGGTATAGTTTTCAATGCGTATACCCTTGTCTGTGATTCGGTTTCAGTATCTGACATGTCATTTAATATTGTACTATGCTGAAGTATAAAATTACTCTGTCATCAGACCTGCTGTCAGACTAAGAGCATGGATTGTTGTAGTTGTACTCTACCCAAAGTCATTATCCTTCTCATCGCTCATTACCATACTCATGATATTGTTGTTATATCAATTGTTATAATTTAGTTCCACATTTGGATGAAAAGAATGTGAACTCTTATGGAGATATACTCGACAAGATCTATCCATGTGCCATTGTTTATTGGTGTGAATGAGGTCTAATTTATTCTCTCTTTGTTTTACACAAGAAAAAAGAATTTTATAAACACAAAATTAAAACAAGGATTTCCTTAGAAAAGTGAAAAACTGTCATTTCTGTCGTCCGATTGAATCTACGAAAAAAAAATCACTGCCACAGTGGACACTCGAACTCTTGGAGCTAGTCTTTTCGTAGGCCTAGTGTAATTTAACTTGGTTAAAATGTCTAACTAGAACACTGCACAGCACTTTATTTTAGAAAGGTGCTTTATTTCATAATAAATATCAACAATTAAAACAAACTTCGAGAAACAAAGACATGAGGTAATAGAAGATATGGGACCTAGGATCACACTCACAGCAAAGCTGGCATGGTAAGGGGAAGGATACGAAACCGAGATCAAAACAGATATGATATTCCATCCGATTCTGTAGTTGTTACTTAAATTACACTCTGTTACATACTACGACAATGTCTTAATGCTACAAAGAATGATGTACACACGTAACTGAAGATGCCTGTGCATAAGACGAAGCTATTGTATAATCAAGAAGACTACAGTAAAAATAAACGTTCTGAGAAACAGAATAGACGGTGGTCACTGGGTCGGTGCCATTAGCAGAAAGTCACCATGTTACACCAGCTTAAAGCCAGCTCCCTCGGGGTGTAGTAGTACACAAATGTGAGTTTTCATCAGGATGTGGGGTTTCAATAATTCATAAGCAAGTTGTGAGGATATCTTCTGTGAATAGTACTCAATACAGCGTGATGATTTGATAAGCATCGCGCAACCCCATCCACATATCATTTGGGCATGTTTCCTTTTTATATTTTTACTTTTTCGGGCCTTCTGTCTACCTGATATTTCGACGGGGACAGTAAGTTTTTCGGATGTAAGAAAAAAAAGCACAAACATAATATCAAGTGGAATAAATGAGGGGATCATAATCCCGACATTTTCATTTTTTTTACAGTTCTTTCAAATAAGACAATTTCAGAGTGTTGATAATTTTGGAGCTTCTCAGACCCTGCTTTCCTGGTGGAAGCCAGCCTGGCACCTTGGCTCACACCACGTTAATCTCGTTGGTGAAGGTTTTCACGAGTCCTGAACTCACATTTCCTTGATTTGGCAGGTAAATCCCTGACCAAAAGCCCTCAGCACTCACCTCCAGCTTACCACTGGCCGCACCAACAGCGCCCGGTTTAAACCTCCCCCTCCCTCCACCACCCTCCCCCTGTCTCAACATCCACTGCACTCTCCAAGCAGTCGCCATCGCCAACCAATCTAGTTAGCAGGCTACCAATGAAACTAAGGTAAACTCTGTCTGGAGAGCACACCACAGGCCTGGACCCTGGCCTGGGTCTCATACGACAAACTCAGCTCTCTGTCCAAGCACAATTTTGGTGACAGACGCAGTAGTGGTCATCGGGGAGTGTGCTAGGAGAGCGAGAGCGACTCGTAGTACGCACGCGTTCCGTGTGGTGGCGCGACAATCAGCGTAATGACAACTTAGCGGCCGGTCGGCGTTTTAAGCGTCAATCGGCAGCGACAAAAGCGGCGGGCGGGTGGGCGGGGGGTGGACGGGGTGTGGACGGCTGGCACACCTAATCCTTCATTCCCTCCGTGACCTTTGGCGATTTGCCGGCCTCAAGACGTCGGCCGACACGGCGTGATGCCCCAAATGAAGTTTACACCGCCCGCCTTTTGTGCGGCCTTTTGGCGGCGGTGCCCCGCGCGCCGACCCCCCGCCCCGCCCTCCTTTCTGCAAATAAAGTGGAGAGGTGGGGATCTGCAGATCGGGCGGGGCTTGGCGTATCGCTGACCTTATTGCGCCAAAGACTAGCCCCGGCCGGCGGAGCTGATGAGGCCGGTAAATCAGCCTCAGGCTCCCGGGGAAAGGCGGGCGGCGGGCGGCGGGCGGGCTCGTAAACAATAATCTACAAGATAGATAGGTGATGAGCGCGTGTCTCAACTCTCCCTTCAACATACGAGCCCTGCTCGCCCGACACAAATCTCCGCCCAGTAGCGATTTATTACACCTGGATATTTACCCTGAAGGAAGCCGGGAATCCCTATCGCCATTGATCTTGCCATAGTAGGACCGCCCGGACAGAGGTGGGCGGGCGGCGGGGCGGCGGGGCGGGGGAGAGGGGGAGGTGGGGACGACGATGATCACCACCAGGACACGGTGTTTTCCCTGGGATCAGAGCTGATGAGATTTGCCCCGGATATGATGTCAAACATGGCATGCCTAATTCTTTATATTGAGTTGTTTGTGGTTACCTGGCTGTTTTCATGCGATGTTGATCTTCACTGAACATAAATACGCCCACCTCTGATCGTTATTGAAGCACCTCTTCTCACACAAGTTTTCACTGGTAAATTCAATTATGGGCACAAAAGGCGTAAATGATAAAGTATATATCGCATATCAAAAGTCATGTAATGAAGTAATGTTGGTTAGTGGCATCAACACCATCATCGATGTAATAAATGTACTTGCATTTGAAATAAACTATTGCAAGCAACTATAATACCACTATCTACGGACAATATTTTTGTCGGTGAGGAAATAAAGAATCGCGTATATGAGAAATCAGTAGTTTTCAGGTGAAACATGTTTAAAATCTACATCACATGAAGCTATGCTCTACAACCGCTACTTGATGCCTTTGTTGGCCATGTTGTTTGCTCAATACAAGTGAACTTGTGTATCAACGTATAGGGCGGATAGGTAATTTTGCACCCCGAGTAGTGTTCTGCACTGCTGGAGATGAAAAAGTAGGTATTCTTCACTAATGGAGGTGTGAGAATAAGTGTGATAATTGGAAAATGTCAGAACTCTATCTGTGCTCCCATATATGTATAAAGTGAGCCAGGTGATAAACATCATAGCCTGGGTTTAATAATTCAGTTATCCTGCTCTTGGATGGGTGTGGAGTCAAGGAAACCATGGTATAATTTTCAAAGCCAGTTGGATTTTATAAGAAGAAAGAGACAGAATACAGGTTATGTCCCCCGAAGGGAACCGCCATACTGCTGGCCACCTGGTGAGTGCTTCATGAACTAACACTGGCCCTGTGCCCTTTAGGTGAGTCTCCACAAACTATAGGGCAGTGTGGGCGAGCTATTGTTCACATAGTTAACCAGAGTCATATCGGTATCAAGGTAAGAATGGGTGTCAACAGATCTACTTACTGCTCGGACTTAAGTTTTCACTTTTGTCTTCCTCACTGGTAAATGTTTTGAATCGTTCTGGATTACTTCATGTCACACTTTTATATGTACAATTTGCTATCATCAAAGTTTGTTGGGGCCCAGTTGGCTGAAAAAATTGTTATAATGTAAAAGGACTGCGACTGAACCCCTGGGCAGGGTGAAGAAAACTAGCCTAACCTATAATGGCTGACACCAAAGCCCCTTTATTAACCACTGTGCAAAACTATTTACGCGGATTGTATGTATAATGAAAGGTTAATAAAGAAATTCATTAATAAAAAATCTATCAAACTACCCGGCGTGAGGGAAAAGGCTGAACCCAATTCGTTCAATTACCCTTGAATGCCTGTGTCTGTCAATCAGTAATCTATATACCTGGACACCAAGATTTGTTTGATTAGTTCAATAAGACTCACTTTGGTTTACTTTACTAACATTTGCATATCATTTTGGAATAACAAGGTATGCTGTCCAGATCAAACAGGCATCTTGCCCTTCTCAATCATATTTTCTCTATAATCTTACATTCCCTGAGGAATTGATAACTTCTCTCTTGCCAGTGTTATGGAAAACACTGCACATTCCTATTGCATTCTTTAGGAATTTCTTACTGCTCTTCTCTGTGCCAGACAAAGTAGTTTGAGATGTTTTACACTCAACAGAGTGTTGCATGTCTGGCGGACACTGGTCTGCAGATGGGTCAGTTTCTCCTGTTCAGTTCTTCTCAGATTACCTTTCTTAAGGGTATGGCTAGTAGCCACTACAATTTCTCATTGTTTGTTATCTCTGGTGCAATTCCAGAGTCTCTGCCAAGTCTTTTGGATGTGCTCCTTGGCCATTGGTTTCAGGTATGTATGTAGAACTGTCAATGCAGGACGAGGCGAAGTCCTTCTCTCCTAGCGATGCTACCTTGAATGGCAGTTTATAGAACTGCCCCTAAACACTGTAACCATAGCGCACTGTCAGTTGTGACATCATAGTGTCAACAACTGTCTCCCTGGAGTCTCAACAGATATCTGAGGGGTTTGTGGACAGTGTAATACTGTTTTTATATGTGCTATTATGTGCATGTGGGATAATTTTTCAAGGTTTCGCCGGAAGCAGCTCATCATTCATCTTGGTAAGCTTTGTGGATAACAAGGTGATCAGAATGGAAAGTGTTATTATCTGAACCTAGTGACACAACAATTTAAGCTGTATTATGCGGGTGGGGGGGGGGGGGGGGGGGAGGGGAAGCGAAGTCCTTACATAATACTCTGTGAAAATGTTGGTTTTGTGCCTAGGTTACAAATTCCCGAAATGCGGGAATACAGAGTCAAGATGTGTTACTAAAATTGGTCTTTTTTGCTGGCGGGGCTGGGTCTGCAGTCCCACGTCAAGCTGGAGCAGTCAGGCTTGACTGGTTGGGTTAGACAGATTGGGTTTAACTGACACGGTCAGACCAGTCAGGTCAGTCTGGTCAGGTTAGCATCACACTTGACATAGTCTTTGTAAATATTCTGGTCTGGTCAGGTCTGGCCAGGCCGGTTGAGGAGGGACGAGCTGGTTGGGTTAGGCCTGTTGGGTCTGTTTTCCCGGCTGGATAGGCTGGGCTGGACCAATTGGGTTGGGTTTATACCAGCAGGGATGTCAGTTGGTGTTAGAAAAAAACACGGAAATATTATTTATGGCAATTCAGCAGTTGTTATGTTCATTTCACACAAGGAAAAATAATTTCATATTTTAAAAATAAAAACACGGATTTCCGTGGAAACACGGAAAACTGACATCCCTGAACCAGGCCAGCCAGTTTGTCCAGTCAGGCCATACTGGACTAGATGTTCTGATTAGACCTGTCTGACTGGGCCGGTCTGACTGGACTAGAGTGGTTGGGCTTTTCGGGTGGGGTCAGGTAGGGTCAGTTTGGGTCAGGTTATACTGGCCTGGGGCCTGTTTCATAATCTAGCATCATACATGACATGTTCCTGTACCTCGTACATGGATTATCGTTTGATGATATTTACTTTTTTTCAATAAGACAGTATTAGCCGTCTATAAAGACGTACATAAGTGTTGAATAAAGTTAACCCACTTCGTCCCTGGTTCCCTCTGACATGCAGAAAAGGGTCTATATGTAGAATCCTAGATTATTATACGGCCCCCTGGTTCGCAGATCAGGAAGTCTAGCAGCAACGCTGAGACTCAAATCTGCCACCTGAAGATTAACAGGCATATGAGTTTCTAACTGTGCCATGCTGCCTCCATCAGTAGGCCAGTCAGTGAGTAGATGCTGAGTTACCTGGTAAGCCAGAGAATAAAGAGCTCAGTATCAGATAGTTGGCTCGTAAGTGACTGCTCTGCTAGTTGTAAGTTAGTTGGACAGTCAGAAAATACAATCGTGGCTGTAACTGCGATCTCTGATGATAAACAGCTGGTTAGTGAGAGGGTCAGACACTTGGTACACAACGCTACAGGTACTCATGTAGGCAGTGAATAAAACCGCTACCATTTTGGTAGTCATTGGATTGGTATGCAAGAAATCAGCAAGAGGGCGCTGCTAAGAGAAAGCGCTTATTGGGTTGGCACCACCACCTCCAGCCAATACCTCCACACCTCCCATACCTCCACTGACACCACCAGCACCACCACCGCCGCCACCACACGTTCTCGGCCAAAGCCATCAGTGGTCACAGCGGCCCCTGTCAAATTGACCGTCGTCTTAGACGCTGGGATCCGGCGCGCGGGCCGGCCGCTGTAAGCCGCTCGCCAGTCACCAGCGAGGCTCCTGATTTGAACCCTATTTACCGTCTTTCGGGGGGTTTCTCATCGGGATTAGGGCGCGGGATTCTCCGGCGGCCCGACTTTTTCATCGTCTTTGAAGTTTTGTCATCTGTCCGCGCACAGATACTAGCCAATTTATTGGGGATTTCGGGCCCGGCGCGCGATCCCCGCGGCCCGTCGCCGGAGCTGATTTGGCCGGGCGTCATTAAGCCCCTGCGGCCGGCCGGTATAATCAAGGCGCCCGACGGGCCGCCAGGTTCGCCCGTACTTAACCCGCGCACAGGACGCGCCCACACCACACCACCTCCCGCCCGATAGCCGCCGCCTCCAGCCTCCAGCCGTCTTTGTTTAACTGCCTTGGCACTAAATTGGACGAGCTTCAAAACCAGTTTGGCACCGGGACGGGTGAGAAGATATTAGCCTGTTGCCAGGCGGCAGTCGGTTAAATTGTGGCCGTCAGGCGGAGGGCCGGAGGCGGGGGGCAACGAGAGACTCCGCCACACCACCCCAGCCATCCAGGACTGCCCACCTCTCAAACACCCCTACCCCCGCCGCCCGCTCCTCGCGTCCAATTCCGATGGTTACCAGGCTTACCACTGGAGGTGCTGCATGGCTCCCTTCCCCTCCTCCGACACAGCCATCCCTCACAACCCGCCCCATACGACGACCCCCGGCGTCACTCATACCACCCGCCAATCCCCAATAATCACTCTCCTCTCGTTACCTGTCCTCATCCCGTCCTTATCTCTTGTTCATTCTCTCCGCTCGTTTTTCTCATCTGCCTGTCGGAACTGGCCGCCGTAGTTCACCGGCGTCTCGCCAGGTGACGTGCCGGGCTCGGGTCCAGGTACGCTGGTCCCTGCGCCGTGTCTGCCTGTGAGGTGTGTGTGTGTGGGGGGGGGGGGGGGGGGGGGGGGAGACTTATAGTTGGCGACTAAGGCCGTTACCATTCGCTCTTGTACAGTATTTACTTAGTTCATCTAGATTGAATTTTCACAACTACTGTCAGCTGTACCTCTCAAAAATAGAATCCATTTGACACAGCCGTAGTGATTAATGCTCATTTGTGTACCTGAAGATATGATGGATTGAATGTATTGGGTGTGCGATTCGGGGACCTGGTGGCTGTAGTTAAGCTAGTAGACACAACCTAAATCAAAGACGTGTGCTATCTTCTATCCCTCTCACTCGTTCACTCTTACATATTGTATAATAGCTGAACGTATATAGATATATCTCTTTGAAGTACCCCACTGTAAAAAAAGTGTACATGTAGATCTAAAAAAATCTGTTCCCTTTCCCTGTAGAAAAAAAGGTAGTATGCAGTTATAACAGACACAAGATAATGCGGATTAAAGAAGAAACCAACAAGTTTTGTCCAAAGTCATTGTTCTCCATGAGTTAAACTTGGAGCAATATGAATAAGGTAAAGCTGAGTGAATGTTGCATAGCGTTCAAACGAGAATGACGACCTTGACCAAAACAAATTGCTTTCTGTATCTATCTCACCCCTGTACACACTAAAACAATGTGTGACACATTGGATACATGATGTCAAATGCCAGGGATAATGGGGCTGTAATACTCATAGAGACATGGAGAATGAGTTACCAATGTTAAATCTTTGGGACAAAAATACCAGGGGAAAGATGATATCCAGTCTATTGGCGAAAACAAATGTCTGTAGTGCAATTGCTTAGGTCGGTGCTTTTATGAAATAGCCTTGGTATCCTGTAAGTAGTATGCATGAATGCGTTTGCATCAGGCTATGTTAAGTACTGGCATGAGAAATATTCTTTCGTTAGTAGTCTATAAAAGTAAGTTTGTTTCAGGCTAGAAAAGTATATTTATCCCACGACTATAAAAAGAACATACTTTTCGAGGGATCTCCATAAGTTTAGTAACTCTTTATTCTTTATACATAATTCTTTTATATATAATTCCTTTATATATAAATCCTATATATTCAATCCAAGTACCGACGTCATGTTTGTGTTTCTGTTCATCTTGTGAAAACATCATCACATCGTAGCTTCGACATTTTCAGCATAGTAAATATGTGTCTTTTCTTCTAACACATAGTTATGTTGTTGTTTTTTATTGTATAGATGTTTGTGATCATACAATTCCAGATGCGGGTATAAGACAAAAGTATCGCCACCCCGATACAGATCTACTTCTGTGTGTTTGCAAGTTACAAACAAAAAGTAAGTTTGTCTTCGGCGTTGCCATAACGACCGTGGATCACGTGTTGAGCAGCTCACAGCGCGCCCTCTGTCGGCGAGCGGATCAGGACCAGGTATCATCGGCGCGCGCAGATACGACGACCACAAACCAGCCTCTCCAAGCACATTAATTTCCCGCCCTCTGCTTCTCCCCAATGAAAATATCACCGTGAAACGAATTGCCCCTTCCCCTTCATTCACTCCATGCCAAGACAGGAATGCTGAAAATAAAACTCGGAAGGGCGTGGAGTGACGTCACCAGTGGGATTAGGAGTTCCAAACATAGTTTTCGTTGGTTATTTTAGATTTTGAAACGTTTCTCTTGTGCGTGGTGGATATTTTAGCGTCAGTAAAAATTACTTACCGCTTCCTAGGGTGGAGAGGGATAGAGGCATATGTGGGGGCTTAGGGAGTCAGAACCACCTGGCCAGGTAGCGTCATAACGGGAGATCAAAGGGCCCGCCCGCCCGCCGCCCGCCGCGCACCGCCAGCGTAACGCGAGAATGTAAAAGGGCGCACGGCGCATTTTAGATATTTTTTTGCCTCTCGTCGGCCGCTGATATTGGGGATTATCTTTGACTGGGCGGGCTGTATCCGGCAAATCCATATGACTTAGAGACATCAGGTGCATTAGGCGTACGGGCCCGGTTAGCGGATCTGCCTATTGTGCCCTGCCGGCTGCACCTGGTGCCTCCCCGCCGCTACCCCGCAGCATGCCGCCCAGTCCCGCCGTGTCGAGTTCACCTCGTGTTTCTTTTTCTGTATTTTTTGTGTGCCTTCAAATCTACTCTTCTTGGCAGTACTAGTTGATTTTAAGCAGGACATGTTTCTCTTGTTACGAGGTAGTGCTTGCTCCTCCAACTTGGCCGAGGAAGTCTCAATGGGATAGTAGGGTCTTCGAGTTTGCCCTTTGGACTGATTTCATATTTGTGTAGATATATTTACTGTTGCCCAAAAGTGCAGAGTTAGATTGTCGAGTACGGGGTGATGCCGAATTAAAGAAAAAAACAGTCAAAGATATTGTTCTCCAAAAGTTTGATGGAGAGAAATGTTCACAACGTGAAGCATAGCGTTCAAAGGAGTAGGAAAGAGGTGAAACTTAGCGTTTAAACAAGTTGGGGAACGATGACTTTGACCAAAACAACTGTAATACTAGTAGGGGCATGGAGAACGAGTTACCAATATTAAGCCTATGGGGCAAACATACCAGGGGTAAGATGAATAGCCATTCCATGTATTCCTAGAAGTATGTTTGTTTGTTTGTGGTTTAGCGTCCCGGGGGCCCTGAGGGTACATAGGGACCATCGGTGATTTAAGCTTTTCACTTTCGTAGACTTCTTTCAGTTCTCAAATATTTTATAAACAATCAAAGAGATTTGTCTCTTTCAACGACCTTATGATACTTTTCTTTGGAATAGCTTCAAACAACATTTTTATGTTGTTACTGTTTTTGAAATACTTTCTTCTATTTTCTTGTACCCTTTGACAGCTCAGCAGGATATGCTGAACAGTTATGGGTATATTGCATGCTTGGCATAGAGGGAATTTTCCCCTTTCAGGAGGTATTAGTGTGTAAGTCTGGAAAGACCCATTTTCAGACAGGTCGACTTCACCTGTTCACTACGACTTAATACCCCACAGTTTCTCTTGCCATTCACAGTTGAGTGAATGATATACAGTTCGTTTCTTGTTTGCTTCTTCAAAATGATAATCCTCTCTCGCACTTATCTTACCAAAGGGTTTGTCGGAGAGTATTGGATACTTTAAGATATGATTTAGAGTCAGAATATATGATGCATAAACTGTGGTGCGAGATGTAGCACAAGACTTCCTGTATGGATGTAATGAGGGATTCATTATGGCTGAATTTGGTAATTTAGCAGTTGCTAGGTCAATGTTACACGGGGGGGGGGGGAATATTATTCATTATGAAAATGAAAACATGAATTTCAATGGAAACATTGAAAACTGGCATCCATGATTTATAGATACTCTGAGAAAACATGCTAGGGGTCAAGGTCACAGCTCTTAAGCTGTTGCAATCAGACACCAGTGGACAACACCAGTGAAAGAACCTAGCGGAGGACGGGAGTACTAGAATCGGCACCCTTCGGGTATCTAAAGAATAAGAGAACTATGCGGCCAACGGCACCGATTTCATCAGGTTATGGTGTTCCATTACACCAATGGTACCTGAATAGTAAAACAGACAATGTCAGAATCATATTTCGGCTGAGAATTCGTCCAGATGGAACAGCCCCTTTACATAATCCGGATACGATTTTGACGTGACCACCTATTCGTGCACCATTCGCAGCAAAATCACTGTTGAATTCGAGTAAATGGAATTACACCTTAACATCGGCCTGAGCCAGTGCCACTTCTCCACAATCGTCTAGTCTCTTATTACCCACCTAATACAGAATCTCCACAAAGCAATGGAGCCTAAAGATCGCTATTGAGTAGAGTACGGAAAACCGTACTCTACTCAGTAGATTATGCCTTTTTCTGCCACCTAACAGACAAATTAGGAACTATTTCATATAAAAATTCACTGCGCTAACGTCGAGTTTCTAAGATCTACAAGATTTTTTTTCTAATAATTAGTCAAAAGGTGAGTAATAAATACATTACCATGATTTTGATCTATGTGGCCGTATTCTTTTTGTAGTTGACACTACGCAATACTCCTCGAGTTTTAATATGTGTAAACTGCGCGAAGAATACGGCCACTCAAATAAATAAAAAAAATTCTTTTTAGCCACATAAAGTCATCAACTACTGGCCATGAATGTCATGAAAGACAATGTATCATGTCAAAATTTGAATATAATCTACTGAATAACCCGCTCTAGGTGCAAAATACAATACAGCGACATCTAATGGACCTCTAATCCAGAGAGCATTCACTCGCAGAAATTGCGCAACAAGATAAAAAAAAACTGCATACATCGCCTACGAACACAAATCCCGGAAGGCATGAACCTAATAGACACTCAAATCTTTCCAACTGCCTCCCATTAAGGAGTGAGATCTAACACCCTTTGCCTCTTCTAAAATTTGTCTATGTATACGGTGGATCAATAAAACCTACTAATGGTGTTAATGTTATCAATCATCGACACCAACATTTCCACACAGTAGTATTAAGGGTTTTCCCATCCTACACAAAATAATACTGCAAAAAATGTTGAGTAACCAAGCTCAGACTGTAACAAAACACATTTTGTCTGATCACCTTGACAACTACAAAGCTTGATAAGATGCCTGATGAGCCGTATCCTGGTGAAACCTTGATAATTATCCCACTTAGAAGGACTGTGAAGTCCCTCTGTCAATTATTTGCACAATATAGCAGTATTACACTAATTTATTGCCTCTACAGGTGACTGTAGAAACTCCAGGGATACGGTTATTGACACTATGATATTCCAGCCGTCAGTGCACTATGGTTACAGTGGTTAGCGGCAGTTCGAATAACTGGCATCGCTAGGAGAGAAGGACATTGCCTCGTCCTGTATCGATTTCAAATCAAAATCATGATAATATTGTGTATACTGTGGTTCTTTAATCATAGAAACTGCCAGAGTCACAAGGCGACATTGAATTAGAGATCAGTCAGGAGTAACACTAAAGCTTCCTCTGACTAAACTGTAACGCAAATGTCAAATTAGCGGGACGAGGCTATGCCCATCTGTACATCTTGAACGCAAATGACTAGGATAATTCTTATGTGAATCTACCAATTGTTTCCATCTAACCTAATGGCTGCATGTTGGGAAACTACTCTGAGGAAGGACTATTTTTTAAATTTCTAACTTCAGTTATAATTCGTGACATTAAACACATAGTGCGACCGGGGATGGGTTTGTGTTGTGAATCCTGTGATAGGTCCAAGTCATATGATTATATTTCCCTGCAATTATAATTTTCAGCCAATAAACAATTGGCGCAATTTCTTTTACGTATAAGATATGTAATTATCTATAAGTTGCCGGGTAACGGCATAGAGGTTCAGAACTTCAGCCAAGTAAACCTGGTAGTCGGTTGGAATGCATGTTTTTTGGTATGTTGTTTGCGTCTCTATCGTAAGGGAGTGATACACTGCTCATCTACCAGTATTACTTCGTAGATTTGACCTAACCCGGATACGGGGTACAACGAATAATACTAGGAAAACATGAACCAACCCAAAATGTCTTACCCACAATTTCAGACATCTATTTGTCTGTGTTCATCACTCAAATTAGCGCATTCAACAAAATTCAAGGGCGAATGTTTTAGAGTGTAAAAGATACGGGTGAATCTCTCTTTTCATATATCTTATTCCATCTTTGTATTTATTATTGCTATATTCACTGCCCTTCAATTGCTAATCCTTTTAACTTGGACATACACAGGAGTTCCCCATGCTACTCTGAATTGTCAACCCCGACCAGGGAACTCGCAGTCTCTCTGGGGGTTTTCCAGCTTCTAGTTGGTAGTTTTGACAATTTCTTATTTCTAAAGTGGATCAGTTTTGTTCAGCACATAAGAAAATCTTAAATATCCATTTGGTTAAAAATATGAGGCAGAGACACTTCTAAACGCAATTGATGCTACTTTGAAAATGACATCTACATGTCAGATACAAACCGTTGCTATGCAATCTCCCAGGAGACGATTATTATAAGAACAATGAAGCGTAACAACCGCCCTTCACAACATTGACATCATTCTATCATGGCTATTCTCCCAGCGTTTTTTAGTGATTGAATAGGTGAATAACCAAGCAGATTTGTTGTTATGGACACTGTGAGATTTGACAGGGGCGGCTTCTAAGGTTTCATCTGGATCAGACTCTTCAGGCATCTTATAGTTCAGCTGTATCAAGGCATATGGCATTGTCACATTTAGAGGGTGATACACTTGTGTAGGCCCTGACAACTTCATTAAAGTTGTAAAGTTGTCAGACAGGGCATGTAGCACTGGCAGCTTCCTTGAATAATAATCTCTCTTTTTACCTACCACATATAAAACGTTAGAATTCCGTCGAATCCGCTTGAAGTTGCTCCCGTACATAGAGACATAGTGAACCAGACTTAGGCTTGGAGAATGAGGGCCCACGAGAGAGAGATTCTCGTACAGTGAAAAACTCGAACATGGTCTTCTTTTTTATAGGACTATACTCAAATAAACTTCTTCTCTTATGATTCATTTCAACCCATGCCGAAATCAAAGTTTAGTACCGTAGTTTTCTGATCTACTTTTCTCGTGAGAAACCAATGAGATCCCGACTTTCGCTGGTAGCAATCCAAATAATTCTGATCGCAGATGATCAGCTCAAGCACCTGTGTCTTGTGAAATGATTACCATGAATTTATGTTGGTTTCCCGTTCACCCGCTAGGCGGCATGACGGCAGTTAGGAATCGTTACACTGGCCACCAGAGCAGACGTTTGCTACGCACGTTAAGTCACAGCATAGCGCAGACAGGGGTTGGTTGCCAATCTAAGGAATCGTAAGACTGTAGTTCCAGGTACTAAAAGTAGGGGCACCACTAATAACGACACGACGAAGTCGCTAGTTCTATATTATAATAGGTAGACATAGTGAGTGTGTCTGAATTACATCTGTTCTTGGTTGTTTTTGGTTGGAAATATTCACCTCGTTTTTCGAACTCAGTGAACATTTCTGACCAAAACAACTCGGAGCAGTTATCATTCAGGCACACTACTCACGTCTTCCTATAATACAGAGGAGCAGAGAAATGACTGGTAGCTTTTTTTGGGTATCTACGGAATCTCTAGTATAAGTGGAAGTTCGTCCATGAACACCTGACTCTAAGCCATATTGGTTATCTGTATTTTTAAGAGTCACAATTTAGCTTTGTCTATCCATCTTTTTTTAAGCGTCGCAATTCAGCATGTCTATCTAATATAGGCGTTAAGGGGACACCATGGACGTTTATTAAATGGTGATGGAAACGCATAAACAATTTTGCAATTTTTTTTTAATTCCAATTACGTTCCCATAAAGAAACATGTACACGTGTGAAATGCATCTGACATTACAACCTCTAATAACAGTCTAGCATTCTTCAAGAAATTTTAGAAAATAAACTTGTAAAAATAACCGTGAAATCCTAAATGGGGGTTACAATACAATTCATTTTGTCACTCAAGACTTAGAATAGCCTGCCATGAACAATACGATATTCCAAATTATCGAAATATTATAGTTAATGATATATCCTTCACCTTTGTTCTTGGCTGTGTAAATGTGTTTGAGATATAATAGAATAGCAAATATTTAAACAGTGCGTTAGCGTTGCACTCAAATCCATAAATTCCAAACAAAAGTATCTAACATGGAAAAAATACTGACGGGGAGTGGTTATTCTTCCGTGCTCAGTTACTAGGTACCGTAAAACCCACGCTTATATGCCGATTTTTTTAAGGATTTATGAAATCGGGTTATAAATTTTTGCCAAAGTTGAGGGTCGGCCCATAACAGGGTTTTTTTCTAAAAATGATTTCTAAAAACCCCCAAATCAGTACAAAATCTATAATAAAGTACAAACAGATGTGTATCATTCAATGGTAGGAATTTGTCAGATGTGAATTTCTATATAATTCTATAAAATCCTACAAAAAGTTGTAGGGGGGATGGGGGCCGGGACCCCAAAGTGGGGTTCGGTTTGTAGCAGGGGTTTCCCTAAAGTTGAAATGCCCCCAGAATCGGCTTATAGCATTTTGCTGAAGTGGGGGGTCGGCTTATAACCGGGGTTTTACGGTATGTGCTGTTATGCAAATAGTCATAGGTACTGGCAAAGTTAGGTATAGCAAATCAGATTGTAAATCGACACGGCTTATGACCCGGAAGAACTTCACCAGGTGAAAGGGAAATAAAAACATAAGAAAAAAAAAGAAAAAAAAAGTGAAATATCAATGCACGGCCTAGAGCTAACCAGATTACAGTTGACACATTACGATTCCGTACTATTTTGATGTATTCATATCCTTTATTTACAGGACATGATGGAATATAGTAGAGTTGGTGAAAATAAACTGTGGCATGCTAAAAGCTAATGCAGAAAAACACGTACCTTCTTGGGTCGACAGACTGGCAGCTGGTAATAGTGATACGTTTCATGAGGGTTGAAATACGGCCCAACTTTGTTGACGTAGACTTGTACCTAGAATGGAAGAAATAAGATGCATGATAACTCACAGCCTTCAACGGCAATGTTGTTTCTCATATCAAGACCATTTCAATTTGGTTTTTTTTCCCGTTTATTATTCTTGTTAAACGCTATAAGTATTCAGAACCGGAGTCACTTATTCCTATAGTAGTGGTAGCTGGGGTCAGGAAAAAAGTGGAAATATTTTTAAGTGGAATCTGCAGCCCCAGAGAGACCATGAAAACGTGGATTATAAATTGGTGCTGGCCTAGTGTCGAGCACTGAATACTGAAACTAATACGCTAAATAAAATATCGAATACTATACTTACATGACTACTGTTGATTAAATCATTTCGGCTAGGAATAAAGACCGAACCATCTTTGTTGTTACACAATAAAGAAAGAACCACCACTGCAACTCAGAAAGCGCTAGCTAACTCATAGATCTGCTATCTCCATAGAATGTTCAATTAATGAAACATCGTACACATGTATTTATCTCACCTCTGGTATATTTAGCCCATAGACTTAACATTGGGAACTCGTATTCAACGGCCATAAACTAAAGTATTATAGAGAAACAGGCTGACTGTCTCCGTACGGATAAAATACGCGGTAAAATCGGCGATCAGATGAACCGATGCCGGAGGCAGAGGTTCATCTGATCGCCGATTTTACCAAGTATCTTATCCATACGGAGACAGTCAGCCTGTTTCTCTATTATTATATACCTTAAAATATCCAATTTTTAACTTTGCTACTTGGGGAATATTTGGATTTTGCCGCCGTACATGCCCCGTACGCCACATACATACCCCGTACGTCACCTAGGTGTCGTACGGGTATAAATACGACATGGGTAGGAGCGGGCAGTATGTGTAGGATATACTACCACAGGTATATAATAATAAAAAATACTCAATGTTAGCCAATTAGTAATTCAAGCGGTTTCGTTACCTTTTATAGGTTTCCTCTATACTAATTAAAATGTATGCAGCGATAGATATAGATGATAAATAATTCAGTCAAGCTATTCTTGCCTAGTCAGAAAATTACTCGAAGCAGAATGATAGCCTGCCTGAGATTCCAATATCAATATTAGAAGATGCATGAGAACTAGTAGTAATATTAATAATACCACTGCAAGCCAGTTAGAAGTAGAGAGCATAGTGGTACTCTCTCCTCTAGATTGAAGATTCTAATATTAGATCTAGATCTCTAGACTAAATTCGCCGAGTCAACCTGGAAGTAGGTGGCGCTTCGAACCCCCTTCTCGGCCATCTTGGCAAGGAACCTACACAGTGTTAAGTCTATGGCGAATTCAAACGTTCATTTCTAGTAGTTTTTAATATGTGGGTATGTCTTTAGTAACTCTCAAGTCAATCTTTTGACAAAACAAGATCTCCCTGGCAATTTCAGATCAAATGATTATGTGATGGCCTCAGTTTAGCCCCCGAACGCGATGTCAACAAATCGTCGAAACAACGATTTTCTTCGAGTTGGCACGTTTAAATCATGTCAGGAAGATGTAAATAACCTTATTTCAACTAATGCATGTGTAAATTAGACATTATAAAGTAGAATATTAAAGTTTTCCGCTATTTTACACTCTGACAGCGCTTTGTATTCACCAGCAAGATGGCGGAAATCTCCGTTGTTAAGGGAATTCGGAGGGTATTTCAAACCGGAAGTTACCAGATGACTCGGCGAATTAAACTTTACAGAAACGTTAGACAACGGTACATTTGAGAAACGATCTAAGAATTTAGTCCACTCAATAGCTAATGTCTATAAAGAACCTTAGAGAATATGCCAAAATTACTGACACAAATAAGTCATACTGCAATTTGACAGGGACACTCTAATAATGACTGGGTGGGTGTAAGCTTGTTTGATCAAACCCGTTTGAGCAACACTGACACTCAGTGACAGTGACACGGACCAGTCATGTCCGAGCCACTGGTAAACAAACATTGAAACTAGCAGAGTTGACTCCAAAATCGGTTGCTGATGATACCTATAGATACTGTCGGTGGATAATTACAAAAACGCACGACTATAAGTAGGAAAAAGGGAACCCCTAGTTGAGAAATCAGTTAATTATTGCTAAGTGGTTACACCCAAACAGCTCCCGAGAATGTTGCTCTTCGGGTGACTGACACAACAGGGCTCCGACGTTGACAGCAACAACCGAAGCAAAACATTCATGATTATCGGCTGTAAACTCAACTCCACACCTGCCAAACTGCTGCTATCTTAGTAAAATCAATAAAGAGAATACATCATGTGATCATAATAAGTATACCTTGCTTCCCTGCTGGAATTTAGCTGCAGAAACAGTGGCCAAAATCACTGCCAACACGACACAGCGAACCATGGCCGCCATTTTGGTTACACGTCTGTCACGTTTAGGCGAGAAGCAGTACGATCTATTTTCTGCTTCGTATTATGGACATTCTACTTTCTATGGATTTCCTGACATTTTTGATATTATAGATAGGGACAAATATTTGGTCATGTATGTATTTCTAAGTACATTAACGGGTGGATCTCTTGAATTCACGGTCATGCGAGATACGTTAATCTCTGACCTATATTTCTATTGACCTCTGGGTCAATGATATTCATACGCACGGGAAACTGGAACACTGGAGAAACCTCATTAGAACTCATAATTCTATTGAAAAAGTTTTCAACAAAATAGATCATTGGTGTAGAACTTATTTCTGAAGATATATGCTCATAAGCTGTCATGAATCAATTAAACTTTTATTGTCAACTTCCTCAGAGAACTACTTTGTGTCTCCATCTCGTCAACAAAGGCGCGAGGAGGCGCTTTAATCCGCTTACCGATTATGTACAGCTTATCCAAAATGTGCCTTCCATCTCAAACGCTGTCATATGTCAAAGATCGATCAAGGAGCGGGGGTTAGCAGGTTGACAGCTTAGATTGAACTGTCATCTCATCGCGCTAAAGTTGGGACGCAGCAGGTGGTTGGCGGCTGCCAAAACAAGATAATCCACGCGTATTGTGTGTCGGCTGCTGCGAAGCGGCCCCGACACCGACAGCCCTGGCACGGTGAAGGCAGAGGGAAGCAGCTGCACTGCTGCTACCAATATATTTTTTAACTCACGGCAGCATGGATTTCCATTCGGCAATGGAAACCTTCGCAGAGGCCTGGGTAGCGGCGACTGCGAGGAAGGCTCTCGAGAGTTTCGGCGACCAGGTGAGTGAGTTAAACCAAAGTTTGAGAGGCGGGAAACCGCTGTGTTTTGACTGGGGCTCCACCACCGTATTGGCCACTGTGTGGTGGCGGCGATTGTGCGGTGCCAGACCGCCTCCGCTCACCGGCCCATATCGCACCCTCCACCCGGAGTGCTGGGAACACGTGCTCCGCTTGCCTCGTCCGAAAGTTTACAAACAACCTGTCCGTCCGGTCACTGACCAATGACCGCGCGAGGGGGGCAGACGGACCCTCCCACACTGGTCACAAGGGGGCCGGGTCTTTGGAAGGGGGAGGGAGGGGATAGGCCTACATTCCTTGAGAAGGACTGGAGGTGGTAGGCTACACTCGCTGCGGGTGACCTCATGGTGTCATGCCCATAATCCACATCCCTTGTTGTCACCACTGTAATCGGAGACGGTGGTGGAGGCGGCGTGCTATGGTGGTGTTCTACATACATCGCTGGGGAGATGGGGGGCAGGAGTAACATGTGGTCCCTGCTGCTCCTACTGTGTATGTGAGCCCTAGATCCCGACACCCTGAGAAAGCCGCTGAGAATCTGAGGCTGGAATGTTTGTTCTCGGTAAAGATCCCTTTGCACTGCGACAAGAATAAGTTGTTTTTAAAGATACCTTTACACGATCTCTGCATAAGGTTCAACACTGAGACAAACCTCGACATGGGGTCTCAGACCTAGACAGTGGTTGGGGGGGGGGGGGGGGGGGGGGCAGAGAAATAGGTCCTAAAACACATTGCAGACAAAAGAATAGTAAAATCTGACGATTGTTGCATATTCATGTAAATCTACAACAATGGGGATGTATAGGGTGGCATGTTAATCTCGAATCTCTATCAGCTAATATTCATTTTACAATATTGCAATAGTGAATAGGAATCACAAATTTTTACCACTTCCCCTTACCAATCTGATACCATAAATGTACTTTGGAAATTGATTTGTTGACTACATTAAGCACACAGGACAAATTTTACATGTGTAGGCTAGACCGAATCTAATTGCTCTTTAATAAACATTCTTATTTTGAACAATATTAGCTCAAGTTTGGTGGTCTTACATTTTGCTCACAGTCAGAATGTGTAAAGTTGTCTCACATGTTTGGATTGATCTTGATGTATAATACATGTGTACACGTGTTTTGGATGACAACGGCCAAATTGAATTATATTAAGTTTGATAATTTATCATAGATCATCGCAGGATGCCCATAGTCAATTTCAATTACAAATGCAATATGGAATTTAAAAAGTGAGAAAAAACAGACACTGAAACGTTCACAAGAGGTCATGGTCATATGATTATATCCATGTGGTTTCCATCAAGCTTGATTTCAAATGATCTTGAATAACGTATGGGGCACTATGATAGCATTGCCGGAGAGTGACAAAGCAAACGTATCTCGACAACAAAATTGAAAATCCCAAAACAACTGCATAACGTGAGAGTACTTTAAAAACAGGACAGCATATAGACTATGGTCTTCTAGGCCTGTAGGCCTACATGCGTAGATAGAATTATTCTGATGTCACGAACTATAATATAATAAGTGGATGGTAATCAGCATACGCTAATAAATCATAATACGCCAGTCGGCGTACAATTTGCAATTTGTGTGTAAGGGGTCTATATCTATGCGTAATATATACTTGTATGTCTATAGAGGGATATATGCGTTACATTGTACTGCTTTGTTTTGAGTCGTAGCCCTAGTTTCTGAACTTTCAAAGGAGGTTGGTGTATCCTGGTTAATTGCACAATTGTTTGGTAGAGGATAAGTAAACTGTCTAAACATTGCATATTACTCAACCACGACCCCATTGATGCTGGAGGAGCCCATCTTTATACATGGGGTGGATCCGACTTCGAAGAAGGGAGAGGGTCACTTTTGAAGCACCCAGCTTCCAACAGGGTCGACTTCACTAGATTAACATATTCGGTGCTCCCCAAAAGAGGTTTACCCTTTTCACGCCAGAGGGCTGTACGGAACGGAAGCCCGGAATTGGGCCTCTCTATAATTACCAAAGAAAATAAAGCAAAGTTCATTAGGACCTAACTTTTGAAGAAATAAAGGTATCGGTCAACTGTTTTGAAGTATATGCTAGCCATTGCATCCCTTCAGGTTGGAATATAATTCGTACATATTGCTTTGTATACTCGGCCGATTACACATCGATTGGCCCTGGTTGACCACTACGCCATCTAGTGCTGCTACTTACGCCATGCAGAGGTACCTCTGGTAGAGCACATGGATTGAAGTAACTCAAGAGACACCCAGACCTCTTAAAATTTACTCCGTCGAAGATACCGTACGAGTGGGAGAAATTTAGTAACCTAGCACCGGGAAGCTGGTTCTGACAGGATTTGGAAATTAGCAATCAATAATAATCATTCCAGGAACGCCAATGGTTGTAAATGATATGATATACTTTTCACATAAGTGCACTGAGAAAACCGTCTTTGACAGAGAGTTCCATGAAAGATCCATGATATAAACAACTAATTCTGGAATATATTTTATATGAATACAACAACACATTATAGCTGGAATAATTGATATCTCAAAAAGGTAAACATAAGTCCCCCATTATTTTTAATATAATATTGCAATCACACACTCGAGTCACCAGTATTTCAGCTAGCTTTAGACTCCATATAGCGGGTAAACCAATGTACTCATATATAACCTAATATCATTTGCAAAATTTTACATCATACTGGTCTGGATTCTTAAATGCACCACACTCAGCAACAGGTGGATTATCACATATTGCATGGGCCAGAAAGCACCAATCATCAATAAAGAATGCTATTAGTTCATTAAAATCTAACTAGAGGGCCAGGGATATCATTTTTCATGCGGATACTTACCTATGCACGTAATAAAAAACAGTTGTCATCGCACACTTCTATATGAGTGCTACTCATACTTGCTTCTAGATGAAGATTATGCAATTAGAGGAATATACACAATCCTTATGATAAAATAATGTATTTACTCTGTGCTAGGTGTTACCAGTAAAATAAATGGCTATATAGATGCATGTTAAGGCTATTCAGGGGTGTATTCCAAAACTAGAGCCAATTATTCATTTTCATGCATTCTGACGTAGAAAGCAATAATATGATTAGGTGTCATAGCTACACAATGCACGTTTTTGTGTGGCAACTCATGGTTTTCATGTTGTTATCCAAATGGAGGTTGCTTCGGCAATACAATATGTTACATCAAGAACGTTGATAATTCCTTTCTTGGAATTATAATGCATGCTAGATAAATCATCGGAAATTGAACAGTCACGCCAATGCCTCCTTGAGTCGTATAACGTTGTATCTATGCAGAGGGTAATAAATATTGTGATAGAAACTGAGACGGGTGATTAAACAAATTATAATCAACTTATACCAAAGGTCATATTTCATGATTATATAAATGACAAGTTCTCATGAACCCACATATATGTGCGTATATATGCTCTATATATAGATGCCCCCCTCTCTTCCCGGCAGTGGTCGATAACATCAATACTTTAGCTTTCAATGCGTTGAATTTGAATACATTTTTTTATTACATGTAATATTATCTTAAAACTTTTATTTAGTAGATGACGTTTCTCAGTCTGTCTTACTGTGTTCAGGCACTTTTAATGTGTTCCATACGTACATATATTGTGGATCATGGTTTCCTCTATCGAGATCAAAATTTAGGACGGTTCCTAGAACACATCTCGAGATACACTCTTCAGCCACAAACTTGCCTTCTCTGAAGAACACCGTCACTGACAGATTATTGAAGTGTCTTTATAGATGAAGATGTGACCATATGCCACACACCCCTGGACAGTTAACATCATCGTCATCATATGAATGTCAGTATCGCGCGGAGGTCATTAAAAAAATTCCTCAGACTTGAGGAATTGATCCCTGCGTGGGATTGCCCCTGTGAGTGTCTGTGTGGTCGCCATGCCGATGGACGAGGCTGGGGGTTGGGGTGGTGGGGGGGGGGGGGGGGGGGGCGGTAGACTAGGAGGGGTGAGGGCAGACGAGGGCGTCTCTTGGCATACGACCACGCCCCTTCCCTACCGTACCCATTCTGAATTTGAATATTAGATAGGCTGTGTGCGGTAATGGTGGGTGGGGAGTGATCTGTTGATGAGGTGGGAAGGGTACGGTGAAGAGGGGCGGATAATCAACAGGGTCTGCCGTGGAGAGGAGTGGGTGTCGTGCACGTGGTTGCGGTCACATTGATGGGTCTCGCGTGTGGCTGTGTGTGTGGTAGTACAACTTGTCATCCAGTCACAGTCTGCCTCAGTCGGCCGGCTGTAGCGGACGGGTACATCGGTACTGATCTACAGTCCTTCCTCTCGTCACTCCTACAGTGCACGAGACCGGACCTTTTGTCAAAAATACCTCAGCGGAGACGGGTATACCCACAGGACAACAGAAAACAAACTATTAACCAGAGAGAAAGCGTTGTTCCGTGACAAACGGGGAACTAGAGCGGGTATATATCCGGAACTGATGGTGATATCTCGGCATTTTGGTATTCCACTTCAGGCGTAACACCAGTTGTGTCATTGCAACACGTGCATTGTGTCTCCCCGTATACATAAAGTTCGACGAGTTTAGAAGGTGATTTCTCCACAGAGCGTAGATGACGGTGGGCGGTGTTTTCTGCGTGGGATTGTCCCATGTGTAGCGGCACACGGGAGGAGGAGAGGACACGGGGAGTTGTCAGAGGGGCAGAGAGAGAGACTCGTGTGTGTGTGAGGAGAGAGGGGAGCACCAGGCCGCAGTGCCCCCGCCCGGCTCGGCCGGTGACACTCCATGCACTGGCCATACAGGCGGTGAGAGGATCGGACCAATAATAAGTTCCCAGGGCCTGACTCATTGACAGACAGGCAGAGCGGAGCTCACAGAGAGAGAGAGCGAGCGAGAGAGAGAGGGGCGCGACCCAGACACAGAGAACACAGCTTACAGGAGACACCCTTCTCTGAGATAGTAAACAGGAGTTGTCCAGTGCGGTTCCCTAACCGCCCCCGCCCAAACTCCTCCTGAGCGCACCGTGGAGGCATGTCTTACTTCCCACACGCGCCCGCCGCCTACGGCCACAGTCCCTCCGTTGTACCACCGCCACCACTGACGGCCTCCGTATCCCCTGGAGTCAACCACCACCAGCACCACCAACACCAACACAGCAGTAAGGTGCCCCCGGAGAACGGCCTGCCCTTCTTCTGCAGTGAGGTTTATTTCTCCGCCTGGTACAATGCGCACATGAACGGCAAGCTGCAGGAGCACAAAGCGGCATCACAGAAGGTAGGCAATCCATCCTCATGCGCTCCCTCCCTCACGTGGCACTCCCATAAACCCCATCCGCCACTATCTAATACCCATCTAACATACGCCACACTAAAGCTTTCCTATATTCTAAAAGTTTTACGTATTCCAGTCATGTAATGCAGTACTGTTTTGATTAATTTGAGAGGAAATTATATGGTGTACAAGTAAACTAGGACTATTACAAAGGAATCCCATTGCACTCAACAGTTGGTCTTAGTATTTGACGACAGGCTCTTTGGATCACCTCGCACTTGTAGCTTGGGGTGACTTAGCAACCCCTGCTGAACTTCTAGTCGGGCCCTCCTCGACTTGAAGGATCTGATCACGGGCTAATTTGGGGGACAATGATCCAGAGCTAGTGCTACACACCTGACGCAGGTTTACCTCAATTGTAGGTGAACTGTCTGCGCAAGTAGATCCGTATTCATAAAGCAGGTGTGATTATAGGTACACCAAAGTAGATCCACTTATCCAGTGGCGACTCAAGACGAGTGAACTCTTTCCCATACCTGATTTAATTGTCTACCTGGGTATCGTGAATCTCAGTTCGATGTTGAATTACCGGCGCACTCGATTCCAGCGACACTCCGCTTTGTATATACCCTCTGCTTGACAGAGTTTTAGAAGACTTCCTACATGTATATCTAGTCATGATCATGATTCCAACCCTTTCTATATCCTGAAGGTTGAGAGTATAGACCTTATATAAAGACTGATGGCAAAAACCGGTAGAAAACCCGTAATTTCCAGATAATAATTTTCTTTTCTAATTCACAAGAGAAGCTCTTACCAAGTTAGAAAAAAACCACGGTATCAATCTTAATTCATTAACAAACAAAAATGTACATCTCAGCATAGGTAATTATATGTACCATTACCCGCCGCACCTAGTAGGTGTTAATTACAGATGGAGGGAAGCACTAATCACCTTAATTAGACCGTCATGGGGCCGTCACCTGTGGCTGGGAGTCAGAACAACGTTTACATCAGGTATTCCGCAAACATAATGTGTTACAGTCGCCTTGGTTACTGCCACCAGTCACCTGCAGACTTCCGAAGCTGTCAACGCATTTCCACACATTTTGGTAAATTATAAACACATCTACATGTATCAACATCTCCAACAGGTTCATGAATAGCGCTGGGAGGTGATATATATGATCGCTTCCTGGATGTGCTCCCTGAGCGCACAATTATTCCCCTCCTTTGCTAGAAAATGAGCTTATGTGGGTTGGTTGTTATATAGTCCTTAGTGTAATTACTAATTGTCCTGAATGTCAGAACATATGGATAATGATTGATAGGGACCCCCCCCCCCCCCCGACTCGAAATAAAGTGCATATCGATAATTTCTAGTGGGTTTAGGGCGTTACGAAACAATGTTACTTAGTGTCTATTATGAACATTACTATGAATAGAATTACCATATAGATTATAGGCGCATGTAGATATTATTATCGTTGGCACCTGATGCTGGTAGTAGAGGGGGGTTAGTCACACGCTTTGATCTGTAGTTGATATCGTGACAGTTGTCCCGTAATCCTGATGTAAAATCCATTGCGATTATCTTGAGTGAAATGTATAGTCTTCAATAGTTCCAAATTAAAATGTGTAGGGAATCCTAGACATTTAATCTAAGAATTGAATCTTAGTCATTTAAAAGAAATCGTAGACATCGAATATTAATCTCCTTTTTATATCAGAAACAAAAATCAGTTGTTTTTTCATCATTCCCTGGTTTATATCATGCTAGTTAGATAAAACCATTTACCTCATTACAAAGAACAGCATGCATGTAGAGTGAGGTGGATTGGCATTTACCATCTTCTCAGTATGAAGGTTCCTACCTTGTTAATCATTTGCATCTGGCCATCATAACTATTTACTTAATTACTGATGGGAGATCATTATTGTCTGAATATTTGCCACCTAAAAACAAACTTCAGATGAGCCGGGTATCGCATTGCGTTCCCTCAGGCTGCATTTTGCCACAAGAACCACAACGCTTAATGGCCCGTAGTGTCGTAGTTCTGGCAACTCCCACGTGGGGGAGCCAGCGTAGCGTCGTCGCTGTCGTTCACGGAGCAAGAGCTCAACTCGAGCGTCTCAGAAGGGAGTCAAGTAAATGTACTGTTCAACCCGCAATACCCCATGCTGGAGACCGACTCAAATTTGTTAACATCTGTTAGCATTCAGTTATACTTGTTAAACCTAACACGCATATTTTTAAGACATGTTATAGTAACTTCATGACACAGTCTGGAAGTAAAAATGAACATATATACGGAGAGGTAGTACAGCTGGGAAATATCTGCCAAACATTGTGGTGTTATATAGAGGAGATTTAATAACCGATCCACCGAGATAGGTGGTATTGTCATCATTTTCCACCCACATCTTTATAAGTGCCACAAACTTTAATGTTAGAAAGTGTTGTACATTTATTTATGTACACTTTCAAAGTTAATTGCTTGTTCAATATATCTCGAGAGCAAGGGGTCGGCCTGCATGTATATTATGATAATATATCCAGGATTATGGATGTATTCTTATATATATATGAAGGGGAATGAGAGGTGTTAAACATGGATGGATTAACATCATTGATCACAGTGAGGGTAAAGAAGTAACCTTTTTAATTTGTGTGATTGAGAGATGAACACAAAACAACAACTAGTCCACCGCATGTTTTTGGGTAGGCTTTAATGTTTATCAGTTCATAGAGTACAAGTAGAACGTTTGGATACTATGGTGTCTTCATCAGGGTTTGAATTTATGTGGCCAGTTAGAAAAGGTAACTGCCAATCCTACCATTACAAACTGTGTCTCTGCCAGTATGAATAAAAGATTTCTAAAAATTCTACCACAAATATGCTAACAAAGGCTTGGTTTACTACTATGAAAAAGAACAGTTGTATTTGTTTCTTTAATCTGGAAAAAAAATCTAAAGGTATGGGATATCTAAAAATCTATTCGAAATCCTGTTGTTCTTATGCAAAGAAATAATGTGTAATGACTTTTGGCGACTTCTTTAGTACATTTGTTGCGTTTATCTAGTTACCATTTGGTGTGATTAATATTATACCTTGATTCTCGACACGTCCTGATTTGATAAGCAGTTTCCGAACTTTTTCATGTAAATTGTGACTAACAATCCTCATGCTTGGCGCATGCGTAATCACGTGACAGTTTGAACGATTGATTAAATTTACAATATGGAATATATTACACGTTAATTTGGTTTCATAAATGAAATCACAGGACCTATTAATTATAAGTTCAATGCTTCATTGTTATAACAATAAAACCCAGCTAATGAATAAGGGCATTAACATATACCGAAATTTTGATGTAAATGGACTGACTAGTCAGTGCCTCTTTTGAATAGGTTTTAGGTCTTTGATGGGACTAAGTGGCTCATCAACAATTGAAACTCTTACTACAGCTTTCGAGCAGGCTAATACAGTTGCTACATTTTGATGCTTTACTCAATGTATTGAAATGCTACCCAAAGGGCTTATCAGCCTGGATTAAGTGGATTAGTAGTATGGAACATTTAACCCTGGCATCCTTCTATACCCCCACCCCACTCAAAGGTCCAATGCCGAACCCATTGTATGTAGTGGTACACTCGGCTGGTAACTTGTTTGGAACTTATTCCATCACTTCTTCTTAACCCTCCCCTCCCAGTCACACCGCCCCCTCCCCCCCCCCCCCCCCCCACACACACCCCGCGGATTCGTCCCATACGGATCACCCGCCCCCCCCCTCCTCCCCTCCCAATCACACCGCCCCCTCCCCCCATCACGAATTCGGCCCGTATGGATCAACCCCCCCCCCCCCCCCCCACGCCACTTCCTCTCTTACCATGACCGTCCTGACCAAATCTGGCGCGCCCACTCACACAGCGTACAGCGGCGACCGGGCGGAAACCGGGTTGGGAGAGCCGCACCAACAATACCCGACAAATCAGCCAGGTCGGCGGCGGAGGCGACGACTGCCGACCACGTTTTTATTTCGCCCGTTTCGGGCGGGAGCGGCGATTCGGAGCACGTCGCGCTTTAAGGGGATTAGCCACGACCGGGCGTGTTGCTTTGTTATGCCTGCGGTGCGCGGCGCTCGCCCTAATCCCCGCGCCTGCCGCGGCCAGATAACCTTAAGGTGGGCTTAAGCCGGCCATAAGGCCCTTTGTCCATTACCGGTGGCCGCTAATCCAATTTCGTAAGCCGCCGACTCGGAATTTCCCTTCAAATCCGTGGCCTCGCCAAAATCTCGCGGCCAAATCTCGCACGGCGTGGGCCGTCGCTGAAAGTGTGTGTGGGGCTGCATGGATCGGGGGGGGGGGGGGGGGGGGGCTCTCAACGACGAGTGGTGAGCGGTACCCATGGCCGAGCCTTACCCCATTGCCCCCTACCCTCACTTACCCCATGTCCATTGTTGATCCTCCACGATGCTCGGACCTAGTCATGTAGTGTCACTGTCCGGTAGTGGGTGGGAGTGAGTGGTATAATGCTAGCAGTGTAAGTGGTTGATATTAAGTGATGATATTGTTAATGGTTTATACTGTTTGGTCCTTGGTTATGATATGTTTATTTGTTGTGTGTATTTTAAAAGGGGATATACATCTGTAGCGATGGCCTTAATTTGACGTGCGTTGTTGGAGGGTTTTCTAGAGTTCTCCACAGTAACAACATCAAGGCTGATTGTTTGAGATGAGATTGGAACACCGAGCGAGGTAGCCAAGGCTTAACCCACACTTATATTATTGGTCATGATACGAGGATTGGTAATTATATAGAACTGGATTGAGAATCATATAAACAGACAATATTCCAGTGAAGATTATGGCAGTGTTAGCAGTAGTAGTAGTAGCAGTAGTGTAAGTAGTAGTGTAAATAGTAGTGTAGTAGTAGTTTAAGTAGTAGTGTAGTAGCAGTACTAGTAGCATAAGTAGCAGTAGCAAAAGTAGAAGTAGTGTTAGTGGCAGTGGTAGTAGGAGTATTAGCAGCAGGCAATGTTAGTAATAGTAGTGTAAGTAGTAGTGCAGTAGCAGTAGTAGTGTAGTAGCAGTAGTAGTGTAATAGCAGTAGTAGTAGTGTAAGTAGCAGTAGCAAAAGTAGTAGTAGTGTTAGTAGAAGTGATAATAGTAGTGGTAGTAGCAGTAATAGTGGTAGTAGTAATGTTAGTAGTAATAGTAGTAGTGGTAGTAGGGGTGTAAGAGGTAATACTAGTGTAAGTAGTGGTAGTACCTCCCTCGCCCGCTGTGAAGGTCAGAAGACCTCCCCGTCCCCGGGCTTCCCGAGGCCCTCCTGGCGGCCGGCGACCTGGAGGAGACGGTGAGACAACAGGCTGAACAGCGGCAGTCACCGCTTCAGCGCTGGAGGAGATTAGTCGGCGCGGATCCCGCAAAGTCCTAATCCGACCACCATGACTAACGCCCTCCCCGTTACCTGGGCGCCCCCATGCGGCTTGCCTTGGCACTACTCAGGGCATGGCGCTCCAGGTGAAAAACAACACGGGAGTGAGGCGCGGGGCGGCGCGCTGTGAGGGGTCGCCAGGTTTAGCCGGCCTAATCAGGCCTGTAATGTATGATTAGGCGCGGCGTTATTGGTGGTGTCATGCCGCTTATAGGCTTACACATGCCGAGAGTGTTCAGGAGCCCGCTGCGCCACCAACAGCCATCTTGTTTTGAACAACAGAAATTGAAAAGTGAAGTGTATGGATGATCAACTGAGCCTTGTTTCATAGGTTTTTTCTCGATGTTATTCTTGAAGGTGTTGATGGTGATGTTGACAATATACGCCTTTTATTATTGATATTAGTTGCCTAGGCAGTCAACTGATATATATATAATGTATCTTATCGCTTGCAAATCCAAAATACTAATCCCTTTGAAGGTTTGAGGATAACTTGTTGATTAGAGCTCAATTTAATAACAGCATACAAAGGGGTGATACAATCAATGTCATTAAGATTAATTTCAAGGGAAAAGTAGTTATAAGGAAAACACGTACATGTGCGTAGCGAGCACATGCGACTCTGCAACGTGCTACCACAAAAACGGATGCGCAAGTGATCAGTATCAAGATTAAACTTAGTGAGCTCATAATGGTTGTTGTTTAAGGTCGGTATTGGTTCACTCACTACGTTTTCTTATTATTATACACATGGAAATATAAAAACATGTCATTTTATGTAATTGCGAAGTACACTACGGGTACAGTGCACGCCAACATTCACTACCTTTCAGTGACCCCGAACATTCTTTATACTACGCCCCTAGCAGCGGGTAGTATTTAATGGATATTCAGTCATAGGTGTTTGATAATAGCTTGAATAATAAATGGCTCTACAGTCAATGTATGAAATTTGGACCATCTGAGTCAGTATATGTTTTCTTTCCTACTCATCAAAATATGCATATAAGACGCTCCTTTGCCAACAGCAATTACCAGGGCGTGGAATGGGGTATGTGTGGGGGAGGGTACTGCAGGGTGTTATCTGATTATCATTAGGAACTCTATGTGACTAGAACCCGTAAATATTCCCCCTCACAATTCTATAATATTACGTTGCTGTGATATAAGATTGTCAGATAATGGCACATGTATTGTTGAGTTTAACATCATGCCCAAGTCGGTGGAACTCCTCATCACTTTATTGTGAATATAGGTTGAGGACCGGTTATTCATAGTTATACATTAGCAGTGTTTATCCTACCCCTAATATAAAATCCCATAGGCTTAACATTGACTTTCCGTATGCGCCCGTATGTCGCATACGGATAAAAAATCGCTCCTAGGAGCGTACAAAAAATGGACCAATCAGAGATCAGCAGCTGAAAGTAGTTCCAAGCGCCTTCAGAGTAGCAAGGAAAGCTATATGGAGGACTTCAGAAAGTTTTTATCATGTTTTTTTGTTATTATCCTCACATAAAAATATTGTTCAAAGGGGGTAGGATAAAATCAAAACCTTATTCGTTTTAATCTGGGCTCCGGTATGCGACTCCTGGAGTTTTGGCTCCGGATATCACTTGGCTCCGCCTCGTGATATCACTACGCCAAACTCCAGTCGTCGCATACGGGAGCCCAGATTAAAACTCATCCGGTTTTACGATAGTACTTCTTCGGCGAACCTGCGGTGGTGATTCTACGGTACCCTATACTGCTTTCAGTTCAGGAACCCTACTTACGGATGAGGCAGCTGAGGCCACTGTAGATAACGCCACCCTTGAACTTCTGCCAATAACCCACCTTACCTGAGCATTCAATCTTATAGGTAGTTGTAAAATGTGGTACGGTGTACTTCCTTTTGTTCCTCATGCGGTGTAAGGTTAAACAAAACCATGACTCAAGGGGTGTATAGATCTATTATCAGATATATCGTGAAGCCCCGTTTATTTCTTTTTTATTCACAATTGTTTTATGTTGTCTATATTCATTGTGAGTTGATGTATTTGCACTTACATTCTGAGCTTTCATCATACTGAGTAAACACTGTCGACTTACAGAAGTTTATGTACACGATTAACATAAGGGGTACCGATCACTTAATCATTGAAACATTGGGCCAGTATCTAGTATAAGTCTCAAGAGAATCTTGAAGAAGCTCAACAGTTATTAACTACAGAAAACCACATTCTGAACAGACATTATTGGTATCCAACCATTCATTTATGTGCCAGAATACAATATTCCGCCACGCCTATTACATTTTTTGCGTTTATTACCCAGAACCAATGTACAGCAACAACATGCAATAAATACTTACTGATATGTATTTCCTTCCTCGTATTAGATATAAATTGCACCTCTTCGCTAGAATATCGTCTTATTTATTTATTGACTACAATATTATTTTATACTGGACTTGGAGCATTCTCAAGACTGAGTTTAAGGAGCCTACCTTTGAACACATACCTGTGTCTAGATTTTTCACAGACCTAAAACACCATTGATAAATAGGAGCGTCCGAACTTGCCCACAGCTAAGTGCTCTCCCATGTCAGCTGGCAGCTAGTCGTACAAGCGGTCGCCAGTGAAGAGATGCCTCGGCTAATTAGTCGCCTTGATTAATCATGTTAATGAGGGGATCATTAGGTAGGCGCGGGGATCAGTCACTGTGTCAGATCCCAGTGGGTGATCCGAAGCCACCTCCATGTGCCAGACCCGCGAACACATCCCTGGCGGGCCAGACTCCCGGCCAGATAACCACCATGCATTCCCAGCGCCGCCCATTCACCCTCCCACTCGATACCGCCATTAGTAGTACTCTACTACATAGTCACAAATCACATGTTTTATCTGCTACAGCGTTATTGTGGCAACACATGCTCGTAATACGTGCCGCTAACGAGATTTATAAGATAATAACAGCGCCCCAGACGATAATGAAGCTATCATGTAGCGCTGGAGCCATCTGTAGCGTATCACGTTCATGTCATTCTCAGAACAATTCATACTCCAGTGTTGAACGTGAGAGTCGTTCTTCAGTGAGCGGACACCTGTTTACAGACTACCAGAGTTGTATTATTCCACCTGACATGCATTTGGCTACAATTCAGGGGCCCGTTTAATAATCCAATATCGTACATGAAAACCCTTTTCTGTATGCCATAGAGACATAGAGACGATGTGGGTCAATTTTATTCAATTCTAGACGACCTTATGGACGTCTAATACTGTCATAGCCAACAGACTTAGATATCATTAAATGATAACCCTTGTACGTTATTAACCCCTAGAAGAAGGCTTTTATGTACTATCCTAGATTATCAAACAGGCTCCTGATTTTGTTCGCTCCCGCGCCGCCTACCGCTAGAAGGCTTATATTCTATTATTGACTTGATTTTCGAATCAACGGCAACTCAGCACCAGTGACAATTCATTTTTATTGTTTATTCTGCAGTCATATTTAATGTGATTTTAACGATGCATGATATGCACATGTATGTTACAGGTATGCAAGTTTGGCGTCAATTGACGGATATCCGAAAATTCGACATTTTTTATGTAAATAATATAAAACATGGAACTTCCGCAGTACATGTATTTAATGGCAGCACCTGTCTATATCACAATCAAATGTTCAGTAGTATGAGGGTTATCTGTGAGAGGCAGTAAAAGGCATGCAGTGTTTGTCTCCCTTGTATACATTGTTGTCAGAATACAACCCAACAGAAAATCACGTCAATGAAGTGACATAAAGATGACATTAAGATATTGAAATTGTCTCAACAAATCTTCAGATACTAGAACTAACAGTGTAATTAAGAAAAAACTAGAATATACAGATATATTCATGAACCTTGTATAAAGTTTTGAATTTCCGACTTTTTTTGTCAGTCCCGACTTTTATCTCTGATTGCAAAGACTTCAAACAATGAGGAAGCCTGCAAAAGACCTGTAATGGTTGATCGGATGTGAAATCACTCAAACAATAATTCCGTCTTATATATTATGGACGAGGCTGTAATAGGTCTACCTCCAGCTAGATGCTAAAAAGATATAAAAAAAATTAATTCCATCCCATCGAGGGAACTGACTTTTCTTACCCAAGGTCTCGGAAGTGCCGAGAAACCCAATTAGACAATGGCGAGAAAATATTGTCCCACTCCGTGATGCCATCTCAGCCACGCTAAACCAGTTAATTGAGCCCAGCTGAAAAGGTAAAGTGTGTAGGAGAGTCGTGTCTTTCAACTTTGCCTTGGTACTTTTAATACGAATGGCTAATATATCCAGATTGCAATCTCTTTGGCCAACAACCTACCCAGCCTGTATTATAAAGCGATTAGCAGTATGTCATAGCTCTGTGGTTAAGGCATTTGACTTGTAATCCCAAGGTTGTGGGTTCGAGTCCTACTGCGACCACTCTTCTCCTTCATCCCCAGCACTGGTAGATTTACTGCTATATCAAAGGCCAATCCCTCTCATACCATGTTTGTGTGGTGTGAGACATAAAAGAACTCTCACCTCGGTAAATGTGTAGGGGTGAGATTTCACCTATATTCAGCACATGTATAGATTCGATCACCCCCCTTGTGGTGTAAAAGAACCTCGAGAAAGTCTGATAAGAACCTGTATTGGTGAATTGGACGTTAAATCAAACCACCCAACCCAACCTTGTATGGACCTTGTGACGACTTGGTCCTCTCATAATCATAAGGTGGTGATCTCTCTCTCTCCCTTGAACTTGGATTTTGCGCATGTCATTCTGCAGATTTGTATTGAATCTTGTTCTATAGATATGCTATCGCAATGAAATAAACTTCGACCAAGTTCAAGGTCTTTTAAGGTTCATGCCCTTAATTTACCATGCAATGATTCATCTTATTCCGATGAAAATATATCTTGGGGCCTATCCAGTAAGTACGTAGGCAATATTTCTGAAATATTTGCCCCGTTTTTCTTTTCATTTTTCTTGATTGAATGCGCAACTCCTATTGGTTTGCCAAGGGGCCCAATACGTCAAGTGGAAAGTCGCAATACACAGCCAACCATCAAGTTAGACTCTAGTACAGTCTGTTGTCGCCAGGGCCAGGGCGCACAGGCTCCAACTAAGAATGTTATGCGCTGCCATTTTGAGTCTGGAATTCCGGCTTCCGCTGGTACTATGCTGCCCTGAGTGATTTGCCAGTTACCAGAGTATTACTCTTCAAGCATATGTCCTAAAATTAGAACAGCCAATCACGAAATTCCCTTCTCCCACCAGGCAGAGGAAACAGGCAAATTGGAGTCATGCCCTGTTAGACCCTTACGGACCGTACAAGCCTGAGGTGGTGCGGTCTGTAAAGGTTGACCAGTCACCTGGTAACTGACACCCCATTCCCTAGACTTTTGTCCTTTTCCTCAGGAAAAAGGCGCCAACAAATTGTCCCTCAGTGAGTGTGTGTGTGGGGGGGGGGGGGGGGGGAGGGGGGGGGGGGGTTAAAAAGGAAGTGGTACAATATTGCCCGAAAAAACGTCGCAGGCCAGGCTGTTGGCGACTTCTGCCCTGAAAGGGCAATTAGTCACTGAGTGAGTATTGGTCTTGAGATATCTGACAAGTGTTTCTTTGCAGTCTGACTTACCTGTTGGAAACTCAGCTTACACATGTGCTGAAGTCGTCAATTCACTATATTTTGAAGCCATTATGCTGGATATTAACCCTATAAGCTTACAAAAGCCTATATTTTGAGCCTTTAAAAACCTATAAAAACCTATATTTTTTGTTTTCAAAACTTATTTAAAAAAACTATATTGAGGAACAGGGGAACTAGGAGGCCTATATACGTCTTGTTCAATACCAAAGCAAATAAAAGCAGTGTATACGGCAGAAAAGGAGAGCTGACTAATGTATAGTGCAAATTAACTCATTGTGACGTTAATCCAACGCATCATGCTTCGTTGAGTTTCTGTGATATAATCAAATTATCAAAGGTAGGGCAACTCAGTTTCGAGGGTTCAAGTTTAACCTTAACTGTATGATTTATTTCTACCGATTGTATAAGAAGAGTATTATAAGCGCCTGCGATGCATTCATTGCTGTATTAATCCTCCCAGATGGCAACTTCAAAAACCAGGTTGGTGACCTTCAGCAATGCCTGCACGTTGTGCAGGACACAGTGGCAGGCATATGTGGTAGGCCCGTGTACTATCACAGTTATTAACCCCTAGCACACCTTGAATCCATAATACGTTAGGATAGGCTTAAATTGGCTCCTGATATATACGCGAGATCTTGAAGTGTTTGTTTCGATATAACTAGACAGAAGAAATCCGCCTGGGAGGGGTGGATTTTTGTGGGCGAACCATGGGCCTGTACGGACGAAATCATGGGATGATTAGGAGATCCAGTTAATTAGTTATATATTACGAGAATTAAGCAGGAAAGCCGCATGGTTGGTAGCCGGCCCGTGTAGGCCGACTTGTGTTAGCAGCAAGGGCTTCTCCTAGTCTTAATCACTAAGGCTAAGCCGTGCGGTCCAGTCGCTCTTTACTTTTATAGTAATACACAAGGACAAGGCTGCTTAGGTCGCAGAGGTAGATTACACGATATCAGTCGCTGCAAATTCATTAAGGCCTGCTAGAAACCCACTGCCCCCACCCCACCATAACCGCCGCCACCCCTACACAATCCCATGGTCGCCGTAAGAGAGGAATTTGTGAGATTACTGTTGAGCGAGTTCTTGGCTCGGGCGTTGGGAGTGCTGGCCGGGTGTGAGGCGTGGTGGTGGTGAGATACCGCAGTTAGACGGACTTGTATTCGATGGTGATTTGCGCTTGTGATCAGGAAGCCAGAACTGGAAGCTATAGGTGTTTTGAAGAAGGCACCTCGACGTTTGTGGAGCGCACATGACCACACCCCACACCTGCCATCCCTGAGTACGGGTAGATTCTGCAGCGATCAGATTATCTCAACCTGGTGTCGGATCGTCAATCGGCTCTACGGTAGTCCATAGGTGGGCAGTTACCTTATCATACCTCGTTACACCTCCCTAAGTACCTGTATAGCCATCATGTTTACATCTGTTTGTTTTTTATTCAGCATATGTAAATATATCTTTGATAGTCTAATCCTCATTGCGGCGCTTGTGATTGTGTTGCTGTATTTTTTTTACTACACATTCATGTTTGTATGCCTCAATGACACCATAAACCCGGTATACACATCACTTCTACTCCTCCCTGGCTTGCGCGAATATGTTACCCACAGAGTTACCTCAAGGATGCTATACAAAGAAACAACATTTATCTCACCCCTGGTAATTTTGTCCCATAGGTTTAACATTGGGAACTTGTTCGCCATTCCCATACGAGTACTACAGTCCATTCTCCATGGTCTATCGCCCGTCCCACGTCCATTCTCTTAGTGTGTACCGGGTGAGATAAATACAGACGCAACTTGTTATGGTCAAAGTCGTTGTTTTTCAACTCTTTGAACGCTATGTGATATTCACACTGCATCAGAGAATGTGGAGACTGACGACTTTTTGGTTTCTTTTTTATTACCCTTTTATTCAAAATCATATGGATGTCCTAATACGTGCAAACCATAAATATCTTTATGACATATTATTTGTGAATACATATCCTTTCTCTCTCATACACACATATCCTTTCTCTCGCATACACCACAAGTGCGACTTAGCTCTGACTTCCAAGTAGTTTTTCACTATGAAACAACTTATCGTATGGATATATGTTTATTTCTCTTGGTGTTTAGATATGATTGCCCAGTGAAGTGCATCCAGAGGCACCGGTTATAGCATGAATTATATCCTACTTTCATTAAAACATAGTTTTCTCACCATCGGCATAGACATGTAAAATACCTTTCAGGAATTAATCGAATTAACTATCATTTAGATTGAAAAAACTAATATTTCTTAACTTCACATCAGTTTCCCAAAGTGGTTCTGATGGAAAAGTAAGGTTCAGAAAGATGGGATATTCCCAATCTATCTGATTAAAGTAAAATTTCCTCAACTGCTGATGGAGATATACACAGGTGTACTTATGACAACACACATATAAATTTTTCAGGTTCCATACCTCACATATGTTTTATTCAGCAGATAAGTTATATCGTGCATACATTGTTATTTGTAACTTGCGGTGCTGGTACAAGATATGATGGGGTAACTAATGGTAAGAAAATGTTAGTTTAGAATACCGCTAAATACCATTTCATATCATTGTAGATCCCCTATACTTTATTTGTCATAGTTATCTGTCTAACATAATTATGTGAACCAGGATTACACATTATGCATTTGGGAGTAACAGAAGCAGATTGATAACAGCTTTCGCTACCGTAAAAAAGAGTGAGCTGCTGTCGCCCTGCACGTTTCCATTGGCCGATTATTCGGTACCGATCTGCAGTCGGGAACCACCGATCGATTTTTTTTTCGTGTACGGTCTAGAACAGCCTGGCATTTGAAAGGTCACCGATTAATTGTACATATATTATGCAATAAGGCCACCACCAACTGGCTTGGTCAACGACCGACAGAATCAAAACGTTTTGCTTTCATCGGTGAGGCTGAAGGTTTCAGCATGGACCTTAAATTGGTATGGGTATGTGAAATGCAGGAGAAACAAGGTATACACCGCACCCTCACCGATTATTTTACACCGACGTACAGTCGGTGGCTCCACCGACAGACTTTATAACCTTGTTTCCATTGGCTGACAAAAACGGGAAAACTTTTTCGAGGTACCCCAAAAGTCTGTCGGTGGTGCCACTGACTGTATGTCTGTATCAATTTAACAGTCTGGGTGTATTATATGAAGAGTCTCTACTGTGTATTCGAAATATACACAGATTATCTGTGAGAAAATCTGTTGGTGTTTCCTTTGTTACATAATCTAGACCAAATTAGTCTGTGAGTACTGTCTGCAAGTTTCGTTTCCGTTTACCGATCTGCTGTCGGAACACCAAAAAGATTTATCGATGGTCCCCGACTGTAGATCGATGTCAAATAGTCGGCCAATGGAAACGAGGTTTAAGAGGAACTCAATTAATCGGGGCCGTATTCGTCGGCTAGTGGAACATGGATTTATAGCAGGCTTCTAGACCTGCGGAGTTATACTTCAATACGCGAATTCTGTACAGCTTTTGGAGAATTGACAAAATGTCATTGTTATATAGCGATGCGACTTCCTGGTAAACGCCTCTTCAAGGGACATTAATATGAGAGTGTATATACATCGCTGAGGTGTGAGAAGTCCCAACGCGACACGCCCATAGCTCACCGAGCATGTGATCCGCGCTCCACAACTTGTTGGGGGCATCTTTTCTTCTCAGTTGAATATGAGATAAAAATGTTTAACAGGACCGGAACGATGCAGTTCATACTGAAAACGGACCGACGATGGTACAAATAGCACACATCTTGTGTATGAACAAGATGTAGACAATAGTTATGTACCGTTACCCATATGAAGAAACTCAGGGCAATGCATGTGTGAAGCTGGGATGGAAATTGTATACATTGAGTTGCTCAACGCTGTGAGTCTGTGTAATATAGGTCTTCCTTGGTCGTTAGTTATTTTACTCATGATTTACCTAATGGTTTTACATGTAACAATGACCAATTGTCATATAGCTAAATAGGGAAGGCGTATTAAGTTTACTTTACTTTGTCCCATAAAAGTTCCATGTAGACGATGCTTGCTCTATATGTTAGCGAGTTGATCTCTTTGGATACATTTGTGTATAACAGGCTCTTAGATAAAAGACATCAGATGGTTGGAATCATCACTGTCAGTGGCCGAGTATTTCACGAAGACATTGAGTAAATGTCATCGTATCAAACACCGTTTAATCTGGATATTTCTACGCGAGTTGAAAGAGCGTTGAATTGATTTTCCCATATCAGGTTTATGGAGAAAAGTACCAGAGGTGGGAAATATAGTACTAGTGCTAATTAAGATATTGTAAATATAATAAATCGATATTGACGTGCAGATTCATGGTAACAAATAGTGTAAATAAAAGTGTAAACATAACAAGTCGCGTTGATTGTGCTGCTGAGGTCATGGCAAGGTCAAGGGATAGAAAATTCTCTATTCTAAATCCCTACATCATGGATGAATGTTACCATACAATCAGGATTGCACAGAACACATAGAAGTCACACTTTAAGTTATTAAATGAAACCTTGTGTTTTTATGGCTGTTATGTGACATCATAAGAGTTGAACATCACACCAGAATAGCATTTAGTATGTCTGACAAGTGAAACTAATTTCCTGATAGTGACAACTGAATCTCAAAATCTCGGTTATTAGGTGTAAGCCGTTAACTCTACAATTTCTACATATTTGCGCTCAATGACCTGAACGTCTGATTTGGCATGGAAATAATTTAGTCTGAAAACTGATATTGGTCAAATCTTGTTTTAATGTTAAATTTAGTTAGTTGGTGATAGCTTTCGATTTTCAAATTTTGACAGCCAAAACATTTGATAGGCGAAACAAAAGTAAAGATAGTGCAAGTGACGTCCTACACCCGTTGTAACGGCATCACAAATCTGTTACTATATAACATAGGATAGAGGCCGCCAGAGTTAATGTTGTTACATTCTAATTTCACTATTTGGATACGTGCACTTTCCCTTGGCCTTACTTATGCTGGCTCCAGTAAACAGAGTCAGGCCTTAGGCAAAATCTAGATGTATCGCCAGTTAGTCCGCAGCTAGCAGTTATTGCAATAACACCAGCAATAAATGGGATGAAGTTTCGGAGTCACTCATTTAGAGACGTATCCGCACACACCTTAGTAACACTTAGAGAAATATGTGCACGGAGCGAACACCTGCTCTGGCAGCCAGTGATAACTGACATATAGCCTCCACAACTTTATTCCTTCTGACCAACAATTCATCAGTGCAGGAATTAAGGGTAACTTTGAAACCACAGGCTTTTCTTTTAGCCAAATCACTCGAAATAAAAAGTAATAGAATAGGATCCCTAAAAAAGTTCATAATCTGTATCTGTACATAACCTACTATCAATTGTGTGGACAATCGGGATAGAAAGTTTCTGAATGGAATATATGTAGTGAATATTAGCCCACCAAAATGTGGACAACCGCCATTGGTGTGCACAGGTCACCTAGTAATGCTCAAAATGATTATACCCCCATTAGAGATCCCACCCGGTTTGCAACAACAACATATTAAAGCAATTTCATAATATCGTTATGAGAATTACGAGTTAGTTAGTCAAAAAAAAAGTTACGTGACTCTAATATGAGAGATACTTTATGCAAATGAAAAAAAAGAAGAAGAAAAATCACCCACCCTCGCACAGCATAGCCACCTGGTATGCGACTCCAACACTAGGGAGTGCGAGAAAGTTGACAGAGGCGGGTGATCCACTCAACAGACGAGTTTCTCAGAGCTACGCAAACTACTTGTATTTCAGCGGTCCTTCCCGGCCTACAGGAACTCTCACGCCGGGCTGTTAGTTGCAGGGAGGGGTGTTCATCTGGGATCACCCACTGAATACGCCGACGCTCTCCACTCACAATAACAAACCAGTTCCACTCGGTTCATTTACATTTCCGCTTCCCTCGCTTCCAGGCTTTGCCGCCGACACTAGACGAACTACCCACAATGCTCAGCAAAGGTCAGGTGATCGATGGCCGGAAGTCGGCAGGGACGCCGATAGCTTCCGGTGGCGTCGGCGGGCCCCTGGCGTCAAAGAAGAGCAACACGAAGCTGCACCACATGGCTAGTCTGCAGGCCGCCCACCTGGATTCCCTAACCTCTTCACCAGGTAAGTGATGTGTGCATCCCCATTTATTATCCATCGTATACAAAGCCCCTATTGAAAATGTATGGGGACTCAGTAAACCACGACCCATTGTATACAACCTGTCAGATACCATAACTGTGGTATACGGAATCAAACCTGTGGTATACAGCCTCAACACCATGGTATACGGGAAAAATAGTCCCTTTTGCTATAGAGCAAAGACATAGTTCTTGTTGTTATACCCGTCAATATAGCAATTAATGGGTTTAATTTATTCGAAAAGATGGATAATATATACAACAAACGATGGTTTTGTGGACAGGCGGCTCTGTAAATCACTCGCGGTTGACCTCGTAATACACTCGCTAGCGCTCGTGTATTACTACGCGTCAACCTCTCGTGGTTTACGGCCGCCTGTCCACAAAACTATCGATTATTGTCTATATATACTTATCCCCACAAGGTGGTTCGTCAACCTAACACCAGGGTTACTACTATGTGTGGATGTTGCGCCATGCATAGGTTTATTCACGATAATGAAAAATAACGATGGTTTAATTTGATCGTGCAGAACCCAATATGTTTCGTTCCAAAGTGGCAACAGAGATAAAAATGCAATTGAAGCCGCACAAACTTAGATTCAGTACGATGATGTTAGATATCCTACGGCACCCCAAGCAGTGTCGAAGGATCGTTAGAACATTCACCGTCATTACTTGTAGACAAGAAAATGGAGAAGAAATTGAACAAAATAATCAGGAAAAACACTTCAACTTACAAAGCTTTAAAAAAATGTAAGTAAAACCTATATGATTTTTAAAATTCTATTTTCATTCAATAAATATGATCTAACGACTACATGCAATCGCCTTGTAGAGCGCTCTTCGTCACAAAGATAATAAAAAAAACTGGACAGGACAAAGACAAAACACAGGACAAACATTGACACAATATGCACTAGTTATAAGTTCATGCATTCGTAGAGTTGATCTTATGATCAGGATATGCTAAACTCCTCGATTTCTAGTAGGTCCTCCTTAACATTGATATTAGATATATCCCCTCTTGGAAGATGAGTGGAAAGATCCCGATTGTATGAGAAGTTGAGTGATTTCAGGCTCATCATGTTCATTTACCAGAGCGAAATGATTGTCTTATGAAAGGTCATGCTGAAATCACAAAAACTCATTATGGTATGTCATTATTTCTTAACCCTTTCAGAGCAGGAGGATGCCTTTAGGCATTACCGCTGTATGGCAGAAGGATGCGTTAAGGCATTACCACTGTATGACAGGAAGATGCGTTAAGGCATTACCACTGTACTGCAGGAAGATGCCTTAAGGCATATTTTTGTGGTTTTAATCCAAAATCTTTTTTTTTTCAAAATATATAAGACGAATTCGCAAAATATATATTTAAGGGGTTCAATATTGTTAAGAAATATGGAGAAATAAATTGAATAAATCATCAATTTGTGGAAAAAATGGCGAAAATCATGGCAAAACACGCCTGCCATTCACACGTTCCCTATGTAACGTCTTCCTGCCTCTAGTATAGGCGAATGTCGATGATGGCACTGCCTCTGCTTTCCCGCCCGTGTGAGGCGTGCGGCTGTTAAAGGGTTAAACTGTTAAATCCTATTATGTAACATTATCACGATCACATATTATGTGTATAGACCATCAAAATACAGACGAATGTATGTATGTCTTAGTTGAATACTATTTTCGATAAGGTAGAAAGGAGCATTTAACCCATAGAGAAAACCAATGACATTCTAAGAAAACAACTGAAAGACGTAGCACGATACTAGATGAATGAACACTTTACTTGAAGTATTTTTGGATTTCTAGGAAACTATAGGACTATTTTGAAAATAATAAGTATGGCCTCAAACCAGCTAACTAGATTAGCTGGCAATTTGACCACTTTATTGGTGTTATAAAAACAACAGAGTTATTACGGTGAGAAGGATTGTTAAACAATAACTAGGCATCAATAAAGAAATGTCTCCCCCCCCCCCCCCCAAAAAAAAACAAAAAAACAAACCTTTTATGTAGGCATTATAAAGTGGGATATAATTAATATCTTGAAAGGAATCTCTCTCTGAGATGTTATCAATACAAAGGTAACTATCTCGGTCAATTAGCCATTTAAAGATGTATCCGTACACACCTGTCCACATAGATGAGTCTGGAGAAGACAACAAAGAGTGGAGGGCATAGGGAGGAGAGCATAATGAGGAAAGCATAGAAAAGGGGGCATAGAGTAGAGGGAATGGGGAGGAGGACAAAGAAAGGACAGCATCAAGAGGAGGGCATAGGGAGGAGGACATATAGATACAGTATAGAGAGAGACAGTATAGAGAGAATGGCATGGGAAGAGGACATAGAGAGAGAAAGTATAGAGAGGAGAGTATGGGGAGGAAGGCATAGAGAGACAGTGTAGAGAGAAGAGTATGGAGAGGAGGACAAAGAGAGACAGTATAGAGCGAAGGACATGGGGAGTAAGACACATACAGTATAGAGAGGAAGGCATGGGGAGGAGGCCTTAGAAAGAACAGTATAAAGAGGAGTGCTGGGGAGGATGATATAGAAAAGATGGTGTAAGGAGACACTATTGAGAATAGGACATACAGAGGACCATATACAGTAGAACCCCGCCTAACGGACACCCCGCGTTAACAGACACCCCGCGTTAACGGACACCCCGCGTTAACGGAGACCTTTGCTCGGAACGGGTCCTTCGATTAGATGTTTATTTTAACCCCGTGTAAGTGCACACTTTTACCCGGAACGGAGAGTGTCCTCTTACGCGAGGCTCTACTGTACAGAATCTATATAGAGAAAGAGAGTGACTTCTAGCTGTTGTGTTATTGAGGCAGCCATCTTGCCTCCTGACGCTAGACAAAACGCAATGTGGCAGGTCCAGTTATCAAAGGATTTTATCATAACAAACTTTTAGGGTTTGCCATAGAAGGGTTTTAACCTCGCCTCATGATTGTCTATAGATTATGACAGCAGAAGATAGTGGTTGTCCCCCGACCACAGTATTGATATATCTTACAATTACCTAGTGGATGATGTCGAAACTAGCAATCACTCTGTGCCCTATAGAGAGGTTTACATACAGAGAATGGTATACTGAGAAGAGCAAAGATAGGTTGGTATAAGGAGGAGATTATAGAGAGGAGGATGATTATACAGAGAGCATAAAGAGATTGACACACAGAGGATGGTATACTGAGAAGCGCGAAGAGAGGACGGTATAGGAGGAGAGTATAGAAAGGAGGACGGTTAAGGGAGGAGAGCAAGGAAGTTGTAAATGAGAACACCTTAAGGTGGGCGTTGAGACTGTGACCTTGATACGAGAACAGAGGTCATAGAGATGAGGGCCTAGAAAAGTTATAGGTACGATGTCATAGTGAGGAGGTAACAGAGCATGGAGTGAGGCGCTACGGAATGACGTGAAGAAAGCAGTGAAGCTGGGTGCGCGAACTGAGTGAAAACCCTGTAGTGAAGGGCTGAGGAGTGGAGAAGGATGTGAGCTCGGACAAGGAGCAGAGCGGGCGGCAGTGGGGTTAGACCCTGGGGCTTAGGGCGGGGCGCCTGGCGGGGGCTTGAGTGGTTTCCATGGTGACAATAACCCCGGACGTGAATCAGATGGCGCGGCTCAACGCACGGCTCAACGCGCGGCTCAGGTGTGCACCGCCCTCACGATAGACCGGGCGTCTGAAAGGACTGACTTTAGCGGTCCGCGGCCCGCCACCACCCTGAAAAGAGAGACCGATATCTCCAGCCGCCACCCACCTCCTCCCACCTCCTCCCCACACACGGGACCGACCGCCCACCTCATCCCACCTTCCTCCCTACACACGAAACCCACCACCCACCTCATCTCAACATCCTCCCTATGTAGGAAACCGACCACCCAAATCCTCCCAACATCCTCCCTATGTAGGAAACCCACCACCCACCTCTTCCCACCATCCTCCCTACACATGAAACTCACCACCCACTTCCTCCCACTACCCTCCCCACACACGAAATCCACCATCCACCTCCTCCCTCCATCCTCCCTGCACATGATTGACCCACCACCCACCTCCTCCCACCAGCCTCCCCACACACAAAACCCGCCTCCCACCTCCTCCCACCATCCTCCCCACACACGAAACCCACCACCCACCTTCTCCCTACACATGAAACCTACCACCTACCTCCTCCCATTATCCTCCCTACACACGAAGCCCAACTATATCAGCTCCTGTCTTCCACCACTAACCGCCCTCGCCCCCTGCTCATACTGCCCTCCACTCGACACCGTCCGCCTTCCGCCCACCGCTCACCACCTGTTGCCCATACCTGACGCCTTTCTCCCACCGCCCACCAGCCTACTGTACCCCACCTCCCGCCACTCTCCACAGGTTCCCCGCCGCACCCCGTGCCGCTGAATGCCACCTTCTCTCGCTCCCTCCTCGCGCTATATTACCGCCCTCCTCTCCCCTCCCACCGCCCGCCACTCACCACCGCCCACCGCGGGTTAAGTTACAAGTGGCGTGATGGATGGCGGCGCGGGATCTACGGCCGGGTTAGGGCCTTGACGGGGCGCAGGGCCGGGGCCCCGGGCCGGGGGTCGGCGGGCGGCCGCGGGCCCCAGGTGACGGCGCCTGACGCGCGGGATTATCAGCGTTGCGGCGGATCGGCGGCCGATGAGATTGATTCACGCCGGGAGATGGGGCGGCGAATCCCCGGCGCCGCGGGGCCGGCGGGCCGGCGCGTGCCCCGCCAGTGGACGCCCGACATCAGCGTCTAAGCCGCGGCTTAATTCGCCGCGACGTTCATTTCCGAAGGATTAATTTCACGGGATTACGAGTGGCAGGCCTAATGTGTTTACTTATCTGTCGGGGCCCGCCGCCCGCCCGATCCCCCGGATTAGGCCGACAGAAGCGACCATGTCGCCGGCCACCGGTACTCAAGCATACCATTTCCTCACCCTACCCCCACCCACTATACCCCCGGCCGCGCCTAAACCCACCCCTTCTATACGTGCTCCCACACTGTGTCACCCCGACCCAACCCCACCTTGCAGCTCTAAATAATGCATCCGTCTCAGTCAGGTCGCCGCAGTCCGCGGGCGGCTATCCCCGGGCCCTGTAGACCAGGGGTCGGACAGCGCCGATTGAGGTGGGTGAGTGGAGGAGGAGGGGGGGGGGGGGGATATACCACCAGGCGCCAGCGTCCGTGACGCACGCCGCATCCTGGCGTCACCGACCACGTGACGGACGCGCCACGCGCACGCGCATGGAAAAAAATGCAAAAATTAAAAAGAAGTGGGAGAAATGTTTTTTTGATGGTGACACGAATAGATTTACAATTTGGGCTGTTGGTAATCTCGTTTTATCTGGTCGGGTGCTGAAGGGTGGTGGGGACGGGAGACGAGGCGGGACAGGGCTGGGGGCAATGCATGGTGGAGCATGCATGGAACCCAACCCAGAAGTGGAGATCAGCTGTGTGAGGTAAAGCGTCAGAGAATCAGAGCGGAGTGGGCCTCAGAGCAGAGTGTGGTATAGAGTAGGGCAGGTCTGTAGTGGGGTATATAGATGGGACAGGTCTGTAGTGGGGTATATAGATGGGGACAGGTCTGTGGTTGGGTACAGTATAGGGTAGGTCTACAGTGGGTTATAGATATAGGGCAGGTGTGATGGGGTATAGAGAGGGGACAGGTCTGTGGTGGGGTATAGTATAGGGCAGGTCTTAAGTGGGGTATAGAGAGGGGCAGATGTGATGGGGTATAGAGATGGGGCAGGTCTGTGGTGGGGTATAGAGAGGGGACAGGTCTGTGGTGAGGTATAAGGAGGGGACAGGTCTGTGGTGGGGTATAGAGAGGGGACAGGTCTGTGGTGGGGTATAGAGAGGGGCAGATGTGGTGGGGTATAGAGATGGGGCAGGTCTGTGGTGAGGTATAGGGAAGGCCAGGTCTTTAGTGGGGTATAGAGAGGAATAGGTTTGTAGTAGGGTATAAAGCAGGGCAGCTCTGTAGTGGGGCATAGAGAGGTCAGGGCACACAGAGGATGACTGGGTGATCAAAGAGGATTTGGTGATGGTTGGGCAGGGTATATGGCATACCGTGACTGAGGTAGGGTGTAGAGTTGGACATGGCTGGCCGGGACACAGAGTAGAGCGGGGCTGAGGTGGGGTACAGAGCTGGGCATGGCTGGCCGGGACACAAAGCAGAGCAGGGCTAAGGCGGGACAGGGCTGGGGCAGGTGGAGCAGGGCGGAGCAGGGTGGAGCAGGGCGGAGCAGGGCGGAGCAGGGCGGAGCAGGGCGGAGCAGGGCGGAGCAGGGCGGAGCAGGGCGGAGCAGAGCAGGTCGGGGCGGGTGGAGCAGAGAGTAGGGCAGGGTAGGCGGGGCAAGGCGGGGGCGGGTGGAGCAGCGAGTGGGGCAGGGCGGGACAGGGCGGGTAGAGCAAAGAGTGGGGCGGGGCGGGGCGGGGCAGGACGGATGGGGCGGGGAAGGGCGGGGGCGGGTGGAGCACACGGGAATGATTGGGGGAGAAGCGGGGATTTGAGCGGGAGGTGGACCGACAGGGGACCAGTGGAGAGTCGGGTGTTTGGCTGGTATAATTTGAGTGTCTGCTCGGTCGCGGCTAATCCCCCATTTCACATTCAATTTGGGCGCCGTCACTCGTCGACGTGCCCGCTATAAAAGGCGCCGCGCGGCCAGATCAGGCGCCCGCGTCTTATGGATTAAACAGCAAATGACTTTTCCGTGTAATTCGCCAACGGAATTCATCCCTAACCCCTGCCGAGCGCCCCGCGTCGCTGTCCGACAACCCCGCCACCAAGAGAGTATTTGGAAATATACCCCACCCCCGCCGATATAGAGAAGGAATAAAAAACAGAAAAACGAATCTAAGATTTCGATGGAGAGTGAAACTGGAAGAGGGCGTTTGGAAAATTATCCAAAAAAAATGCGACTCCAAAAAATACTTGCAGCCATCACTTCACAGGGCAGGAGCGGGGGTGGTGGTGCTACCCACAAGGCTTTGCGGCTCGAAGCGTCCCCTGGCGGCGAACGTGATTAATCTGCGCGCGCAGCTATTTGGCCCGGAAGTAAACTTTGGGGAATGAACTGGCGATCAGCGGGCGACCTCGGCGCGCCACGGCGTCGGCCCAAAAAGTTGGCGGACAGATCAGGCAAGTTGGAATCCACTCTGAAGGCGTGAGAAGGGGAGGGGGGGGGGGGGGGGGGTCCGGGCCAGGGTCTATCGGCGCCCGAGCACTAGAGCGCCACCCGCCTCCTGCACGGATACTCTGACACTTCTCACTGAGTCCGGCTCATCAGGTGTTCTAGGAAGGACCTGGAAGGGATCTGGGGCCCGTTTAATAATCTAGGATCGTACATGAAGATCCTTTTCTGTACCTCGTACAAGGGTTATCGTTTGATAGTATTTGAGTATGTTCGCTAAGCTAGTCTTGGTCATCCATAAGATCTTCAGCTTAAAGTCTGTTATTCTAGATGGCGATCCTCAAGACTGAACCTCAGTATAGTCTACAGACCCGTAGGCCTATACCGCTTTTAATTTAATGTCATTCTACAAGAAATACGAGCATAGGCAGCAGGATAATTCAATTTACGTTCAATCTAATCTATAACATGCTTAATACATAATCAAGATCTGGAGATTTCGGGAAACTACATCGCTGAAATGGTGGACAAGTTGGTGTTGGCGAGTTGAGAAGTAAAACCCGGTAAGGTGAGCGCGGCACTCAAACCCCGACCCCAACTTCTGCGCGCCCACGTCTCCACACACCTGGGGCCGGTTTCTGAAATCTGTCCTCTCGATGCATCAGACTAGACTCTCTACTGACAGCAAAAGCCTGTGGCAGTACACCCTTGCGATGAACTGTAGAAGTTGAGGGGAGGTTTTGGATTCTGCTAGGTAAATTGTGATTGGCTGGAAATGTGAATAACTGCCGCTACTTTCCTCAAGCATTCTTCCGATCCCTCGGCTTGCATCTCGGCTTTCCTCGACTGGTTTTGGCACATGGGAATCAGCTCTCCATGGCCGTGTTTAACTAGGTTATGTTCATGATTATATATTCATCATAAAACGGTGCCATAACTAATGTGTCAGTGTTGATGCTAAGAACGATTTTGATCTTTTTCTGTGTGAAGCATGGCCAAGTGACTGGTGGCCCCTGAAAGGGGTGTCTGTGCTAGCAGTCAGAGGACAGATTGAACCTCCAGAAAAAACCCAGCACAGACGGGATGCCTCTCAAATGGAGGTCCGCACCGACAAGTGGGTGCGCATCTTCAAGTCTTGGATTACACGTCTATGGAATTAATGTGAACCAGATCTTACTGGGCCATTCGACAATCCGCTAAAAACAAAGGTAGAGCATAGTTGAGTTATGTCACAGGAAGCCCCACGACTACAGACGTTTCGCACCTGTCCTTTTCTGTAACCCACTTAAACCCAGTAAACTTGCCCTTTCTGCCACTGCTTGAGTCTAGGATCCAAACATATCAACCACCAGTGGGTCTTGAGGTATTTCGGTCTTGAGTGACTGGTCATGGTCAGTTGGGCACGCCTCTAAGTCCCAGATACATTGTCACCCTGCTCCTTTCCCAATATCACAGTGAATAGCATGCAGATAGAAAAGGGACCGTTTTCTTGCAGCCCGCTGTAAGTCTATATGTGACCACTCTAACCTTTAGGCACCATACATAAAGCGTGTTCGCATGCTCTAAAAACAGGACACTGGGAGGGTTGTATACATCATTTCAGCATATGCGTATCCAATGTGATAACGTTTTGGAGTATTGCGTGAAGGGCACGTGTAACATCTCTTTGTATAGAAACGATTTGCTCTGTCGGGGTATTAGATGATGAGGAATAGAAATTGTTCACATCTTGAGAACCGATGCAGTATAAACCATTTGGTGTGCAATGTCTGTCGCAGTAGTTGACCTGAGCATTTAAACTACATTCCTGTTCTGGTGCATAGCAGGACCTTTATTGTTCAGTTGGTGTCCAGACTGGTTCCTGGTTAAGTGGGGGGAGGGCACGGTTTGAGTGGGTCGATGGATCAAAGACCACGTCCCATAAAGCCATCCACAACAGTTATGTCGCCAAATAACAACAGTTTGTTCACATACGTCTGCAGAGCTCATCTCCCACACAGCCCCCAGCCCGGGCCGTCGCCCCACCTGGCGGGCGTGATACACTTTACGAATGACGCATTATGGGTAAGCATACACCGGTTGTGTCATAAAGTCAAATCCAGGGCTGAGGCCCGGTATTATATTCTACGTATAAGCACGTGAGCGTAATGCGCTTTGGTGTCCGCTGCTTTAGACGCGGGGCGTGCGAACACGCCACCTACGTCTTGGTGTCCACTTCACTGAAACCTGGGTCTGCCTCAGAAAATAAGTATCCAGGGGGCCGTTGAATAAACTACGAACGACAAAAAAGTATCTTATAATCATCTTTTGGACCATAGTGTTGTATAAGATAATGTGTTGTAAGCATAAGATGTTTTGATGATAAGAATAACCTAAAGGTCTTATAAGGTGTTGTATACATACACATGTATGTTCATTTATAAAAATATCTTCTCTTTTGTCATACAAAGCTGATTGGAAAACATCGTCCAGGATGTCGTATATCTTTGGAATTATCGTATCGTCCAGCACGAGCTCCAGAAACGAACGAGCTTTATTCAACAACCCCCATACTGATCGTCACTCCGTCTCGGGCGAAACTATTGAGATGATAAATTCTACTTAACAATATGTGTGTTAGATTGATTATTGAACAGGGGGAGATAACAACATGACTAGATGATATATGTTTACCTTTTCCCATTGCAATTCGTATTCCACCTTGATGTTTAAAGAATCTTCGCATATGGCAGACTAGACAATGGAAATTGTATGATCTTGTATTGTTGTATCATAACCAGGGGCCCATTTAATAATCTAGGCTCGTACATGAAGACCCTTTTCTGTACGCCAAGGAGACCCATGGACGATTGTGGGTGAACTGTATTCAACATTTATGGACGACCTTATGGACGGTTAAGACTCTTATCAAACGACCTTAATTATTATTGAACGATAACCCTTGAGTACGAGGTGCAGAAAATCGTCTCTATGTACGAACCTATAATGTTCAACAGGCCCCTGGCTATGATAGCCTGAAAAAGAAAGTAAATATGCAACTACATCCTTGTGGATTTTTGAATGAATTTCAATTGCAACCCAAGAGAAGTGGTACACTTTTTGTTCAAGTCTCTTTTAAATAGTTTTGAATGGATCTTTATCTTAGAAAAAGCCAAAAAAATAAAGTTTGAAGAAAATTAAATGCCGATTGGAACTGCAGGATCTGTGCGTTTCCATTGATGGTTTATCATGTTGTATGTCGTGTTTCCGCCCAATAGCATGTTATTTCGGTAAAGTCGATTTTTCTATAGTGCCTGGTCCAGCCTGACCACAAACCACCCAACACAGCACAGGGCTCAGTCTATTGTTTCACTTCAAAGCCGCCTCTGCCGCCCCACCCCCTAAATCCCACCCCTGGACACATGCCTCTCTCCTGGAGATGCATTTACGATGCGACCCGAGCCATTGTCTCAATGGGCTTAGAACCTGAAATCACGTTCGCTCACGTGTTTTCTCGTGATGACCCACGAGACCTCGAATAGCCGCTGGTATTCAGCGTGTGGCGTAGTGTGGACTGCTGTGGAGTCGGCCGATTTTATCCTCGGGCCAAGTGGGACTTTTCTGATCATTTCGCAGATAAAACACAATTGATGAATCAGAGGTTATCCCAAACAATGCCTCCACTTTGCATGTTGGTATGCGCCTGTCTTGTCTGTACGTTTTACCACGAAACCTCCATGGATTCTATTTGATATATATATCCATATACATCTATGTATAGAAGTTATAATGCCATTACTTGACTACAAATACTTTTAGTCATAAAGTAACCATCATCTTATAATGGGTGTATATACACGTATATAATTTTTGATCACGGTCGATATATATGCGGTAGACAACAATGCGAGAAATGAGGTGTTTTTTTCATATTCATTCATGGAAATGAACGCTTGGTAATGCATTGTAATTAACAGGCAATTGATGACTTACCATGCCATGAGAATATCTCTTGAAATCTTCAATTCATCGTATGTAAAGCGTGTATATATCATCTGCAGAGTACATGAAACAGAAAGTCTCAATTACATTAATGCATTATCCCTTTATTTTAGTAGCAGTAGATAGGTTAGTAAATAACTTCGTCTTCTCGTATTACATGGCGATCATAATATAAGTACATAAGTATGTCTGTGTAAGTTGTAGCCTAAGTACACATGGTCCGGGGCCACAGACGAAAGTCCGTAGTGCTAAGGATCACAGGATTCGCTTCTTGTCTAATAAGCCCACAGGGATATGCTATTTCCGCACATGTATAATGAGGGAAACCATGTGATTGTCTTACATAAGCAACACATGCTGGGACCATGCCAAAGGACCAGGAACTGTAGTTTGGACATGAATCCTGTCCCTGGAGGAAAACACGATAAGTTCAGGATTTAGAGGGACATAATGACACGATTTGCGTTCATAAAGGGGGCGAGGTCAGACTGAGGTCTGCGATAAATAGCAGCAGCTGAAATTACTAACAAGGAGTATTGTTGTTATGATCCCCATCCGTGTTATTACTAACCACCCCCGGCCAGACTCAAAAATGCCCGGTAGTACCAAAGAGTACTTATCACCGTATTATACGGCCTGTGGATTCCCAGTGAAGTATATCAGCCGCAAATGCTGATTAGAGTTCCATATAAACTCTGGGTACGATATACATATATGTACCAGGAAAAGGCAGAGAAAGTTACTGATAGTGAATGAAGCAATCACCGTGCGATTAATTAGGCCATGTGTAGATAGCGTGTTGTACGATAATCCATATAATCCCCCTACTGGTCTCATCTGAGCATGGCCAACAGGTCGCTGATATTAGGGGCTATGGCAGTCGTAAAACGGGACTTTTCCCGATCCTCTATTTGGTGTACCTAAATGAAAGGCGGAATGTGGAGAGAAATGGGGGCGGAAACCCGTGTCGGCTCATCAACAATGGCCACCTAGTTAATTTAGACGCGCCTTACTGTCTCCTTTGAAAGTAAACCACGGGGTCCCCGGGTGCGCGGGTCCGCCTGTCAGATTTGATTGGCTATATGGTTGCCATGGATACCTACACGTCCGGATCTATAGTTGTATCAACGCGTAGCCCCGGGGCAACGGTGTGGTTCTGGTAGTCATGGAGATGAAGAGTGGACAGCGGTGGACGGTGGTCACTCCATGAAGCCTGGTGGACTTGATCCAGTGGTCGGTGGAGATGGGTGGTGGGGGGCGGGGGGAGATCTGACAGGGGAATGGGAGGGGAGGTGTATACATTCACATTAACGTCAGAATCTGACAAGCACCCCATTAAATTCCCATTGGTGTATATCTATATGGGGGATGTGATAATATATACGGGATTATACATTTTATCACGGGAGGTTAAATTGAGAATATCACTGCCTTTCAACATTTCATCGCTTTATTACGACGATTATTTCACCTATCTACACACGTATCAGACAAACCTGCCGGAGTTTATATCACCTAGAACTTGATATGCGTCGAGACTGTTAGTTAGAGGAGTTACTTCACGTTTGAGTAACTCCCAGATTTGAAGAGTTTGTGACAAAAACCGCATCATTCAGCCTGCGGGACTATGAATAAATTCATGAAAACTCCGCCAATCTCGAAATCCACAATCCCCGATCCGTTGAGCCCGCAGCCCCCACGTCAGAGATATAGACCCACACTCAAACGACAATAACCGTGATCCCGTCCCCGGGTCCCACTACCGGACCTTTCCATGGTCCCGACCAAAAAGCGTTGTCGAGAGGCTGATCTGGAACCACATCTGGTTTTGTGGCCGCCGTTTTATGTAAAGGTGGGATGGGGGGTTGTGGTGACTCTGTTGCTCTGGCAGAGATTACAGGGTCGCCGGACGTCGCCGGATGAGTCCCCGGAATGTAGCCGGACAGATAGAACATGGCGCCGCGCGGCTGAGCGCCGAGCAGGTACCAAACGCTGCCACTAGGTGGCTGTCGCTCATCTAGTGCCCTGCAGCGATTTGGGGCCCGCGGCGTTGTGCAGCTTTACACGGGGTCGGCGGGGGGATTCCGTTTGTGTGATCGCGCTCCTGAATTTCTATTCAACTCTACATTGTGGATGGTTAAATATGATATAGGAGGGTGGAAGCAGTATGCATCAAAGAAGTTGTAGTGTTGAGGTATAGAGAGTTGATTTAAATATCCATGAGAGTTCTAAAAAGAAAAGAAAACTTTTTTTTAAATTGAATTCCTAATGTTGTCAAGAGATTTTTATGATTACCAGATTGACTTTATGTGTGGGATATGATATCACTACCCAGGGGCCCGTTTGGCAACGAAGGCTCGTACATGAAACTGTACCTCGTACAAGGGTTATCGTTTGATAATATTTAAGTCTTTCCATAAAACAGAGTCAACCTTCCACAAGGTCGTCCATACGAGTTCAACAAGGTTTACCGAGATCGTTCCTTGGTCTCTATGGCATACAGAAAAAGGGTCTTCATGTACGATCCCAGATTATTAAACGAGTCCTAGACTCTTTACCTCTACCACACACAAGTGACTTCTGATCAAAAGCATGAACACCCAAGTATAAGCCTTCAGAGTTGACTGTTTTAATAGTTCTTCTGTCTTAAAGTATAGTGTTGGTCTTAAAAGAAAGGATCCCGACAGAATCCCATATATTCCCCGTGCAATGTGCACATTCTATATAAAGCTATATAGTTATATGGGAGATATTTGATAAAATACAACTTACAGGAACACAAGTAGGTAAATCTATACGAGTAGGTATACCTACATGTATATTAGAATATTTGTTCACACATAGTTTACATGTATCTGGCTTATATAGTCACCCTTTGTTGCGTGAATATCTTTATTCACGGGGATAAACGCATCGTCCACAGGAGATATAGCTGCCCTAAGGCTCGGCTCTGCATTGCTTTATGACCGCCAACCACCTGGCTGGCCCCTGGCATGCCCGCTCTCATCTGGTGACTTTGATTGCTGCATCGTTCAGTTATCAACCCCTGAAATCTGGTCCCAGATGGCAGGTTTCTCGATGGAGATAGTGTCTTACCCTACAGCCATGCCCGAGTAATTGAACTCTGAATCAGTGGGATTAATTGTTCAAGAAAGTGTGTAAATATGCTTGTGGGGTTGCCTTATAATGTATGTAGATCAGACCAACATTGGTTAATTTTTATAGTTTGAATTTGGATGGTAAGTTTTATCAGACCACCAAATATGTAGTTCCACCCGAATTATCTATAGGACCAAAATTGCAAATATCTGAAGCGGTGTTGCAAATAGCGACGATGTCTTAGCGTGGAGTTTACTGTGAACATAGCCCCAATCAACCCTGATGATAAGAGATAGTAACAGAAATTTTGAAAATGGTGACAATCGCATCGCAACTTGAATATTCTACAGTGGCATACTTTCCTGACAACGATGAAGTTTATGATATGTACCCTAGCACTGTTCCATAAAAAAACGAACATTAATCGATGGTTTTGTGGATAGACTGCCGTAAACCACAAGTGGTTGATGCATTGTAATACACGAGCAATAGCTAGTATATTACGAGGTCACTCTCGAGTGGTTTACAGAGTCGCCATCCACAAAACAATCGTCTGTTGTACTTATTATCCATCTTCTCGAGTAAGTTGATCACAAGGATTGCCATATCAAAGGGTATATCAATAGGGACCTTTTTTTGCTTTATAGTACGCAGGGACTGTTTCCCCATACACTATGGCTTTGAGGCCGTATACCACAGATTTGTATCCGTCTACCATGTTATGGTATCTGTCGGTTTTTAAAACAATGGGTCGTGGTTTACTGAGTCCCCATACATTTTCAATGGGGACTTTATATACGATGGATAATAAATGTATTATGACCACCTCTCAGACAGCAAGAATGTAAGCGATTTATCTTGAGGCAATACATAACCTTAATTAGGCTATATTTGATCGTGAAATGTTCAGAAAAGTAGGAGAATCTTGATTAATTATGGCAGCAGTCTCTGGTGAGCTGGAGGGAGGCGTGTGATTTTAACGACTACTCCTCATTGCCTTTGTGTTATTCAAACCACATGTAAATGTAAGCGCCAGCTTTAATCGTTTCATTAGCGGGGTCAGCTACTTTATTAATTGCTTGTCGGTAGTTCCGGGCGTCGTATTTCAGTGAGTACCGTCAGGAAGACAACTCCTTCCCGCGAATTTCAAACGTGTGAGGTAATGCCGGTTTATCGCCATCGGCAACACTGATTAGGGGCCATCCATAAAGTACGTACGCACTGAGGATGGAGGGGGGGGGGGGGGTGTCAAAAGTTTTTGAAACTTTGCGTATGCTCCTAAAGTTCTCAGTGGTTAGATTTGTTGGTACATGTTCTTGAAATATTTCACCATTCCTTAAGAGATATTTGCTTTACCACAAGTTAACACTGAAAAGCCCTGTGTTCCAAACCTAATATAGTTTTGCTCTCTTTTCTTGTGTGTGTATTTTGTTAGCTCTTTCTAGCGGATTATATATACCTTTAAACATCAGAGATTAAACCCATCTTCACAAGGTGTCTATTCATCTATGGAAACAAAGAATTCGTATCTAAGTAAAACGTAGTTGTGTAATGAACATGTTGTACTTAAATTTATTTCTAAAATCGCCCACCCTCTTTAGCCTACATCGAGATATACATGTATTGACTGAAACGATAGAAGATTAAACAGGACAGTACACCCTGAGACAATAACATACAGGACAATACACTCAGGTCAGACTTATTTAGGGATTTTCCATCGAGACGACATTCCCATTCTTGGCGCAATCCTGGGCTTTTCCATCTGTCCATACTTTTTATCCATAAATAGACCTTGTACGAAGACTTTACGAGAGGACCTCCATAGGTTGTTTTTTTTTATTATTGGGAGCTGTTTTTAGTCGATCATCATATGATATCGTGCGCATATATACTTTGGGGAGGGGGTACTGACTTCACGGTATAGATTGTAGATCCGAAAATTAGGCTACGGGACATCCTGGGTCAAGGGAACGAGCTACAACTATTTATTTGTATCAGAAATTGATTATAGCATAATTGGTTTTGTGTTTTGTACCTCTTTCCATGAGGTGATAAAAAAACATATTTTGTTGGAAGATTGTGTCAGGATTTCCCAAAAAAGTAATATCTTTGAATAACATTTGTGATATTTCTTTTCAAGCAAGAGACTGGCTTGTACCATGTCGTATGTTAGTGTTGTAGTGAGTCCATCTCGTATATTAGCATTAGAAACAAATTTAGGATGGTGTCAGCAAATAGGAAAATTAAGGAAATGATCTTTTTAGCCACCTAGTGTACTGAGTGAATAGATGATTCGACCATATACATGTACGTGTACTGTATTGAAGGTAGGATCTTATTTTATCAGGTTATTGTTCCTATATCTGATTGTGCTATGGGGCATGAATGCTGAAAGAACCTGATTTTATCATACAGTGTGGTGTGTGAATCATTTGATTGTTTATTATTGAAACCCTGTCTAATGTTTTGAAATATTGATAATATGATAATATAGTGCGTTGCATACTTGGTCTCAACCATTCATGATATATTGTTATTCTATTTTGTGATGTGCTGAAAAGATGATATGATTTGAGGCAATATGTTGGGAATACTACCTGTTATTCAATATGTAGTTTTAGAGGTTAATCAGGGAATTTAGATTTACCATGTACATACATGTATATTTTGTGGCATTATCAGATTGCACCACGTAGTGTGCTTGGGACATAATACGATTAGACCATGTCGTGTGTGTAAAGGATGATCTACTTTACCATTTAGCGTCCTGGGATATTATCTTAACCTGGTATAAACCTCAATAGGCTTAACATTAGGGATTCATACACAGCAGGCTTGCGAGTATGGTAGCTCATACTTAATCGGCGAAAAACATGAATATTTCCAGGCTAAGCTAAAATCAGAAACATATTGGTGTTTGGTCTGAGTCCCCATTTGCCATCTCATTTGGAGCGCTTCCGAATATTCACTCAGCTATCATCTCGTTCATATTACTGCAGGCTCCAAACTCGATGGCGAATGTGGACATAAACCCAACACTTATCAATTTCTTTCTCATTTTCTAATTTTGTTTGAAAGAAATTTCTTCCTCCCCAGCCTTCCAACTGGATTGAAATGTTGAAAAGGTGGTATTGTAAGCAAAAGGCTAGCATCTCCGTCAAAGCCACACTTATTTTCTAATTTTACTATGTAGCGAGTAGAAAAGGTACTCCACTATGCTATGTGTTGGGATTGGAGGATGTACCCACCCCCCACCCACCGGACACCCCCGTCTGAGGCCGGCTAACCCCCGACGCCTCCCGGCAGACCGTGGGAGGGGCTCGGCAAACAGGCAGCGCGGGGAGGCGTTGGAAGTTTTAATTGAAGCTAGACACGGGGCTATAGGACTGTTAAACATAGGATCAGCGACAATCCCTCCTGATTGCATCTTAGACGCCGCAATACTTAGGCCGGGCGACGGACTGGCGCGATCAGTAAACCATTGAAAATAGGCATCTTAACCCACAGATCCGCGCGCTCCCAGGGCCACTTTTTCCCCGCCACTTCATCGGGCTAAGCCTTGTTTGATGGGTTTCTTATTAGCCCTCATTCTCAGGCTGCAGGCTTCTCTTTGCGCCTCCCCATTGCCAAAGACCTGACCCAACCAATGAGCCAAGCCGTTGTGCCTGAATAGTGCCTCCCCTGCTCGCACTAGCATCACTGGGTTTATTTAGGTACAAGAACCCCAATGTGTCCTGGATTTCGTGTTCCTTTCTTTATGTTTATTAGTCTTTTTTTTTCCTTATTGCATTTCTTCCACTGAACGCCAGGGTCGAATTTAATATTGATCCAATTGGGATTGTTTGTGTCTATACCTAAGCCGACTGAAGTGATCTGTGGGCAGACTAAAAAATAGCATCTTTATCGCAGCACGACCCTCAAGTAGCTGTATCTTCATCGGTAGGACGCTTTCAGCTGTCCAACGCGGCTCCGCTTTACCTCACAAAGTCCTTGATTCAATACTTAGGTGTGCATTCTGGGGTTGCCTTCCCTCCGTTTATTGTCCTTATGAATACTTGCCCTGTTTGCATAGGAATGCCTCAGTGAAATAAATTCGATTTGATACAAAAAGGTTCAGTGGATTCTATGGCTATTTATTTGTCTATATGTCCTTTTTATTCGCTACCCAGACATGTAAACTCAAGCTTCTAAATGCCACGAGGTGTAGCTTCCTAGACAAATGTGCTGACCGTTTATAATGCATCTATTTAGTAGTGTACAATACAGAGCAATATATATATAGAACGACCTGACCATGCTGTACAAAACGAGATGATAATGTCCCATACTTATATACACAGAGCTACTTGGGTCTGTGATATGCTGAAATATCTTACGTTACATTGCCAGGTCACAAAGAAAACAGGTAGAAATTTCTGAAGAATGCAATAACAATGCGTAGTGTTTCCCATAACACTGGGAAGAGAGAAATTCTTAACTTCTTAAGGAAATGCAAGATTTTCGATAAGCTATAATTGAAATGAGTAAGAGGCTTATATCGGTCAGAGAGCATACCCTGTTATTCCAACAGGATAAACATAAGTCAGTAAGGTAGCCAAAGTCTTATTGAAGAATTTGGACGATGAACTTCCCAACTGGAATATGGTTAATTTCGTGGGCTACTTTCTGAAAGTCTGGATGCGAGTATAGATTCCCCTCTGAAGCTTCACCCTGAACAGTGTATCACATTAGTAATCTCATCAGAAAGTACAAGTTACACAGAATTCGGTATTCTTACACGACGTATAAGGAATTGATCCACTTTTACGTTCAAGTTCTATTATCAAATATTCTTTTAGGTCACATAGTAACTTGTGTGACAACATAGGTAGCTTCTGCCATGAAAAATTTGATTTTAAACCCATTGCTATGTATATCCCCTACATTGAATTCAGTTGGTCGCCAAAGTAATTATTGATATCATTTAGTATAACTCATTCCACCGTTAAAATCATTGAGTATATAGCACATAGACTACGCTCTTATGTCATGTCTGTACTGCACTATGCTTAGTCACCTCCAATCATATTCATACCTTCAAAATTACAGTTGTTAGAATTGTGTCTTATATCGGGTTTGAGTTTTTCTGAACACGAGAATCTCACTCTCGTGACGCTTCACTCTCCATGGACAGGTCTGCTTCTGTCTGTCTCTATGTCGCGGAGCAAGCAGATCCTGTCGAAATCATGCCTTTTTATATACGGTATGTAATTATCCTTTGTAAGCGACTTCACCTTCTACCAGCAATGAAACTCACCTTCACCGCCAGTACATCCACTACGGACACATAAACGATTAGGTAAACATTAGCAATCACTATTGCTGATACTATGGCCCCGACCAACACAATGTGAGTACATGCTAGCATTGTCCCATCCACCACCAGCACCCCCCCCCCCTCCATCAAAACAAAATGTAATACAATTTGTGGCTTCGATGTGGCTTCCAGTCACCACCAGCCCTTAAGTCAAAACCCGACTGCCAGTTCCAGACTATGACTTAGACTGCAACTAATACAGTGACTGGCTTTGATGTCACTCAACATTAACATTATTGCAATTACCTCTACCCAAAGCACCTTTAATACAGGCAGTAGCTTCGATGTGGCTTCCACTTACCATTACCATTACTACCAAAACGGCCAACAGTAATACCTATGTTACTAGGAATGCACGTTTTGGCTATGGTGTCACTATAGCTTGTTTCCACCACCAATGCCACAAAAACTTAAAATTAGTTCCAATTGTGGCTTCGATATGGCTTCAAGTCACCAACAATGATCAAACATGTCAGTTTTCCATTTTTACGTGGGAAGCCACTTTATCATATCCAGTATATACGATTGTTTTTCCTTGAGTCTTACAAAAATTCAATTTAGCCTCAATTATGGCAATACAACAGTGCTATGAACCCCAGCCTCTGGAGTAATGTAAAAGTAGGCACTGAATACTGAGTCTACTTTATACCCCAGAGTAAAGTTGTTTTTTTTTTAAACCATGCAATGCCGGACAAGAACATATTATCCATGTTTTCCCGGTCTCTTTGTGGCAGAAAAATATGTCCACATTTTTCCCTGACCTCAACTGATGTCCCTGAATAATGCATCTTTTACATGAAACTCTATTAATCGGAGAGTGGCTTCGATGTCCTTATCATTTACCACCACGACTACCCCCACATAAACCAGCATTAGTCCACGGTGTGGCTTCGATCCGCACCGTGTGAACACAACAAGTCGTCCGGCTCACCAACACCACTGTATTGTGGCCCAGTGTAAACGGTATAGATTATCGGCTGTGGCGAGAGGCTTACGGCGCATGCGTGACTGATCAGCCGTGACGGCTACACAGACGCTGACCGTGACGTCACGGGAAGGGATCAAACAGTGGCCGGTGAGAGGAGGTGGGACAATGGTGGGTCTATAGCGGTGGGCGCCAATGGTGGCGTGGATCCTGTGTAGTTAAAACGCCGTCCGCACTTGTGGCTAACTCAGCTTTACAGATCAATGATAGTCCAGGTAGGAAGCGTAGAGATCAAAAGGTTGATGATCAGGATCGACAAAGTAGGTTACTATGCATTCTTTATTCCCCGGCCAACGCAATAAGAGCGGTTTACTGTGTGAGATCAATGTTTCCTGTCTGTTCTACTTTGTAGTGTGTTTCTGCATTTAAACAAGATGATAATAGAATTCAGTGTATGTCTGCGACATTACTTTGAAAAATCACAGCTAGATATTGAATAAAGCAGAGAATTTATGTATCTTTTTTAATTTTACGAAAAATTGCGATAATTAGATTAATTTGTATTATCGATAGATTACTCTAACTGCATTAATCTGGATTTTTGGTATCTATAGCGGGGTATTTAAATAATACTCTCATCGCCCGGTCAGCGTCACGTTGAGATGTTCAAAAGTCATCTCTGTATATTTCATGCCGCAATCAAAGTCTTATAGAACATATATCCGACGTTAAACTACACAAACAAACAAAATGCCGCTATCAAACAGGCGCATTAGGTGCCAAGGATTACGAATGTGTCTGGAACAATACACAATAAGTAAATGATATATAAAATCGCCCTCTAAAAATGCGAAAATGTCAAGCATGTTTCAACACCCTTACCATCACACCAGAAATAACTTCCATCTTTGTGGTAGGTTAGCTGTGTATTAAATGCAAGTAGCGTCAGCGGTTGTGAGTCTATAACGGAGTTATTATTCATGGAGTGTTTTTCGTAATGGAGAGTACATGTGCATCATCAATGCTATCTGCCCCGTCTTTTTTATTCCGAGATGAACTAGAACTGTGTTAATCTACGTCTGCGTATATATATGTAATGTATATGTATAATGTATATCTCACCCCAGGTTTTTTTCCCCATAGACTTAACATTGGGAGCTCGTACTCAATGCCCATGGAGTATTTAGGAAAAATACCCAATGTGAGATTATGCCACCAATGTTAACCTAATAGTCAGTGTCAGGGGTGAGATAAATTCAGGAACCTATTCAAGTTTACGGTCAGAGCTCGATCCCAAATCGTTTGAATTGCTACGTAATTCATGCAGCTTCACCTTGTGAATTACTATGCTATTCAAAGTCAATAAGATACCAGCTCTGACTATAAACTTCCATAGGTTTCCTTTATAGTATGTATATATATCCTCAACTCCAGCCTGTGCCTCATCCCTCCCCACTCCCACCACAACCACTGCCGCCCGCGCACTGTTGCGCTCGCGACGCCACCTATCAACAATCACACAGATCAATGGGCGCTCGGGACGCTGGGCTGGGGTCGTCCGGTGCAGTAACCTACTCGGCGAGGGTCGCCATTACTGGAGTAAATGCGGCAAAAAGGGGGCCATGCCGTGGAGCAGAGAGAGAGAGGGGCGGCCCCCGGGCAGCAGCGGGAGTAGCGGATCGTAAGGGGCCGCCTCGTCCGCCTCGCTTCACCCGTGTCGGGGGTGTGTTGGGGGGTGAGGCGTATTATGATATTGCAGCCCACTGTGTGCGGTTGGCGCGGCCACGAGCCGTGAATTAACGGGCTGTTTGTCGCTGCTTCACGCCCCGTCGCGCTTCGTTTGTCGCCATGAAACGCGGCGACAGGTGACGACAAACCTACCTGGCCATCGGCGGATTGATTGTCGGCGCCGGCGGCGGTGCTGATTGGAGGATCGCGTCGTGAAAGACGCCCATCTAGCACCCCGTGGTGTACGTCCTCCTGCTGTGCACATCCTGTTCTGTTACATCCCTAGACAAGGCTGATCGGATCCTGACCGCACCCTCCTCAAAACCTCTCGCTTCTCTCAGCCCCCTGTCCACACATATACCTCTTTATTATCCACCTAATACCAAGTGTCCATTAAAAACACAGAGGGAGTTTGTATGGACATACCCGGCGCATACGGATATGTTGTATGCTCCGGGTGGCGCATACAGAAAAGTAGTGCGCACGAGAAAATAGTACATAACTAAAATCAACTGATATCGACATGCCACTTTTCCAGAAAAGGTGGATAATAAATACAATATAGACTGGTTTCCGATAAAAGCGGCTGTATGCTCCTCGGAGTTGACTCTGCGCAATATCCTCGCATACGCTCGGGTATTACTACGCGTCAACTCCTCGAAGCATACTGCCGCTTGTATCTGAAACCAGTCAATATTGTGTATTTATCTGGTATGCACACCCATAGGCTTAACATTAGGAAGTCGTACTCAACAGGCTTGCAAGTGCGACAACTCATATTCAATGGGCGATAAGGAGATATCCTGTACATATTTCCTGGCTAAGATAAAATAGAAATATATTCGTGTTTGGCCTGTGTCCGCGTTGACCATCTCGTTTGGAGCCCTTCGCAACATTCATTCGTCTATCGCCTCGTTCATGTTACTACACGCTCAAAACTTGATGGGGAATGGGGACACAGACCATACACTCATCAAGTTTTTCTTAGTCTAAGTCGCTGTACATCTCGCGAATCTCATCCAAATCTGCCCGTCTGTTTCCGTAAACATATCTCTGTTGCCCTCTTTTGGATCCTTCTATGTGTTATCTGTCATCTCTCTATCTCTATCTTCACCTTTCATTACCCACCTAATACATAGTGTCCATAGAAAACACATGGGCAGTGTGTATCTACATACCTGCATATGGAGTATAGTGCTTATGAAAAAAATAGTGCATACCTATAAAATGAATTAATATGGGTACCCCACCTATCAGAAAAATGTGGATAATAAATACAACTTAGACTGGTTCAGATCAAAGGATTGTATGCTCCTCGAGGTCGCTTCTGCGAAATATCCTCGCATGCGCTTGTGTATTACCACGCGTCAACTTCTCGGAGCATATGACGGCTTGTATCTGAAAACTGTCAATATCGTGTATTTATCTCACCCCAGATATTTTTTCTCCATAGACTTAACATTGGAACCTCGTATCTAACACCCATTAGATATTTAGGAAAAATATCCAATGGGGGATCTCACAAATGTTAGCCCATTAGTCAATATTGAGGGTGAGATAAATTCAGAAACCCATCCAAGTTTAGGGTCAGAGCTCGATCCCATCTCATTTGAATCACATAGCAATTCACGCGGCTTCGCCTTGTGAATTACTACGTAATTCAAACTCGATGGGATACGAACTCAGACCCTAAACTTTCATGGGTTTCCTCTATAGTATCAACCTCTTTGATGCCTCCCCGCTCCGTTCTCTCTATCTCCCTCTACACACATTTCTACACCACCATCGAGAGCTGTACACTTGAACCCAAAGCTGCAAGGATATTTGATCAGTCTGCATTCATTCTCTCTTTCTCCTGGTTTTCACCCCCATTTAACTGCTTATTTCTTGCCTTGCACTTCCTTTTGCTCATCTTTCTCTCCATCTACAATATCTTTCCTATTCTCTCATGTGCACTCTGACCCTACTTCGACCCCATTCTCATTGTTCAATATCCTGGTCCTTATCCCACAGCTCTTTGCACTTCCCTGTCTCAATGTCCGCCACTTCCAGTTTTTTAAACCTCCTACCACTCATCCCCTTCCTCTCTCTGGTCTCTGCTCACTGACCCTCCGCAGTTTTCACCACAAGTCTGAACCCTTCTCACCCGAACCCCCGCCCTGCCCCCGCCCCGTCCCTCGCCCACGTTGCCGCTGGGATATTGTCATTGGTTGCACCGGTTGCCGCCCGCCGTCGCCCTCAATCAATCAATATGGTGGCGAGAGATCAAACAAGCGGGCGACGACAAAGCTGATCAAAACGAGGCGGAGAGCTGCGGGGCGGCCGACATGACGGCAGCTATAATCACTGACCCGTCCGCGCGCCCCCTAGTGAGCGAGGAGAGTGGGGTGTGAGGTTACAATTACAGTATTAAAAAAGTGAGGGCTCGACTTTGATGGAAGCAGACACCAGAGTTAGGAATTCCTGTATCAGACATCGCCTCGTTTGTCAGTGTACATTACTACTGATGACTTCTGGTTGTTGTAATAGGAGGATAATGGTGACATGAGCTATTGATTATGCACCATACGCACGTCCCATGATAATTTTGTATAGGCCTGGCGGTTGGTATTCCTGAAATGAAGACTGTATGGAAATCTAGAAGTGTTCTTCTGCCGTCTTTGTGACATGTAGGTATATAAATACATATGTTCGCTTTGTATACTATTTTCTAGAAAATCTGAAGTGGATTAAAGGATTATCTAATCGAGGGAACATAACGAGATGCAATAATATAATATGACACTATGGAGTACACCTACATTGAATATGTATCTTTTTTTATTCCGGTTCACTTTGACCTTTTCAAGTTTATATACAGAAAACATTCACTTTTCTCCAGACAGGCCAATAGATCGTTATATGTGCCGCCAATGTACATGTATAGCATTTCCGCAGTGTGAGGGTGTGGGTGGGATGGTAGACCATATGGACACTGCATAAATGTATGCACTTGTATGTGTTACAGGAGATTGGTGATTTGATTAGTTTTACCGGTAAACACCTGATGGACAACCACATCCGGTGATGATCGGAGGTCGTCAATGGGTCTTCAGTTCAAGCAGGCGTATTAATTTATATGTATGCAGGAATGCTATAGCTGTTCTCAGAAACATGAGTGGCTTCAAGCATATTTCTACCACCACCCCCGCCTCCTACATCTCCCCACAACTTATTTGAAGAATACCTCCTTAACACTCACCTCGGTAAATGTCTAGGGGTGAGATTTCTACCTAAATTCATTACATAGATTCGAACACCACCTTTGGGGTATAAAAGAACCTTGAGAAAGTCTGGTAAGAACCTGTAATAATTAACTGGATGTTAAAACGAACCAACGAACCTCCTCAACAACCCAACCCAACATGGGATGAAGCGTTAAGAAATCATCACCCCCCGTCACACACACACACATACTCCTCTCGTCCCTCCATCATCCCCGTGTGCCGGTGCCCTGGAGCCATGGCCGTAGCACGTGACCGCGTGCGAGGCCGTGCGCGAACCGGAAAGAGATGGGACGCTGCCAGTGGCGGAACTACGTCAAATCGCGCGCGCTGCTAATCTGCATACGCGGGTTTTGCATATTCATGCGCCGGTCGGCGACTGTCACGCGTTGATGTTGCTCAGTGCAGACAGGTGGCGTCTCCAGGTGAGGACCGCGCGTGCGCGGGGATGGCGATGGTATCCCGCGCCGACCACGTGACCTCCGAGCGCGCACGCCGCCCGCCGCCCGGGGGCGCCACTGGGCGCGTCGCCCGGGGAGGGCGATTGACAATTCATATTTTTGGACTTATTCCTGAGTCCTCCCCGAAGACATGACCCGGCCCCGTGCCAAGAACATGTATATGCATGCGGCTGCTGAACTTATCCTTTTACAGTCTCCTCACGGATTCTTGGTCGTTCCTCCCCTCACTGTTACATTACCCATGGTCCTCTTGCCTGGTCTATCGTTCTTCCGCTGAGCAACATTGGTTTGTTGTCTCCGTTATCTTCCAGATTTGATATCACCTCGAATCAAGTTAGTGGTACTTTGAATAGCACCTCCTCTCATATGTTATTTGTGTATGACAAGTGTTTGGAAGAACGCCTATAAAGTAGGGCGAATATACATCGTCAGCGACACCTATTTTCTTCTTGAATAGAAAAAAATACATCCAAGGTTAAGGCCACCTTGAAAAATATCAAAATCTTTAGCGTAATCTTCCCGCCCACTACTTTTTCCATCTCTCCTTTCCTTCCTTCCTCCCTCCCTCCTTTCAGTACCCCCTTCACTCTCCCTCCTTCCTCCTTCTTCCTCCCTCCCTCCTCCCTACTTCCTCCCTCTTCCCCCTCCTCCCTCCCTCGTCCCTCCTCCTCCCTCCTCCCTCCCTCCTCCCTCACAGTAGACCCTTCGCTCTCCCATGCGCCCATCCTCTCTTCTCATTACTCCCTCCTCCACCTTTGTAAGTTATTACCTGTATTGATTAGCGGCTGCTTTGTGTTGGGAATAATGTACAGCCATAAAGATAATAAGACTGATTCCACGCGGCAGGCGACTTTCATACCTGCGTCTAAGGCGGGAAACTGGAGTCGGCGCTGTATTAGTATTAGGCGGGAGCCCGCCGGGGGATAAGAGCGCAACAGTACGCAACGAATCACCTTTGTCGGGATCTAAGTTTTCTCAAAGAGATCGGCATCCCAACTAATACCACGACTCTACGGAGGCTGGCAACTTTCATCTCCGGCTCCCGTCCAGGTATATAGTCCCTGTTGTCGGTTCCTCCTGGAGGCAGATCAGAGAATAAACGATAAACGTATAAGCCCCGGTCCCATGGCGGTTACTGTAGCCGGTAAGACGACGCATCGCTTCACAAAGACCAGTCTCCCACCAGTTTCCTTAACTCACACATAATCTCCCATCCCTGTGGACACCTCCGTGGTTCATTTCAGATCAGCAACACTTTTGATATTTTTCCACGAAACTTTTCACAGAAAGAAGCGACAAATCCTTACGCATATACATATTGAGATTGCCAATGATATAATCCTTACTGATTTGATACCCCTGGTAGGCATTGGAACCCCCGCGGACGCAATGCACTTTTAGCCTTAGGGGAGATAAATCTTTGTCTCTGGCAGCAATTCTGAAATCCATCAAAAGTCTGTGATGGCGTTATCAACCACAAAGCCAAATAGCTACGGTTTAACATAATTCGACATACGTACACAGAGATCAGGTGGTTCCGTACATGGGTTTCACCTGAACTTTGTAAAGAAGACGTATTCATCATGATGTAGAGATTGTAGATTTGCTATTTTACAAGGAAATCCTTTATATTTTTTCGGTTTGTAAAAATAAAATGTCATGTGTAGATCAAAGTAAATAAATTGGGCCTTATTCATACCAACAAACAATAGTTAAAATCTCCCTACACACCTCAGCCCCATTCCATGGCCAATAACTATGTGTTTTCCATTTTTTCTGTCAGTATCTCTGATGCAGTAAATCCACACAAGAAATATTTCCACTCTGTCTTTTCATGACCGCGACAAATTTCACGAAGAGGTTCTTTATGAAGATGAATTGGGAAATATAACAGTGTTAGTTGTGAGTAATATGATAAACACCTTTAAAGGATATACAAATTTCTGTGTAGTATTGCATTTAGATTTAGATTCACTAGCTTTTTGTAGGATGTCTGTTCTTCCCTTCCTCTTCATTATTTCTTAAATGTACGGCTCATTAAGAAATAAAGAGAGTGTCCCTTGAACTAAAGTTTATGTGGTCGTAAAGTGATACGTTAGATTGAGGTACCCCTACAATTCCGTTTTGAGTTAGTTATCCGTTTGGCAGTTCAGGGAAAGGAGAAGTGAATCCTTTGGTGATTGACCTAGAATAAAAACGCCCTTGGCGTAGATTGTTGGTGATTCTAACTATAGAGTACCACTCCATTTGTAGCACGACACATAATTGACCCTTCATAACTCCCCCGTCGCCTCCCTCTCACCGGTTGGGAATACGAGTTTGGCCTGACGGGACCCTGTAGTTCGCTCTATGTCCATGAGCGGCGTTGGTGTCGCTGCTGTGGAGACAGTAGAGTGAGCCGTTATGGTTGTGTGAGGCCAAGGATCCATCTCCAACAAAACGTGACCGAGGAGGGGTGTACTCGGGGTGCGGGGGACGATGTGTGCGGGAGGGGCGGGGTGATCATACAGAGAGTGTAGATGTCTGGCGACGGATCAGTGTAACCCCCACCTGTATTCTAAGAGAGATGTCAACGAGTTGGCATCCGTCCCTCCGTTTACATTATGTTAACCTGGTCTAGAGGAGTATGAGTGGAGAAAAATGGGCTCTCTCACTCCAACTGCACCTAGTTTGAGTAGCAGCGCTCCTACGCCTGTCTGGAAGTGCGTATGAGATTGCTGGCAGAGCGGAGGCGGCAATATAGAGGACTATTGTAGGTGATTTTGAGTCCACAGCAGGGCATTTTAAATTGATTTTTCCCCGTCTTTACGGAACATGGGTAGACAAGGTGGGCTTATCTTCGAACCTGAGTGAGTCGGGCGGGCGAAAAACGCTAATGTGGCAGTGATTTAAGCCAATAACCTGGCTTAATTCCCAGGTAGAGAGATTAAGGTCTTATCATATTTTTGTAGTAATCGCATTCCGCCAGTCGCGTAGGTCTTCTCGCTGTTATGGACTTGGGGATACTCGGGCTCATATCTGATATGTTCAGGTGGCGATAACGAATAGCGAGGACATCAGAGAACGCCTACCTGTAGGCTCGACAAGAAGAGCAACTCATCCTGAATTACGGTCTTAGTCGAATTACTCCAAAGTACTCACTGCCCTGCAGGAAGATGCCTGTTTGAAGAAAAAAACTTCCCAATGTGAAATTCCCAGTCTTCTTCGTCGTCTTGCATTCACCTGAGCGTTGCGCAGCTCAGCCGAGAAAGATGAGATACGGAACGTGAAAACGAGCGAAAGCCCGTGTTAGCGGTTTTTTTTCCATCGGTGGATTTGCAGGGGTTTCGCGGAGATGAAGTATTGGTACAGACACGAGGGTAGAGGAGCAATGTGGGCGGGGTGATAAATGTGTATACTGTACTTACAATGACTTCTGCATGAAGTCACTTCCTGATATCAATCTTGGGACCTTCCTTCAATCTCAGATTAAACACTCTGGCAGTTAGAGGTACTCTGAACAATGATATTTATCTCACCCCTGGTATTTTTGTTCCATAGGCTTAACATTGGAAGCTCGTTCTCCATGCCCCGATGAGTATTACAGTCCGTTCTCCATGGTCTATGACATCATATATCCAGTATGTCATCCATTCTTTTAGTGTTTACAGGGGTGAGATAAATACAGAAAGCGACTCGTTTTGGTTAACACGTTCGAATGCTTCGCAACATCTCTTGGTTTTGCCTCGTTCATATCCCTCCGCGTCAAACTCGTTGATAACGACGACTTTGACCCAAACTTGTTGGTTTCTTCTTTAATGTGTTATTCTCCGACTACTATTGATAATCACATAGTTATATGGGTGTTGTTTCCATTCTGGTCATTGTAAATGCATTCGGAAACGCCTGAGACTTAATTCCTCTTGGGATTTGGAAACTGAGCCCAAGGCAGGATCCTAATGAATACATGTGCATCGTGAGACTACGTGTGCATCATAATAAACTACATGTAACTAGATACATGTATTCTAATGTGATCTGAGACGTAGTCTTGGTACACTTTACTGAGTGATGACATTCACATATAAATAACTAATGCAATTTTCATATATTGTTATTCCTATTGAATACCAATTACTCTGTCTTTTATTTGTACCACACCTATATTTATAAATATGTGTAATCGTAACTCCTTCTTCGACTGAACTGGAAAACATATAGCCCCCTTATATCTTCATAGGTCGCATATGTAAACTAATTAATGACATAACTATAACTGCGTCATATGCTTAACAGACCCGTATACCTGAAGGGGTGATATTACATCTTTTCTCACTCCTGGTATTTTTCCCATAGACTTAACATTAGAAACTCGAACTCAACAGAGATACAGCATTGTAGAAAAATACTCCATGGGGGATGATAGTTCTAACCAATTAGTTAGTCGGAGGTGTGAGATAAAATCTGAACCGCGCTTGCTCCATACCCGCTGATGATACACCATTTACTTTGAATTGTTATATCTCACTCGGCTTTGCCTTGTGAGATTACTCCGCAACCAGAATTCATGTCATATTGCCAGTGGCTATAGATCTCAAAGAAGTCACTCTCACCTGGGTAAATGTGATGGAGTGAGATTTCTACCTAAATTCATCTCATAGATTCGATCACCTTCAAACCCAAAGTAAGTCTAATAGAACATAGTGGACGTTAAATTACCCAAACAACCAGCCAGTAGTCAACCGTGCCTTGATAAACAGATATATATCACTGAGGAGCTACTTCCTGAAGCTAGAAAGAGCCCCTGATGTGGCCGTCTTCACACTTCCGCTTTCCACAACGATCCTCGCGCCATCTATTGTTTGATTCCACCACAACTTCTGCATAGATGTGAACTCACAGTTCCCGAACTGTTTATTGCCTCAATCAACACCAGACCTTGTATAATTTCCTTAATTCAGAACTTCCGATGGGCCCTCTCCCCATCGATATCCTGCCAATCCTCGACCACTGCTCCCTCGTTTACCTTAATGCCTTTTCCAGCGTCGTCATATCTAAAGATGGTATCAGTCTCCTTGCTGATGCCGGTTCTGTCCGCGTCGAGGTATGAGGCGGGGTGGAGGAGCGGTTGGGACCCAGTGGGTAGGCGTGTCTGTTACGTTCATAGGCGTGCCGGAGATGTATCTGATGCTCTGTTGAGCTCACCACGAGGGCGGTATGTTGGGATGCGTGGGGGTGGCAAGGTGCAGGAGTTGAAGGGGGCTTTCCGCAGCCCATTACTCTTGACTTTAATCATTGGGCGGCTTGTCCTACCCTGAAGACGGCGGCGGGGTCTTCATACGGAGCCGCCCCCTGTCGACCATAGACGCGGTCACCGCTAAATGCACGCTTGGACTCGCCCGGATCAAGCATCACTGATTTCCAAATGATTAGAGATTGATTTTATTCACCGATAAAAGAGTGTTGAGTCTCTCCTCAGGTGGAGGACCACTCTCCTGTAATCACCGCGGGGTTATTAGCGTTGATGTTCCGCCTGTGAGTAGGAGTAATCAAGGCGTAACCGGTGCCACAATGCAGCTTATGGATGTAACGAGATGCCTCTTCGCTACCTGTGTAGCTCAGGTGTTGCACAATTCACCTAGACAGAGGCAATCAAGTGCGGGGAGTCTCCCTATCGCCGCCACCCCACTCACCCACCCCCAACCCGCCTGCCGTTCAAAATGCCGATAACCGTGGCTTTGAGCTGACTTTCAGATCTCTGCGGATGGAAAATGATAATGTCGCAGTGACGGTATAATTTATGGATGAGCCTCCCCCACCAGTCTACTCGCCCGCCCCCTCCCCACCCACCCGCACACACACACACACACACACATACACACGTCCCCGTTCTGGGAACCCTCAGGGCTGTTTGTAAGATGTGGACTCAACGCTTCAGGGGCGAATCTTTAATTTTGCCGAGTTTATAATTTACCGCGATAGCATATATCAGCTTTGTTAATGATGAGCATTATACCGCCGCAGAGTATTTTGTATGAATATCGTATACCAACACACAATATCCCTCGCTATATCGCCAACTGTAAAAGCTTGGTCACTACCTTTTTGAAACTGAACTATACCAATCTACTTCAGAACACTTAGTGTTACCATAAGGTTATTCAACTTGATTTCTAGGTTTAGGATGGTAATATAATCTCGAGCACGCTAGTTCCAAGAAACCCAAGAAGTGTTTGGAACCTATGAAAGTAACATTTATTTTGCGTCGCGGATGATAGTTACAAAATGAGAAGTCCTAAAAAATGTTTTCCCTTCTGTTGCTCCCCACATGGGTCAATTCATGATGTACATTTACAAGAGACTTGATACTGGTCCTGCTGCATCTCGTCTCTACAATGTGTATGGTGACATTCCCCAATAAAACAAAACAACTTTTCCACAACACAATACCAGTGGTCTTTATACGAGGGTTTCACAGGTGCTCTGCCATTTTCGCACTAGAGGGAAAGGCGTTGATCTACCAGAAGTTGTGGGCCGTTTGGAGCCCCCTATACCAATGCTCAATAGAAGTTGATGCCGAGTTCAATACATTTTTTCCACTTAAGACATCGGTTTTCAAATTATTTTGCTACTTTGTCCCATTCAATAATACAATGCAAGTAGATAACATAGGGGATTTCGGGGCAGTCTGGGGCCAACCATCAACCATTCGCGGTTTACGGCCGCCTGTCTAAAAAAACATCAATTATTGTCTACCTTAGGTGAGACTCTACAGTATATATTATGTATAGACATCCGTGACTGTACAGATATACACACATATATGCATTTTGCTTTTCCATTGGGCAGATCTGTATGACTATTGGGATCAGCATTTTAAGCTGGCACGGTCCCCACACAGGTGCATTAATACCCATAACGGTAACGGTGAGAGTTATCCGGGGTTAAGCACCCGACCACACCGCGCATTGGGGACCTTTTATGTTCCTCTAATCCATTGTTCCCGCTCCAGCTGCTGCTGTATGATGTCGCCTTGTGAAAGTGGCGACATGGGGATCCCTCCCGCCTCCCCTCGCTCTGCCTGCACCCACATCCGTGTTCTCCCTCCCCGCCATCCTCCAGCCACTTCTTTAAAGACACCGCCGACCCCTCCTCCGCAGTGCTCATGATCGCGATCGAGTCGCGGATGACCTCTGACCTGGCGGCGACCTGACCTTGGCGGAGGCTAATGGCGGACGTTTGGTGGTGGTCAGACGTGGATCGAGGTGGAGAATGATAGTGGGTCTAGAGGAAGCCTTTACTCGGGCCCCACGAATGACCTCTGGCTGTGCTATAAGGGTGCTTGCTAATTCAGGTTAATGTATAAGAAAGTCTCTTTACAAGGCGTGTATGGATACCTTTTTGTGTATACACTTTGGTAACGTGGACGTCCTTGTTTTGTCACTTAGAGAGAATGTATGATAAGACTGAGGGGTGGGTGATGGTAGACAAGATGGCACAAAGAGGGGAAAGAGGTGGCTGTACCTGCGCGGGTAGACTTGCCCAAGTCTTTTATTATCGACATAATTTGATAATAAGACAGAAAACTACTTTTCAACATTTAGACTTCCCCTACCACTTACGACCCCAGGAATCCCATCGGGGAGGGTGGGGTGAGGTAGGTGGGGGTAGGCACAGAAGACTAAAGAAGAAACCAACAAGTTTTGGTCAAAGTCGTCATTCTCCACGAGTTTGATGCGGAGTGATATGAACAAGGCATTATCCGAGTGAATATCACGTAGCGTTCAAACGAGTTGAAGAACAACGATTTTGATCGAAACTAGTTGCTTTCTGTATTTACCTCACCCATGTATACACTAAATGGATATACGGCACACAGGATATAGACCATGTAGGACGGACTGCAATACTCGTGGGGCCATGGAGAACGAGTTCCCAATATTAAGCCTATGGGATAAAAAATACCAGGCTGAGATAAAGGGCCCGAAGCCAGTCTACAGCGCGGGCTGCAGGGCGGGGTCGGGGACGGGGTCGGGGACGGGGGTCGAGGGGGAGTGGCCGCCTTTATCGGCATGTCGCACCTGGCCGCCTCGCCCGCCGCAGGCCCTCGCCTCCTCCTTCACCTCAGCACGTCCCGCGATAAGTGGCCGCAAGATGGTCGCTGTCCGCCCGCCGTCCGCCCGCCCTACGCCAGCCGCCGAGTCCTTCCGGTGCCCCCTGACCTCTGACCTCGCCCACCACCCGCCACCCGCTATCACCGCGTACCGTGCACCCGTCGCGCTTTGACTTCCGCCCTCTGCCGTCTTTTCCCCCTGTACCTGCTACCTCGCTTTTCTCACCACTTTCAGCCTACCACCCCTCTTATTCCCTCCCCGTCATTGCTTGCCTTCCATTTCTGCCTCCTATCCCTGCATGCCTTCACTGTTTTGGCCCATCATCAAAGGATTTACCGACCAACCTTTTACCAACAATCACCCTCTGTCTGTTCCTAAGTTTTATCTTAGCCTGGTGTAGATTAACATTAGGAGCTCATACTCAACAGGCTCATACTCAACAGGCTTGCGAGTATGGTAACTCGTACACGATGGGCGATAAACAGATAGAATATGTCCAGACTAAGATAAAATCAGAAAAATATTCGTGTTTGGTCTGAGTCCCTGTTCGCCATCTCATTTGGAGCGCTTTGGAATATTCACTCGGCTATCACCTCGCTCATATTACTGCATGCTCCAAACTCGATGATGAAAGGAGACAAAGACGAAACACTCATCAATTTCTGTCTTATTCTCCCTCCCCCTGCCTCGTATTGCCTGCCGCCCGTACACCTTACACCGTCATGAGCCACTTCTCTTCACCACCGATGCTTCTCCTTCTCTGTGACCGTGCAATGCTTTCTGCCCGACGTCTTTTCCCCATTGTCGCCTGCTGACCCCTGCCCATCATAGGGGCCATCCACAAAGTGTGTACGCAGAATTTCCAAAATCTTTTGAACCCCCACCCCCATCTCCAAAATGTGTTGAACCCCCACCCCCATCGTGATCTCGTACGCAAGAGAACAAAAGGATCATACGCCAAATTTGACCCCGACTTTCCTCAGTGCGCACCTACTTTATGGATGGCCCTCTACCCTTAGTTGGCGCCTTCTTTGCTGCGCCAACCCCTGCCCTTCCAGCAGGACCCTGCTGGTCAGTGCCTGCCGTCCTTCCATCAGTCACTCTGTAGAGTTGATTCTTTTCTGCGCTCGTCACGCCTGCCGTAAGTCTCCGCCCCCTCCCCCCCTCATCCCACCTGCCTGTCGCGAGGCGCGCAGCTCACGTCCCTACACGTGCTCTTGACCCGCTCACCCTGCGCTCACTAAGTCGCCGTGCACGTGCGCGGACCAGGACCCCTCAACTTCCGCTGAGGTCAGGGGTCGGACGCATGCGTGATGCCATCTCATATCGTGTTGCGGTGTTCCTGTCTGTCTGGCTGTTTTATCATGTGTAGCTGCGATTTAAGGCATAGTGCAAGTGGGGAATTATGTGTGTATATATATATATATATATATATATATATATATATATATATATATATATATATATATATATATATATATATATATATATATATATATAGTTTGACAGTCATTACCCCGTTAATTGCGACACTCTACGGGCTATAGCTTTTCTACGGGGATAGATCTAGATTGATATGAAACCTGCTATTTTCTCATAAGATCACAACTAAACACGTTTATCGGGCCACAAACATCTACCAACCCCTAAACCTGTGGCCACCCATGCATTCCTTTTCCTTTTCTACATACCGAACCATCTTCGGTTTCTTTCCCCATCCACTGCTTCCTCCCTCCCCTCCTCCCAACTGACACGCACTGAAACGTAAGGCCTATTTTCCCAACTCCCGCTCCCAGACACCAGAGTCTTCTCTCTGGTGGAGGACCTGAGACCCTGGCGCCTTCCCTTCTGCGCCGCGCTAAACCCATCTCCCTCCAGCTGATTGCGAGAGGGGAAACACGAGAACAGATACAGGTCGGTAGGAGACAAGGGAGGGTGTGTAAAGGGGTCGGGGTGGGCGGTGCTGGTGGCCTCCCCCTCCCGCCCGCCGTCCCCCGCCCCCCGCCCGCCCGGCCCGCGACGAGCGGTAATGGATGGTATCCGCGACTGGTGCCGCGGTCGCCAGCATGGGGCGGCGGCGGGCGGCGCTTGTTTCCGAAACGGGCCTTAACTTTTATTGATGACGCCAGGGGCCCTAGCCCCCCTCCTAGCTGGCGCGATTATTGATGACGTTAGGGGCGTCGTGCAGGCTGCCGGGAGATGGATGACCCCGGTCGACCCCGCGGATCTTGGCCCCCATGTTAATCCGCGCTGGATCCGCGACTGAAATGGACAGAGGCCGGTGGCGGATTAAGTGCGTAGAGGCATTGTAATCGTAGGGCGTAAATCACGCGGGGTGGGGGTGGGCGGGGGATGTGGGTGGGGCGGGGTGAGTGGTAGGGGCTCCCCACAAGATGGCGCCAGTCAGCGTGGCGGCGGCGGACAGACACGGGGGCTTTAGTGGAGATAGACGCGGGGGAGCGGGGGCGGGGGCACGTCCGACGCCACGCGCCAGGTCGCTTCTGCGCATGCGCGTGCTTGAAGGTCACTGGGGGCAATCTACAGAGGGCGTTGGGGGATGGCAACATGTGTGATGGGGTAGGGGGTATCTAATAGCGGGGGTGGGGGATCGGGCAGATTCTAACACTTGGATTAGTTAGTATTAGTCTCCCAGTTCATCACTCTCTCCACCTTAAAATGTTCTATAATTTTATGATGAAAACAAAAAGTAAAAACAAAATAACACTCTAAGGGTATTCGTACATAAGGCTCGCATAATTGTTACGTTGATGTATTTCAATTTGCAACAACCAGAATCTCATGCCATCTCAGTCTGTAACTATAGAAATGCATTATACCGGGCTCTTTCTATAATCTTATTTAATTTATTGCATATTCATGTTTGATATTTATGTTATGACTTTTGCTATTCCTTTGGTTGTATCTCCCGATAAGTTAGGCCGTGGTGTGTCCATAAACATGTACATTCCAGCTATCAACGGCCACAAAATCATAGTTGATAAATAACTGATATTCTGGCCCTAAACTCAAGCCTCCACAGCTCAATCGCAGGTTTGAATTTGATTAGGTAATCCACCCGACTTATTTCTGCTAATTATATCCCCCTTTTTTTTCCTTTTTTTTTTTACTAATATCTAGTTGTGAGGTGAGGTTGTGGGCGTGTCTGAGCATATCTCTGCTGGCTGCTCTAATCCCACCCGGCGTTTTCATCACCTCATTCCAGAGTGATCGCTGGAATATGTTTTAAATTAGATGGGAATAGGACTTTGATTGATCGAGGAGTCAGTCCAGGCAGGTAATAAGCGCCAAACTCGGCACTCAGTCCTTCTTAACTCACTGCCCACTTCGCCTTTTCAGTCCAATTCGAAACGCCAACATATTTCTACTGCTTTTTATAATTTAACGAATCACAAATTTATGTAGGCTTGAGAATCTTAGTTTGTGACAGACTTTTGGGACGTACATATGTAAACCACTATTTTTTATGCTATGATTCTAATGGCAAAGAGGAGGATTCGATGGGAAATTGCATCTCGGAAGTAGGGGAAAGTAGATGGGCGATAATAGGGGTTGTGCTTAATCTGTATGGCGCATTCATCAGGACAAGGTAATACGGGTACTCGGCAGCCCGGGCACGTCTTGCGTCAGATTAACCCCGTAATCCTCGGCTCTGCACGCCCTGATCCAGCCATCTCAGATCCGTCGCTGATCTTTAATCCCCTCCCAATCCCCTCAATCCCTTCCCGTCAGCCATGACTTGCATTTTCCGCAGACAGTGGCGCCACCTCCTCCCTACCGCCGATGCCAGCGGCGCCCCTCGGCTACCAGGGGAACTACCGTAGATGTCGCTGGAGGCAATGTTGGGCGTCGCTCCCTGGGCTCACTCTCCATCCACCGTCGGCCTCCACACTCTATACACCCACTGTAGGTATGCAGAGATCTGATTGGAGAGTGGCAGGGCGCACGGTCTTCCGCTGTAGCAGTTATAGGGATGCAGTGTATCTTAATAGCATCTGGTTGGAAATGTAGATCGGCTCTCGAGGCTGCCATACTAGTGTTTTCTCAGAAGCATTTTTTGTTGTGTTTTGCAATTTTCTGAAATATTAATCGTGCTTTATCTCTCGGTCTCCATTTCCGACTGTTAAAATCGCAGAGCTTTGTCACACGTCTCTCGACTAAACGCCTTTCTGAATATCTATGTAATTTGATGATAAATGATGTCATAAACTGAACCAATTTGATGTCAAAACGTACTGGGGCGATGATTGCAGTGACGTATTTTCTTTAAATTTTAAGATCTTCTGTCTAGTTATTATACTGATATAAATTTTCTTATGTAAATGTACATGATAAGTCTGGCTATTGTCATATGACCTCCTTTGCCCCAAAATAAAGTGTTCCTGAATACCACCAGTTTGATCGGATATAGTCACCTTGTCCTTCAAACCAAAATATCTCTGAACAAATTCCATTCAGACACACTAGCCATGTCTCCATATATTACTTGATTTTGATAAAGTAATCATCTGAGGTGTTATCTCCGCTGATTTGAGAACCTGGAGATATGTTTCAGGCCGCCACACTTAGCCACCAACGGTTATTGGGTTTGTCTTACATATGGCGAAGCAAAGAAGAAACCAACAAGTTTTGATCAACGTCATCGTTCTCCACGAGTTTGATGCGGGGTGATATGAACGAGGCGATAGCCGAGTGAATATCATGTAGCGTTCAAACGAGTTAGAGAACAACGCTTTTGAACAAAACGAGTTGCTTCTTGTATTTATCTCATCCCTGTACATATTAAGAGAATGGACGACATGGACAACGGGCTACAATACTTGTAACGAGTCCTCAATGTTAAGCTAGGGGTGAGATTTACTAATAGTAATCCAAATGGAACAGATGACTTTAGCATTGAAATATATAAAGTAGGAGTTTCTTTTGTGGCTATAGAAGGTATGCTGTTTCAGTCATCTCCTTGTTGTAATGAGGATTGTACTGTTAGTGCAATGCATGCCCGAATGAGTGGTTTTCAGGTCCCTATCTGCCGTATGTGGATGATGACAACTTTCTGAATAAAGTACTCTTAGCCCTAAACTTCAAAGTTCCCGTGAATATAGGTGTTTTTGTTTGAACGTACTTGCCACCCCCCTCACCGACGATTATGTGGGATGGGAGTATATATGTGTATACATATATATGAGTATGTTGGGCTGCCAGAGAGTAGCACAAGTCAAGTATTACACATGGGATCAGTTGTGTGTATTCCTCGCCAGGGATCAACCGTACATAATATGTCTGCACTTCCAACACCATTAATTCCAAACGAGAAATAAAACACCCAGCGACTGAGGGGAGCGTGGGAGGTGGCGAAGGGGTGGGAGTGCGTTAAAGGGGGGTGCATGGGAGGGTGTGGGAGAAGCACCAACAAGGCCTGGGGGGTAAAAACCAACAGGAGTGATTACCCGTTCTGACAGCCGCGTGTATGAATATGACGGGGGTAGGGCTGGGAGCCGGGATCCCGCTAGGCAATCCATCAACAGTGGAGTAGCCCAACCTGATGGGTACAGTGTGTTCCCTAATCACACATTTCGTTAGAATTAGCGGCCCTAACCCCTCGTTAGTCTCACTAATCCGTACTCATCGCAGCCAGACCCTATTAGGGATTCTGCGCGCCGCGCCGGCGCTTAGGCCTGGGTTAAGACGGCGGCCCGCTTCAAATCTCCGTCTTGGATGTTGAATTTTTCAGCCGCCATCATTGGTGAGCGCCGCCTGGCGGTGTGGATTAGGCCGGGGGCGCGGCTGAGGTGGGCGCGCTCCCCGCCGCCCTGGTCTGCGTACTGATTAGACACAGGCCGGGCCTCATACAAGCAGACCTGCGCCCCGCAATCTGCATTCGCAATTTGGTGACGACCCTCCTCCCATCGCTTCCTCTCCCTGCTCCTCCCGAGATCTGCTTGTTGCATAAGTCGCCACGCGCGCCCTATATTTTTTATGGCCGACTTCGGCCGACGTTCGTCGCCTGCCGATGGCGCGGTCGTCGATCGTCCCGGACGACGCCTGGCGACCCCTGGTGGCGCGCGGGGCAGTCACGTGGGGCGGTCACGTGGTGTCGGGGGTATCGGCGACACTCATCAGTGACGGGGTTAATCTGCGACTGGCCGTCATCCCTAAGCGACGACGTCGTCTTCACCAGATTAATATGCATCCACTCCATGCGCCATGCAGCGAGACGCGCGCCAACTCACTTATTGCCCGCCGCGCCCCCTGGTGGGTGACACCCGGGGTGCCTAGTTGCCGTGGCTTGCCGCCAGAGGGCCGTCGTGTTGGTGACGATACGCGGGACGGCTGCGCGCGCCGGCGGAAGTGGCCGGTTGAGGTCGGCGGGGGCGGCATGATCGCCATGCCAGACTCCGCTTGGTGATTGAGAAACACACCCCTGTTACACAGAGTTAATGATGGACCGCCATCGCTACGTGTCCTTTGTATACAAACACGAATTTCTACCAGGTCGGAGGTCAGTACATGTTACCTAAGACGTCGTGGCCTCACCGCGCATCGTCCTCATGAATATGTACACGTTGTTAGCATATTCGTGAGAGGCATTGTTTTAGTTAGCCAATTGTCAGCGATTTATTTCTTTATCCTGTTATACGTGTACGTGTACCTGTAAAGTGGCCCTATTTCTTCATCTTCGATTATCTTCATAGTAAGAATATCAGTAGTAACTTGGATTACCGGGGCGAGTTTCTCAACCACCGAATGGTTATTCGAATGATTCAAATCTTACCACCTACAGCTACTTAACAGTGTCCTGAACAACATCCTGAATGTAATTATCCGTAAAAGTACCTTTGTCAAACAGTTCTTATTTTGGAGGATAATATGTATAATACTGGATTTTTTTCCAGATATCTTAAGATTAACTTCAAATAACCTCAATTCAATCAAATATATACATTATATCCATAGTTGATTCTGAATCGGCTTTGAAGTATAATAATTGAAGTCTTATTTCAACATATTTAATTGAAACGAGAGGCATATATTTCATCAGATGCTACACTATGGGAGTCAATTCAAGTAACGTCTATTTCTAAAAGGTATCAACACATTTCTTCCAATCAGTTCTTGAGAGAGAGAGAGAGTCTTAGCCATTTTCTCGCAGTGCGGCCACCCCTGATGTGACAAGAGGCCTTCTGGGGTGGATATAGACGGGGTAAAGAGGCCCAGTTAGGGTGGAGGGGGCAGTACAGAGCGTGTAGAAGGATCATAGGAACCAGGGGGTGGTAGTGAGAAGGGGTCGGCCTGAGGAGGACTCTGAGGTGCAGGATCAGACGAGCGGCTCGCAGGAAATGCCTCTGGTCACTAACACCGTGAGTCACTCAGTGAGCAGCTCTGTCCGAGTGTGATGAGGGTGCTGAGTTGAGGAACACAGAGGACAGGGTGGTTGTGTACGGGGAAGAAGAACAGTACCACTGAGGAATGGAGGACAGTTGTGTGTCAATAGAAAACAGTTGGTATCAGTTTGGTTTATGTGCAGGAAGAACCGAGGCCAGTTCCTGAAAATCAGGCATGAGAATTTTCTTCACTGAAACAGAAATGAAATTCGATACTTACTGTCGATTGCAGATGCACACAATAATGTGATACAGATTACTTAGAGCGCCAGGGATCAGTAGCATGCTGGCCTGTGGATTGTGAGGTCCTGGGTTCAAGTCATGACCGTGCAGTACGTTTCACTGGTCACCTCAAATCTTCATCTCAGTCGTGTCAATACAGTCTTCTTTTGCGATCCTCTATAATGTTATACTCTTAGCTGCCCTTAGCATACTGCTTGCCCTGTCCTTTATCTCACCCCTGGTATTTTTCTCCCATAGGCTTAATATTGGGAACTCGTCCTTCCATACCCCTACAATTTTTGCAGTCCATTCTCAATAGTCTATATCCTGTGCGTCGCCCATTCTTTTAGAGTGTACAGGGGTGAGATGAATACAGAAAGCAACTCATTTTGGTTAAAGAAGTCATTCTGCAACTCGTTTGAATGCTACATAATATTCATGCGACTATTGCCGCGTTCATATCACTCCGCATCAAACTCGTGGAGAACGAAGACGTTGACAAAAACTTGTTGGTTTCTTCTTTAGTACCTTTTCAGCATGTCATTGTTCACTGTACCTGCTCCTTTCTCACCTAACCCATTATTCCTGTGCTCTCCTCCCTGTTCACTGCGCCACACCCTTCACCTCACGGCTTTCCCTGTCTCACTCCACATCACCCTGCACCTCACTGCTCTCACTGTCTCATTCCACTTCACCCTTTACCTCACCGCTTTTCCTATCTCACTCCACCTTATGCTTTACCTCACTGATCTCCCAATCTCACTCCACCTCGCCCTTGACCTCACGGCTCCCTCCATCTCACTCCACCATGACCTTCACCTCACTGACCCCGTCTCACTCCATCTCACCCTTCATGTCTGTGCTCAACTCACTGCTCTCTCACTCCTACTACACCTCAACCTTCCTCTCTATTCACTGCACTGTTCAACTTATCCCTTTCTTTTACTTCGTCAGTCTGTCATCTAGTCCATGTCACTGGCCAACCTTCACATCACTCGACACTCTGCTTCGTCTGCCGTCAGTCGGACTTTGTCCGTGTACACCTCCCTTCTCTGACTTGTCCTGTTCCCTCTACCCCTTCAGCAGGTTACCTTGAATTACCAGCTTCTATGTCTCATCAGCGCCCAGCCCCTACCCCTGCTCAACGCTGACCTTAGCCTCCATCTCACCACGTATATCCTCGCCCCGTCCCTGTCCCTGCTTTACCCTCATCTCATCTCACCTCACTTCACCTCACCTCACAGCCTGCCTCACGCTCTCATCCTACCGGCAACCCTCCCCTCCACCTCCTACAACTCGGGGGCTGCTCCCGTCATTGAGGCCGCTATTGTGGGCTCTAATCCGGCTAATCCTCACGGGGGTCCGCCGACAGGCCGCCCGACGAAAGCCTCCCTTTAATCTCGAGTCATATTGGATATAATTCAGCTGGGGATTAGGGGCCTTGAGATGAGCAGGGTTTAGATATAGACGCCACCAACGTGAGCCCCCTCCCCCTATCTACCCCCACCCCCCCTCCCCCTCACACTCACATGCACGGTCTCATCCCCTGTGCGTCGGTTATGACGCCACAATGGCACCAAATCATCCCGTGACCTCATTGTGACGTCACAGGAGAGTATGTCAAGCGAGGCGCCCGGCGTATTCACTCTCCAGGCACATATATATCTACACGTATGTCGGTGTCTGTAAGTCTACACATATGTATACACTCTACACAGCCGTCCTCTGCTTGGTGAGTGTGCGTGTGTGTCTGTGTGTGGATGATTCGGAGATGAGACTGGGAGGGGGGGGGGGGGGGGGGACGCCGCGGAGGTAGGGGAGGCGAGGGGGCTATATGTTGGGGATTTGGCGCGAATTTCAGTCGAGATAAAAGGGGGCGGGGAAGAACTGTGGTATTGTTTGATCTGATCCGCACCCGCTGACCCCTGGGATTACGATCCCGATCAAAGAATGCGGAGAATAGGATCTGCGGCCGGACTGTGTCTCCAGGAAGCGCGGGGATAAGCGCACTCGGGCACAGAGACTTGTTGGCATTCTTTGGGCACGTCATAAAAGGCTTCAGATGAGGGCGGCGGGTGGTGTTTGTGAGCTTGGGATCAGTTTTGGAGTATGGGCGACACCAGGCAGTTTGTAATTTCACATAGTGGCGGTTCCTGACCCCGGTACACGTACTCTGTGTGTTGCACTCTCAACCCATCAACGTAAGCCCCCAAATATGCCTGGGGGTATTCCCAGTGTGGGTGGAGAAGATCGTTCTACATTCTCTACAGGTACACTGTGGTAAACGATCTGATTTAGTATGATGAACAAACAGGGAATTGGGTTAGTCTTAGGAGGTTAGATTGATAGCATTACTAAAAAAAGACATTGAGTCTGGAGTGAAATGCGATCTGTTTCACCCACCTAATGTGAATTGCACTTATCTAACATGTTTGTCAATTGTAATTTTCGAGAAGGTAAAACCGTATTCAATTCATTTTAAACTGTCGCAATCTGCAAGTTTTTAGTTACAACCGTATCGACATATCCATTGAATACTGACATATATGCATTGGTAACCTCCCGATGACGTATTACCTCATAATTGCAGGAGAGTGGGTAACATTCTAACAATATTATAGGAATGCATTAATTTGGTCTGACTTGTCCCGCTGTCATGCCTGAGATTAACATTCAATTCTATACTACTCACGTCTTAAGCCAGCAGGAGGTCCGCCTGGGATTAACGCCACATTTTTTATACTACGCACGTGCACTGGTTTGGGTGGGGTGCCTGAGATTAATGTTATATTCTATACTACTCTCTTCATCCGCCAGTTGGATTTGTGCCTGGGATTAAGGCCACCTTTTTGTATACTACACTCCAGAATCGGGGTTCGGATTAACACATGACTTTGTAAAGATATTGTATGATTTATCGCTGAATTAGAGCGGTAAACGTAGACTTAAATTGTGAAGATTGCCTCTGTTGATATGTGAAAGAAACTCCTTTTTATACTTTTTATACTTAGCATATTAAGTAGTCTGCAAACGTTGCCGTATGATATTATAATTAATGCCTCCATATACATGTATACTATGCACATCAACTAATTTGTGATACTTACTCTGTAATATTATAAACTAATTCCCCGCTATATATCATATGCCGGAACAGTCTATGATACGTGACCAAATATATAGGCGAATATTTGTCTATATACTATACACCCAGTTCTATCTTTGGCATTTGGTCTCTGATATTACAGACACATTCCCCGCTATATATATCATACATACAGACTAGACTATCATACGTGCTCTGCCATGTAGAAGAATACTATTTTTATATACTATACACACAGGTTAATCTGTGGCAATTGCTCTATGATATTGTAGACTAATTCTACGCTATATATTATACACATAGATGAGTATGTGATACATCCTTAATCATATGGATGAATACTTCTCTGTTTATTATAAACATACTAGATACATAGATTAGACTATGGCAGCTAAACTATCTCTGAACACTCTATACCAGGATTTGTCCATGGAACTTACACTATGGTATCAGTCTAATTTCTCACTGTTCTCTAGACATGGATTTGTCCCTGAGACTTACACTATGATATTGGTCTAATTCCTCACTGTATACATTAGACATGGATTTGGCTGTGGGACTTCCACTATGATATTGGTCTAATTTATCACTGTATACACTAGACATGGTACATTAGACTATGCTATCGGTCTAATTCCTCACTGTATACTTTAGACATGGATTTGCCTGTGAAACTTGCACTGGGATATCAGTCTAATTTCTCACTGTACTTTGGACATGGATTTGTCCGTGAGACTTACACTGATATCGGTCTAATTTCTCACTGTACTTTAGACATGGATTTGTCTGTGAGACTTACACTGATATCGGTCTAATTTCTCACTGTATACATTAGACATGGATATGTCCGTGAGACTTACACTATGATATTGGTCTAATTTCTCACTGTATACATTAGACATGGATTTGTCTGTGGGACTTACACTATGATATTGGTCTAATTTCTCACTGTATACATTAGACATGGATTTGTCTGTGAGACTTACACTATGATATTGGTCTAATTCCTCACTATACACTAGACACCTCAGTTAAGCTGTGAGACTTGTCCGTGCGCAGCAGGCTGAGGTCACGCTATTGGACCCTGAGAAGTTTCGGGGCTGTCTGCGCATGCGTCCTGATTAAATGGGAGTCGCGCCTAATACGCATGCGCTGGCGTTTCATCTCTGCTCGTGGTGATCAAAGCTCGAGGCAAGCCGAGGGATCTTCCCCAACTTAAAAGGAAACTTGGGCTTGGAGTGAGCAGCGTGCCTGCGCGCGCAGAGACAAGCCAGCGGAAGTTGGTGGATAAATCCCACAGTATTCTCCCAGCAGAGGCTCGGTTAGGTCGACCGCCGTCCGCCCACCGTGGTCCATCCTATTTCTAAGTTTCCGGTAGTCTTTTGGGGAATGTAGTATGTATCGAATGGACCTGTTGGAGATGGAATAGAAAATAAGTGACAGTATATCTTGAAGGGGTATATCTCGAGGGGGCGGTACGTTTAATACTGATTTATTACGATTTTCCAATGTAAGACTTTACAGTTCTAGTATCAAAATGCAGAGTTAATGATATGCATTGTGACATACAAAACGTATTACGTACCATAATATAGGGATTTCAAAAATATCAATATATCGCAAAAGCGTTTCCAGATAACTCAAGTTCATGACTATATAAATATCCTCTCAACAGTTCTTTCGGTGGTAAACCTCTGGTGTTGGTAGTAAATATGTTTTAGTATTTGGGTTAAGATTAAAGCTGTTGTTAATTTGAAGAGGCAAAGTCCAACCTAACCGTAATACAACACTTTATGTCTGAGCTACCCATTCTACAATATATCTATCCATGCGATTTGCCGCCAAACCTAGTTAGTTACATTGCATTCTGATTCCATAAGTTCCATAAGTCCTATGGGGTGAACATGAGTTTCATTACCAAAGTTTGGCTTATAAGTTGCTGTCCTACTTTGAGACACGTTAGTAACTGGACATATTGGTGTTAACCCCAGGAGCTCCTCCCTGCTCTATATACCCCTCCACACCACCCGGAACTAAAGCCAGCTGTGCCGTGACACGAGCCGACACAGGGCATAGACCCCCGTCACTGAGGCACCACCGCCATCCCCATCGCCGACCTACCCGACCGCAGTCCGATCGCCACTTGCTGGTCAGCCGCCCGCCAAAACCATCACACAGGAGACGCCCCCAACACCCCCATAGCGTGCGGTCCAGTGCGCATGCGCGCGCGTCGCTTTGTTGTCAAGGAAACGTGGATTATCCGTCGGCGCGCGCGAGGAGGAAAAAAGAGCGGCAATCCCATCACGGCGGGCGCTCATCGCCTCGCACCGGATGACTCGACGCCGGGGACGGCTGGCGGGGACGTGGTGGCGGGGACACGGTGACAGCCCGGGGGTGCCGGCGGGCGGGCGGCGGGGGGCGGGGGGCGGGGCGGGGGTGCACCGGGCAGGGTAAGCCGATTAGGCGGCAGCCCCTTATGCAATGGAACCCGGTGAAATTCGGCCGAAACGTGGGCGATCAGTTCGGACGATAATCAAATCAGCGGAGATGGGGACATAATCCGGCGTGAAGGGACTACTTTCATCATCAAAGGGCAGCGCTTTTTTGTGTTTTCGCGGGCGGCGCGAGGCGACCCGGGCATCAAAGTGGCGTTATCCTGTTTGTGGCATTAGCCCCGCCCCTCCCGCGCGCGCCCCCCGCCAGCCCGCCTTGTTTTTGCAGGGGGCAGATAGGACGGGCAGGGAAATTGACCCGCGGACGACGCCAGTAATCGCCGGGGTCTGAGCCGCGCGCCCGACAAGAAACGCGGCCGGCGGATCGATGGGATCGCCTCAGAACTGCGGCGCGGTCCTCTTTGCGCTCAAAACAAAGAAGGGGGGCCACTGTCCAGATTTGGTACTTAATCGGCAAAGCTTTTTAGTTCAGCCCGACCGGCCACGCGTCTGATCTCGCCTGCCCGCGCTGGTATTTTCTATTTGGCCAGCTCGGGGGCTGGTTATCCCGTTACACAGTCTTTTGGGGTCCACTGGACAGTGCACCTCCTCCCCCCTCCCCCCGGCGCACCCCGCCCCACATCAGCACACCCTCGACTGCCCCTACGCGCGCCGCTAGCCCGCAGCGCCCTCGAGCGGCTGGTGTCTTTTTATCGGGGCGCCCCGCCCCAGTGCCCGCCCTCACAGGTTTCATTACGCGCGCACCTCTTGGCTAAAGACAAAGCGCGCGTGCGGGGGCCAAGATTTGGCCTGTTTAATCAGTGAAACTTTTAAGACGCCGTGATTCTGTGTTTGGTCAGCTGGGTGCTTTGATGTCATTATAAGGTCTCCACCCTCGCCTTCCATCCCTCTCCTACTCGCTCCTTCCTGTTTCTCCGGCCAGGCGCCTCTTCCCCTACTACCCCCTCTCACCTCCTCCCTCCCTCCTCCGCCCTCCTCCTCCCTCCCTCCTCCTCCCTCCCTCCTCCTCCCTCCCCCACCATGAAGCGCCCAGCTCTCAAGGAAGGACCCCTCCCCCCCCACCTTACCACGACCACGACCAAGACGACCAGCTCCTCCCCGTTAACACGCACCGCTTCTACTGCCACCAGAGGGCGCTCCCTACCCCCAACACGCACGCGCACATCCATCAGATAAAAAGAATACCGAAAACTTCGCTGATCTTCCACTCAGGGATAATAACCCCAGCCCCAAAACTCTTCCCATTTCCCATTGCGCCCGATTCCCCGCGCCGTCTTTGCACCTTGATCCCATCCCGAATAAATAGATAAGGCGCAACAAAAAAGTTTGTGTTTCCTTGTTAGCGGCACTTGGGGTAGAGAGGCGCATGTCTGAGGTGTATTGACGAGCAGATGAGGAGCTCAAGACCCGCCTCACTCAACGGCTTTAGTTGCAAGCTGCTCATGAGCAACTACGAGCAGCTCCCAACATAGGCTTAACCTCCGCCAAGGCCGAGGTGCAGTTCAAAGAGTGATAACAATGATTGACCGTCACTTCTCTCTCAACGCCAGTGATTCTGACCAGAATTGAGTCTGATAGTGGAATGTAGGTGCAGCACTTAGCTGAGAGTGAATCCATATTGAAGTCTTAGTCGCCACGTGCTGCATGTTCAAATGTGAAGGGTATTTACCACATAGAGTACGGCTATAATGAAGATGATAACTTACATACATGTATTGCTATAAAGAGACGTGTTTCTGGGTCAAAGCAAACTGTAACTCATTCTGATGAACCTGCAGGGTTTAACAAAGCTAATAATAAAAAGTAAAAATAACAGTCATTCCCCGACGGTGAGTGGAAACGTTGGTAGAAACTTGTTGGGCCATCGCGAAATTTACAACTGTTGATGGGCAGTCAGTCGCGACTTCAACAAATGATATCAGGTATACATAGGGGATATCAGTATTGTGATGCTGTCTTTTTAGTGAGACTGAGTCTATACCCCAAAAAACAGGTATATTGTATTGTGGTAAACTACGAAGAACTATATATCATAGATTCAATATATGAAAACTGGCTTACTGTCTTCGTACGTCAAAAACACGCGATGAAAATTATTGATCAGATACATCCCAATACCGTAGACAGAGGAATGTATCTGATCAATTTTTACCAAATAATTTTGAAGACAGCCTGTTTTCGTATTATTTTATACATAGAAACGGTGAAATTTTACCTAGTCACGCGATCACATGTATACCTGTGACTTACGAGTATAAATACGCCATTGCCAGGAGTGGGCAGTATACATAGTTGATACAGCCACAGGTATATAATAATACTAAATGTAACAAATGGGAACATCAACACCTGCATTGTTCTATCCGTATTTCCAATAATAAGGAAGGCAGCACATTCTTTTATTATTCAATGGCTGGAACATTGCTAGATTAAGATACAAATCATTTTTAATATATTTTCTTAAACATATGAAATAATTCAATAATTGCATTTAAGTCTTTAGCATAGGCAATAACCTTTTAAAGTAAAGTCTTACCGGTCAATAATGTTGATGAATTCCATTAAGGGGATCAAGGCTGAGAAGAACCTACAGGTCTGGAGACAATCAGATTGTCTCCCTGCTGAGCCGATTTCGGGGAAGTATGTCCAAACAAGGTCACACAGCACCTTAAGCCTTCCACTAACACCCCAAGTAGGTGAATTCAGAAAGCTGCCAACCTGCATGATGTTGAAATATTAAGTCACCGCTCTGTAATAGAGCCATTTGCATATTTATTGAAGTATGGTCATATTAGATAACATATGAATTAAGACTTTCCTCATTGTTTTAAAAGTAAGGTGCACCGCATATGAGGGCATTATCCGACCTTACATTTAACACCCACCGTATTTTTCTCGGTACGTAAGCTTCACATGAGCTGAATATGTAGATGAGTGGGCGTGGCTTAGCCTGAGTTGCTCACGTTGTTCACTAATGCTGCTCAAGCTGCTGGTGAGGGAGACACACAGTGACAGAGATTACAAGCTTACCCGTGTTTTGCCTTATCCGCCACCGCCAGGAAGCCTGCTCGGATTAATGTTTAATGAAGGAGCTAGACAGATTATCTTTGCCTTCTATAATCCTATCTCGACCGGATTAGGGAAGTGCACAAGGTTGGCAGGTTTAATGTGATCGTCGGCCCGAGCATCCACTCTTATCCCATTTGCTTACAGTATTTTAAATCTTGTTTCGAACCCAAATCCAGACCTGTGGGTGGAATTTTCTATTTTATTCAAAATCTCATATTTGTCCTTTTGTCAGATATCGGGTGGGAATGGCGGCTTGTATTGCCGGTTTCCAACTACCATGATTAAAATCTCATCGGATCAAATTGAAGATTGAATGTAAATCCAATATTCAATGTGAATTATTTTATGAATTGGATAGACATTAGAAAGGGGATATGTAATATGTGAGGTAAGCGGATGTCCTGTACTCTTTGCATCTAACTGGCACATTTCTAACAAAGTATACCCGGGCAGAGCTCCAAGCCTTTAGGCCTGGCTAGTAGAGCCTATAATACCATGCAGTAACTATATCTGTTCTATTTGTGGGGCATCTCAGTCATTACAAAGTAACTACTACTATTCTTCTTATCGAGCAGTGTGGAGACAAACACTCTGTTCACTACAGGGTGGCCTACAGGTTTTGTCGTCACAAACGCATTTTTTGTTAGTCTTTATTACTTTCGGCTTATACAACCGGTCTTCCAGGCAGTGATTGATAATAGTAGGAATACAATTGGTATGTGCAACTTATATTACATAAATTATACGTTGTATCATACGAACTGGGGTCGTCATCAACTAAAACAGCTTTCATCACAGCAGCAGAAACAATTATCCTATATTACGATCCTAATACCACCTTTTTTGTTCATACATAACTTAACATATAAGGCATGAACACTATTAGGCACAACGATTCAACCACCGTTCATGCCGAATATACCTTCCTTTATGCAGTTTGATCTTTTGAGATATTTTCTATAACCCCTCTTTTGATCAGTGATTTTGACATTTCCCACTGTAAATTTTCAGGCAAAGAGTTCCAAAATGATATACCAAAATGTACACAAGATTTTCTAAATTTCTCTTTTTTAGGTCTGGGCAAATACAATGGGGATTTATCTCACGATCTCGTTCTAGCCATCTAATCGTCTCTAACAGCCATCATTGACTGACTCACTAAAATCACATTGTTAACATCCCGCTCTCGGGATGCGGTATGGAAATCTTCATATCCCCCAATGTTGATACAAGTTCAACGCCTCTCGAAACGTTTACTTTGATTCTGTCCCTCACATGATCTAACTCGGGTTCTTCACCAGTGTTACTATCGTATGTATGGATAGTAATCTAAATGAGTGACTCCAAGATTTAGTCCCACTACAAGCTTTATCGCTGATGTTACTGCGATGACCGCTAACTGCGGACTGACTGGTGCTATATCTAGAAACCGTGTTAACCGTGTGTATGGGGGGACGACTATAACTAAGTAACTAAGGGGCTCCCCTCGTAGAGTGTTACGTGGAGCTTGTATGATTAGTGAGGCCAAAGGAAAGTACATATGTGTTTCCCAAATAGAGAAATTTGGACGTAATGAAGCTGACCAATATAATTATTTCACCTTTTAAAGTATGGAGAAGCAAATACCAATCATCTGAGGTCAACAATTTAGAAGCAATGCAGGCGTGCACATACGCCCACCAAAAGTATTAAGCCCAGTTCTGATAAGCCCAAATATATCAGCTACCGGTATATTTTCCGTCAACGAGACCTCTTGTCCCCTTATAATTCCATTTCCCCCCCAAAAAGACAAATTACATCATGATTTTCATCTATGATGTCTTCATAATTGGTAAGGATGGCAGAGAGGACTACATATTCACAGATATTCCTTTAAAAACATTGAATTCTTCGAATGATGGCTCTTAAATATGTCATTATCAATTTAACAGGAAATTCTGCTGGACACCATGAAGCTATTTCCCACTGGCCGACTATTCGCCACCTATCTGCAGTCGGGACCCTCCGATTTTTATTATATACCGATGCCAGATCGGTGTGTGGGAACAGGTGTGCATTAATTGTGCATAGATCATGCAAAGGGGCCACCACAGAACAACTTATTCACCTTCTGGCAGAAACAAATGGCCGTTGATGGTCATTGTGTTTGGAGGACAATCCTGTTTGTATGGACCTGTCAAATTGTGGCAGAAACAAAGCATATATAAACCCTCGCCGATTTTTAGACACCAACGTGCAGTCGTTGGCCACCGCCGATCAACTATTAGGAGAACTCCATTAATATGTGCCGTTTTCGTCGGCTAATGGAAAATGGCTTATACGTGTATTCAGTAACAACTCCGGGTTAGTACTGCGGTAAAATTAAACGTCCTGAACATCCAAAAAGTGTTGGCTGTTGATATCTGTGGGTGCAGTGAGGCGTGTAAGACTTTCGTCAACTTGCCAGCCCGTCCACAATATAAAACATCCTACTGTACAGGCGCTGGCATTGATTCCTTTTACAAATTAGTAGCGACTGAACACGTCCTAGTTACTTTCTCCGGTACCACTAAACTCCACAAATAAACGACACTCTTTCGACGCAGTCACGACTTTGACCTATGTTTTGGAGCTATAGAATACCCCTAGTTGGAATGTAGAATACATACAAAAAGACTGTTTTACAGTTTATCATTAATAAACTGATTTTCTTTGGTGACTCCTTTTTGAATACACATATTCTACGAGGTTCACGCTCTTCTGTCAATGTTAAATGGCGTATTATAGATACATTAATCTCTCATGGACTCTAGTTAATAAATGCGGTACTGTTGTCCATCCTAGGAACCTAAATCAGCTTTCCTATAATACTAGTTTTATTTCAACCGCAACACATTGTATGGGAAAAGTACATGGAACTGAATACAAATAACAGGGCATATATACATTTGGTTTTGATAATAACGCAACATAGATTTACCCACAATAATAAGAGTATGTGACATACTACCGCATACTAGTCGAATGACTCATGAACTCATAAAGACGGTAGGTTTTCATTTTCAATTTCTCTCTTGCGACGCTTGCTCCAGACACAATGTGATCTATTGGAACTTCTCGTCACTATACATCTCATATATTCACCGTCTGGGTGCCATTTTGTGTAATTGGAGACATGGCAACAGTGTGTGTAATTGGAGACATGTCAGCATGTCATAGACCTTTGGCTTTAACTCTCGCTTAACCTCTCTCACTTCAATTTGTAATATTGTAACAATAGTTGTACAGAGGCGAACCCAATTTGAGCAATTGACAGGTGTGTTGTACTCATACCTATTGGTGCCTGTGTAAAACATGTGGCCCCTTCATCCAATAAATCTAGAGAATTGACCCTCTCAGGGTAAAGGCCTAAATTGAGAGGTCATATTGAATTTATTGGAAAACTAGCATAGCTTGGCTGTATGACATCCTTTACAGATTAGATTATCCAATATCCAGTCTGGTGATATGCAACCAAGGTAAGCTCGTTACGTCATGATATTGAACGTCGAAGTATATGGACCCATAGTGGGCACATGGGTTCGTTTACATTTTGTCGTAGACCTCCTGGATTACATGCTACAGCATAAGTAGTCCTGCAGGCTAGTTTGTCGAAACCAATAAAATTGTTTCATTAGGTCACTTTGGCAATGTAGAGTCCAATTGGATTTCACCCTTGAAATGCACGGTGAACGTTTGTAAATAACTATTTATCATCAATAAAGGGTAACCAATGAAATTTGGTGGGCTACAGGTTGTTTTGTATTTAATGTGAAACATTGATAGATTATAGAGAACGTGAAAACCATTCCCAACTGGACCTGGCTCTTAGGAGTGCCATATGAAGTTAGAATATCTGACATCAGTACTCTTCTAAGGGATTCCTTAAGATTTATTTTAGGAATAGCCCCTCCTCTCAGATTAAAGAAAAGAACCAATAAGTTTTGGTAAAAGTTCTTTAAGAGTTCGATTGATATGAACAAGGCGACAGCCAAGTGAATACCACATAGCGTTTAAGCGAGTTGCTTAACAACAACTTTGAACAAAACGAGTTGCTTTCTGTATTTATTTCATCGCTGTGCACACTAAAAGAATGGACGACACACAGGATATAGACCATAGAGAACAAACTGCAATACTGGTAGGGACATGGAGAACGAGTTCCCAACGTTAAGGCTATCAGTCAAAAATACCAAGGGTAAGATAAAAGTATTCTCCTTTCCGACCATGGCTTGAGTTTCTTCACCAACAAAGCCATTCCGTGTCTTTGGTCAGTCTATAAAAAGATCAATCTGGAACTTAATATTTCTCTGTTTGAAAGAACCCTTGGGCCTGTTAAAAACATCAAGGATCGATTAAGTCGACCCTTTTCTGTACCTCATACAAGGGTTATCGTTTAATGATATTTAAGTCTGTTCGATAAGACAGTCTTGGCCGTCCATAATATCGTCCATAAGTATTGAATAAAGTTGATCCACATCATCTCTGGGTCTCTATGACGTGCAGAAAAGTGTCTACATGTACGAGCCTAGATTATTAAACGGGCCGCGGTTATCAAATGCAGTGCCACCCAGTTATTGAAGCTATATGGCTCTGGGGTGATACAACGTGTTCATTTAAGACGTAATACCTGAAACCTGATTGGCATGCATGAAGAAGTGACAGGACAACAGTTGATTTTCACTGATTTCCATTTTCATTTTTCCAAGTTTTCACGTTTGACTATCTAATTGGTGAAATTTTAATGTTTTCTTGCTTGTGTTTTTAGGTGAGTACCGAAGTCTGTATTCTACCAGTCTTGTGGGTGAGTAACTTTTTAAGTTTATAGCAATTTAATGTAACCCTTTTCTTGTCAAATGAGATCCTGTATATTTGATTTAACATACATTATACATAGCGTAATGATATTGGTGATCACAATTGTAGTTTGCATTTGAAAAGTCCCCGATTAATTCAACATGGCTTATGCAGCCGGTGGCACCACCAACACATTTCAAGAGGAACTCAATTAATCGGTGCCATTTTCATAGGCTAGTGGAAAATGGCTTATAAAGCTATTTTCCACTTGCCGACTATTTGCAACCAATCTGGAGTCGGAAACCACCGATTGATTTTTAGGGTTTGCCGACGCTAGATCGGTGAATGGAAACAGGCATGCAGAAAAGTACTCACCGATTGATTGTGCACAGATTATGCAATGGGGCCACCACCTAAAGACTTCTGTCTTTATGGAAACAGGGCGTACAAAACACCCTTACCGACTTTTAGACATCGACGTGCAGTCGTTGATCACCACCGACCTACCTTTAGGAGAACTCAATTAATCGGTGCCGTTTTCGTCGGCTAGTGGAAAAATGCTTATAGTCGCATCGCCATATGTGTATGAAGATCGTATCGTCAGTGTACGCATACACTCAGTTATAATCAGTGGTTGGAGGGGGTAAGGTTTTATGTGGCTTTAGAACTTACCATGCCATGGGAAAGTACATGTGCATAGTTTGCAGATGATGTCATAATCTAAAGTTAGTGTTGGAGGGGGAGTAAAATGAGTCAACTTGCAATGCTAGAGTGTCCTTCATGTCTCTCACAGCGTTATACAGCACATGTAACACACGGGACCCTCAATGGTGGTTGTAAGCATCGTCTTCATTATATAAGTTGATTAGAATCCCACCTTTACTATTACAGAAACGTATGTTGAATAATCTAGGCTCGTACACGAAGACCCTTTTCTGTACCTCATACAAGGGTTATCGTATAATAATATTTAAGTTCGTTCGCTAAGACAGTTTCAAATAGACGTCCATAAGGTCGTCCATAAACGTTGAATAAAGTTGACCCACATCGTCCCTGGGTCTCCTTGACGTACAGAAAAGGTCTTCATGTACAAGCCTAAATCATTCAACAGATCCCAGCTTATTCCGCGACACTTTATCACTATTAGCTCATTCAGATTTCCATTACTCTTTGATTGTAAAAACTTCTTTAGAAGAATCATCATAGGAAAATAACAGATGTCTCTGTGACAAGCTGCACAATGATTGTAGTAAAGATGCGTAAACAGCTGAATATAGCACATCAAAATAGATGACGAGGGAAAGACGTGATACAGTTGACTTGCACTTGGCTTCATTCCGCGTGGTACTTTGTGTCTGTGGATATTGGGCACAAAATGATTGCTAGTTCTACCATCATCCACCAGGAACTTGTAAGATAGCGCAACTGTAGTCGGGGGACAAACACTATTATCGGCTGTGATAATCGTGAGACGAGGTTAAAACCCCTCTATGGCAAGCCCCCATCTTTTCTTGATATAATCCATTGATAACTGGACCCGCCGCCTGGTGATATATTTGTCATCGGGGGCAAGATGGCAGCTTCCATAACAGAATATCTATGTGTCCTATAATACAGAGCTGGGTCGAGTACATCCTGGTGTGTGGTATGGGCACATGCCTCATGTGTAGTACAATATGAAAGACCCCCCTTTTACAAGAGAAGCGAGGATATGTTCTAATCTAGCTTTGGTAAACAGCCGGTGATATAAAGTAATGTAACATTGTAATGATAAGAAGCGTATCAGCATCGACATTGAAAATAAAAATAAAATAGTTTTCAGATATATATGAACCAGATTTGTCAGGTGGGGATACGTCATTTGGTTAGATAGTGTAGAACTGTATATCTTTAGTTTCTATTTTTGTTTTGTTTTTAAAAACATAAGCTTTCCTCTAGAGCTAAGAATCCGTGTTAAGTTGATCTGAAGAAGAATGTATGTTATTCAGTTGGTATGTTAACCACTATGGTGATCTAATAACGGTAAAACCAATTCATATCGAGTCCACCTCCAACCACATATCATGGGGCCGTTAGTATGGACCATGGACCGAGAATGTGTTGGGAGAGTAATCATAAGCCGGTGGAGTTAATTTTCCACATGGATCGCGAACAGTGACTCAACTTTTTGGGAGGAGGGAGGGGGACTAACAATATAAAATATATGTACCCTCATTGCATGTTGCTCATTACGTAGTCGGTCCGCCTCTCCCAGTCACGTATGATGTTGGCACTGAAGCAGGGACCACATCAACTAGCTTATGAAGGGAGGTCTCAACTCCTATTACCTCCGTGCTCCCTGATGAGATCATGCTAGACACCACTAAATCCAAATTTCTTCTTTTTTGAGTACTGTATAGGGGACAGAACCATTGTTAGTTTATGAAGCAGTCACCAGGTGGCTGACAGTATGGCGCCCCTATACAGGTGTTGCCGTTCAGCGCCGCCTAACGGCCCACTGTCTCGTTACGCGGCCTCTCGGACAAACACCGCGAGACCGGCCATATTCATATAGAAACGCACAGCAATCACACCTAAAGTGTGAACGGTGTGTGTGATTGCAGTAGTGTTGGTTTGGACAGATTGGACTGTTAGAACAATTAAAGGCATTGTATCAACGAGTCTAGACTATCAAAACTTTATAGTTGATAATTGTTTTGGTTTTAACTTGGAGAAAGATAAGCACATGATAGCTAGGCCTGCCTATGTATTAATGCGTATTCAATTTCGGTGATCCTATGTTATCTATGCTATATCTAAAGTATTATTGAGGCAATATGCATGTATGACATACCAGATTTGAGCTGGAATACCATAGAATAAAATGCAATCATTATCATTTCTCTGGAAATAATGTAGACGGGTATTATGCACCTATTATGCTCATATACTCAGTGTTCCAGTGCTAAAGAATACGTTGCCACGTGAATGTTTGGCTTCAGCCGTGGCGTAACTAGGCAGATAAGGTGTGAAACCGGCCTACGGAAAAAGGTCTATTCGGGGGATGGAACCGGTTATCTGGCTATTTATTCTTATACTGGATTTAAAGGTTTTACCATTGTTCCCTGGTCTCTCTCTATATCCATTCCAAAGTAGGATGACTTTAAAATTAAACCTAGGACATGATCACCTACCATATATAAAAAGGCATGATTTCGACAGGATATGTTTGGAGTTGCTCCCCCACATAGAAACAGACAGAACCAGACCTGTGCATGGAGACTGAAATGAGAGTGAGATTTTCTTTTCCAGAACAAACTCTTAACCGGTTGTTCCTTTATGTAGGATATATACTCAGATATACTTTTTCTATTATGATTTATTTCTAGCCATGTTGAAAACAAAATCTAATGCTGTAGTTTATGGATCTCCTTCCCCTGGGTTAGCCTCGTGACAGTCGCTAGTTGTTTCCAAAATAAATACTCTATACACGTGTGTGAGTGAGGCTAGAATTGTGACAGTTTCCTTTTATCACACATTAACTTCTGCCCCTGCAGTACTAAGTGAAGAACACCTACTTTTTCATCACCAATTGTAAACAACAGATACGAGGGGGGAAAATGGCGGCTCCCATAGAACATTACCTATGTGCCCTATAGTGAGTCTTCCAGGTGAAGGCGCATCCGTGGACATAACGTGTATCGAAGTCTCCTGGTGACCACTCCTTAAAGTAGAGTGTTTCTCACTGGAAACATTCTACATGCTCACTCCTAATTCAGTTCTCAGACATAATTTGTTGTTGACTCGTGAAGTGATAAAATGATCACCCAAATAAACACCCAGATCACGAATGCCAGTGAAAATAGACTCCGTGCCGATGGTAGTAGTAACTAAGCTCGGTGGCTAACTGGTAGGGGTGTTCGCCTCAAACATGGGAGGTCATGGGTTCAAACCCTGGTCGGGATATATACCAAAGACTTGCACAAAAATGGTACCCACTGCTCATTCAGCTTAACACCCGTCATTAGAATGAGGAGCGGGTGGTAAGAGCCAGAGTGAAAAACGGCTATATCGCTGAACTCTGTGATTGTACACATGATATTCCCTCAATAATTTTTTTAAGTAGAAGAAGTAGTCAATTAAGAAAAGAAGACCCCAAAAGTTTTATTAACTGTTTGCGCGTTTTTCTCTGTCATTCACGAAACTCGCGCACACACGGTCTTCAGATGCGCGACACTACCCTGAGAACGGTCTCTTATGCCCCAGTCACACTGGCGTAAAATTTGGCGTTTCTTCTACGTATTTGAATTGGTGGTGACCAAAATCCAGTTATTAACGGATTTGGAACGTATTTGTTTGCTTTGCTTTAACGTTTTAGTACGCTTCTCAACATTCATCAACGCCCATTTACGCTTCTGTACGTATTGTGGCGTTTTTCGGCGTATTCCGACTTTCCTTTACGTATCTCCGCGTTTTGCGGCGTATTTTGATATTTCAAAATGCGTAGAAGAACGTAGACGTGCGTACACGGAAAACGCCATTTTTTACGCCAGTGTGACTGGGGCATAAGCACGCGGATAGTTCAGTGTTGATTTGGAGCTTTTAAACTAATGCCACTCAGACATTTTACGTCTTACCGCTACAGAAAATTGTATTCGACGCCGAGAACAAAAGAGGGCACGTGGCAGATTAGGGCTACGAGTGGAGATCCGAAATTGGCTGAGGAATCACCGTCGTGAGACCTACCTTTCTCTTCGCTCTCCAAGCAGATGATGGATCACTATTTCCCATGAGCTCTGCATGGAGAGTGATTTACCCCCGATGAGAGGGGTCATGGCTTGGCAGGTTTTTACAGGTTTGGAGGTGGGGGTGCACTGTTCTGGAAAGAAACCGTTGGTTGTAAGCCAGTGGATGTTGCTCGCTCCTTCTCTCCCTCGGTTTCCCCATTTCTTTCTTTTCTTTTATGTTTTTTCTCCAGCAAGATACCTTCCCTATCCTCGCCCTGCCACGCTTTAGTCTCGCGCGGGCATGACAAATCTCGTCGGCCCGAGACCGCGCTCGGCTTATTTCGGCGTCGAGTTTGCCGTCGGGCTCATCCTCTCGTGGATCCTCGCGCGAGTGTGAGATTCGAACGAGAAACGGGATTATCCGCCGGCCCTGATTCCAGCCGCCGCTGTCAGGCGGCGCCACCGGTCAGACCCCGGCGCTGTCGGAGGAGATTTGCCTAATCTCGCTGTGCTTACACAAAGGATACCGGTAATCCCCGACCCATATACCCCTGCAGACTGGAAATCTCACATTTCTAAAGGCTACCTAAGACCCCAGCTTGCCACCTGAATTGATAAGTTAGCATCACGCCCTGCTCAGGTAAAGCCTTCTCCCTTTCCGGATCGTTCTTCTTTTTATTCGCTTTTTGAGGGGATTGAGGGGGTGGGGGCAGAGTAAAGGGGGGGGGGGGGGGTCGTCTGTGTATAACCACTTTCTTCACACATGCCCTCACTTCCCCAATCCTCTTGGACTAAGTTCTGGTTGTTCGCGCCATCGTGGAGGCATGTTTCACTGTTCATCCTGTGTGTGTACAGGATTTGTTACTTTATTCCTAGGTTCTCTCTGTCGCCGACACCTTTTTTCTGTTTTCTTTTTCTTTTTATTATTCTCCACCATCGTCTGCACAGGAAACCTGGCCGCTATAAGGTCCACGCTCTTTTAGTATTCTCCCGTCTTCCGGTCTGAGCTGCGCGCGCAGATCAGCCTATACCTGGTCTGGGACGGATGATCCCCCTAGCGGCGCTTAAGCTCATTACCTTGTTAGTTCATGTCCGTCACGTCACGCCATGGTGGCGCTACTGGCGACGTTCAGAGCCACCTGGCGGACATGACTTGATTAATGAGTCGCCGACTGAAAGCGTTGCACCGGGTTCCGTCCCGTTCAACATCCGTTCGCAAGGAAATATGGAACAAAGGATGTCTAAGTCAGAAATCCAAGCTGTCCTTTGGAATACTTGCCTTTCGACTTAGCATTTACTCCATGGAGGATAGATGTAAACGTATCATGAACTTATCGTATCATAAACTCAATATACATGCCAATATCTTGCTATTTGAGCCTATCATAAACTCTATAGTTATCTCAATATACATGCCAATATCTCTATCTGAACATATTCAAGCTATGGCTTGTGTCTGTCTTGGGACCTTTCATTGGACATTCTAGGAGGTGTTGGCAGTCGTGCAGCAGTAAATGTACTTTTATGAGGAATGAATGATCTCGCATTAATAAAAGGGAGGGTAATTTTATTGCGGATACCACGAAAGATGCGTATCGGACATGGGTGGCTGCCGCTACTGTCAGTTCGTAATTCTTCTTCATGTCGCCTCATGACGTCATCGTGATGTCATCGCCGGCTTAGCCGTGATCCGAGGTTGTAAAGTTTATAGTAGACCAGGCTCGAGACATGGGAACTGAAGAGAATGCAGGGATGAGAAGCAGGTGAAGGTCGCACACTGATATAATGAGAAAAAGAATCAGAAAAGATAATTCGGTTACCAAATGGAGCAGTAATATATATGTGGACAGTAAAAGAACACGAATGTAGAAGTTAGTACTTCTGTAGAAGTTAGTTCTTCACTTTCATACTAGGTGGCCACAGTATAGATAACTAGTCCGTTCCATACACAGCAACGTGGGATTCACAAGTTGGAATCCATGTACCTCACAAGTTGTTTGTCTGAGACAAATCCTGGTGAGACTCTGTACTGAAGCACAATCTCTTCGTCTGAATTGAAAAAAATATATATCCAGTGTGTCGTCCATTCTTTTAATGTGTACAGGGGTGAGATGAATACAGAAAGTTTGTGAGAAAGCAACTCATTCGGTCAGAGTTATTATTCTAGGACTCGTTGGTTTCTGTTTTTATCTCACCCCGCATACATGATCAGAAACGTTATTAATCAATCAGAAAAACTCACACAATTAGCCAGTGAGTATTGAGTTCAATACCCTCATGACCGTGGCGTATGAGTTATTAACGTCAAGCCTGTGGAGAAAAATACCTGGGTGAGATAAATACATGAACCTGTACATAGGTCACAGAGAAGTTGCCTTTGCTATTATTTGTCAATATGTTTCCATGGTTGGCATTCTGAGGTTGTCACGCTACCTTAGACTCAAGGGAACATTGATTTGCGGTTGTAGGCTGTAGCGTCACGTGGCGGAGAAAAGTGGAACTCTTGCCAGTGGAAAGTTACACTGGCCACCAAAGCAAACGCTTGCTACATCACGTTAGTTGCAGCCAGATTGGAGACAGGGGTGGCGGCCGATCCAGTCCAAAGCGAGCCTTGGACTTTGCCAAGCCGGATACAAACTCATCGGTCCTGATGACAACTGGTCACGATTTATTGCGGGATTCTCGTCACTTTTAATCATTCATGAATGTGAGACTCTCTATGCACTCCTACCAGGAGTCTCACAAAGCGTAGAACATCCTACTAGGACCCTCCCCCAACTTCATGTTGAAAAACTAGGAGCAAATGGTATGTTCGTCATTGATGATGAATAAACACTTAAAAATGAATAACAGTTAAATGGATCAATGAGTTACTTCGGTCTTGAGTGATTGGTTGTGGTCCGATGGGTACAACTCTAAAACCCTGAGACACTGGCACCCTGCTCCTTTCCCAATATCACAGTGAATGACATGCAGATAGTGAAGGGATAGTTTTCTTGCAACCTATTTAACCACTCGAACCTTTAGGGAACGTATATGATGTGCGAGCATGCTCTAAAAGGAAAACACGGTAAAGACTCAACCTTTCATGAGATTAGTTGTGAGGAATACTTATTTGTGTGATCCCACGTTTAGCTCTAGTCTTGGATTCTTTTCGCTCGTGAGGATTTTTTTCATAGGGACTAAAATACGTTGCAGTATGGTATCTACATGTATATGTAATCTTGACAAAGGCTGCCCTGTTCTTCCACTCTTAAGATTTCTGTGAAGTCAGATTTTTTCGTGGTGAGATGTATCTGAAATTTGAGCATGAGGTGAGGTATTAGAGAAGCTGCATAGCAAAGGTGAGTACAAAGGAGGACATGAATGGGCGATGTAATCACCGAGACAAATACCGACTCATGTTACAGTCTCTCCAGCCTCTTATACGTGTCCTCTGCCCGGCCAGCAAAACCACAAAGAAAACACAGGCACCTTTCTCAATCTATTAGTCCAGAAGCAGAAGCAAAACCCGTCAAGTATTTCCCGAGGGTTGTTTTTTTGTCACAGGCCGTCTGTATGACCGTGACGTCATTGAGATCTCCGTCTCGGTTGATATGGTTACCGTCGACTGTAGCTGGATCTCTGCGGTATTAAGATTGGACTCAAAACTGAACTTTTGTAGTTGTATGTATATGTTCGATGTTTTTTGTTATCACAAACAAAATACAGACAACATTATCTATTCACGAAAAAATTGATCGGGAAGTAAATTTCTAATGCGACTTCATTAGAATCAGCATCAGGATATTTTCATTTTGAATGAGTCACTTGAAAATCAAAGAAATGCTCCGTCAAACTTATCAAAATGGAGTCTTTGTATGAATTCAATTTACTCATCAGTCAGGGAAAGTAATGAAGCGTATTTGAATGAGACTCAAAGGGCAAATCATCTGATTGTTATAACGGTATTTATGCTGGGTTGTTGTTGTGGTGGTGGTGTTTCTTTCTTTTGGTGGGGGTGGGGGTCGGGTAGAAATTTTGATCTTTTGATTTTCTTTCTAAGTTTTATTTATCAATTGCTTTTGATTTTTAAATCAAGATCATTTGGTAACCGTATGACCCCAATACCTAACGATCTTATAAAAAAAATTATCAAAAGATGAAATTGCACATCGTATGATATTATGAGGGTCAAATGTTCATACGTTTATCTATTTCAATGTCGATACATGTCTTTTAAAAATGAAAATAATAGAAATGAATGTTTAAGGGACAGAGATAAATCCTAGAGACTTCATTTGAGCGACACGTAGACCATGTGATTGCATCTGTACTTCAGGAGGCATGGACTGTTTGTCTTAACGGTTCCCATGAATGTGAGGAGGAGGGGGTGTAGACAGACAGGTTCAGTGAGATCATGTGGATTAGGAGCTGCGAACAGACACTCGAGAGAAAGTTCGCGGAACGATTGTCGTCTGCCGTTATAGCAAAGCGGTACGTGTTCCCGCGTATTAAACCGTCACCGTAAGACGTGCAGTTATCACGCCATCTCACAGAATACAGTAAAACCCCGCTAAAGGAGACACCCTCCGTTCCGAGGAAACTTTCCCCTGATGCGGGGTGTCCCTTAACTGGGGTTTTCAGTGTGTCGAAGGCTATGTAGTATTAAAAACCCATTCGCGCCTGGTGATGCCTTGAGGCATCATCCGGGGCTGGCCGGGTGATGCCTTGAGGCATCATTTACAAAATACTCTTTTTTGTGAATAAAATTGGAAATGATTGCCCATTGAACATGAAATTGTCACAGTATGTAGGCATAACATCGTATTTAATATTTTTATGCAAAATAAAGAATAGTGTTGAGGATCATATGTCATGTTATGTGATGCAAAGATGAAATTATCACAATAGGCCTATATACCCGGCCTCTAGCGGTATTCACTGGCACTCTTACCCGGCTCTATACTTGTGCTATTGCCGTTGATACCCGGCGCAATAGGGTTAATACCTACATACAAATGATACTATGGCCACGGATACAAGTCAGTGCTATGACAGAGAGACACTGTTGTTACCACACAGCTACCCAACAAACGCCTACCTGACGCCTACAGGAGCCTATGCAGAGTGTTCCTTGGTGTCTAATCAACTAGACACCAGTCTACCCGCCTCACATACACACACACCATAAACAAGCAATGGTTGAGAAGCATTCCGTATCAAAATTACTTCCCCCTTAAGCGGGGTGCCCTCTTAAACGGGGTTAAGATACACTCTTAATAGAGAGGAAGATTTCCGTTCCGAGAAAATTGCCCCCTTAAACGGGGTGTCCCGGAAGCGGGGTTTTACTATATGTGTATCTTATAACCCGCCATTCAATACTCACTATGTCCATGTCTCTGAAATGGGTAGGTTCTGTATCACATTGCTTGTCTGACAAGGCCATTTTTGTCGGAGTTGATCCTCCAGTTGAATAAAATCCGGAATTTGAATGTTTGTGTATAAGTCCTTTCCCGCGTCTGGAATTAAGGCAATTAACGTGATTACATCTTAGTATATTTATTTCTTTTAGGTTTTTGATTTATTAGTCACGACCACTTGAGCACACACCTGTTCTTCATATATTTGTGAGGAGCATTCCGCTAGGGTGTAGTCCAGGGTCACCAGACTGGAACTAATACAAACGGTAGAGGCGGGACTGATTAACTTCAGTTATTATTTTAAGCCAATAATTAGGAGAAACCAAACGAGAGTTAGTCGAGTTGTTGTTTATCGCACGACGGCAATGTCGTGTATTACTGCTCGAGGTGAAGCCGAGTGAAGTGATACACGACTTTGCCAGAGTGTGATAAACAACGACTAACTCGAGTTCGGTTTAGAATTTATCCTACCCCATCTAAATTACTTCAGCAAATTAAGAAATAACATAAAACTCACCGATAATCAGTGATAATCATTGGTCGCTTTTCAAATGACGTCATTTGACAACTGTATCCCACTAGAGCGATAAATTTCATTTTCCTGCACCGTAGACCAAATACAGTCCACTAATGTCAAGCCTATGGAGGTTTTTTATTAGGGGTAGGATAAAGACCGGTGCCACACCAGTCGTTCCCGGGATTATTGCGCTGATAGCTATACGAAACGGTTGCTTCTCTACCGGTACACTTCCTGATCTGAGGGATGAAAGACATTCACAGGCAAACACGTAAGTAAATCTATAAACACCACACATACATATGTGTTTTGGATAATTCCAACGTATATTAATTTCTATATTATTTTTCGGAGACCGTTCTCGCAGTAGATCTATAACCAGAATATGATTAACATTGTGGAGGAAAGTTACAAATAGATGATAGTTTATAGTGTAAGGCCGATAGCACCCGACTCCTATTGTTTATATTTCTAGATGAGGTGAAAAATAGACAAAAACCTGGGCTGTTTTCTCTCCTTATTCTATCATTCGTCTCAATTTTTGAGTTCATAAATGAATTCTTAAGAATTTGATAGAATGTGTTAGACTTCATAAAAATAGATGTCCAATATTGTGTAAGCACTTCCACTTTTTTCTTAAATGTTTCATTTGCGTCGTAGAAGTTCTAATCAGGGAAAGGGAAGTTTTACATCCATACTTGCTCTTATGTAGCATAATGTTTAGTCGTATAATGAATTGGGTTTCTCGTGTTTTCCGGAATTCTATGATTCATGGTTCGAAAAAAATGACCGCTTTGGTTTTGAGATTTCTCTACTGGAACTGAAAAAAATTTAACACCAATCTATATGGTTCACCCTAGACTTGCTCAAGTCTTTGATTATGAACATTCATGATTAAACCAAATTAAGATAAAGTATGTTGCAATGTGACGAGGAGAGGAGGGGTAGGGTAGGTGAAGGGATACAGGGACTGGGGCCAGTTTAGGTTCACGCATATGATTTTAAAGAAAATAATCGATGATTTTGTGAACAGGCGGTCATAAAACACGAGAGGTTGATGTGTTGTAATACACGAGCGCTAACGTGTGTATAACGACGTCAACCTCGAGTGGTTTACAGACCCGCCTGTCCCAAAAAGCCATAGTTTGTTGCGTTTATTATCCACCTTTTCGAATAGATTAAATCCATATATTGTCATATTGTGGAGAAACAGGCTTACTGTTTCCGTACAATAGGGACTATTTGTTTGCTCTATGGCACAAAGGGTCCATCTTCCCTATCATGGTATGGAAGGCCTTATATCATGGATCTGAATCCGTATACCATGGTTATGGTATCTGGCAGATTTTATATAATTGGTCGTGGTTTACTGAGTCCCCATGCATTTTCAATGGGTACCTTGTATACGATAGAAAATAAATATCAATGTGACTCCATCCCCCATAATATGAATGAAGTATAAGGTGCTAAATTATGTGCACATTAGGTCGCGCTCTCTGATAACACCAGATAACAAGTCGAGGGTGGATGGGTGACCCTTCTAGAAGTACCTATTAATATCAGCTCGAGTCGGCTCATGAATATAAATGGTCAGCCAACTGCTATAAGGAGGGTGGTTGATTTGGTCGGCGCCCGTTCTCAGCATTGCTTCACACACACACACACACACAGAAGCTGACGAGACGTGAGCAATGCTTAATCCCAGACCCCGGCATCTATTACACAGGGACTGTTTACACTCGGCCCGGGAGCGTGGTGCCGCGCGGCGACGCGTGACGCGGCGCAAACACCGCGCTACGGACACTCTTGCCGCGCGCGTAGAGACGCGTCACGGGCGAGCGGCGTTATCCGCGCGGCAAGCCCATCCACAAACAGCATGGACAAGGCGTGCAGATGACCGGGCGGGGCGGGCGGGGCGGGGCGGGCGGTTGACGCGGAAGACCCTGGATGCTGAACTCGTCATCCTAGACTTACTCAAGTCTTTGATTATGAACATTCATTAAAATGATTAAATAAAATCAGAATGAAGTTCATTATAGTATGTATCCTACTCTGACTGGTCGATGAATCAGTATCACTCAGAAGTAGGGTATAGGGGGAGCGGTAAGGCAGGCGGTGGGGTGGCGCGGTTGCGGTGGCGGTAGGATATAGGGACTGAGGCCAGTCTATCGTCATCCATCTAGGTGGCTGTCCGTCTCGTCTAGTGAGAAATTCACACGTTTCCCACAATTAAGCCTGTAATATATACTGGTTTCAGATACAAGCGGCCGAATGTTCCGAAGAGTTGGCACGCAGTAATATCCGAACGTATGCGAGGATATTGCGAGTTAACTCCGAGGAGCATACCACCGCTTTTATCTGAAACTAGGTAATATTGTATATATTATCCACCTTTTCTGTACACGTGGCATGTCAATATCAGTTCGTTTTAATTATGCGCTATTTTTCCGTATGCACTATTGTTTCCGTATGCGCCACCCGGAGCATACAACATATTCGTATGTACCGAGTATGTCCATACTCATCCTCTATGCGTTTTCCATAGACACTTTGTATTAGGTGGATAATAGATTCCATCCTAGGGCTTCTACATCGACCTACCGCTAGTGCGGGATGATTGAAAACAATCAGCAATGGGTCAGTTTTCTCAAAGTGGTAGTTCGATTCAGATCTACGTAAGATTGTTTACTCCTCAAAATAAACTACCTGCGTCTTTAAACTTATTACTTTTATTCTCAACGGCTCTTTTTCCCGCCGGGGATTTTCTCCCGCCAAAGTTCTAAAAATAGGCTCAAGTGAAATTATCTAACATTAAGCTTCAGACTTGTCAGTGCTGTAGCTGTCCCATTTATTTGAATAGGGATAAGGTTAATTAGTGGATTAATTACCCCATGGCCATGACGCACAGGGTGTAGGTCATATATCACCCCGAACTGCGACCTGATGTATTTATTCACCGTCACCCGTTAGCAGTGCCACGAGTTCCTGTCGTAGCGGCCAGGGGGCGCGCCCGTCGGGGTGGATGGATTAGGTCGCGCTAATCTGAGCTGAGGCGGAAGGCGTGTTTGCCGGCCGGATTATCGTAATCCGCGGCGAGAAATAGTCCGGGAAATAGTCCGTCGTAGCCTCTGCCCCTGGCCGATAAGGCAAGTCGATCGTTGCGCGACCCGGTCGCCATGTTCACAGGCCACTCCCGCCTCCTCCCCCTCCTCCATCCTCCTCCTACCCATCCACGCCCTACTCCTCCTCGTCGTCCTCCTCCCCATCCTCCTCCTCCCCCCTCCTCCTCCCCACTCCTTCCGCTCCTCCTCCTCCTCCTCCCCCTCATCCTCCTGCCCACTCTTTCCCCTCCTGCCCACTCATTCCTCATTCCTTCCCTGTCTCCTCCTCCCCTTCTTCCCACTCGTCCTCCTCCCCCTTCTCCTCCTCCTCCTCCGCCTCCTCCTCCCCTTCTTCCTCCCCCTGCTCCTCCTCCTCCTCCTTCTACCCCTCCTCCTATCGCCTCCTCCCTCCTCCCTTCTTCCCCTGTATATTCCCTCCACACCCTCCCACTGACCTTGACCTTCCACGCAGACAACCATTGGGCAGAGCGTAGACAGGGATGGGGTGCTAGACGTAGTAGTGTACACAGATTAAATACGGCTACCACTCTTTTTCCATGGACACTCATGGCGATTGGTTTGATCTTGTATATTAAAAAGTCTACTACGTTTTTTTAATAATGAACCAAATGTTTCGACTACTCGTGTCCTGTGCTAGTTAGAACATCAGAATCACTTTACTGCATTAGCTGTGCAAGTACCTTGGGTTATCACATAGTCAGTGCAAGCAATACCCCATCAGTTATTCTCATGTGTCAGAAAATGTTAACATCTTACATAATACAGGAGACTTTCTCCAATGCATCTATAGATCACTCGATTATTTCATCGAGAGGATCAGAAGTGGTTGTCTGGTTAAGATTCACCATTACAGTTTCTTCTAAATCCATAGAAATATATGATATTTTTTTGTGTTATTTTATTCATCCTCACGTCTCTAAAACGCATATTCGGTTTTCTTCCTGTTTCATTTAAATACATGTACTCTACACTGTGGGCTTTAGACACGTGCATGTCTGCTGTGTCTACGGTGGCTAAATCCGCAGGATGATTTAGATTAAATCCCTGCTAATATGACACTGGATAATTTGCCAATATGACACTACATTCATAAAATAACCAGTATCAGTGAATGTCCTCCATCCGCTGCTCGATTTCACAGGACAAGAAAGAGCCATTAACCACATCTCGTGCTGGCGTCTTCCTGCCCTCCTTTCTCGTGGTCTCAAATATTATTAAAGTTGTCAACGGATAAGAAAAAAAGACACGGGCATCCCCGCCTGCATCCCTGCCTGCATCTTTAGCCCCGGTAGATTAAGGCGGGGAGGCGGGCGTGGACGGGCGGGGAGGCGGGGTGTCGTGCCCCGGGGGCGGAGGTCGAAGCCCCCGGGGATTTACCCATTACTCGGGGTGGGGCGGGCTCCTAATCCCTCCCCCGGCCGCTCGCAGATTATCCACCGCTAACTAATGCACGGGTAATCCGGGCTGATCCGGGCTGGGGGCGCAGTGTAATTTAGGGATTAGCCTGATCCGGGATTAGTCGCTGACAGGAGGAGCTCGCTCCATGACACCCCGGCGTCTCCACAGAGGGCGTGGGCGTCGTCTCAGCGTTCATAGAGGGCGCTGAGCGTGGGTTCTCAATGGTACAGATACTGTGCGGGGAACTCGGTATCTGTATGCAGTAGTCACGGCTGGCATTCCACTCAAACTGAAAGGTTAGCATTGTGGCCATCATCCTCTAATCCTCGTATGATGTCTATATCTGACAACATTGATTGGAATACTCTTTAGGGGGAAATCTGTACATTTCTAGAAACGTAAATAGAACACTCCTCAACTTGTTGCAGTTCTTGTGACCTTCCCTGTGGATAGGTATATGGAGTAGTAATGCTGGAGCAGTACTTGGTTTCGCCGATTTGTCTTTATCATGCATACATTCCCACCAGTACAATTGGTGATGTTTGCCATAATCGTATATATTAGGACTGTATCGAGTGCTATAATGCTTGGTTAGTGATGTCTTCATTGTACTCTCCTTGTATACACCCTAGTCTGGGATGGAGTGCCCATTGAACAGATTGGTGAGAAGGTAGTTTTTGTCATTGACCTTTCTGATGACGATGGTACTCTGAGACTCCAATCAAAAGGTCCAATAACTATCCTTTCATATACATTTGTATGTATTTTGAAAGATTTGTATTATTAAGTCGGGACCATGAGATATGAATTGAAGGATGTATTGACAGAAATATCCTGGTATAAAAACTACACAAGCCATCATTAGTCGGTCGGGTAACGAATAATGATGTTTAAGAAAAAACAAAACAAATACTATGAATGGAAAGAATGAATAAACTCACAGTGGTTTTATCAACGAGAAGGGAGGCACTCCGATTTAACTTAAAGGGCTTTGCTAAGGACTGGATACATTAAAAACAAAATGAAAGAAAGAAATGCATAACCAGGCTAAGTTATGTATAAGAAGGGGTGTGTGGGAGAAGGGCCTGGGGTGGAGAGACCGCAACAGGGTGGGTACCCCAGAGGGGCCCCACTGCCTCTCCGTGGAGACACGAAGCCCGGGTTTTGTGTTGACTGCCAATGGGATGCTTGCTAAAATGGCCACCTAGGTTGTCAGCTGAATAGATGGGGATTAACCGTTAAACCTTCGTCTGCTGTAATTCATGTCTAAATCCACAGACCATCACCTGCTAGAATTTACATTCTAGCAATCGGAATCTCACTAATGCTGTGGTGTGGCTAGCCGGTTATACCTCGTAGTTGTGCAACGATACCGGGTGATCAGTCTGTTTTCTAGCTGGATATAATTGTGTGTTTTTAAACCTTTTTTCCGGGCTTTGAAAAAGGAGGAATTATCTGATTAAAACGCGGAATCCCAGAGCGCTGCTTGGGCGCCCTTTTACCTGAATACCCCTCAGGGGACAGACCGGCTTTCTCCAACTGTCTAAGCTGGGGATAAAACTCCCATCCCGCGCACCCGCCCCTACTCTGGACCCACACCCTTCAATTACCAAGCCCCCCTGCGCTCTCCGTTCCGCCTTATCCACCCCCACCCCACTCTACCAGCCATTTCCGTGTCACCTGCCTTTGGATGACGGGTTAATACGACCACATCGCCCACCCTTACCCTCACCCCTATATCAGACATCTCAGCAAGGACGAACTTGGGGCGAGTTGTGGTGCTAACTGCGAGACACATCTTCTGTCTGAGCAGAGTCACCTCCTCACACTTCTGTAGATCTTGTGGAGTTTGGGTAGGCGAGGGACCCACCCGTGAACGCATCCCACATGGGTCATGGCAGGCTCCTCATCCTGGACGGGGCACCAGTTGGTATATACCAACTTTTTTTCTCTTAAATATTCAACTTTAGTAGTACACAGTTGTAGCCTGTTGTAAAAGGTTGTGCACTTTTTAGACAATCTGAGGGTTGTATGTTCTCATTGCCTAGTATATGTAGGTCACTATCCATTGTTTCTAAGTTATCAGAGACCATTACCATTGATTATGGATTTGAAACTCATTGATTACGAGATAATAAACTCCCAAACATATTTATAGTTCCCTTGTGTTCGAGAGCAAAAAGAACTCTTTACTGTAATAACGTATAATGTGGTAATTCATAGTTTTAATCTATTCGAGAAGATGGATGATAAACAATGGTTTTGTGTACAGACGGTTTTCTAAACTACTCGAAGTTGACTTTGTGATATGCATACGCATACGCTCCTGTATTACCACGCGGTAGCCGCTTGTGGTTTACGGCCGCATGTCCATAAAAACATCGATCATTGTCTATATAAACACACATGTATTATGGGCCATCCTGTCTACCATCCTTATCATATATTGGATGTCCCTCAAGGTCCTGTTCTGGGACCCTCATTGATACGACAAGAATATTGGATTTACGCCCTCATGCTTGAAAGATTACAGCCTGGCAATGGTTGGAATCGTTCTGCGGGTCTTTACCTATGATCCTATACCTAAGGATGGACCTAGTATGCTCATAGATACAATAGATAAATGGTACAATTCTTCATGCATCCCTATTGAATTTCTCGACGTATTCTATTAATCCGTTTCAGCTTCGCATGGTGGGGCTTCTATATTATATCATTTTAATCAAATGAATTTGTTGCGTGGATCACGATATGTGAACAGATATATCTCAAACATCATTCATGCATTCAGTTGTTATTTTTCAAGTTATTATCATTATTTTTACCATAAAGTCAGATTTACAAGTCTATGTATGCACATGTACTCTGCATGTGGAATTTTCTAACCAACAATGAAAAAAATAGAAATTGGAAGAGTCAATTAAGATCTGGATAAATCTGCTGGCTCCCGATAGAAATAAGCTTTATAAGTGAAAGTGGGTATGTCTACCTGGTATTTAATGGTATTATTGTCACCTGGTCAGTTATGTATATAGGTCAACGTCTGAGCCCCAAAGACCATCCCCTTTTAACATTGAGGCCGCGAAGCATCCCCACTGTGGGAGGTTTTCGGCCAACAAAGGCTTAGCCGGGCTAAGCCAGGCTTAACCGTCGACCGGCATAATTGAGCTAGGGGTGGGGTTAGCAGGGGAAGTGGGCATCCCAGCGACCATTGTCCGAATGGTCATCCCGACCCTCTGCCCTCTCACGCCGACAGGAACCACTCAGGTGTGGCCAGGCCTGACCGCCCGCTACGGTCAGTGGACCGAGAACCAGACCTTTCTCCTGACTCCCACACCCCCGACCGACCTCCACACCGTGTTGGTTATAATAAACGTATCATTTATAATCTGTCCGGGATGCGATCCCAAGGGTGCAGTCCCCACACGAGAAGGCCTATGGTACTATCAATACCTATAGGACTTCCCGTGGTATGGCCCTAAAGGATCAACATCGATGTCAAAGATAATCTTAGCTTATGTACTCTGTTCAGTCAGCTAACTCGCAGATCGTATTTTGCCAGTACATACTAGATTGTTTCAATTTTTGGTAAGGATTTTTGGCAAGTGATAAGAAACAGACCACAAGGTAATGCAATCCTTTTATTGGTGATTCATAGAATTGTTTATAAGACCTTTAAAATATGAAATGTCTGAGAGAAACTGAAAAAAATGCTTGCTACCAACAAACGCTTGCCATCGTCAACCTTATTCATAACTGATAAGACAACAAAGATACTCTTCCTGTCGTCTCTCACGATTAATCTCACTTTTACATTGTAATTTTGTTTCTATAATCTAATTAGTTATTTCATCAAAATTTCACCCACAAAACAAATTCTTGATTAAATTCTCAGGTACAAAATGCATGCAGGTAATTGCCCATGGATGTCGATTAGAGGCTGTACGGTAGATGCACTCATGTGGCCTGGGAAAAGTGACCAGCGCTGCCTGGGATATACTGCCTGTGGGTTCTTCACCAGTATTAAGTACATACTGAATGTAGTACAAGTAGATCATACATGTATTGTCTCTAGCCATACAAATTTATAATCAGGCAGGGGTTAGGGAACAAAGTAGCTTCCTGGCACCTGGAACATCATCCCAAGGTGGATTTCAGAAAACAGGGTCTGGATCCTTAAAACCACGCAAGAATATCCCTGGACCTGTTTTAGGAGCCGGCCCCAGGTCCTGGGGAGTTCAGCAGAGCGTGACTGGCTTTGACTCTGTGGGAATTCCCACGAGTCTAGTCATTGTGACCACACACACACAGAGGACATATTATGGCGGTAGTGGTGTCTAGCCACATCTATAGAGGCCTGGATCTCTGGATTATCCAGAATTCAGCTGTAGGCCTGTCCATACTATATAAACATTTAGTTACTAAGTGCATTTGTTTCAATGTTTATTTCAATGTTGTTGTTTGTGTTGTATGGTTTGGGTTGTTTTCTGTTACAGCGGAGGATATTTATAGTATATATATGTAAACCCGTGCAGATTATCTCAGTTTGAGAATCATTCCTTTACATCTACATACGTGTATATCTTATATAAATCTTTCTATTTTTATTGTCTTTAAGGCTTTAAATATTGAATTATTTTTGTATGAGGGTTAAGAGACTTATTGATAGCATCAAGTGGCCATACAGAGGCAATGCATGTAGTTGTATTAATGTTTGATGCACAATTATGTGGAATATTTTAGTAATAAGTATTGGACTAATGACGAAGGTTCATTTATAAATTGTATAAACATGAAAAAACAGTAATGGGTAGACAGACCAAGAGGAGGTGATGGCTGGGGATATTCTAGAGAGTTACTGACAAACACATCCTGGAGGCACTGGTGACAGGGACCGAGGGATTAGCAAGGGCTTATCCCGAAGATAACACATGGATCATCCCCTGAGAGGATTGTCCTAATCTGACCAGGTATCCAATAATCCTGCACACTAAAGAAATAACCCTTACCTTGACGCAGTCCGTGTTTCATAAGTAATACCAATGTTTGTTTCTGGAAGATATTGTATGGTTGCAAGATGGGTCATAATTTATATCATATATTTAGATACATGAATATGCCTAATGAGTATCATTATGTGCTGATACGTGGTGTGAATGTGGCCCCCGTTCAGTATTTCTTTCTGGATGCAGTTGGATTGTAGAAGAGCACTGTATATATGTTTATGTTTATGTCGGTTGTTCCCAGATATTTTCTTGTGCACATCTTCATTTTTCATTTCATCGAAATTCTTTGCTTTGTCCAAGAATGGGAAATATCATAATCCAAATTGGTCTCTATTAAGAAAGAATCATTCGAATTATGATATATTATGCATGTAGACAAATCACCTAAAAGATTCACAATCAACATTATAAACAATGGCGACCAGTAACAATAGCTAAAAATGATGCTGGAGTTGGATGAGAACAATTCACAACAACGTAAAAAGGACCAAGAACAATGGTCAGATGGATACGTGCCATTCTAAAAGGCTCAGCAGTTGGGGGGCAGTTTACAACTGTCCGCCATCATCAATACCACTCAATAAAAATGTATATGAAAAAAGGATAAAATTTGGCGCGCCCTATTCCACTGGAGTCGTGGTGGATTAATGTTTTAGCACGACCCTTACACACACCCCTCCCTCTCCCTACCTCATCACTCGTCCAGCTCCGCCACGCACACCTGCCCTGGGCAGACCATCGATATTGACGGCCGTCAACTGGGCGGCCTGTCTATAAGCTGTTTCGGTTTGTTTGGACGCTGCGACTAGCCTGGATTTGGCGGCGGGCGAGATGAGCTTGGATTAGGTCGAGGTGTGCTGGGCGGGGTTGTTGATGTGTGTGGTGGTGGTGTGTGCTGGGTGTGGGGGTTGTTAGACAGTAACCCCCTCCCCCTCCCTCCCAGCCTCACCCACCTGTGTGAGTGTGACACAGTGAGAGGCTGGCTGCGTCAAAGCACATGACTCACGGCCATGGGGTGCCACATGCTCCTCTAAGCCCAATGCGGCTCTGAATATTGTAGATTGGCATTCCTTTTGATATGACATTTAGATGTAAAAGTTGTTTTTCCCCAACAAATTACAACTGAGATACTAAGAAGCGGGGAATGCTATATTGAGATACGTGGCTTTCCCACACGACTACACGGATGTTTTCTAACTGATAATACCAGAAGAATCTTGTAATTAACTTCCAGGGATTCAGACAATAAATACCATTCTGTTGGTTTGTATTTAGCCAATATGCAATACATCCAATATCGAAGCGAGCAAATGGTATGCATGTGCATATCTTGGATAACTGTCTTTATAATTAGATTCACAGATGTTTAAAAGCCCCCTGCATTACATTAATATGATAAAGTTCAAAATATAAATTTAAAAGATTTAAAGTGTAAAAAATGCCCAACTATCATTTCTATTTACAAATCCCGAGTCATTCTCTTTTCCCTTCTTTAATGACAGTGTTCTATACTGAAGGTTTAGGATAAAGGCTAAGTTGCCTACCTTCTATCCCACTCTAGTTTCGTCAGATATTTTGTGTCATTCCTAAACAGGCCATGATAGATAAATTCCTATCCTAACAACTCTTAACTAAATATGGTAATTAGGCAAATAACAGGCATGAAGGACTGATTTAACTAAGTCGTACGGTGATCAGGTTGTGGTAAGCTAGTTACCATTCTGACCGATTGAGAGTAAACAAGACCTGATATAGGGCATATGAAATTTCACGTGGGAATAAAAGCCATTGGCAATAGTTGATACAGATGCACTTTCAGTTTCGCTTTAGTGTGGTTTTTGTGGTCATCATATGTGGATAAGGAGCATGTTTCTGCGGTAGATTGTTTCATAATTTGCTCGTATTGTACTCAATCGATTTCTTGTAGCTATTTCTCTTGATATTATTTGTTATCTTTAGAACTGGGCCTTCAAATAGCCTAGTTGGTCTGGCTGGTTCATCAACAAATCTATCATATCTAGATCCTGTATAGGCTAAAGACAGTAGGTCATAGTATGAGATGACTCAATACAGTAGGATATTACTCATTTACCTCAGCACATGATCATTGCCTTTACCATCCTTTATACAGTATAGTATACTCCAGACCTAGATTAAGAATAGGATGGTTCGATATTATTAAATCGATATTGATCATTGTATTTACCATCCTTTATACAGTATAGTATACTGCAGATCTAGATTAAGAATAGGATGGTTTGATATTATCAAATCGATATTAGGATGCTTACAAAGAGTTCCACGTTGTTTATGAACTGATGATTATGTGATGCTATAAACAGATGTTTCCCATAGTCTGTGGTTACAGCTTAATACTATAGTGGAAACCTATGAAAGTTCAGGGTCAGAGCTCGCATCCCATCGAGTTTGAGTCGCGTAGTAATTCACAAGGCGAAGCCGTGTGAATTACCTAGCGATTCAAACAAGATGCGATCGAGCTTTGACCATGAACTTGAATGGGTGTCTGAACTTATCACAACATAATCCCCGTTGATTTTTTTTCTCAATACCCAATGGTGGTTGGATACAAGTTCCCACTGTTAAGTCTATGGGGGGGGGATTCCAGGGGTGATATAATGGAAAATACTTATATGGAGGGAACCGAATTATGCTGATAAATTTTGGATTAGTGACAGTGGGCGCGGCATAGTGCTGATTGCAGGTGAGAGACGCGCAGTGACAGTACTGAGGGGATAGAGCTACACGTGGTGGCGGCGTCCTACCACGCTGTGTATCCTCCCCGTGTTGCTAGTAGTACTACAAGGTAGACGTTGTATGGCCGTGCCTGTCAGCAGCAGCAGCCGTCCCCACCACCACCACTACCAACACCACAGTTACCGTCCATACAGAGTGACAGCACGGTACCACAGCCATCTGGAAGGCAAGGCGACGAGGACACGGAGATAATACGCAACAAGGCCTGTATGTCCGGGGTTTGGCGCGCGCAATACCTGTGGCCGCTATTGTGTTGAGCAGGGTTCAGGTGGGGCGGTCGTTGTCACAGGTAGCGGAGACCGTGGGAGTGCGTCGCCGGGTCGGCTGTCAAAGCCCCCTGTTGCCCGCCCGCCTACCTGCCTACCAGCCCGTCCCTCGACGGCCTCCTCGTCTGTCGTCGTCCACTGGTCGGCTGGCAGCGCCGGGGGGATCGGTGTCTCCAGGCGTGGTGCCAATACACGAGGAGATACAGAACGGCTTATTCCTGAAGGTAGGATGAGCTGACACACCTGTTCACCCCTCATCCACGTGGGTACGATACAGCCACCACCCCCACTACCTGGAGATGTATCCGGAGATGTACCTGGAGGAGGGAGGGGAGTAGGTCCCCTGGATAACAACACCGAATACACCCCCCGGAAGATTAGAGCGTGAGACTTGTGTATAGATCTGTGTCTGTACTCGGTCTCCTGTCCATAGGTAGACATAGCGTGGACGGTAAGGCTGGGGGGAGAAGGGCATGACTCCACTACAGACAAAAAACATCCCCGCCGCCTCTACCACCACCACTACAGCCCCCTACACAAGGACACGAGGAGACAGCGACGACGGGCCGTCCCCAAGGCCGCTGCCATGGTGCACGGCGACCAGATCTACACGACCATGAGTCAAAGCAGCCCTGAAGATTACTCGGCGGCGGACATGAGTTCGCGGACGGCGGCCGCCGAGTACCCGCTCATGTCCAAGTACCTGATGGGCGAGGTGGAAGGTAAGCTTCTCCATAACGTGTATTGAGACGTCGTCAGCTGGCAGGGAACAACAGCAGCGGCTGGGTGAACTCTCTGTGTGTAGAGAGAGACGGGGAAGTGGGGGTGAGGAGGGGTTGTCACCAATACATGTGGCGTGTCTTAAAAGTATTGCTTATAAACGTGGTGGTCATCGGAATAAAACAGTGACATGTTTTTACTTTGTGCACATGCGCTTCCTGACAGCGTGGTGGTGGAGTATGGTGGTGCTGGGGGTACTGGTGCTGGTGGTAGCGAGGTGTGCACAGGTGAGAAGGGGGTGAGGTGGGCACCGATCACAACAACAAAGGCTGGCGAGACGGTGTCATGGAGACCGTCACCATCATAGTACTACTACTACTACCACTGCCTCCACTACCACCTGATGTCACATGTACCGTGGCAATCGGATGAGCACTGCGTTACTGTCATCTTATCCCATCTCCTGTACTACAGTCGAATGTAACCGTTGTCTCCCATCTTTTGCCACCATGATGCAATCAAATATAGTTTATTCCTGAAAGGCTCACTTGACAGCTCACACCGAATCAGTGATAATAACACCACTCCTGTCAAATCCCCATGTAAACCTGTAGGGATTGTGCACTCCTCTTACAGAGTTCCTGGTCCTTGCTATAGAAAAAAATACCGGTTTTTTTTCTGCTACAATACATTACCCTGGCTCAATACCCACCTATTTCTTTTCATAAACGGGGTTAAGCTTGTCTTACGTATACTGGCGACTTCCGCTGCTTTGTATGTGCTATCACGAGGCGGAGTAGTTTATACTCTCTGGGGGTGTCTGAATGCCGATTTATGAAGACTGTTTGTCAATGGTATACAGCTGCGACATCGTGCCGATTGTTTGAAATGGTGAACGATTAGCATATGTCCCCAATACTCAGTCGAGGTGAGATTCAGGGTTTGGTTTATACAGGTTCCACACAAAGGTGGATCTACCCCAAATTGATTGGGATCCTAAGAACAAAGGATGCTTACATAAGAAGGTCATCAAGTGTTTGGGGAGGGGTGTTATACATCATAGCTGTCTCGATAAATAGATCACTATGGGCGGAATACAAGGATTGAATTAGCTGTTTCACAAACTAAATAAACTTAGGCTGAATGCCAAGAATGTGTATCATAATGCTACCTGTGTGACTGATGATAGGTTTTATAGTTGGCCTGTATCATAATCACAAACAAGCTCTTTCATCTTGTGAGAGATCCTCTCGACTGCTGTCTTTATAAGTTGTATAATTTACATAATGTCATAGTTGATGCTAACGAAACTGATAAGCACTGGTGAGTCCCAAAACGTCCCCCTTATAGCTGCACACGAGAGGGGGATGATCTTAGTCTCCCTGGCTGGTTTGGGGGGGGGGGATGATCTCCTATTTCAGATCTTTTTGTGATACGGAAACAGGCTTACTGTCTCCGCAGCTCAAAAAATACGCGGTGAAATCATTGATCAGATACATCCCGATGCCGAAGGCAGAGGGATGTATTTAATCAATGATTTTACCAAGTACAACGAAGTACAACGAATACAATGTAAACAATTATATGAAATTGAGTGACATGTATATTTTATCCTACCCCCTCACATTTTTAATCTTCGTATGCCAAGTGTGGCATGTGAATGTTTTATGACATAACCGTGGCATAGAGTCACACCATATTAAGTCTATGGAGATTTATATAAAGGGTAGGATAATGATAATGGGTCAGTCTCGGACAGTTTAGATCTATTTGTCTTATCATTGAAATGGTAAATTGTACTAAACGCTATGCGCTATGCTGTGTTGGCCAGGTAAATCCCAATGGAACCACATTAAATGTGTATCCTGCAGTAAAGCAGGTCTGCTTGGTCCATCAGGAGGGTGCTAGTTCCACATAATCGCACCTCTAATCCCTGCTGCAGGACTAAGAGAAAACGTAGTTAATGAGCTCAAAGCGATTGCCGTTCAAGGTCTTTTGTCCCATAAAACAAGTCCCGACGGCAGAGTCGGATGGACTTATTTAAAGGGACAAAATGCGGAGAACGGAATCGCTACGTTTTCTTATTATCATACACCTAAAAACAAAGTATACTATGGGCATAATGCACCCGATCATTCACTACGTCTCAGTGAACTGAACATTATTTATACTAGACCCCTAGCAGCGGGTGGTGTACAATAATAATACATCAAATGATTAATTACATCCCCTTGAATTGCATAAAAACACGTGGAAGTAGTTCGTGTAAACTTAACGTAAATAGTGAAACACACAATTATCTCACACATGTAGGGTTATGTCTCATGTTTAAAAAAAAACTTGCATGGCTTAGATTCATTAGCCTATGTCTGGTATCCCAGGATGTTCAACTCTATGCTGTTATCCATACAATAATTACAAGGAGAAAACTAAAAACAAAGTTAATTTACCTCAATGTTTGGTAGCTGGTGGCCTGTGAAAATCTGAATAGCTATATACGAGAGAAGACTTAAATGGTTGAAAGGGGCATTAACAAAGGCGACGTGATCTTATTACTGAAAATCACCGCTAAACAAAAAGGCGAGTCAGGTACAAATATGCACTAATGAGAATAGAGGTAAGTAGTGATCTGGACAATCAAAATTGTGGGACCGAAAACTTTGTGTATCGCTTATTAGGGGACGAGATTTAGGCAATTGGTCGGATGAGATTACAGAACACGTATATTTGAGAGTACATCGTCTGGGTGAGCTCGACACCTTAAAAATTGCGATGATTCCATACATATATGATTAACACCACTATAATGAAATAAACTTTGTGATAAGATGGCAGTCACAAAATAACAGACACAAAACGTTTACATACATGTATATTACCCTATGCTTAACACTGTAGGTTGGATCAGGAGGTTGTAATAGTTGTAGCCAATTTATAATCTCAGCTTTTTTGTGAAATCTAGATTTTAATGCACTTCACCTAGTGACCCTCTTTAACACCATTAATTCTATAGAAACGTAAACACTCTCATTGCAAAAACATTGATATATATTTTACTATATCCATGACGTCATTCAAGTCGGTATTCATGTCCTATCCTTTTAGCTCCTATTCCTCTTATACAGAGATTACAATAGAAGTTAACACTAGGTAGCGTGTTGTGAAATCAGACACGTTAGGGACAACCTCTAGCTTCTGTCCAAAATGCCCTTTTCATGTTTACCAATTCCAACGATTATAGATACTCGTTGCTAATTCTCCCATACATGTATATAATATTCACGTATATTCCTTACTGAAGGGGACACAATAGTAGGAATATATATCATAACCGTTTCCATATATCTTGATTAGATCCAGGGCTATTTTCTATGGAGACTTACTATCGGAAGGTTCCAAGTTCGCGTGGCCTTCAGGTAGGTCGACGTTTATGTCCCCTGGAAGTGTACATGGTAATTAGACAATAACATAATTAGGAAAAAAATATCATCAAACCGTGGTGGGAGAAAATAGGATTACCTCCCGGAATAAGCCATGGGAAAAGGAGGCATCAGTCACACTAACTGAATGAATTAATACCATACCTCTCGGTGCATTACAGATAGGTATAGTCTGCCAAACTACGCCCATGTGATAAGTAGTTGTTTTCTTTTCATACACTTTGACAGTTTGAGTGCGGAAGAAGATGACGTATCTAACATGCCAGTGAATGGATGAAAATTTAGTTGGAAACAAAACAAAATTATGGATGAATGTAGTCAAACAGTACATCCTTTTGCCATCAGATGCACATACAGGTACATGTACTTTGTGCCTCACAGTATATATCTAGCGAGATCTCACAGTACATACATATATGGTATTATCGTTAGTACCTAGTTGCCTATGATATTTCGTAAGTGAATATACATTTGTAATATTTCATGATTTCTTCTTTAATCCATATAGCTTATAGGTCATCACCTGTATAGCTCATCATTCAGGCTGTATGACTAATGGTCACAGCTTATAGTTTAAACGTTTATAACTTTGGTCATGGCTTATAGTGTCAAGCTTACAATGCAAGGGTCTATAATTCACATTCTATATAACTTATGGTCGTAACTTATAGTTCACAGCTCATACACCTCATATTCATAACTTGTTTAACTCCTGTCCACAGTGTTTAGTTCACAGTGTGGCTCATGGTCAGAGCCCGGAGTTTATACTCTATATAGAAGTCAGACTGTAGGACTCATGCTCAGGGAGGCTGGGGCCCGTTTGATAATCTAGGCTCGTACATGGAAACCTATTTCTTAACGCCAACGAGACCCATGTGGATCAAATTTATTCAACACTGATGGGGGACTTTTGGTCAGAAAGGGCAGTCTTAGCGAACGAACTTGAATGATAAACCCTCCTATCGAGACTCCTTGTGCCCTGTACTTTCGTCGAGTTACTAAACAGGCCCCAGGCTAGCCCAGTCGGTATTGTGCTGGCCTGTGGATTGTGGGGTCCGGGGATCGCGGCTCTGTGTTTCCTGGCTGTCTGCCCTCGTCATCCATAGATTCGACCTTACCGGTATATGACCCTGGCATGACCTTCAACCAACCACCTCGTGTTCGTCGAATTCAGTTCACATTCTGTGTAGCTGATGCTCAAAGCGTCTGCAGAATAGTTCACAGCATACGTCCAATCAGACGAGCCCCATTAACATCGTTGTCTCTTTATCAAGCTCATTTACCACAATTCGCCAGATGGGTAATATTCATTTCCAGGCACGCCAAATTACGATGTATGACATGGTCTGTATCTACCGTTACGAGCCATATCACGCCCATTTATAACTAGCGCAATCCAGCGCAGTTCCTAAAATCAGATACGAGACTATCTTAATAGTGTAGGAATCTCCACCATCTATATGCATTTAATCAATATATAGAAATTGAAGGCGATATCGTCAACTGACAGTTTGAACATGTAGAATTTAATAATTTGCGACGGGATTAATTTCAGGACAATAATGCACCACCAGAACACGATGCTGTATAGTCGTGGTTTTTGAGTGAGGTTTGAACTGTGTAATGTCTCCTCTCATCTCTGGGAACATCGTCAAAGGGAGTCGCGTGTGGTGAAGCTATGTGCCTGTGACTACTGTCTAACCTGGAGGAGACCTGTGTAGTACAGAGCGCCCGGAGGACGGCGGGCGGGGAGAGGGCAGCGTTAAGCTATGGGAGGGGTTACCTGTGTCGTGCTGGTATCTCGTAAAAGCTCACCCTCTCTACCACCCTTAACCTCCCACCATGAGGGCGCCTACACAGACTGATCTTTTGGTGATCCGTCGACTGACTGTCGGCGTGACGCGGGCCACATAAACACAAGACGGCCTTCATAAGAACATGAGGCGCACGAGGAGGTCGCCGTCACACAACAGGCTCCCTATGACGCCCCACATTCTGCTGCCTGTAGGAGCACGTGTCGCTGGGCACCAGGCCCTCTGAGTCCCACACAGTCCAGAGACATGACCAGACAATGGAGGGCCCTAACACAGCCCCACCAGGGCCCCAGCAAACCTGGTTTACCATTTCTTAATTCTGTCATCCATTCATTCGTTCTTATATTTTTTATTTCGTCCTTTATTCTACTTTCTTATATATATTCTTCCTGTCATCTCGTTGTTTTTCATCTTCCATACCCTTGCCTCTTTAGTCCTGTAAGGGGGGGGGGGGGTAAGGGTGACGAAGAATGATTAAGGTTGTATGTGAAAGCATGACAAGGGGGAGGTGGGTCAAAAATGACCCAAAAACATGGCTTCATATATGGACAGCCCCTTATTAATCTTGAGCCCCCCACCACCTCTTCACCAAACATCTACAGGCGAATACATGTTGTTCGGGAACTCATTACATACCATAAATGCTAGAACAATAACAAGGATAATGATAATAACGGTAACCTGAAACCGGCCTAATTCCATCTATATCAGCCATAGTTGATTTGACGTGAACACGGCACATTATGAATAGGAATATGTAATCACTCGATTGTTTTGTACGCGAAAGTGGGCGACAAGCATTAGGTTGAGTGGAAGATTACTAGTGTTACGAGCATAATCTCATTGTTTCCGTCGCTATGGTTACATGTACTTCAATTCGTGGTATTGGTATTTCATGCCATTGCATGGTAGACGTACATATAAGCTGATGTTCTATATACATGTACGTGACTACAGCGAAAAATAACGTCTTCAAAGAATTGAGGTTTGTCCGACTGTTTCATTATTTGGAAGTGAAACTAGTACTTGTACCTGTACATTTTGATCACAGGTAAGTCATGCTGTAGTCCAGTGTCATAATTCCTTGTTCGTAATTGAACCATTATATGCACAGACAATTGTCACGAGATCATGTTTTCTGCCACATAAGGGGAAGTGATGATACAGTGTATTTCATTTCACATGCGCTGTGACGTCACGGTTACGTCATAGGGACTGCGCGTCATACTCGGCGATAGGTGTGGTCCCTCCGCGGTTGTATAATCACTGCATCATGTCACTCTATCCGTACTTTTCCCACGCAAATTACTTGAAATACCTAGATTTGCCTTGTTCCTTTAATTGAAGCGTAACACTTAAGAACTGAAACTCTTTATCTAAATGAATTGGCCTTAGAAAGTAAGCACGAAAACATGCAGCAGTTTCCGAAAGTTAACAGCTTGTTATGCGGCTCCGCATTTACCATAATAAGCATGAGATAAATGTTATGGCTGGGGAACATTCTAATTAGTAAACGTCCATTTGTTCTCTATAGATACACATGTATACTCACAGTCCTTTGGTGTATTTTCATAGTATCATGGAGGACCTTTTGTGAGGCAGATATGTTTGACTTATTTTTATTCAGAATATACTTCACATTGAAAATTTCCAAGAATAAATAACGCAAAACCTTTAATGGAAATTAGTGACATCAGTTATCCCCGGTATCCAATTTCCCTTCCCATAGGGTATGCCCCATGTGCTTTAGTGGTAGGTGTTGCCTGGGTTAGTCGAGGGGAGAGGGATTATACATGAATACAATAGGAGGCACTCCACGCCTGTACGAGGGATCCGTCGCAAATTATGAACAATTCAAGATGTGCGATGCGATGAATCCCTCAAATCACACTCGCGTGCACCCCAGCTCCACTGGTGCGTTTGTGTGCGATGCGACGGGGAGTTCTCGTGATTCCTTTATTACTTTTTATTGATTTGCGACGAATCCGTCGAAGCGGTGGAGCCGGGTCTTTATATCTCAGAAGTACCTTGAAATCTGGGTGGTGGTTTGGAAAGAAAGATCGATACTATTAAGGCTCTTCTTATAGTTCCGTTATTTAACAATGATATCACTGAACATTGTTGAAGCTTTCTGTTTGTAATGGGCGATAGATCCTTGTGTATGAGAGTTCGAAATTGGTTTGAGTAGCTCTTAAAGATGGTATGTATATATATATATATATATATATATATATATATATATATATATATATATATATATATTCCAAGATATTGATTGTTTACAAATAATATGAGCATATGTATATAATGATCTACAAATGATCGCCTTTTCAGACTGCCTTCTATAAAGGCTGATCATTAACAAGGTAGCATCGGCTTGGAACAGAGGTTTCTATTGCCACGTCTAGAATAAAGACTGATTACTAGAACGCAACAAAGACCACGATAAGATCAAATTTGTATCGCTCTTTCTTTAAAAAAAACACACCTCCTCCCTGGAACCGAACTGTGGCCTCGTCTCTTGCCGACGCGGTGCGGTGAGGCTGACGGGGCCGGGCGTTGGCGGTGTCGTCGTCACACGGGCCGCGCCTACCCAGGTCAGAATGCCCCCTGCTGACGCAATCAGGTGGTGTCCAGGCCACCTGGGCGGATTAATAACACCTATTAACGGACAACGTTGGTGAATGGCGATCGTCGGCCGCCCCCACCCATCCACCACCACACGCGCCCGCGTACCACTGGCCGCAGTCCCCCGGGGACGACCTGCAATTCGTGTAATTCCATGAATATCAAGAAAACTTGGAATGACCAATATGTTGTATGCAGTTATATACCTGTTGTGCAAATCTTATGATTATTAAGACAGGTCTCAAGTTGTAACTGGGTTGTTTAGTTACACACCGTGACTCTTAGATTTTTTGGAGGACGTCAATAAACATAATTTTCAACAACAAAAAAGTAATCAAGATTAGCTACTTGGAGAGGTGATACTAAGTTGCTAGAGATAGGCATAAGAAATTTGAGTCAGGCCTGGTGTTAGAGAAACATAGTTACTATACAGATGATAATATAAAAGATGATATTGACGGGTTTCTTCTTTCTATGTTAACGTATAAATTGGCAATCTGTTGCCCACAGCATATGGTGTGAAATAGTAACTATGGAGTGGTATGTGAGTGGTTTCGTAACAGCATTGTCCTGAGCAGCTCAAAATACCAGCCATCAGGACGAGTCGCTCAACACGATGCGAACAGTTTCCTCACCGTGTCTCTACTTCAAAGGCAACTTCTCTGACACACACCCCGAGGTATGATCCAAATCACGATGGTGTTTCCAAAAGAGTTGACCAACGGCATCGAAAATAATATTAAAAAAAGTTACTGCATTGAGAACTCAGTCTCAACAACGAGTATTGCAGACCGTTCGCCATGGACTATATCCTGTGCATCTTCAATTCTCTTAGTGTGAGATGGATACAGAAAGCAATTCTTTTTGGGTCAAAGTTGATGTTCTCCAATTCGTTTGAACGCTACGTGATACTCACTCCGCATCAAACTTGTGCAGAATGATGACTTTGACCAAAACTTTTTTGTTTTCTCTTCAGTAAATATGCATGTAGTTATATTTTTGTTGTTTATTCCCGTCGGTTCTACCGCAATGAGTCTTTTTTCCACCGAAGGTTCATGTTTACTACCGCCGTGCACGTGACTTTTGTCATGATTCACTCATGGTTATTCTAGCTTGGTGTGATGCTCTAGAGAAATATAGGGCTAGGATGTTAATCGTTGGGGTCTGGTGTTCTATTCCCTTTCGTTGCACAGCTATACACATATTAGCTTATCTGTCCTCCAATTTTCTTTAGCTTTGGTGTTGATTCGGCTCTGCTGTTGTTATTGCGTAATTTGTCAATCTCTTTGAGGCAGTAAATTCCGTATGGAAAATATTTCCATTCTTTTTCATGACACCAACTGACATCCCTGCGTAAATCAGACCCAAATACAATCAAACCATCAATCGGTCAGTAACACCGAGAGAACCACAGTACGACACTGCATGCATATACCATGTTAAGGCAGTGATTACTATTTCCTGTGTCGGACAATACATTTGAGAGTTCACCACAAGACCTTCCTCACATGTACCATAAGTAGGAGACTTGCTCAAGTCTTTGATTATGAACATTCATTAAAAGATTAAACACAATAAGAATAAAGTTCACTAAAGTATGTATCCTTCCCTGACTGGCCCATGTATCCCAAAGAGGAGGGTAGCCATAGGATGCAGGGACTGGAGCCAGTCTACATAAGCAGCAAAATGCTACTGAAAACTTTGTTTCTTTACACCTACTTACACAAATTTGTGTATGCTTCTCTTGAGATCAGCATCAATTCAAATCAACGAAAAACAGAATCGTGCCCAGGCGACTGAATGACGTCACCCCCGGCTGTGTTCCACCTGGCACATCGCCCTTGTTAAGTCATCACGGTAACCGTTGGTTGTCATGGAAACGAGATGATACAGTGGATAAGACGCGTTTCTCACCTGTGTGAGATGTGATCCGTAAGCCGACCCCTCCACAGGTGAGCGACCAGGTAACAGTCGCCTCGGGCCCCAGATTTAGGTAATTAATTCCCATCTATGGTGGCCGTGATGAAGCTGGTGTTTTACCCGTCATTAACTTGACAACCGTCCTCCTCCCGGGATGGGTGCCTGTTCCTGTGTTACCTTTGGGTAAATACCCGCCATTATATTTATTGTTTAAGCTGTTTTCTCGTTACGCTTCCAGATATTGTCGTTAATTAATGTCGTAACTCTCTCCATTCTATTTCTAGTTGCTAGTGCCCTTATTGTTTTACTCTTGCTATTGTCGCATTTGTGTTAGTTGTTTTTTGTTTGCATGTCATTAATGGCAGCTGTGGTTTCCGTGTAGTGGACTTTCTTATTAATTCAGGAGTCGATCTTGTCATTATTAGTATTATTGTCCCATAATGTGATCATCGTTTATATTTGTTAGGCATGTAATTCAGCAGTTTTGTTTCATACATTGCCAATACGTGAACTCTATTCTTGAACAGCCAATAAGTGTTGAAATCCTCCATGGTTTTCCTAAAATCCTTGTCAATTATGTGGCATATACCTGAAAATGAATAAAATTGTCAGAATTAGTGTTTATGAGAGGTAATAATTGCGATTCCCTGTACATTGTATCATGTCGTTAATAAACCTTCGGAGACCTTGAGCTCGTCTTTGAGAGTTAATTACTCTATATAAGCGCAATTAACGAGGGCTGAAAACACACCACGGGGGAGAGGTTAATTAAGCTTGTCCACATGTCACTTCAACTATAATATATTGAGCATGTTTTGACAGGAAACACAAAGGTCATGAACCTTAAGATGAGGAGGGTCACGGCGGCGGTAAGGGCTTCCTGACATGAGGGCGCCGTCAATGACTGGTCCTCTCCAACCTCCCCCCCGAAACACCTTCACGATAAGTGTCGTAGTCCTACACACACAGATGGCAGTTTACCTATTTTCCGAGGGAAATCCTTGTTTTCATTTCCAGTTCATAAATTTGTATTTTTCATATGTAAAACAAAGAGGGAATGAATTGGGTTCATGCACACTAATAAACAGTCGTTCAATCCTCCCCCACATACCCCAGCCCCATTCCATGGACAATAATGATGTGTTTTCCACGTTTTCTCAGTCTCTCTGAGGCAGTGAATTCCACATGAAAAATATTTCCGCTTTTTTTCATGAACCAACTGATATCCCTGTACAGTACCACGCCGCCTTTTTATGGTGTGGGAAGCTGTCACAGAATCCGCAGTGTTATTACTTATGGGATCTGTTTGGTGATTGTAAATATAGCCAGATATATATACATGTAGTTGTGTACTAAAGTGGCATTCCTTACATTGTGTCCACGATCTTCATGATGATCTCACCAAAGCAAAAGGATTTAGAAGGAAACCCACGAGATGAGAATAACTTGGCCCGTACTCCACCGAGTTTGACTGCGGAGTAATCCACGAAGCGAAGCTGGGTGAATTACGCAGTGGTCAAACGAGGTGGAGTGCAGACCAAGTTATTCTCATCGAGTGGGTTTCTGATTTTATCTCACCCCGTATAACATCATTTATTGCTGAAATAACTCGCCAAATTAGCCATTGAGTATTGGGTACAATACTCTCACGGCCTAACGTTCCTAACGTTAAGCCTATGGAGAAAAATACCGGGGTGAGATAATGGGACAGAAGGCAGACACATGATAACGGCCTATAGGGCACAGAGTGGTGCTAGTTCCGCCATCATATGCCAGGTAATGTGCGAGATTGGCTTTCTTACACACATCACTAATAAGGCTATATGGTACTAGTGTCTTGGCTTCTGCAATAGGACAGAAGATGACGCGTACAAGGTAGAACAGGGACGGTAAAATGATGTAGGTAGAATTCAGGGGGTGCAGAACAGAAGCTGACAGACAGAAGGAGGACATAGGCTGCAAATCATGGTCAGCTAATTAGATTGGAGAAATCAGGGAGCGGGCAGCTAAGGAAGGACGATGGTGTGGTGGATCACCAGAGGAAGATGACACCAGCATTAGATGGAGGACGACTCCAGTGAGAAGCAATAGATGCCTGGTTGGCAGTAGGTGGTGATGGATGACTTGAGATGTGTGAAGGACCTCAAGTCAATACACAAACCTCAGGAGATGGGGCAGGGCTCGACTGGTTCTCTTGTGCGCAGTTCTGGGCCTAGAGCTCGTGCAGGGCAAAAGTACATTTGTACTATCAGTTGAACGTCTTTAACATATTTAACACCAGGCTAATACCCCGAAATACAAGACTTGATGAGTGCTTCAGATTCCAATTAAGAGCCCTTGTTTTATACCACTACGAGGTGAAGCACGTTCAAAACAAGTATAGGACGCCGTGGTGAACAGTGAAAGACGATCATAAGGTCGTGAGCACGATCACAACGAGTTGAGGATACTCGTGGTGAACAGGGAAAGACAATTGTCACGAGTAGAGAATGTTCACCACGAGTAGAGAATGCTCTGGTGAACAGAGAAAGACGATCATCACGAGTAGAGCATGTTCAACACGAGTAGTGGTTGCTCGTGGTGAACAGTGAAAGACAATTGTAACGAGTAGAGCACTTTCACAACGAGTGTCCTCCACTCGTTGTGAACAGTGAAAGACGATTGCCACGAGTAGATCACATTTAGAGCGTGTACAGAACGATCGTGTAGAACAGCGAAAGATGATCATCACAAGCAGAGCACTTGCACAACGAGTAGAGGCCACTCGTGGTGAACAGTGAAAGACGATCATCACGAGTAGAGCACTTGCACAACGAGTAGAGGCCACTCTTGGTAAACAGTGAAAGACGGTCATCACGAGTAGAGCCCTTGCACAACGAGTAGAGGCCACTCGTGGTAAACAGTGAAAGACGGTCATCACGAGTAGAGCACTTGCACAACGAGTACAGGCCACTCGTGGTGAACAGTGAAGACAATCATAACAAGTAGGGCACGTTCACAACGAGTAGAGGATGCTTGTAGTTGAGAGTGACAGTTGATCGTTACGAGTAGAACTCGTGGTGAACAGTGAAAGACGATCATCACGAGTAGATTATAGTGGTAACGGTTGGAGGACGGACTGAAGGGCAATAGAAGAGGTGAACTGCTGAGGCGCATGCGTACAGCGAGTAGGTGGGTCTGTCTAGCTGAGGGCGGAGGGCAGCGCAGATTAGGCTCGTTTGGGCGACCATCATCAGCCCCTAACCACTCTGGCTGTACTGATACATATCTAACCTACAGAGCACAACGGACGCGTCTCTATGACATCAGGCGCCAGGGATAACCGGCTTTCTTATCCAACATGGACATTCAAATGGACAAAAACTTGGGGGTGGAGGGCGAGTAGAACCGGTAGGTGCACAGTGCCAGATACATTGTCCTACCGAGCCAAAGCGTTTGGCAGAGCCCATTACCTCCTCCCCCATACTCACACAAACAGAGCACATGGCTATATATCCCCCTTTCTCACTGACTGTCCCCTTCTTATCCTATAGTACTGGCGCTCATCAGCCCGCTCTACCTCAGCCTCGCTCGGCAGTTCTTGGCATGCTAATGGCTTGCATCCGCCTCAAAAGGTCCTGAAAATCCCGCCGGCCAATTGCCCCCCCCCCCCCCCCCCCACACACACACACACACCCCTTCTGTATATATTCTACAGTCCCCGGCTGTTGGGGCCCTCTGTTCCAGATTCATTTCTATTTTGATAGATTTTAACAAAATACCTGATTGTGGTTTTTTTTAATCAATTTCATAATTTTTGGATTTGGGACTCAGATTTACTCGGCATTTATTTTATTTTATGTTTTTCTTTTTTATCTATGCGGTTTTCAAATCAGGTAATATATCATGATATGGTTAGATAGACTTCATTTCAATGGCCAGTAATATTGCAAAAGGAAGACAATTTTCTGCAATAATGATAATTACAAGAAAAAAAGGTGTATTTTTCCCGGCGCTATTTTGAAATGTCTGTGTCATGAGGTATAGATATTCCTGGTCGTGTTGGGTCACATCATTCTCCGTGGCTGGGGAGAAGAAGGAGGGGGACATGCGTGCCACTGAGAGGAAGGAAGGGGAGATTTGTGGCTGTATACAGGGTGCGACAGCTGTTTGACGGAGCAAAAAGCACGGTGGTCGGCCGGGGAGGGGGATGGGCGATCGGTAGAGGGGAGAGGAAGGAAGCATGGGCTGGTCGGTGGGTCGGTCGGCTTTAGGCTTATTAACGTCACCCCCGCTGCCGACACACTTGGCTTAACGTCGTGACCCGCCGCCCTGAGCCGCCCAGTGTCTACCGTAAACTGCCTGAACTTAACCTCTGTCGCCGACAATGGGAACTCCAAATTTTGTGCATACGTATTTTACCCGGATCGGTTTTGAATGAACACGTCTGGGTACTATTGTTCCAACGAAAACTCCGTATATTGGTTCCGATTTGCTCGCTGATGAGACAACTAGGAAGATGTGCATCGTAGCGGAACGCTTAGAGCTTTCATTACTGTCAGTATGTTATCTATGCGATCGTTTAAAGTCATCTGTATCTCATTATAGATATGTAATAACTTATGGGTAATTACAATAATGTCAGTGTAGAGGCCACTGGTAGTGCCATTTCCCAATGGTTTATAATGTATTAGCAATGTTATATGGGGCTTGATGTAGAGTGAGAGTTGTGTTGTCATAGTCCGATGGATTATTGCCTTTGAGAGCACACCTTTACCTGCAGACCTTTGTGGACGCGGGACCGGATGAAACGCGCGGGTACATTCAGGTACCCCCTCCGGCAATAAGCCCCACCTGCATTGCCTTCCCACCCAGACCCTCATATCCATCTACCAACCTCCAAATGGATTGGAAATCACCCCCTGTGTGTGTCAGTGTCAACATGAAGGCATCTGCAACCCAAATTCGTTTGCGGATCAACAGAGAGTGTGCTGTGGCGGGAGATCCCCTGAGACTCTCCCTGTGCCTGTGTTTGGGGGGTGGGAGGAGGCTGGGGGTCCTCTGTTTGCCGGATTATCCAAGCAGGTGACAAGTAATGCCGCCTAAAGCGAACCTATTCTAGACTACAATGTGTAATGGAGAGTTATGTACAAGAGACCCCATTCCCATCCACCGACCCAGAACAAAGTACATATGATCGCCCGAAAATTGGTTATCTGCAATGATAAGTTGAATAATTGATGACCTGTTTACATCCACAAACGCTGCTGCCTAAACGCGGTGAATTGATTGAAATAATGCTCGTTGATGATAGATGGTTGAAAGAGGGAATAACTTAAGGCGGGTATTATCTACTGCAGGTGAATAAGAGAGGAACTTACCAGATGGATAACTCCCTCTATAAAGACAATTATTGGATACACACAATTTAAGCTTCTCTTTTTGCAGAGTGATTTTCTCTCTGGCCTGCTTCGGCCATGATAAACAACCGAAACACACCCATAGCCATATTTGTAATATCCCTGTTTCCCATATAACTATTGTCGTATTTTTCTGTAGACAGGGCACACTAAAGCTCACCCCTATCCCCCCTCGTCTGTCTCCTTGGCAGTGTTGCGTGCAGTGTGGCGGCGCAGGTGGGCAGAATGACTGTGAACGGCGATTAGAGCCACAGCTCCATTGGCCGGAGCACCGCCGACGCTACGACAAAATTCGTGCCCTCAACTTGAAATTGGAAATTAGGCCGCGCCTTGGGCCCCACCTTGATATTAGCGGGAGCTCGGAGTCGTCTCGCTCCAGTGACCAGAGAGAAAGAGGGGTCAGACATCCACCTAAAGCCCCGGCACGGTTGGAATAAGCTGACGTATTATCCCACGCAGGGCCTCGAGGGGGTTGAGCGGGGGGTGAGCGAGGGGTAAGCGTCCAGGGGGGCGGGGTTAGGGGGAATTTAAGATGGGGAGGGGGTGGGGTAGAAAGAAGGGTGATGAGGATAGGGGGGTTGGGAGAACGGGGTTACCTGGTCAACTGATCCTAGGACTGGGCGGGCGCGGAGACAGGGTTACTTATACTACCAGTCTGTCCGCCATTCAAAAACTGGCCCTGGAATAATGCGTCATGTGAAGGGCATGTGATGAAGTAGGTCTGGCCGCCCTTTCCCCGCCCTCATCCTGCCTCTCTCACTGCCGCCTATATACACAATATTGACTGGTTTAGGATACAAGCAGTCATATATGCTCCGAGTAGTTGATGCGTAGTGATATCCGAGCGCATGCGAGGGTATTGCGTAGGATCAACTCCGAGGAGCATATAGCTGCTTGTATCTGAAACCTGTCTATCGCATATATTATCCACCCCTTTCCTGACAAGTGGCATATTGATATTAGCTCATTTAAGTATACACTAAATTTTTCATACGCATAATGGTATGCACCGGCTTTTGCAGCTCAGAGCATACAGCATATATGTATGCTCTGGGATGGTGATACACATTTCCTATGTGTTTCCTGTGGCCACTTTGTATTAGGAAGATAAATTTTTACAGAACATATGTAACCAATGCAGCCAAGCCCCCGCCCCCCTTTTCCGGAAAAAGTATAACTATTAGAATCACCCTTGCCTCTCCTTCAAGAACCGTCCCGTCCTACTCCGATTTATATGTTTATCCATGGGACTTTCCTTGTTCTAGTTATAGGAGATACCCTGGGGCGGTGCCACCTGAAACTTTGGACCCAACAATAGAAAGGCTGCAATGTTACCAGCGTTTGGTATAATTTGTTCACATTTTAAGCTCGTCATCCACCAGCTGCTTTCCACTGGATGATGCCTTGATTACCACTATAATGAATGCGTCATTGTATACATTTACATTTACATGTTTACATGTGTTAAAGGGGACCGGGATATACACTCTACAGAAGTGGTTCCATATGAACCTTGCACATGTGAATAAGGGGGCAATTCTATTTTTATATCGTATACTGAGTGGTGCTGAACAATTGCATATCATTAATTACGGTTCTAATCCTGCAATTGTAGTAATTGCGTTATAATTTCCCACAAGGTGTTTTGGAGTTACCCGGGTAATTCATCATGTAGATATTTTCAACTGAACGCTATGACAGAGCTCTGTTCCTATATGTAAACCTCTTTGCGTCTTATTACCATTCACCATCGTGACCTCTGTCCCTATCCCCCTCTTGATAATACTGCACACCTCGTTCCCTCCGCCCCCTCCCCACCACCCTTACCCCTCCCACCCGGGCTCACTGCCTCAAATCCTTTGTATTTCCATTTGTCCTGGCCGCTTTGCCCACGGTTAACCCTTCTCTGGTCGGCTACAGATGAGTCCTGGTTGTTTTGTGAACTTCTGCAGGTGTTCTCTCTCGGTTCTGTAGGTATAATCTAGGCCAGTGACGCCGTCACCAGGGATGATGGTGGCGCGGGGGAGGGGCGGGGGGTAGATTAGAGGCGCTACGGTCCTTTGTACCTTTTTGGCGCGGTTAGCTACGGTCATGGTCCACTTGGCAAGGGCCAGAGGCCTCGTAATTAAGGCCTGATATTGTCATTTAAATGCTGCGCTGACTGCAACAGACAAAAATGACGATATGGAACACGCAGGACTGCATGGACCCGATACACAATGTCGGGATTTCATTCTTTATCCCACCCCTGGTATCCCCCTCCCCCATAGAGTTGATATTGGTAATTCGTACTCAACGCCTATGAAGTATTGTAAAAAGTTACTCAAAGGGCGATGACTTCACAAACATTAGCCAATGTGACAGTGATGGGGGTATGGTGGAGTCTGAACCGCACTCGATCTATATCCACTAAAAATACGCCATACACTTTGGTTTGCTACGTAATTTCACTCACTTTGCCACGTGAGAATACTCCGCATCCAAAACTCATGCCATATTCTGAGCGGCTACGGATTTCGATGCAGTTACTTCTTACTTCTTTAATCCAGCATCCTATAATAGATTATTGTCTTATAGATATAGATAAAGATCGTTCAACAAGGATACAGCATGATGTTCGGATGTTCATCTGCACGTAGAATTCAAAAACTCTTCAAACTCTTCTCCCTCAAGCTTTCTGATCAGATGCATAGTAAAGCGTACGAGTGTATTACGATGAATAGTAAAGCGTATGAGTGTATTATTATATACCTATGGCCGTATGACCTGGACATACTGCCCGCTGCTACCCATGGCGTATATATAGCCGTACGTCACAGTGTGACGTACGGGGTATGTGATCACGTGACTAGCTAAGATTTCACCATTTTTAGGTATATAATAATACGAAAACGGGCTGACCGTCTCAGTACGTCAAAATGCTTGGTAAAATGCTTGGTAAAATTATTGATCAGATACATCCCTCTGCCTTTGGCATCGGGATGTATCTGATCAATAATTTTACCGCGTATTTTTGACGTACGAAGACAGTAAGCCAGTTTCCGTATATTACGATAAATAGTAAAGTAAACAGTTGTGTTATGATGAACCTTATCCAATGGCGCAGTAATATTAGGAAACGTGCTTACTGTGGAAGAAACGGTTCCCTTTCGAGGCCAGTCCACCCATGGCGTCAAGCAGCATAAAATCGACGACTGACCGAGAATGAGAACCGTTTTGTCCACAGCAAGACGTTTGCTTATCATTACATACCTCAAATTGATGCCATTTTACGGGCTTATTAAGTCACAGTGACAGCAGGCACGAACATTAATATTACTAATTTTCATTATTTTTTTCCTACCACGGAACAGTACGTCGAGTGCATTGGAACGAAAAAATTACAAAAAACTAAAATAATAATAATAATTTTACTGCTCCTCTGGAAGCGGCTTTATTTGATAGACATTCGCACACAGGTGTATAATGATATCTTCTCAGGCGAGTAGCGTGTAGTTACAAATTAAGAATTTTTTAGATTTACTGGAACGAATCGTAGATTTAGAGAGAAAGGTAAGTTCATGTAAGAATCATTGAATCGTGTTTTTAAATGAAGAAATTAATACATATAATTCGCAGAAACAATATCTCTTCACTTCTCACACCACACCCTCGCTGCTGTCTTACTGTTTTTGTTCTCAAGACTTCCCAGGGCAGATTTCCCCGGTCCTCACCTGGGAGTGGTCTATAGAGCCTTTGAGTTGAAAGTGAACGCCGTGCCGAGCGTGGGAAAATGAAGAAAGGATTTACCTGGTTAATCAATGCCCAGGTGCGCCGAGGTCCCTCTGTGTCTGCAGGCGGGCAGGTGTGGTGGGGGATGCGAGACGCATGTCATTACCACGCCGTTTAGGTGTGGTGTGATTTTACGACCTGCTTCCTGTGTTGATGTTACGTAACAATAAGGCTGATGTAACGCGGGTCTTTGAGCGGGAACCACATCTTTGAAGACGAGCTTAGTTGCTTCTTAATATTCATACTAAATTTGGGATATTGCCACGTTTTGGGGCGGTGGGCGTGCTTTGATGCATTTGTCTATCTAGAAGGTTATACTTACGACTTGACCTCTCGGATTGAGTAGACAGTTTCAGCCAACAGGCCTGTCAACAAAGTAAACGCTGCTTGTTTACGTCTTAGATACCGCACACTGCATTTTTATTATCCACCTAATATATAGTGTCCGTAGAAAAAACATGGACAGCGTGTATCTAGACAGAAAGTAGTCCGTAGTGAGTAGGAATCTACATATCCGGAGCAGATGGATATGTTATATGCTCCGGGCTGCAAAAGCCGGCGCATATGGAAAAACAGTGCGTATGAAAAATAATGCGTACTTAAAATTAACTAATGTCAGTACGTCACTTCTCAGGAAAAGGCGGACAATTATAAATACAATATAGACTAGTTTCAAATAAAAGCAGTTGTATACACCTCAGAGTTTCCTCTGCGCAATATCCTCGCATGCTTTCAGATATTATTATATACCTATGTGCGAATGTCTATGAAATACTGCCCGCTGGTAGGGGTGCAGTAATAATAATGCTCGTGCCCGCTGTGAAAAAAATGTTGTTTTTTCATCGATTTAAGGTATATAATAATAAGCAAACGTCCTTACTGTGGACGAAACGTTTCTCGTTCTCGGTCAGTCTTTGATTTCCTCGAACATGAACCGTTTCGGCCACAGTAAGGACGTTTCCTAATATTACCGCTTGTAACTGAAACCAGTAAATATTGTGTATGTAATACTGCATCTTTATACTGCCTTTTTCACCAGTTATATTTCACCGTGGCGATGTGTACATTTTGATTGGTGTTCAATACTTAAGAGAATGCCAGTGCACTTGATGGAGAAGATGGACAGCTCGGTGTGCAGCTTATGGTGTCGTTTTCATTTTACACAAATTTACACAAGACAATAAGCCTTACAAAACAAAATAGAAATCAAATGATTCCTTTTCACTTATCGTCAGGCTTCAGACAGATTTTGACATACTCCAAGATTTGATAGTATTGTATATTACAGAAAGCATTTCCTCTGTCAGAAAACTGTGGTTCCTCACGTCCTTTTTGTAATATTGTATGTCTGTCCTCATAGAATGATATATGAAACATATTTCGACCTACTTTTAAGTCTTTATCCTAAAAGTGTAAAATTGCATTTCCCTGACATTCTCAGCTGCCATAGGAGCATTCTGTCCTTTCGGGAAATGGTCAGAACTTTTTTCTCACTTGTTCATTTAATTCCATACCTATGAAAATCCTAAAGTTTAGGCAATACACTTTCAAATCTGGCAATAATTGTAGAAATTTGGATTTTAGCTCCCCTGTGGCACCGAAATGCTAATGGCTGAGTAGTGCTGGTTGTTTCCAGTCATGAACTCTGGCTTCAGGTGGTTTTGTTAGATACATAACGAAATACACCAGGTATATTTGGTTAAAACGGGTATGAAATGTTGGCCATTATGGAAAAATCCAAGATGGCCGCAAGAAAATGTCGTGAAAAATTGTCAGCATCACTTTTTGAAATCTAGAAGTTCTAAGCTTTCCAAAAATGTATAGGTTACAAAATCTCCACGGAACCCCAACAAAGTTAAATTATCAAGACAATGAAACCGACTACAATCAATGCAATCAGTGCGTGGATTTCTACTACGTGGAGCGGAATGATCTCTTTAAGGCGTGGGATAACACATAATTCCAAGACAATGGTTTGCTGCAGTATACACATGCCTGAAATAGCATTACGTTAAGCCCCAATTATGTGTGGGTGGAGGGCCTGCTCACAAGACTTATTAATAATACCTGAACTTATACTGCGCCTCGAATATTATAAAACTGAGACTACAACTCATTCAATGTACTGGCCCTGGAGTCTACTGAAAACAGGGCTGCTCTGCAACCTGCGTAGCGAAATTGACTATACATGTATATATATATATAAGTAAAGATATGTTTATATCGAATATAAAGTAATAACACAGAAATAAACAAAATGAAAGAAGAAGCGCATCACGTGTAAAGGTGAATGCCAAAGCCCAGTTTCAGCCTCTATTTATCTCATTCCAAGATTTTTAAGATATTAGCTGTGAGTGCATACAGAGCCGTGCCAAACTGGTGGAGGGCGCCTGTTCCTCTCACCTAAAGGCACAACCACCCCGTCTCCCGGGACAAAAAGCCCGGTCCCGTCTAAGCCAGCTTTCTTCAGCACTAGCCATGCATACGTGGGACGGACTTGTTTCTAGTGTTAGTTTTACCTATGATAATTGCTTGGCTCATCGTCACGGTGAAGTTGGGGGTCGTCCAGCCCTCCTCCAGTGAGGTGTCGTAGTTGCACCTTCAGAGCTCCGTACACACTGCTCTCCAATAGACGCGATTGTCGCGACAACGCTACGCAGCACAATATTTTTGTCTCATGATGGATGCAATCACCATGGAGTTGTCCCATTACACTAAGTCCATATAAGGAATAGAGTAGACCCAGTAGCCAATGTCTGCATTCGCAGCAAACTCCGACCTTCACCCTTACCTCCTTAAATGATATTTTCTAGCGCCTTGGGACGTAGACATCAGTCGAGAGTTGACCTACAGTCTAATGGGCCACAACCACCCTCCAATGGAGCAAGTGGGATGGCTGCGACGAGTTTCACCCAATACCTGTTTCTGAAACTATTTCCAGGCTATTATCAAATATTGTCAATATGTAGAGAGCATAATTGTAGGATATGTTTCTGTGGTATTGTACTAACTTCCATCTGTTTTGACGCCCGTAAAAGTGAGTTTGTGAATAATTCACATCACTACATTTCTACAATATGCCATTGGTATTAAACACATTTCTATTCCTCCTGTTCGTAATGGATATACTGTGGAAAAAGAAACAACAATATTTCTATTTTAGAGATGGGCCTCAAGCCCATAAGACAGCGACATTTTCCACAGATTCTCAACGATCCTATCACCGATTATAATCGGGAACATGAATGTCGCTGTCTTATACCCTTTGCAATGATTCCCGATCACACCTTTCCATTTTATGACCTTGTACAGGGGACCCGATTGAGTTCAAAGAGAGCCGCCAGGAGCTGAGCCGGGGTGAGCCACGGGCCGCTGATGTGGAATCATAGAAAATAATTAAAAGTTTAATAACTCCCGAGCCAATTAAGAAATCGGGAAACGGTTTTCAGATTTATCTTTGCCTCTCTCTACCCTATACATCGATATAAGGCACTTGTAAATCGGACTAGGGGATAGGTAGCATCGCTATTCAAATGGCCTGCTCAGAATCGGGAACAGTCGGTGAAGTGCGTACAGCGACAAGATTATGGTCGGGCAGAGTCGGTCATTACCCCCACGCTAGTAATGCTCGACCCGATTAAAATCGGGTCTGTGAAGTGCGTACAGCGACCCGATTGTGACCGACCCGACGGATTCGTAGGGCAAAGGTGTGATCGGGCACAATGGTCGGGTCGCTGTCTTATAGGCTTTAGTGTACATGCAGATATTTCACGACATGTGTGAACCTGGTGATGCTGGATGCTCGTGTCTAGTGTCCAGGTGAAAAGTGCGTGGATTGGCAGCCCTCAATTAGTCCGTCTCTCCTGCTCTAATTGAGGTTAGAAACGTTCACAGATCAAGGTCTAGCCACGGGCACAAGCTGGTGCACCCGAGAGCGGCATCTTTGATGTCCGCCTTTAACTAGGCTACCTGTAATCAAGTTATACCGTGGTTAATCCGCGTATACAGGTAGCAAAACGCCCGCGTATACGTGAAGTGTACACACACCGAGCCTGGCCAGTTGGGGACGGGCGGTTGACGCCCTGTAGGCCGGCTGACTATAGTTCAGGTGATCTCCCCACGACCCCACCCCTAAACCCGGGTGATTAGGGCCTGTTGTCCCACACCCCCTTTGTCTCACCTGTACCGCCTGGCCCTATCGTCGGCGGGTGTAATTACCGCCAACGTCGGAGCGTGATGAAAAGGTGCCCCAAGGGGGTTCAGAGAAGGGGTTTGGGAGGCAAAAGCAAACCCCGGGTACACATAGAATTATCCTATACAGAGATGCAGCCAGGAGGTTTAACCGTGTTTACCAGTATGCTATATTATATTCATGTGCACACACCAAAGGGCATCCGTTGCTTATTGACGTTGCCTCAACAATAGAGATAATACTTGCAGGAGTAGGGCATGCAGTGTCTGGTTCCTAAGACGAGGTGTTCACTTTTTCTCCTTACGCTTATGCCATACGTGCGCGCTTTAATAGTGAGGTCGGCCAGGGAGGGCGTGTTGAAGGAGACATGGTACCAGGTTTAGGAGTACATACACATGCACGTATTCCCCTGGCGGGGATTTCCTCCTCCAGCACGTAATTCAAGTCGCAACAAGCTATGGATGCATTATCCGATATTATTTCAGGTCAGTTGCTCAGGTGCGCTATGAAACCCAAATCCTCCAATCTGCTGAGTTGGATTAGGAATCTCCTTAACTGTTTAGCAGAGGTTTACCGGTGGGCTAAAAGCGAGACGCATGTGAAACGTTCAACCTTGTTAGAGGGGTGCTTTACTCCAGACAAACGCTATTTAATGTCCTTTAATTGTGGCTGGTAACTCAACTACGATATAATGTATGACCAGCTCTCCAGAAAACTTAACAGTATACCGTGATAGAAAACTATGTCGTTTTCCATTCTTTGAGGCGAAAAACATCAACTGCCTTGTTTATTTCAGATGCTCATATTATAAATTGCCATTTTTAATTAGCAATGAAAGCCATAAATCATGGGAAATGAATATAATGATGATTGGTGGGAGAAAAACAGAAAGTGTAATATGAGCAAAGCAATTGCAAAATAAAAGGGTATGAAATACATGGAATAGTGTAATTTGGAGCCTTCCACAAAGTACGTTACCCAAAACTCTGAAAGATTTGACCCCGCACCCCCAAAATAGAAGTAAGCAAAAGTTCCAAATACCTTTACCCCTGCGCCCCCTCACTCTGTCATACTTTAGGGAAGCCCCTTTGACCACATAAATGTGGAAGTGGGAGATTTTTATTCAAATCATGTGATGTTGATGGATAGCGATCATGACGCAACGTCTCCCTGTGTATTCTTGCCTGAAAGATGTTGAATTTCCGCCTTCACAAAAGCACGCTAAACACGAGTGTGTTTTTTCCAGCTCAAACCGGTAACTGAGAAACCTGCAGTTAAGCAACAGGTGGTTTAAGGTGTAATTTACATCTGCAAAAGTTATAATATACGCGCCGGCGCTGTGTAATGGAGGCGGAGACGGGACATATGGTAATTTACCTGTTAATAAGTCTCGAATTCTAACTCAATTTCCTGTACTAAAGGTGAGACGATGGAGCAGGGTGCAGATTGCACACCTGCTGCTCGGACATGCTTGTCGTTACCTGTGCATCTTTTGTGTGTTTGTGTAAGGTGATGCACCTTCTCTGTGACCAGCCAGACCACGTCGTGGGAAGGGGTGGGATGAGGGGGTAGAGGATAAAGGTAGGCTGTTGATGTAGATTGACGGAGCTCTCGTCTTGCCTGAGAGATCAACCATGATCTCTTTGGTGGGCTTAACCTCAATCCTAAGCCCTCTCTCAGAGGGACAAGAAAAGCAAAGGTAACCCAATACCTGCATATACCTTGTGACGTCACATTTGGAGCACCACCCGGAGACAACTATATTCCACTGTTGATTTCATTATCGAAAAGAAATATGGTTTAGTAAATTCACCCTGATTATATATGATTATTATCCACCTAATACAAAGTGTCCATAGAAAACACATTGGGATCATGTATCTACATACCCAGTGCATACGGATATGTTGTGTGCTCCTTGTAGCAAAAGCCGGCGCATACGGAAAAATAGTGCGTATGAAAAAATATTGCGTGCCTAAATGAAATAATATCAGTACCCAACTTATCAGGAAAAGATGGGTCATAAATATAATATTGGCTGGTTTCAGATAAAAGCGGTTGTATACTCTTCGGAGTTGACTCTGCGCAAAATTCTCGCATACACTCGGATATCACTACTCCTCGGAGCATACCACCGTTTGTATCTGAAACCAATCAATATTGTGTATATGATAACAGTAGTGAGTATTTGTTTTGTCATTTCTCACGGAATGAAGAACTAAGTGTGGAGAATTGCCCCAGCTTCAAAGCGGTGCACTGGCATTCATAATTGTCACTGCTGCGGCAGGCCGTTTCGATCTGCTTGCACAAACGGCGGGTTAATCCGGCAAGTGTCTAGTCTAATCACCACCGGGATAACCCACTACGCTCCCCGCCTGGCATTCGGCTGGAGATAAGATACAAGATTAAGGCGCCTAATCCTTGCCGCAGGGATCAAGCAAATCCGGAGCTGCAGCTATGGATTAACCTTTTACTGAAGTCGCACCAGTGGTTTGCGGCCACAGAGCGATGCTTTTGTTACCGCGACTGAAATGTTCAGTCCAGTGAGACAAGGCGCCCGGCATGACAAAGCAGGTTTTCTATCACTGAAGCACGTATATCTACACGTATGCCTTTAATAATCCATATTCCTTGTAGACAGGCTGCCGTAAACCACGAGAGCTGACGCGTAGTAATTCTAGTTAGTTCGTGTACTACGATGTCAACCTCGACTGGTTTACACAGCTTCCTGTGTACAAAACCATCGCTTGTTGTATTTATCATCTGTCTTCTTCAGTGAATTAAACCCAGGAATTGCCGTATTAATGTGTATTTCAATAGGGACTATATTCTCCGTACCATGGTTTTGAGGCCGCATACTACAGATTTGAATCCGTATACCACAGTTATGGTCTCTGACAGATTTTATATAATGGGTCGTGGTTTACTGAGTCCCCATACATTTTCTATGGGGCATTTGTATAAGATGGATAATAACTTTCCTTCTTGAGTCAGGTAAGATATGTACATGTTGGCTATACACGTAAAACTCATATTAACATATCGCCATAGATTTGGCTCGTGGCAACTTTATCTGAGATTCCAGATCCTTACCGCCCTATGAATACCCAAAAGTAGTCAAGCACTCATACTTTACCAACTTAACTTATTATACGCCTCATCCTTACTATACTTGTTATCATAATGTCATCTTGCACAACAGATTTCCCTACATTCGCGATGGAAGCTGTAGTGTATGAAATTATTGCATAACAATATTTTAACAAGTGGCAGGTCGATGTCGAGGCCCGCTGGTGTTAAGAACCGTGTGTATATATGTACCGCTTCTCTGAGAAAGTTATGTTGCACACGGAGGCTATTCTCCCCATAAGGACCTGCCCATGTGAATAATCCGAAACGTGTTTGTGATAAGGCCCTCACCTGGGTGGAGGCAGAGCATGTGTAACATGTTTATTGTGCCAGCTCTATTGAAAAGGCTACCTCTCCTCTGCCAATGACAAGTACATGTATGTCGACATAATCACGGAGGTATGTGTGTACAAATTCACGGAGATGGGAGGGGAGATGTGTACTATAATCAAGGTCCAAGTATATACATGTACAGGATGCTATTGTCGTTCCTCACCGTAGAAATGAGAGAGGCGATGAGGGTGTGGCCAGATGATACAGTATTCGCGATAGTATCCATTGAACTCAATACAATAGAACTCAAATAGCAGGACACCTCTTTACCCTGAAATGTTGGTCTCTGTGTACGGGAATGGAAACCCTTTTTTCTTGTCCATTCTACCCCGTTTAGCACGGTAATTGGGAGCTTTCCCACTGTGCAGGGTTTTATGTAGTTCTCCCGCTTATAGATACGGAATAGCGTCACGTCATGGCATGTCAGGCATTGGTCACTTTTGTTGTAGACAGTAAGGAATGATCTGCAAGGAAAAGACATCGGTTAGCATCTATACATGTAAATGAAAACAGGGTATTTTCAATGGAAATCATTATGAAATGCATATTCATAACAAGGACTGAATATTCTATTTTCAGAATCAAATTGGCAATAATATGGATTGTAATAACTACATTGTAGTTGTATCATGAATATCAATCGTTTATAGAGACCAGTAATCGCATTATGATTACCAAATACATGTGTTGCCACTTCAATGGCATATACCCGGGGAGTAAAGTGTAGTAACTAGAGACATGGGAAGAGGTGTAGACTAACCGCAATATGGCATGCAGTGGGCGATCAGCAGCCACCGACAGGTGAATAAAACAATTACTCGCTAATCACCTCAACCACATCACACCGACACCCACGGGCCTGAGGTGTGTCGCCGGGTGGGCGTTTCCACCCGACCCTCCACCGGAAGTCGGGCGTCGCAGCGGTGGCTCATGGGATTAATTGTGACTTTTTTGTCCGTTCAAAGGAGTTGCAACGACGAGACGCAGTGGGGAGCTGCGTCTTATGGTAGATCACCGTGATTATTGACTTCTCACCGGTCCAATCCCGGGCCCCTTTGATTTGCCGCCAAAAGGCACCCACAGAAAGGTCACTTGGCCGACGTTAATCTCGTCAAGTCTCGCCCCGCATGAACGAGATTATGTCACGGCGTGCATGCTTCCCGCCAGACGGTGCTGACATCAAAGGCCCGGGTACGTCACGTCACGTGGCTCCACGTCCGACTGGTTTGCAACGCCGCCGCTCGGGGGCGCGGCGATCAAAGTGGGCGAAAGTCGTCTGCTCCGTCGGAATGAGACGCTGAGTGGATAGAACCCGGTAAATCCGAGATATCCCCAATATCCTAAATTGAGTACGAGTAATCAACGTAGAAGGAACATAACTTTGAAGTGCTTACTCATTGTACTTTATGGAGTTGATATAATCACAGTAATGTCTCCACTTAAGCGACGATTGAGAGAAAAGCGCCTCAATTCCGTCCAATTTGAATAGCGCAACCGTAACTTATGGAACCATTTAATCCTTTGTAAACTATGGACTTTTCCGTTTATGTATGTATGCCTTACTCCAAGGGGTAAGGTGGTTTATTATATCGTTGAACAGTTATCAACGACATGAGCTGTCGCAGTCTCTGTCTCCTGTGAAGCGTTTTATGGGAAGTTATTTCGATAGTAATGATTGTGACCTGTGAGCCTACGCTTGACAGACAATTGACCCTTGTGAGGTTCCCGATATGGCTGCTTATGCCCACTGACGCTCCCCAGAGGGTCTCAGCGACGGCCGAGCGGTCAGAGGCAGGCGCGTGGGGAGGTGTCCCCAAACTGCCTGATGACACCCTGCGCATCTCGCCGGAACCAGCCATAGCTCACCTGTTGGCGTCGTTGCCATGGTGACGCCGGACGCGGTGGCGTTGGCGGCTCGTACAAACACAAGCAGCGACCAGCGCATTGACAATAGATGACAAACTGTTGCCGTCCGGTAACAAGCAACTGCGCGTCTCTCTTTGAAAGGGGTGACACAAAAGGTGGGTGTGATGCTCCGCCGCGGTTAGGACACTGGTAGCATCAGTGTATAAGTCAGCGCTAATCCCAATACGACAGTTTCTATAGGGTCCAATTGTTATCCCGTAGCAGTTAATAAAGGCAAGCAATCCCACGCTATCCCTTTCCAACGGCCAGTCACAATAATCCCTTCATTAATATGCAAATCCACGGATGAAACCAGTACGTCGGATTTACCCTCTTCCAATCGTAGCCATTTTTAGCCCCTTTCTCATTTCTGATATAATCCGTCCCCCCAAGCCTCTCCCCCCCCCCCCCACCTTACCACTAGCCCGACCAGGAGTCATGTGTGGGCGTACAGTGGGATTATTAGTCGGTTACTATGACAACCATACTTAATTGGCTATCTCATCAGAGTTGATTGGATCAAGTCGCTCCGTGTCTGTATATGGGTGACCAAAATCATAACAACATCTTCATTTGGCGAATAAAAAACAAAAACAGAAAGCCTCTCCGGGACACCCCGCCCCTCCCCCAACACACCCCGCCCCTCCTCCTGCACAGCCCGTCGCCTCCCTTTCCCACTCTCGTTGAGTTCTCACCACCTCTTTCCCTGAAGCCATACCTGGTGTAGGAGAGAGGCGGGCGCCTGACGTTCCCTGATAATTTATGCAGAGGGGATTAAGGCGGAAGGCTTTAGTGCGGCGCTGATCTCGGATTAGCGTCGCCAGCTAATGGGCTGGCGGCTTGGGTTGGTTGGTTGGGGAGGAGGGGGGGTACAATAATGGGAGGTAGGGGTGGCGGCAGCGAGGGCAGGGCGGGGACTGGCACTGATGATGAGTCAGAGTCAGAGATCGGGCCAGCCTTTCATTCAGCAGCCAATAGTGCGCTGGGGACGGACGGAGGACTGCCTGTGGTGGCAGTGCCTTATTGGGAGCAGGTTATAAACACAGCTGTGGTGCGATGAGGAGGAGCAGGAGGTGAGAGTGAGAGGTGTCAGAGCGTCGTCACACTCACAGGCGCCACCTACAGGCGCCACCCTGCGTGGGACCACGTTGAGCAACCACCGTCACACACACACACATACACGCGCATGTAGCACGTGCACACGCATGCATGTTGTGGGCGTGTTGCGAGCAGCGCACGGGACTGGAGCACACACCGACTGACACTGTACCCAGCGCACCTGGAGAGCGCGACCCACACACACAAACACACCGTCCCAGGTCACAACAGGAGGTTAGCACCGTCAGGTGGGAGACGGAGAGAGGTGCTCTGATACACACTCTTAACCTCCTCCATCACCAATCTCAGTAACAACACTGTCACTGCCAGAAAGGCATTGCACTTCCTGCAGGACGCTGTCAACAGGGACGTGGCGGTGGGAAAACTTGTTGAGGGGCATTCGAGCCGCTGTAACTTTGTCGGACACGGAGGCACGCACTGAGGGAGCCGAGCACGGCGTACATGCATTCGGCCGGCGGGCTGTGGACCCTCCCGGCCCCGGCCACCATGACTCTGGGCTGCCGGGCGGCGGCGGGCGGCTTCCCGCCGACCACAGACGGTAGGTCACGGTTCTTCTCCTCCCTGGGCCTCGCTCACACGGCCGACAGCGTGTCCTGTGTACGTGTAGAGCCGTCTCGGTCATTAACTCTGTTTACCACATTGTGAGCAAACCCTGACATGTACAGAGCGATTCCAGAAATATAGTATATACCGAAGAGTACTTTCTCTATACTCGTTGTATATACCTAGCATCCATCCACAAATAACCAACTTCCACTCTAAACTTTTTAATTCTCTTTTACTTTATTACTTGTAAACTAAAGTTTAATTCATTTGAATCTTTTAGGGTGTATTGCTATGTGCCCGAAATTTAACCTAGTAGTTTTGCCTTCGTAGGTATCTTTATAGGTATATATTTTAGTGTGCTGGAGTACTTTCAAAAGACCACCCGTTGTTACAGTTTACTATGTACATGTATGTCGCGACAGATGTCATGTACTAATTATATAAATCTAAGTGGTCATAAAAACTGTCCCTTTGGTTTTGGAGTCGGTGTAGCGTCGTGGTGAAGAGTTCTTTCTCTATTTTTTACACCCCATGTCATTCATCCCGAGGTCAGGCGATTAGTGCACAGCGCATGCATGCAGGTAGCGGAGACGCTGCAGCATTTCACAGTTATCCACTAATAAGCCGTGCACCTGTTGACATATTGACACCAACATCTGCCCGAGTTTTAACACGGAAACGGAACTGTAACAACCCCCCACAGCATCCCCTGACGCCGACGCGATGTCTCTTTACTCGTCAACACGGTGAATTGTATCATACGATCTCCTGTTGTGAACACGGACTGTTTTTGTTGTGATCCACCGAGTCGTCTGTTGGGTGCGCATGGATGTGCTCTGAGTAGTTGCCGGAGGGGAGCACATTATCGTGTCACCTGTGGTGTTATGTTGCGTAACGCGTGCAACAGGTGTGGGCGACACGCGTCTCTCATATGACGTATTATGTGTTATGACGTCAGCCGGGCGCACATATGTCACAGTATCTTCCGCTCCTTTTGTAAGAACATCAGCCTGATGACATGCAGGCGTAAATTACATTTCCTGGTCTATGAGAGTGCCGACCACCAGCTTTAATAACCACGACCCCTGTGCCACTCCCGCGTCCCTAGACGTGCTCGAGTCTTTGATTATGGACATTATTAATAAATAAAAGTACCATGCAACATGTAGACTTTCCCTAACGCCTTACAGGCCCAGGTATCACCGCGAGGAGGGACGGGGTAGGTGGAGGGGTAGCCATATGATGCAGGGACTGAAGCCAGTATCCCCACTCTCCCCTCTAGAACTTGGGCTAGTATGAGAAGAGCAAGACAATGTCATCTTCTAAAGTCTACAAGATGCGTATCTGCGAATTACCTGACTTTGCTATGCATAACTTTAGATAAAAGTAGAAATGATTGTCCTTTTCTATGGGACACGTTCGGTAAGCACCCCGGGAGCGATGTGGAGCGGCTCAGAGGTGCTCACGTGGAGACATGTTTGCTGTATGTCTGGGGATTTACGTGTATGTTTGGATGTAGAGACGGGGGGCTGGGGGTGAGGAGGAAGTCCACGCTCATTGATCCCCGTCCCAGTGCGCCGGTCACGGTGGCTCCCCCTGGCGGGGCGGGCACGCGGCGCGCGGTCCTCATCCCGCTCCGCGACCCCTCGACGCCCGATTAGACCCGGCCAAACCGGCGGGAAATGAGCTGCCACCTCGCGGCGAATTGAGGAACTAGCACCGGGGGGAGCCTGACAGCTATATCCGCTAGAGGGCGGCACCGGGTAGGTGCGGGTACGGGGACTTAGTGGGGTGAGGCGAGGGGTCGGCTCAGGGCGGTGGCTCCGCCTAGCGGCGGGCGCGACACGGCGGCGGAAGTGTCGTGCCCTCCATCTTGGACTATCACGTCGGGGACTGTGCGAGCGGCGGACCGTGCGGCACGCGCCGGGATGTGTGCACGTGAGCCGGGGGCCGCACGCGGGTCGACCAGGTTAAGGAGACTTCATTACCCGGCCAAGTCCCAACTAACACAAATAAATAGGTTCGGCGCGGCAGGCGGGGCACGCCGGGGCACGCCGGCTGCTCGCTGCGGCCCACGCCGGCCTACGCCGCTGAATTAGTCGTCGAGCGGCGCGGAGGCCGCATGACACCCACTGCACGCCCCGACTTATCGCTGCCTGAAGAAAGGGGATTACGCCGGCCGCGTATCCTATTAAGCTTTCATCTTGCAATATCGTCGGATTACACTTTTTGATCAAAATAAATTTGCTCGGGGCCTGGAAATCGATGGCGGTCGGGGGATAATGCGGCGCCGACCAAGTCTCGACGGTAAATCCAAGAATATTGCCAACTCCCCGGCGCAGATAATCATACTGTTAAAGAGATTACGGCCGCGCCCGGCGCACGTCTGCCATTGGCCACCGCTGATAACCCGGCGCAGCCAATAGGAAAGAAACAAATACGTCTTTAATGGAAAGAAAGGTCCGAGCGGCGCGACTGGGGAATTAGGGGGGGTCCGGGGGGTGCGCGCGGCCCCTTCCTGACACCGCCGCCCGCGTCCGGCAGTCCCCCATGTAATCTTCTTTTTGAAATCGGTCTTGGCGGCCAGATTTGGCCGGCTCCAGCCATTTGCGAGGTGATTAAAGCATAATTGCTTGGAGCGGCCTTGGGGATGTGGCGGTTGATTATGGAGCTACTGCTGCTACCCGCCGCCCAAACGCTCACTGCGCACACCACATACGTCTAAGACATTCCGTCCACCCGCCACCCCACACCCGCCCGGCACCAGTGTGAGCTGGACACGCCGCTCTCCCAGCACACATCCAGTCAGCTCTAATCTAGTCTGGGCGCCCATTGATATATGTTTGGAGATTGCAGAGCAGACGTACGCGCACCCCTCTGGAGACAACGCCAGAACCCACTTCCGGCACCGACCGGAAGTGGTGGCTGGTAGTTCCGCCATCGGCCGATGGTGGCGCCTCATTGTAAGCTTCCTCTTTTAGCATCCCTTGTTGCTGTGTAACAAGGGACGCTATACCTTAGATATCTCACAATTTATATAGGATTATTTGTTAAAACGTTGAGAATGTCAAAGATAAATTTCTTTTCTTGCCCCTATACGTTCATTCAGCATTTTTGAACATAAAACAAAGTGTTGGTATCTGCACGTATATCGTTAATGGAAATGGAGGGGAATTTTGTAGTTACAGTCTTTAGCTCCGTTACTGATTGCGCATGGCACAGTGACATTACGTGTACAATGGTAGGAGAGAACTCGTGTCATATTCCCATGTTATTTGGTCTGGAGATTGTTTGCATTATAAGCCTAATAGTATTGACATAACTCTTAACCAACTCAGCCTTGGCCGGCTTCACGGTCATGCCAAATTCCGTGTATACTTTAGTCTGTAATGACTTTGAGGCTGAATTTCTTTGATGTAATACACCGGGTGTATCCTCTTATAATTGTCGTTATCGTTCATGCATCCTGTCTGATTACTTTGTCCCATATCATTGAGGCGTGTGTGCGTGTGAGTTCTGGATGAGCCTGAGAAAATTGAGTGGGGAGGCGAGTGAGAGCCTATTACTCACCAAGACGAATGGTGTCGGGGCCATTTCTTTCAAGTTGTGAGTAGAGAAGCCCACGTATATTATCCATTATCCGGGCCTCACTCATTGAAAACCAATCAAAGATTTGATAAACCGTCGCTAGTTTAATCCCTCTATTTGGCGCGGTAATGCTGGGGCAGCCCGGACCCGCGGCCCCGGACCGCATGCCTTTAATCCTTTCAAGCATTTTGCACGGATTTTAAATTGAAGTTCATACCAGCTCGTTTGTGGACGTAAGCCTGGTCATCAGAGTCCTATCCGATGGGGCGACCCAGGCCAGGCCCACGTTAATGGAGAGGGCTATCTTATAAAAGCGTCCGCAGAGCCCAACTCCCATAGTCAATTACACTGAGTTACCACCACCAACAACACCCCCAATGAAAACCCACACCCAATTATGTAAACTGCTTTTGAATGAGTTGACTTTTCTTTATGTCAGCCCCTTCCCATCCTCTTACCTCGAACCCGGACAATCGTAGAGATTTACAGACAAATACGCTGGTACTTTCAAGTTATAGTGTGCAATGGTGCATAGCTGTGTTATATTCACGTAGGTGTGTACTGAAATTATGATATCTGATCTTGAGATATTAGTCAAACTTAATGTGACCCATGACAGGTAACATTCATTGGAAGCATGCGTTGTATCTGGGAATATAATGATACAAGGAATGCTTTTCAGTATACCAATTGCATCTAAACTTACATTTAGTATTTGCTACTGTATACCATGGGATAGCGTTTCCATTCCGATGATTTCTATAGATATATAACACGTGTATGTTCACTACAACTTAGCATCAAGGCATTACTTTATGTTCTAAGTCATTTGGAGGGCATTGTCTCCAGGAACTAAAAGTAATTACTTTTAGTAATTTAGAACTCCTTGTGGGGGGTACCCTCTTTCGGCATTAAATTAGATTCCCTTTCAGCTATAGCTGATCTCTGACTTAAATACATTTGTACCCATTGTAGGATATGTCATTGGGTGAACCTGTCACTTCCACTCAGAGTGGAAGCATGAGTTGCTGAATCTCCAGTTTTTTGTTTTTCTAACTCAAATGAAAATGTCATATGCTTTAATGTAGCCAACTTTGCTGGGCGCCACGCTTTAACAATCCAATTACCAGTAGAGGGCAGCCATACAGATAACGTTACCTGTTGCATAGGTGGTTACTCATCTTTCCATTCCCCGACGATGGTTGCTAATTTAAGAGTCTATCATGTGATATGATAGAAAACTGTCCTTTTTAAGACAGCATCACGCAGGTTTGAAAGTGCATTGTCCTCCTATATTTCAAAGTTCAAACTTAATGTTCAGAAACTTTGTAACAATACCTGTCACCGAAACTAAGTTTCTGTTGGACCTCTGGTAGAGTGTAGTCTATCTCTGAGGCCGGGGTTGGAAGGTGTGGGCGGGGATGAGCGGGGATGCTAATCTAGGCGGGGCGGGGCGGGGCGGGGCGGGGCGGGGCGGGGCGGGGCGGGGCGGGGCGGGGCGGGGCGGTGTCCGTGCGGGCCTCCCTATTCCCCACCTCACCTGTCACCGTGGTTACCAATAAGACAAAGCTAATGTATAAAGATGACTCCGTGGCGCGCCGGGCCTCACGCTTTGTGGATCCGGGGGCTCCCCGGTGGCGCCTCCTGGTGGATGAACTGTTAACTACTGCCAGCCCGGGATGAGCCTGAAGAATTAGCATTCAAATTGGGCCTGCCGTGCGCGCGCCTGACAAGCGGATTTGGGCGCAGGAAGCCTTAGAAAAGAGCCGTCGACTTAGCCGGGTAATAGGGGATCGGCGCGACCCGGGATTTTCCCTAATTGGAAGCGGAATTGGTTGGCGCGGGCAGGCGGGATTACTGGTGAGGGGGACGGGGACAAAAGACAGGCGTGGTGATGGTAGCGTCTGAGCGCAGGGCGGTGCGGGGTTAGAGTGGCCACCGCCCCCGCCCCCCTCAGGACCCAGACGTGCGCTCACTGCCTGCACGAGCTCCACCTGACGGGTACTCGGCCGTGAACGCAATGTGTACGTCTTGTCCTGCCTCCTGTTTCTATGTTTCAAAGGGGTATCCAGTACTTCCACTGTTGAAACTACTTGCTACACTATATGGCAACTGTTTTACTGCCTTCGTACGTCAATTTTAGTATATTGACGTCGGATGACAGTCAGTCTGTTTTCGTATTTTTATATACTATATCTGGCGAAATTTCACCTAGTCAAGTGATCACATACCCCGTTCGTCACACTAGGACTTACGGCTATAAATATGACATAGGGAGGAGCGGGTGGTATACGAACGTTATACGACCACAAATATATACAATGTAACGATATCATCAGATACAAATGCAATAACACAAATAGGATTGCTCCAGGAAACATTGTATGAGGTTGTGAATCGTCCATGCTCAATATCTTTGCTACTCAAAAATGAACCCAAGTAAGACATGGTTGCAAAAATATCAAACCGTATGATTAAAAAAAAGAAATTAAAAAAAAAAGGGACAATCAACACGTCCTTCAGGGTAGCAAAAACTCTGTCCTTTCTGTCGTTGTGTTGTGGTCGTTCGGTGAGTAAAACGGTCGGGTCTTGTTGTGTCGTTACAGCCAAGTCGATGCCGATCCACTGCATCGTGGAGCAGACGGTATGCGGCTCGGCCGAGAAGACGACCACCGAGGTGGACATGGACACCTACGCCATCCTCCCCTCCTCCACACTCTTCAACGAGATCATCCGCGTGGCCATGACCAAACTGGGCTACTCCGTCGTCGAGGCCATGGGCGCCAAAGGTGAGCTGCTCTCTTCTTTACTGAAGGATGGTCATGTTTGAGTTCCCACCTCTAGAAGTGGTATCCATTGATGATATACACTTCCATGTTGTTTCCACACACCTACACGGACAGGTCTGTGTTATATGTACGTGGGGTTCCAAATATGTGCATTTTTCTATTGTATTTATGTCTTTCTCAGTCCCCCATAAAAGAATCGAACACCAGAATTTTCTTGAAATGTAACTGAAATAGGGTTCTGTTCTGTAGACATTTACAGCCTTTATCTACACCCCTGGTATCCCCCCCCCCCCCCCCCCCCACAGACTTAACATTGGGAATTAGTACTCAATGCTTAGTATTAAAAAAACAAAACTCAATGGGGGATTATGCTCCAAATTTGAGCCAATTAGTCAACTGATGTGAGGGTCGAGATAAATTCAGAAACTAATTCAACTTTACGGTCAGAGCTCGATCCCATCTAGTTTGAATTGTCATGTAATTCATGTGGCTTCCCCTTGTGAATTACTATGCTATTCAAACTCGATGGGATATGCGTTCTAACTGTAAACTTTCATAGGTTTCCTCCATAATGTTCTTGAGATTGTTCTGCTCTTGGACTATTTCCAAATGGTAATTGAGCATACGAGTAAGTATGCTGTATAATGTAAAGGACGTAAAAGAAAATATCTTACCAAGATCCCAAAGCTGATACTAGTATTTGCCTCAAATAACACTCAAGTTTCTTCACTTATTTCTAGAGATTGTTTATCATATCAATGTTCATGGGGCAATCCATAAAGTATGTGTGCGAAAGTTCTGAGAGATTTCCCCCAACCCGCCCATAACCTTCACCATGCTGTGCACAATAGATTTAAGAAGATAAATGCGCACGATTTACCCACCCACCCTGACTGCATACAGACTTTATGGATGGCCTTTTTTTTGGAGATTGATGTTGCGTTTTTACCGAAGCTGTGCAATTGACAGACCACTAGTTTGACGGGTTTCATTGGGTATTCAAAAAGAAATGTATTCAACAATAATTCAACGATAGTTACATATTCGCCTTTATTAGGCGATTACGTATGCTAGATAAATTTATATCAAAAACTCTCGCTGTGTCTCGCAGGTGCCATCCAGATACGCAACTGGAAGCCGCTAACGTTTGACACCATCACCGACTTCCCCGACGCCACCGTGGAGGAGATCCTGGGCGACCTGACGTCCATCGCCACACTGCGGATACGACTGTGCAGGTGGGTGGCAGCGCCCCCGAGCGCCATATCATGTACCCATTAAAGGCATATCCTACAATTCACAGTGGTCTGGTGCCAAGCCTATAAGACATCGACCTGACCGCTGTGCCTGATTCTATCTTTGCCTGAATGATCCGTCGGGTCTGTGACAATCTGCGTTAATCGAGTCGATTTTATTGCTTTTCCCGACGCGTCGGGCATTACTACCATGTCAGATATGACCGACTCTGACCGACCTTAAGATTTTGATGTACAAACCAAGTTGTCGAAAACTGTGTCTCCTGTGAAAAATTGTAATTTGGAGAATCGGAAATTAGAACAGGACAAATTAGATAGGAACAGATCGAATAAGGGCAGATTGCCTCATTGTTACAATAATTTGTGTATCTATAAAGTGTTGATACCCTATATGACACATGCATATAGCACTGAGCAAGTGTCACAATGCAATGCTTCAATGCAATGCTTCTTAAGAATGGTAATAGTTTACCATATAACTTCAAATATTTCCACAAGTAAGTGACTCACTATTCCTGTTAAAGCTAATGGAAATTTTTAAATGGTGCTCACCCATATGTAAAATTGAATTACATGTACATGTATGCATCTCCGCCGAAGAGGTACATGTACCTTTATATCTACTGATATCATGTTTAAAAGATTAAGAAATTATTGTACCGTATTGCCACTGAGTATGGGGAACAGCTTTTACACCATGTTCCTCGGAGATGATTGTTGAGAACAAGTAAGATCGTACCCAGGATTCCACTTCCTTGAACAACAAAAACATCTTTTAGCAAAACACGATAGTGGCCTAAGGCAGGGCTAGGGGAAGTCACATCTGTCAGGACAAGATTGATAAAGGAGGTTATTTCCCTGTGATATAAATAACCTAAAAGGATTTAACTCTCTTTTTAACGAAATTATTTCCCCAAAGTTGAGCGAAGGTGGAAGCTTTTGGAATAAATGATATGACAGCACTCAAAAGCAATGACGAAACGGTGAGGGAAAATAAGATAGAAGGTACTGTAGGGATTGGTAGGGCGGACAAGAAACTGTGCCAGCGACTCCACACCCACTCCCAAGACACGGCGGGTTTGTCACGGACTTGTGATGAACGTTTCCCCACATCGTATCACGCTGAGTGGCGCTGCTGTCTTTTTACCCCCGCTATGTGTGGATGGGTCGTAAAACGGATCACAAAATCATGTAGAAAATATGAGCACAGGGAGAGAGGGATCAAGATTACCTCAAAAAGAAACAAAAACTTGGGCGTTTCCCTTTGTGGTAACTGGATAAATACACAATATTGACTGGTTTTAGATACAAGCGGTCGTATGCTCCGATGAATTAGCGCGCAGTAATATCCGAGCGCATGCGAGGATATTGCGTAGGGTCAACTCTGATGAGCATACGACCGCTTGTATCTAAAAACCAGTCTATATCATATCTATTACTCACCTTTTCCTGACAAGTGACATACCGATATTAGTTTATTTCGGTACGCACTATTTTTTCATATGCACTATTTTTCTGTATAATAAAAAGAGGATTAGGGGACAATAAAGGGACGGATGAGGTGTCCAGTGTGGTGCAGTCACTAATGAAGCGGAGTGAAGATCGCAGGCCTCTGGGTTTGAAACCCAATCCTTCCACTGTGCTACTTTGTTTTTATAATCAATTCCCATAGTATCAATCTTAATTAATGTGATACGGCCCTGACCATTGCTATGTTGTAAACCACCATGAGAAAACCGACCAACTTTAATTTGCAACTAAAGGAGGTGCTATGGTCGAATGCCATTAAGGGATTTCTTAATCGGCCAAAAGAGCTTCTTTGATCAGCCTTTATATCGTTATCATGATCAAATGCCTGAGTCATCATTCTTTATCCACCAGCTTAATCTCTACAGCGATTATGAGGCTAGAAAACACTTGATTCCTGTTTCCCAATATCTTTATTCAATCAAACTGGATTGCCCTCTACGTTTTGTCGGTCGAACCACGTGATAAGAAGGTGATGCATGTTTGTATTTCTGTACTAAGCATGAAGTAGCCATCTGGTTGAAACATTAATGAACTGCCTTCATGTGTTCAATCTAATATTCCGGTGATGTAATTGTATTCTGAGCCGCGGAGAAGTTGTTTTGTAAATTCATGGTCCGATGATGGCCTTTGCAACAACTTGCCATCAATGCGGACAGTTTTGACCAAGCCTAATTTGTAGCGACACAAAATAAAGGAAGCACCCTATATCTATACAGAAATAGTTTCTATGCATATTCCTATCTTTTACATGTGTGTATTCACATAATACAGTCAATGCGGATGGGTTTTACCTCTCTTTGGTATACAATTGTCTGTATAGGATTGTGTGTGTTCAGAAAGTCGGGTAGATGCAGAGTTTTGGGCCCCTTCCTCTTACCCCACACCCTTATCCGAAGCCAGCTCTTCTCCACGACGCTCCTGGGGAGTGCCGCCCCACCTCAATGAGGCCATTCGGCAGCGCCCCGACCCACCCCCGTGTTCTCACGGGCGTAGGGGGCCCAGATCACCAGCAAGTGGGCAAGTAAAAAAAACACGAGGCTGGTCCCGCTATCAGGGGTATTATGTCGCCCCATCATCATCAGCCATGGTTTTGTTTGCATGACTTGGTGGGTGAAAAGCCAAACAGTGCGTTTTAATACGGCATACGGCTCCAGCGCTAATGGTGGCCCTGTCTGCCTCCTCCTCCACCACCCCCCACTCCCCTGCAATACCCTGACACCCGCCTCCTCCAGGGTCTGCGAGGATATCATGCTTAGGTAATCACCGGCGACGGAAAATTGCATTTTGACTGTGGTAAGCTGTCAGGGGCGGCGAGCACATCTGTCACCCTGCATGTTATTGAGTCTGAACACTGGGAACTGCAGAGGGAGGGCGGGGTGGATATGGGATGAGGGGTGCACCATCATCACCCCTCGGTTTAAAAAAGAGGGTGCATTGGGAGTGAGTGGTATCTATTGCTGTGACTAAATCCTGGGTTAAATGTCAAAAGGCTTGATGTTAGTCACTGGGTTGGGAGAGATCCGTCACTGGCCGTCATTATGCTGCATGATGGGAGAGTGCGGGTCGGCTCCACTAATACCGCGACTCGCTCGCGCCCCCTACAGGCTATAATCGCAACCGATGACTCTCGCGGGTCGCCGGTTTAGTAGGCTATTGTGTCTGTGATTTCATTTGGAGATTGATGGGGTACACTTAATCTGGCGAGGTTGTGAAGGACAGGTATTACATAGGCGTATGTCCATTAATACCCGTCCACATCATCCCAACCAGTGGTGTTTTTTTTTATGGAGCTGTCTCTTCATTACACATGTTGATGTAGCTCAGGAAACGCAGCGTATGAATGTCAGCATGGCATCGAGTGCACAGATCAGGGTAATTCTAGAGGCATCAACTGTGGACCAAATGTTCATATACCCTTAACCTCTACTTGTCCTAGAGCACTTCTTATTAGCCCAAAACATATTTCAGTACTTCGAGTGCACTATTGCTTGGGGATTAGATATATGTCTTTCTCATACTTTTAAGGAAACTTAGAAGAGAGAAGTTAAAGCTAAGGTTGAATTAATTTCTAGACATATCTATATAGTAGATATTCACATACATTTACTTGCCTCTGTCCAATATGGTACGATCAAAATGTATATCCATATGTCATCCAGACAGATAGTTTTGATGTACGTTCTATAGGAATTTGTATTAAAAGGTAATGGATAATAGGTATGAGGTACACAATTTGATTTTTATTTTGGCATGTTTTTTTGTTTTTTTTGTTATGTTTTGTTTTTTTGGTGGGAGTTAAGTTTTAATACAAAGTAACCATCAGTTATATAGACATTGATTTTAGTTTGGCTTTAATGGTCGTAATTTCACAGTAATTTTACGACAGGGTGTTGCTTGACATCATTCTTTTTTAACTCCTGCATATATCTATTTGTTTTGAGCAAAATCTAGGCTTTTTTTTTTTTTTTCTAAGGTTTTTATTTATCCTGGAAATAGAGTTAGGTCGTTCTAGCCGTCCTATCTTCCACTCCTTCCAGCACATCAAGTAGATTGCAATTAGCGAACTGTATTAAACCACAGCAGGCCATTGCTATTAAAGGTAATACATCATATCAGTTCTTATATGGTGGAAAGCACTGGTTGGAAGGGGTTGGATGATAAAGGTATGGAAACCCACGTCCATTTTGTAACCAGCTGTATTGCTGTATATATGTACATATTTGTGTCCTCACAGGCCCTCCTTGTAATACACAGAGAAACGGGTGCACATTTCTGAGAACAGTATTGTTCTTGATAAATCTCTATTGGATTAAGGCTCTTCCCATACTTCCGAGAAATCTATCAATGGCAGTGATGTGTATCCGGTGGGACCTGGGTCTCAGTGTACTTGAGTTTGCATTCTTATTAGCCTGTAGAGGGAATGTTCACCTTAATCAGGATAACTTTGTATGCTCTTGGGATGGTAGTGGTAGTTCTGCCGCAGTGGTCGTAGTCCCGTCAAGGCGTGGGACGGTCCCTGTCGGACGAGCCGATCGCTCCGGCCTACGTGAATTAGCGTTATTAAAACTAATAACAGGTTTATATCATGGCAACAAAATATCGCTACCGTTTAACCAGTGTGTCAGGGGAGCCTGGGAACCGCCAGTTGTTACAGGGAATGTTCTGTGGGAGGGGATGTGGTGGGTTATATGTATGAGTGTGTGTGTATTGGCGGGGGTAGGGGTGGGGGGTGCGAGGGTAAGCCATGTGGTGTGACACTATAACATCAGTCATAGTATCGGACAGGAATATTGGAATAGTTATTATCATAATGGACTCCCCTTGATGACATATTCATTAACGTCTTTTTATGTTATGGTGGCAATCAGATCGTATGAGCTTTAGATTTTGACGTGTTCTTGACAAGTACACTAAATTGCATCTCCTTTGTGAGATATGCATCATATATTCTAGAAGATAAACGTTGCAAGAATAGACCTGTTTTCTAGCGCAGATTTAGTTATAATTTTTGGCGTTGAATTTTCTTTGATATCCTACACTCATAACTGGCTTTGTAAAATGTCACCACGTGATAGGTAGGATCGGGCCATTTCTGTTGGCGCCATGTGGTAGAATTAAATACCGATATCATGTTGTGGGTAGACTAGCCCAGCCAGCTTTACCACAGCGTTAGTATCCTCTCTCGTGTTTCTGTTGCTAATTGGCTATTGTTTACCTTGTAATTCCGATCCACATAATAGAAAGTCGCTGGCGCACGCGGTCGACTCATGCAACTGAAATGTGCCCGCTGTCTAGAGCCCCTCCTTCCACGGTAGTTCACATCTGCACCTCCCCCTCCCCTCCCGCCCTCCTCCAGCGGATCCCGTTGGAGAGGGACAGTTAGGTGCTTGGTGGGAGCTGCAGTGACCTTGACCTGATGATAAAGGTCGTAAGGTCATGAGGCCAGGGTGGCGACACCAACAGTGGTCTGGCACGCGAGCGGCAGCGCCCGGGCGTCTTGTCGGCCCCACACGCTCTCAAAAATAAAAAAAAAGGACAAAAACGAGAGGACAATTGGCTCTTATGGAGAGAGACAAGCCGCTATCGATAAGCAATTTTTGCCCGGTTGTAGATGGTATTTGCGGCGGTTGATCGCTGGGCAATTTGAATAAACATTCGCTAATTGCGCGGGGGGAGCGTCTGCATGCAGGTTGTCTGTGGTTGATGGCTGGGATCGGTTCAATCAATTAATGCGGCGACGGAGGAGGCATGGATCACTGTTCTATGCGAGTCGACACGCGCAATATGTGTACGGGAGGTAGCGTTTACGTGGGAAACACGTGTAGCCTAATTGGCCCGCCTCCGTTATACCATACACTCCTGTATGACGACGCCACCAGCCTAGTTATTCTTGGGTCCTTTGTGGTAACTGCAGCTAATTGGATCATTTCCATTATTATCGTGAACGTATTAATTCCACAGTCCACGAAATTACAGAAATAGGCAAATCGAGTCTATACCAGACAACGTTGTACTTGCTTTGGTAACACATTGATATCGCTATGTTAAATTTCTTTCTAACTGTCAGAATACCATAAGATTAAAATTGTATTTAGACCGAAGTAACATCACAAAGAGAAACAAATCAAAAGAAATTTGCTGTTGTTTGTTGGGTTTGTGAAATTTATCCAACAGATTTTCTTTCAAAGGCTTGAGCTCCTTGTGTTTCTCGATACTCAGCGCATGCTTTAAAATCTCACGTGTGATGAGACTTTAAGTTATTGGTCTTTGTAAGTCATTTTCCAATAACGTCAATTTCTTTATCTTTCCAGTCGCTCCAAACTGAACGCCTTGGAAGACGTGAAGGAGAAGTTGCTTCAGTTTCTCGTGCAGCATTCACAGAGCATGCTCCAGTCTGTAGGCTGTCCCATAGAAAAGGTACGTCTAGTGCAATTACTACATGGTGACATGGTTCTTATCTCATGACATTTTTTTCTCCCATAGGTTTAATTCTCCATGATCTATATCCTGTGTGTTGTCCATTCTGTTAGTGTGTGCAGGGGTAAGATAAATACAGAAAGCAACTGGTTTTGGTCAAAGTCGTTGTTGTCCAACTCGTTTGAATGTTATGTGATATTCACTGGGCTGTCACCTCGTTCATATCACTACGCATCAAATTAGTGGGGAGCTACGACTTGTTGGTTTCTTCTTTAGTGTGCCTGAATGGAATCTGTTCGGTGATATTCTCTCAGTAATATTCACCGAGTTCGAAGAACGCGGTGATTATATTAAATCAAAATATCGAGGAGCAGATGGAATTCAGGTACATTCACTATGTCTCCTTATCATCACATACCTGGCAATCATGAAAAATGCCATTTTGCAACACACTTTTTCGAGAATAAAAGTGGTCACATGGTACAGAGGGACGTATAAATATTCTTTCGTCACCCCGTGAAGAAAGGAATCTGTACTCCTGGTCAGTAAAGTGAGACATTCGCCCATGGTTATGGAATAATATGGTGTCATTCTTCTGTAGATTTAAGGGTGAACGTCTTTAGGAAGGTTCTACCGTCTCTTTCAAACCTAGCATTCAAGCCTTCCCCATGACAATGGAACAGAACAGGTCTCAAATAAATCAACAATGTATGAAAGTGAAGTCACTACTCAGACTTGTGGGACTCTATGGATAGACTGTTAAGGTTTCACCAAGCAATCCTGTTGTAACCCCAGGTGATGCCTTTGCAAATCTTAAGGTTTCGTTAGGTTTGTCCAAGAGATATGTCATTGAATTCCTTAAGTACAGTGAGGCAATGGTGTAATCTTATTGGTGGCCACGGCATTACCTTTACCGTATTCAACAACTATCTATAGACAATGCACTCACGATTCCTTTGTGAGTTCTTGGTGTAAGAATTCATGCGTTTCGTTTGGACATTGTTTTATGAATTCGTAGTGTAAGCCAAAGCAATGCCTTTGCAAATTTCCTGGGGTGTGTTTAGGCAATGGTTGAAGGAATTCTCTTTTGTCAGCCGAGGCAATGCCTTTATTGAACTCCACTCTGAGGCAATGATTTGATAAATTCTTTGGATAAGCAGAGGCTATGACTGTGACAACCTTTTTGATGAATTACTATGGGACTCTTGGGCACTGCCTTTGATGAATCTTTGGGGTTCACAGGTGTATCAAGCAAGTGCGTGAACATATCCATGATCCGCATATATTTAGAAAAACAATAACAAGCTTCTAGAACATGTTATCCTCATGATCAGTTCTTTACTAACAGAAACCACTACGCATATAACGGTATATATAACAATCAAGACAGATCTTCTGACCTTCACTAATGGTCTATGATCTTTTGAGGAACATATTCTTCTCTTTTTTTAGGTTTTTATTTTACCCTGGAGTATGGCTTAGGGTTAAGAAATAGCCCTATCTTCCAGCCGCTCCAGAAGAGACAATTCTGAAAATCCTATAGTAAAAAAAAAAAAAAGGCAAAATATCTGAAATATTCATTTTAAATTTGTCTCCTGGTGGCAATAACTGGATTTCGTGAGGTATCTTGTCCCAATACTCCTTCCCTCTACAAATGGGAGGATAAACACGAAAGGGTCATCCATAAAGTACGTGCGCACTGAGCGGGGTGTGGGTCAAAACTTTCGGAAATTTTACGTATTTACCTTTTTTTCTTCTATTTCTTTCTATTGAGCTTGGTAGGGGGCGAGCGGGGGGGTGTCCAAAATTTCAGAAATTTTGCGTACATATTTCATGGATGGCCCTAAAACTCAGTGATACCTGTAATTATATTTTGACACTTCTCTCTATCTTCAGGGTACGTTATCGCGCATCTGTAAAGGCGACTACCCGCTGAACCTGCCCGACGACACGCGGCAGGCCTTCGAGCGCTGGTACAAGGACCAGACGATGAAACGCGAACCGCTGAGCGGAGAGCAGCGCCCGCCCAAAGAGGCGCGCTACGAGACGGGCGGCGGGGGCGCGGGGGCCGGCGGCGGGGGCGGCGGAGGGGGCGGCCAACACGCGGCACACCACCAGCACCACCACCACCACCACCACGGCCTGCCCTCCAGCTACCCGACCCTACGAGGCGAGCTCAACCTCTCCATGAACAACAGCGGCGGCGGCGGCGGCGGTGGCGGTCCCTACGTGCCCAAACCCCGCATCCGCACCTCGTTCGACCCCGAGCACGAGATCCCGCGCCTGCATCGTTGGTTCCAGCAGAACCAGCACCCGAGCCGGGAGCAGATGGTGCTGTACCTGAACGAGCTGAACTCCCTGGAGCTGCGCCGCGGCCGCAAGCCGCTCGACCTCACCAACATCATCTACTGGTTCAAGAACGCGCGAGCAGCTCAGCGGCGCGCCAACCGCAGCAGCGACCTGCTCAGCGAGGACCCGTGCATGGACGTGGAGCAGGACAGCATGGACGACCACGACGGCGAGCAGGAGGCCGAGGCCGACCGCCTGTCGCCCGTCTCCTCCGAGTCGGTGCCCGTGCTGCCCAACAAGAATGCCGTCTACGTGGTCAGCTCCCCGCTGCACCACGGGCCGCAGACCACCACCGCCTGCAGCCGCTCCAACTCGCCCGTCATCCACATCATTCCCCAGGACCCCAATGACCTTGCCAACAGCGGCGCGGCGGCGGCAGCGGCTGCGGCTGCGGCGGCGGGTGGTACCGACCCCCGGAACTGTAGTAGTAGTAGTAGTGGCGGTGTGCACAACAGTGAACATGGAGCACCCCCACCGCCCCAACCCGCCCCGGTGCCGCTCGACCCCCGCCCGCCCTCAGCCGCCTCGTCCACGGGGCTCAATAATAACCTGAAAGGTGGCGAGTTGGTGGTGGTGGAGAACGGTCAGGGCAGCACGCATAGTGACAGTGAATTAGACGAGCCCATGGACTATGTGGACTCGCGTACCAACGGTCATGACTTCTCCCGGCAGCGCAGTGCTTCCGTCGACAGCCGGTCGTCGCACAACGGCGGCGGAAGTAACAGCAGCGGCGAGAAGCGCGACGGCCTCGACAGTTCCGGTTCCGGTCAGAGCAGCCTGGACTTGGAGTCGCAGCGCGATCACCACCGACTGGACATCAAACAGGAGATGGAGCATAACAGAGAGTCGGACTACCCGTCCTCATCAGCCGCCGCCACGCCGTCCCCGCAGCAGCAACACATGCTGGGTCTGCCCGCCACGCCGCAGCCGCCGCCCGCCCACCAGTCACACGCTATGGCCATGGCCGCCCTGCCGCACCCCATCAACTTCCACTACATGCACTCGGCGGCGGCGGCGCACGCTCTGTACGGCGGCCTCGACTCGCCGCTACTCAACAGCCACTCACACTTCAAGGAGTCGCCGCCCATGTCGGCGGAGGAGCGCAAGAAGCGCAGCCGCGTCTTCATCGACCCACTCACCGAGATCCCCAAACTGGAGAAGTGGTTCGCCGAGGACACGCACCCGTCCTCCTACATGATCGAGAAGTACACGGAGGAGATGAACCGCTCCGAGTACCGCCAGCGCTTCCCCCGCCTCGAGCCCAAGAACGTCCAGCTGTGGTTCAAGAACCACCGGGCCAAGGTGAAGCGTGGCCGGCTCGAACAGCAGGCCACCCCGATCTCAATGGCCAGTGTATAGTAGTAGGTGTGTCGAGTAGTAGTAGCCAGCAGGCGCACGTATGGTTCAAACACCAAGAGATGTAAAAAAAACTTCAAACACTGTATAACGCGCGACATGCAGTCAGGTGATGAATATAGTATGTACATGGAGAACGGTAGCTGTGGGAGTGATATATGTAGATCATTCCCAACAAGTCTCAAGTCAAAGTCACTTATGGTCTATAGAGGATGCCATTCCAGCCATAAGGGAGGCATAATACTATTTTTTGCATTATAATTATTTTTGGGCTTCAGACCACAGTGAGGTTTACTGCTTAAGGGAAAATACTACGTACAAGGTATGGATAGTAATTGTTAAGAGTTGTCTTTGCGGCATCAGCTTATTATCATTATTACTTCTATTATTAATATTATTGCGATATTATTATTCTCATTGCACTGGCTGGGTATTCTGATATTAAATACTCCTTGTTCAAGACAAGTCATATGCTGTATATTGCATATATATGTCGTTCATGTCACCAGTCTTTATTTTCTCAGTTTATTTTGTTTTATTTTATTTTCTGAGGGATGTAGGGCCGCTAACTGCCTTATAAATATATTCGCGTACGTACCTCACCAAACTGAAAAAGAAAGTTGTGTCATGTCAGAAAGAGAACTGGGGTGCTGGTGACCTTGACCTTCAACCCCGTATCATAACCTTGTCTCTCAATGCGCTCAAATGCTGTAGAAAATGCTAGAAATGTGTAGAAATTGGGTCTACGGTTCTAGTATCAGGCGAAAGGTTAAAAAAGGAATACTCTACATATATACACGTATATATAACTCATGCTGCAACCAAAGCCACTCTCTTGCGAGTCGATTAGCGATATTTTGTAAAGAGAAAACATATTAAAAATATATATCAGTTTACGGAAATCTCAAGCATAAATTATAATGTTAGCCATTTTTTTGTATTCTCTCTTTTGATGAGTGATCACACGAGCATAATTTAGTGTAAACTACACAACCACATCGGAACCAAATACGTACTAACAAGTCTTCGTTGGCATTGTCAAATTTCAGAGTCTGTCTCTCATGCGCAGCTTTTCCTTTTAAGCCCGATGATAACAGTGATATTAATAATGATAATAACTTCCTCGGTTCAAAGATATATTCATCGAATGAGGTGCGACACTATCGGGTATTAGTTCTAATAGCGGATCTCTCCCGGTTTTCTATGCGATCCGGAATGTGAATATTGTTAATGAGGCAGCTACTTTGGACGTCGATCTTTGGCGGGGAAGGGTGGGGCTTACTTACCAAATACTTGCTGCTTTAACGGTTATCCACCTACAACTGCACTGGGCGAATTGATCCCTCATACCGGCGAGCATACGCCTATGTGTCTAGTTTGTGGTAGCATTATAGAAACAGGGTTTATGGCATTGAAGATTATACTCATACAAGGAGAAGAGCACAGCCATATCAATATAATCAGATATTGAACAGTGAGGCCTCGTTTCACTTAGGATATTTTTCATTGATAATTAGCGTATGTGAATTAGAGGCAATATTCCAACATGGCATTTACCAGCTGAATATAATTACCATTATATGTAAACTAGAAGGATTTTCTTTAGTGGTGATCCATAAGGCAGACTGTAGGCGATCTCTGGAGAGGGGAGGTTGTTCTGGTCTGTGTCACAGGGCATCTATTGTGGGGGGGGGGGGGGGGGGGGGGTTGTTGAGATATTCCTTGAAATGCGAGTGACAGGGTATAGCTGAGTAACGTCTTCTAGATGGACGTTCTTGGCCGTTTCATGCCGGTTTCCGTGGGTGTTCCCATGCGAACCCATTTGTGCTTGTGGTGTTTTTGTGATGGATATTATGTAGACTTAAGATGGAAAATTGTCAAGAAAAAGAATATTAATACACACCATTTCCTGTTGGCGTCAAAATGTACATGCACACTAGATGTCGAAATAGCTGTGGTACCTCCGTCACCAAACTGAATTAGATGTATGTGAGTTTGAATTAACATGAAATGCCCAGACTTAGAACTATAGAATATTACACTAGGAATGAGATGGTAACATACGTTCTATATTTTCACCTCATTGTGACAGTAGATCCTATGCTCAACACAAATGCCATAGGGACCTACCTACCCGTTGTAGTAGCATGCAGCAGTAGTAGTAATAGGAAAAGAACAGGAGTTGTTTCAAAGCCCAGCAACTCACAGGGTATGTTTAGATTGTTATGTATACACGAGAAAATAGTAATCTGACACATGGATTAGTGTAATCCTTGTGTTGGTACACCACAACCCCCTCCGCCGTGCCATCCACCAATGAACGCTGTGATCTTCTAATTCGTCTCGGGTTCTTTCTGAGCCCTACGCAGTAATGGCGACAACGATTTAGACAACGCATAGTAGAAAATATTGTGTAAAAAAGCAGGTCTTCTTATTATATGAATACAATATTTCTTAGATAACCTATAGAGGAAAAAGAGAAAGGTGAAGATATATTATATATACATATATTTTTGTTGTATTCTCTTGTCTCAGCCACAACTTCCTGCCGAATGCTTGTACTGTTCCATTTTATTATTCCATATTCGATTTGGTGAACTCGACGCCCACAAGTAGTTTTAAAAAGAGTCGGTCCTCTTGTGTCAAAGGCATAAACCAGAGTTGAGAATGTGTTTTTTTTTCTCAGTAAAGTAGTGTTGCGGGTATGATTTTATATCATATTAGACAAGGGATGATCCCTGTACAAATTTGGATATTTTAGCTCAACGCCACTTTTGTTACAGTGTATACATAATATGAGCAGATACTATTTTGAGTATTTAGTAGGCGGCCTTGGTAATCTTTCCTACCTTTGACTCGGGTGCATTTATTTGGCCAGGGTCGGGTGAGATTTTTTTTTTTTTTTTTTTTTACAAATATACCGACATTATTATGATAGTATAGCTTTCCAAGCTTGGTTGTGGACATGTGGCATTTCCCAAATCCTATTTTCCAAGAGGCGTTTGAGAGATTATTCTGGCGGTGGCATGAGAGGAATGGAGAGGTGGGTGCTAGCCTGCGCCATGTTAGATGTTCTTGTAGTTTTGTATATGTATATACAGTTGCAAAGCACGCTGCCTTGCCACAGGAGAAAAATCCAAAACAAATAAGGGATAAACGCTGACACCAGAATCCCTGCTTTATTATATATACGCTTCATGCATTCCAATACAGCTGTTCTACTATTTGTATATGTATATATCGCATTATGGTTTCTAAGGCTTATGTGTCTGCTTCCTTTAATTTCTATATTTTTGAATACATGTTATATATATATATATGCACGTCTTTCCGTCTGTGAAAGATGACTATGTTTCCTTCTCAGTTCTTAGGGACACATTGAATGTGTTGGGCTGGTTTTCAGGCTTTAAAATCAAAATGGTTAAGAATATATCGCGTTGTTGTTGCTAGTGTGCGGACACTGGACGTATATCCGACATTCCTCTTGTTTTTGAATCCGGAAGCCGGGGTTTGAGTTTGTAATACTGGGGAGATTAGTGGACTGCACTGTCTTATTGTATGAGCAAAAGAGTATGAGTGCTTTCATCATGTTGACTATGGTTGTGAAACAGACATCGACATAGGTTTTGTATCTGCTGTGGGCTCACACGCCAAATATGATATTTTAGAATGGGAGTTTTAAAAATAAGAAAGACCTTTTGGATCTTTCCTTTATTTCTTGCTCCTTTTTTTGTGCATGGATATTGATGGATGATGGTATATATTCAAAGCTCATATGGCCACGTCATGATCATGGTTCAAATTTCAAAGTTGGGGGGAAAGTTTAGTGGCGCCGGGCATTTGTGTACATTAGCGAAAACCAAAGCGTTTACATGGTGTACAGAATGTATGTAGTAAGGTTTGCTCGTCGAACCCATCTTAGCAGACGACACCCAGACTAACAACAAACATGGCCGCCTGCCACGTGGAAAGGGGGCGCCACCTACACATCCTCTGCCTCGTTTTCATGTCGCGTCACCACCTGGCGCCCCCTGGCGTCGAGGTGGTGGCGCGGCGTCTATAGTCCAGCGTTCAGTTCGGGGTGTTCTCATTGTCAGTGTATTGTTGTTATCGCTGTTAAATCACAGAAGAGAGGTACTATTTTAGAAACAGGGCCGGCCAGGCTCTCTCTCCCTACCTCAGTGCATGGCCGCGCCTCAGGCACACATCAATGTATTTTATGTATACTGGGGAATCGGTTTTGTATGATCTTTGCAATACAAAATGTTAAAAGTAAACATTCCATGCCTCGTGTTTCTGTTATAGTTGTCTTATAATGAAATGTTTTTTATTAGTTTTAGCCTTGCCTTCACTAGTGGCGTTTCCCTCCTTCAACTATATGATGATATATATTTATTATCCACCTTATACAAAGTGTCCAGAGATAACACATAGGGATTGTGTATCACTATACCCGGAGCATACGAATATGTTGTATGCTCTGGGCTGCAAAAGCCTATGCATACATAGTAAATATGAAAAATAGTAAATATGAAAAAATCTAGTGCATACCTAAATGAGTTAATATCGGTACGCCACCTGTCAGGAAAAGGTGGATAATAAATACAATAGAGACTTGTTTCAGATAAAAGTGGTTGTATTCTCCTCGGAGTTGACTGCATAATATCATCGCATGCGCTCGGATATTACTACGCGTCAACTCCTCGAAGCATACGACTGCTTTTATCTGAAACCGGTCAGTATGGTGTGTGTGTATATATATATATATATATATATATATATATATATATATATATATATATATATATATATATATATATATATACATGTATATATAATACGAGCTTTGCTCTCTTTTTTCCATTAATCATTCAGTTTAGAGAAATGTACATGTGGTCAATCCAACGGTGAATAATGCGGTTTTCCATACGTAACGACATGTGCTCTATACATTCAAAAAGAAATCTAACATCATACATTAATCCTGATATTCAGAAACTACAACAAAACCTATACATTTCTTTTCATCAGAAGCAAACGATTTCATTATCAAGCATATATGTAGAACGAACATCCCTGTAAATTAATTTTAAGCTATCGTTTCGTCAAACCCGCATATATAAAATATCTCCGTTCGTGAATTCCATAGGCAATAAAACTGAAAAAAGAAAGACCTTCTGTATAACACAGAAGGTAGATTTCTCATAACGTCTCATCTCACACTGCTGCAGCCCGGCAGCAACCAATGGAAGGTCACGTGTGGTTTCTGATCACGTGTCTTCTGCCCACTTCCGGTGAGCAGCAGAGCGCCCTCTGTGGAGACGCCGGGATAATCCCATTCTCCGCACCTCCTCGTCCTCCTCCGTCTGTCAATATTAGGGCCTGGAACTGATCCCGATTAAATGATCGGCTTCCCGGGCTCGCCCTAATCCACACCCGTGTCGACGACCGCCCCCCGCCGCCGCCATCCTCGGCCCCGCGAGCCGCACTTCTATTGACACCGCGGATCAGAAAGAGGCAGCGTTTGGCGCGCAATCAACATGGAGAAAGCAGACGACATTTTCTCCTACAGCCTTACTCTCCATCTCTGTCTATTTTTTCTGCGTTTCCATGCGACGGTATAAGTTCCGCTTCGTCTCAAGTGTTTGCGCGTCGAATTTTGTAGATATTTGCCCACAACCACGATATGTATACCGTATGATGTGATACTGTCGCCTGCTCGAGTTATATTACATAGTGAATATATCTTGGAAATATTACCAAAGATTTATATTGATTTTAAGAACTAAAAGAATCTTGATATAAAGAAAAATACTCTATAAAGATAAATACTCTATAAATTCCAATATAACTCGTATGCAATATGACATTTAACAAAAATAAATATCTTCAGTATATTTCGAGGTGACAAAAAAGTTCACATGTGATTTATCTTCAAATCGCGCTAGTAAGGATTACAGTGAGCTGAAGCCAAATATGTACTGTAGGTTATACCACGGCTGAAACTTTACACAGAGAAGGAGATTTTTGCTTTTTAATTTCGACCTTTATATTGAAACGACTGGAGAATGTCTGGAGATTCAAAATGTCAAATTTACTAAACAAGTTTGTGCAATCCACCAGTCCACGTACATATAAGTTCGGTGGTCAGGAATATTGCCTTATATGCTTAGTTCCAAAATATTTACCTCAGTAACTATATTTTCAGGTAATGTTATCGGAAGGGGACATCAAGGGGGTAATATGATATTTATGGGTTATGTGAGCCAGTCGGCAGGTTTACAAACTCGTTATTTCTATAAAAATTCTTACTCGTTGACTGCTCAACGTGATCACATGCAACAGATCTTACGTCCTGAGCGTCAATATGTGGGGAAAACCAAAAGAAATATAAAAGAGCGGATTGGGGAACACCCAAGATCAATCAACGAAAAAAATCGAAAATAAGTGATATTCACTTATCAACCATATGGTTTGGTTAGACGCGGCGTATCCGTAGTGAGTCTAATCCCACCGCAAGCAAGTTGAGGGGCAATATTGGATACAAATGGATCCATCGGTTACACACTAAGGCTCCATACGGTCTGAACGTCATGGAGAGTAAATTCGGATAGACCCATTAATGCCACGTCGATTATTTTTACATTGATGTGTAAGAATTTTTCTTAATAAAAATCACCTTAAAGATCTACTCAAAGACCACTTTAAGTGATTACACTAAAATAAGCATGGTATTTCCTTCCAAAAGCGATAAAATGAGTATATAACCGTGAGTCATGGCTATGCCTGATGGGATTTACTTTATCAGAACTACTTAGTATTAGAATTAATTGTGTAACACTTGATATTGAATAAATGCACATAGATATCTGAAACCAGCTGCCACTGACAACAGAACTCCCAACAAAGAGACTTCTTTGAGTGACAGGGAACCAGTCCCAGAAATCCCTAATAGGTGGCTCCATATGCCCATGATTGGTCAATAAATCGTTCCCGCCATCCTGGGATCGGTCAAAACCAATGAAAGGAGAGGACACAGATTTGTTATGACAAAATCCAATCAGATCCATGAACTCACCAGGTGCACAGAAGTGCCGTCCTCTGACGCTAGGGGGAACTTGCTCAGTAGTCGCCAATATCTGTTGGTAGTGTTCTCATTTCCAATAGGTTTTCTGCTGATAAAAGCACGTCTATATTTCAATTAAAGCATGTTTCCTATTTTTCTATCCAAAAGATGTGGAACAAATATTAATTCTGCTAGCCTAATCCTACTCAGTAATAGAATCAATACTACGATGGATCCTATTTGTCAGCGATATTATGGAATTTTGTATCATGCAGTTGTTCTTCCCGTTAGTCTCATTACTCAATTCCTTTTGCCGCCGGTTGTCGCGTCTGAAATCAGATTGTCAGCTTCATTTGACGTCAGCATTTCATTAAAAATGCAGTTAGCGCCTAATATAATCTTGACTTGTATTTTTGCACATTCCTATATTTTCTTAATATAGAGGAAGAATTTCAATAACAAGTTAATTTCCCAGATCTTTAACTCCAAGAGGTCTTTAGTGTCTTCACCGAAAGAAGTATGACAAAGTATTTTTGACTTTTATAAGAAACTATACTGAAAAGATCATCTAGACTTTAAAAGGGGTACATCAGAAGACTTCTTGAGGAAGGTAGGGCCTACTCTACCTCAACTAGATACTTTTGAAAAAATACCTATCTCTATAATTAGTAGAAACCGAACGAGAGTTAGACTTGACAATGTTTATGCCACGACGGGAAGGTCGTGGCGTCAGAATAGGGGCAGGGCAGGGGGGGGGGGGGGGGCTGCCGCTTCCCCCCCCCCCCCCCACTTTTTTGCGATCACCAAAAAAGTCAGCACTTTCATATTTAACTCAATCAAGTGTAAAAAAAACTGTCTTAATTTTTCAATATAGAAAAATGTCTAAATCGAACTTTTTAGCATGCAATGACTGCTAAGCCCTGACTTTTCACCATGGAAAAGGATCAAAGTCTGACCTTATACCATGCAATGATGGCTAAGCCCTGACTTTTCACCATGGAAAAGAGTCAAAGTCTGACCTTTTACCGTGCAATGACGAATAAGCCCTGACTTTTCACCATGGAAAAGGGTCAAAGTCTCACCTTTTACTGTACAATGACGGCTAAGCCCTGACTTTTCACCATGGAAAAGGATCAAAGTCTGACCTTTTACCATGCAATGATGGCTAAGCCCTGACTTTTCACCATGGAAAAGGATCAAAGTCTGACCTTTTACCATGCAATGATGGCTAAGCCCTGATCTTTCACTATGGAAAAGAGTCAAAGTCTGACCTTTTACCATGCAATGATGGCTAAGCCCTGACTTTTCACCATGGAAAAGGATCAAAGTCTGACCTTTTACCATGCAATGATGGCTAAGCTCTGACTTTTCACCATGGAAAAGAGTCAAAGTCTGACCTTTTACCATGCAATGATGGCTAAGCCCTGACTTTTCACCATGGAAAAGGGTCAAAGTCTGACCTTTTACCATGCAATGATGGCTAAGCCCTGACTTTTCACTGTGGAAAAGGGTCAAAGTCTGACCTTTTACCATGCAATGATGGCTAAGCCCTGACTTTTCACCATGGAAAAGAGTCAAAGTCTGACCTTTTACCATGCAATGATGGCTAAGCCCTGACTTTTCACCATTGAAAAGGGTCAAAGTCTGACCTTTTACTGTGCAATGACAGCTAAGCCCTGACTTTTCACCATGGAAAAAGATCAAAGTCTGACCTTTTACCATGCAATGATGGCTAAGCCCTGACTTTTCACCATGGAAAAGAGTCAAAGTCTGACCTTTTACCGTGCAATGACGAATAAGCCCTGACTTTTCACCATGGAAAAGGGTCAAAGTCTGACCTTTTACTGTACAATGACGGCTAAGCCCTGACTTTTCACCATGGAAAAGGATCAAAGTCTGACCTTTTACCATGCAATGATGGCTAAGCTCTGACTTTTCACCATGGAAAAGGGTGAAAGTCTGACCTTTTACCATGCAATGATGGCTAAGCCCTGACTTTTCACCATAGAAAAATGTCAAAGTCTGACCTTTTACCATGCAATGATGGCTAAGCTCTGACTTTTCACCATGGAAAAGGGTGAAAGTCTGACCTTTTACCATGCAATGATGGCTAAGCCCTGACTTTTCACCATGGAAAAGGATCAAAGTCTGACCTTTTACCATGCAATGATGGCTAAGCCCTGACTTTTCACCATGGAAAAGGGTGAAAGTCTGACCTTTTACCATGCAATGATGGCTAAGCTCTGACTTTTCACCGTGGAAAAGAGTCAAAGTCTGACCTTTTACCGTGCAATGACGGCTAAGCTCTGACTTTTCACCGTGGAAAAGTGTCAAAGTCTGATCTTTTACCGTACAATGACGGCTAAGCTCTGACTTTTCACCGTGGAAAAGTGTCAAAGTCTGATCTTTTACCGTGCAATGACGGCTAAGCTCTGACTTTTCACCGTGGAAAAGTGTCAAAGTCTGATCTTTTACCGTGCAATGACGGCTAAGCTCTGACTTTTCACCGTGGAAAAGTGTCAAAGTCTGATCTTTTACCGTGCAATGACGGCTAAGCTCTGACTTTTCACCGTGGAAAAGTGTCAAAGTCTGACCTTTTACCGTGCAATGATGGCTAAGCTCTGACTTTTCACTGTGGAAAAATGTCAAAGTCTGACCTTCTACTGTGCAATGACGGCTAAGCCCTGACTTTTCACCAAGGAAAAATGTCTTTTTCACGTGTATTAAAGGCTACGACCTGACTTTTCACAGTCTTTTGGCAGATTTACGGTAAATCCAGTGGAACAGGTCAATGTCTGACTTCGTATAAGGGTATGACTAGGCGTAAAATAGGTGCTACCCCTATCGCGTTTACGACCACAATGTCAGATTTTATTCCAACGCTAAACCCACAGGGTTACGCGAACCAAAAGATTACCACACAATGTCTGACTTCATACCAAGAAAGAAGTCAGCAATTTTTCAGTTCGCCCCCCCCCCCCCCCCCCCCCCCCACACTTTCAAGATGTTCTGACGCCCCTGAAAATACTTGTACCAGTTCAAACATTTCTAGGCTGGGCTCATAGGTGAAGGACAGCGGTATAGCTGATACAAGGCAACTGTAGTTGGCATTAATGACCATTTTTACCAGTTGATTCAAGATGTGGGTAACTGGAGGGGACTCTCTCACGGCCTGGTGCTGTGCGCATCACTTAGCAGCTGGCAGCGGAGTAATAGAGAAAGCAGTATTGGCGCTGACACGGCTGTCAGTTAGGTACAGTGGTGTGGACACAAAGACAGCAACGTTATGATCAGAAGAAAGGGAATTCAGTAACATCCTCAGTCAGTTCTCAAGTACAACACCAAAGATTTTCTTTTACTTTTATTGATAACATATTTTATAAACAATACTTTTATTGAGCGTGAGACACACGTTTAAAGCCGGGGATATACCAAGCAAAAAGGGCAGTGATCTCCGGAGTCGCCAACCAAAAATGGCATGTACATGGAATATTATTTCATATCAATATCTCTCGCCTATATTCTAGTGTCTTATAAGCAATAATCGGGTGAAATGAAAAACAAAGAATGTAAAGCACAAGATTCAACTGACAGTGCCCATACTGATGGTAAAACTAAATCTATTTTATTTTCTAATTGATATGTCTTTTTCGGCAGAATCTATAGAATCGGAAGAATAGTTGCTAACTATGCCTCGATTAACATTTAGCTGTGCATAGAGAAAACTTGTGTATTTGTTCCGCTATAAACTTATATTTAAGAGTAACATGCAGCATACATACCATACCAGGACGCTTGGTCGTGTTTTCTAAACTTGGCAGTAGATGGCGCAACAGACGCCAGCCTAATCTTTATACACTGTTATCTCCGCATTTGCACACAAATCCTGTCTTTGAACGTTGTTACATGATCAATAAAGATATATCCTACGGTAGGCCTTAGATTGGGGAGGGTCACATTAGCGCAATACCTGTTTTTGATAGTTATGGATTGTCACCTATTAAATCTAATACACTGTCGACAAACCGTTGCTATGGACACCCTTACGGCTAGATAGCAATTCACAGATTGCGCATGCTATAAATACATAAATAGCTATCACCTGAGCCCCAGACCATTTCTCTGGGAAGAATTTCGAGCATATGAACAACGCATGAAGATGATGTGTCAAAAATATCAATAAATCTCAAATTTCTGAATTATCGATAAATCAATCACCAATTGCTTGGTATCCCCAGATGAGGCTTTCGGCCTTCTATTCAGCAAACAAAGAATCGTTCGAAAATTCCTAGTAGAACCGGAGATATTGAACGAAACGTGGTCTCAGAGACCCGAGACGTTTTAGCACCAAAAGTACTGTTACTTTTACGCTGGTAAGTACTGTGTTATATGCCTATGTATCAGTAGGCAACCAGCTACCGTTTGGCCGACTTTACGGCGTTCTCGACGCCTGGCAGCGTTCCTCTGGCGTTCCCTCGCGCTGCCCTGGGCTCGGTCACGACGAGAGAGCCGATAGGGGTCGCCACTGGTATCAATGGCTATCGATTGCACGAGCGTCGTGCTTAGACATTGACATATGAACTGATTCCATTTCCGAGCTATTCAGAGCTCAGGCTTTTCGAGATAATTACTACTTTTCGATACATTTACAGACATTGGAAATCTAGCAGACTACTGGAATTCATCTTCTCTTGCTCGTTTCCCATGTACGGGAAAGGATCACTCTCTTGCGGTTCTATCCATAGACATGTATGTCCAGCCAGCCAATAAAACCTTATTTTCTTGCATTAATCACGGACTAGGATCGCAAATTGTTTTCGATTGTAAAGTTATATTGTATTCTATTAAAATGTTATCTCGTCTGTTGATTATTCATTCTTCAAAATAAAAAATCGTAATATATATCTGATAAATCAAAAAGATATATATCTGTATATATATTCAGGTAAGAAGAACACATTCATCTGGATTTTTTTTTAATATTTAGATTTTTATTCACAATTCACATCCGCAGGTTCAGAAGTACATGCCAGTTGGACATCATTCTTTTATCAGGACGAGATCTAATTGCTCAACAAACATGTCTACTAGTATTCTTTATATATACAAAAAGAAAGTTAAGAATTTCCTGTAAAATAATCATAGAAAATATTCAAATATGTGCATCACCAAATGACCTACTGTCACCAAATCTCACCCCGGACGGACTTTCGTGAATAGCCCTGTAAATAATTAACTGAGCTCAACTGAAATACTTCAAATAGCCAAGCTAGCCGTCAGTCCTATCGCCAAGGTTACCATTCAAACAAGCACTTAGAGATCGACAACCCGGCAATAGTTGAACAATCAACTTGACCAATCACACTTCCACTGGTTTAAATTGCCCGAGCCCTGATGTCATAAACAACATTTGTCTAGGTCTATGTGTTCTTCATGGTGAACACTGGAAATTAAAGCAACGCAAACCTTGGTACTTTAAAAATATACAGCCATGTAGACGTATTATTGGTGGACAGTACTGGAACTTCCAATACGCTTGTAAACTTGATGACATCATTCTGGTGTGTAGGTCTGAGGACTCCTCGTTCGGACTGAGATTTGGCCTGCATTGCTACTTGAGGTGGATTGTCACATCCCCAATGCTAGTAATTTTTATGGATATATCGTTTACTCAAACCTAAAATAAGGAATGAAAAGGATGAGGCAAATGGTTAGTGGCCCAACGATAATCTACCTTAGACTTGCTCAGTTCTTTAATTATAGATTTTTTAAGAGATTTTATTTTCAAATCGGCTTAACCTAGAGGAGTATATTGCAACGTCTTGAATATAAGTCTTTGAGTTTGTTTAGTTTAACGTCCAATTTGTTTAATTATACTTGAAAGTGTGAACAGTCATTTAACTATTAACCAAATAAGTAGAGTATGTAACCCTCCCCTGACTGGCCTAGGTATCACATTGAGGTGGAGTGAAGGGGGTGGGGGTGGGCAGTGCAGGCGGAGGAGGGAGACGGGAGGCACAGGCGGAGGTGTAAGGACCATGGACTGAGGCCAGTTTCCACCGACCTCTCACCGAGGTGTTGCTCGCACGATCAGCGTGGCAGGTGATGCAAGGATGTTAATAACAGAGGTTAAATGGCCGTACGGAGACAATAGCCTATCCCAATTTTGTTTCCTTGCAGTTCCTTTAAAGGCATATCGAATAATATGGCTTGAAAATTAAAAAAACATGTCATTTTTCTAAAAATTGAATACAATTATCTCGAAGTACTGTAGAGCACATATCTGACTTAAAATTCAGGGGTCACCGTGCTAGATTTTGATCTATAGAGCATTATTATGATCATTTTATGTTAGATTATATAGAAATTTTAAAAAGTTGTTTTTTTCACATAGTAAAACCCATGTCATTTTCCTCAAACTTTCCCAGAATATAGTATATGTATAGTACTAGCTATCTAGCTTCTAGATCATAGGTCACCGTCCTTGTTTTTGAAAGAATTGAAGAAAACAATATTTTTCAGTACATTTCCTATATAAATCAAGCAAACGTTTCTTGTCCTATTTTACCTATTACAATTGGATAAACTGGACAAAACATTAAATCTACTCATTTAGAATTAGAATGAATCGAAAGGAACCAATTTTGACTGTTAATTGAAAATATCTAAAATTCACCAGGTGGCGCCACCGTGAATTGTAGGATATGCCTTTAACGCGAATCGTCAGATATTGTAACAAATACACACTATTGATTGGTATCAGATACAGGCGGTCATAAACCCCGATGAGTTGATACAGAGTAATATCCGAGCGAATGCGAGGATATTGTGCAAAGTCAACTCCGAGGAGCATACAACCACTTTCATCTGAAACCAGTTTATATCATATTTATCATCCAGCGTTTTCTGACAAGTGGCGTACCAATATCATTTAGGTACACACTATTTTTCAGAATGCAATATTTTCCCGTTTGCGCCCTTTATATTATTGCAACCCCAACTGTATGCGTTTCAGGTACTTCTTCAGGATTGTGAAACTAAAGGGAAATGACTCTCTCTCAGACCTATCTATTTCAGCGACCGGGGAATTCCCTTCTTATACATTTTTAATGTTTCACTCCCTTTAAATCGGGGATGAAAGTCGAATAAGAAAGCATATCTGAAACTATTTTGAATAAGGATGGCCATGAATTAATTAAATATTTCAATTTCTGATGATAAAAATGAATTTCAAATAAGGCTTGGGCAAGTCTTAGGTCTCAAAGGCTTCACTGCCGCCAAAGGGCTCCACTTCATTCAAAGCTATGGATTTGTAGTTTTCTTGGCCTCCAGTAATTCAATATTAAACAACAGCTAGGAGTTTCAGTAGTCAGTCCCGAACTGGTTGACTAAAGTTTGTTTGCTGACAATTCAATACTGTTATCATTGTAAATGATGGCCATGTGAGATATCGGTAGTTTGCTTCCTCTCCCAGCCAAATGCACACTTCTTGAGTTACAACAATCTTTGTAAGAATAAGATATTATCTCAGTCCTTGATACTTTATCCATATAACATATATATTTAACATGCAGGGATACAGATTTCAAGATAAAGCAGTCATAAAGTATTAAGAGAACAATCTCGTACAAACACCATTATTTAATCAGTCATTATCATGTTTCACACCACCAGAAAACAAAGTTTGCAGGAAGTTCTGGTTCAGACATGCTTTTTGCTTAGCAGTCGATATGCTGGTGGTTTTTCCCTTTTTGCTTTTACTCCCTCCTTCGCCAGAATCCGTCGTCCCCTTCCTCTTTCGAGCAAGTATCACGTCCTCTGTGTCCTTCTGGTTGAAGGTCCATTCTCTCACAGGTATCTCCGACTTCTGTTTTCCTTCTAGCCTCTTCAGCCGCTGTTTCTTTTCCACGTTCTGGATAAAGAAGTGAGTCTCTTTCTTGACCTGGGCGATCTCCGTTCGTAGCCGTTGGTTATGGACTGCCTGCTCGTAGGCCATCCTCTCGTTCAGATGGCCCCACTTAAAGCGGTGCAGATACTTGATGTTCCACAGCTCCTCGTGCCATACAGCCCGCTTCTTCCCACCCACTTTGTTGTTGTTCAGCGCCGCAGCAACTTGCTTGGCAATCTTCTTGTTAGCAAATTCCAACCAGCCCTCGATGAAGACGCGCCTCTTTTTATGGCTTGGCACTTTCTCTGCAATTTGAAACACAATTATTGCCATTTGTAAATTATATACACACAAAATGTACTTCTTTTTAACACAAAGGTGTCTGTTCAAAATCTTAGAAGACACAAGTGAAGCGAAAATAAGTACATGTACTGATGAAAATCTAGACAATTCTGAACAAATATCATCTGAATTAAGATTCTTCACCAACACGGGTAGGAAAGTGGTCGAGAAAATATCTACAAAGGCTATCATAATTCCTATTATAGTTACAGAAATATAAGAATGAATAAAAGATGCTAAGTAGGCCTACTCCATTAAAAGAAAGGGAATACTATTAGAAATACTGACATATGTAAATGCTCAGGATTTGGGTAACTTGAAAACCCTGCCTGCCAATGATATGATCCTGTGTCCATACACACACACAGTCATACACAAATATACATATATACACAGTATACATATATCTACATGCACTGGCTAACGCTCGTGTAATATTATGCGTAAATCATTCATAGTTTACGGCCGCCTACCCACAAAACCATCGATTATTGTCTAGACTATATCTAGATTTGATATGCATGTACATCGAACTAACAAGCCTCCTAGCGCCCCACTTCCTCAATATAGGTTTTTTTAATAGGTTCTGAAAATCAAAATATAGTTTTTTCTGGGGTATTCAAGGTCCAAAACATGGGGATTTATAGGTGTTAAGGGTTAACACGTTCAGCATAATGAGTCAAAATATAGTGAATCTCTTATTTAAAGTTCTTGATTTCTAAAAAAATGTACCTAGTACTAAACTCTAAAGTGCAGGACATCAGATTGTCTGGCTCATCAGGTTATACCAAGCAAGCATGTATTCTCCGATCCGGCCAGGAAGTAGGTGGCGCTCCGAACCCCCTTGGCGGCCATTTTCGAGAAGCACCTCCGCAATGCTTAACGTATGGCCCGTTCGGACGTCCATTTATATCACATTTTAATGTGTGAGGATGTTTTAACTAATTCTGAAGAAATTTTCCAGACAAAATCAGACTTCCCTGGTAATTTCAGATCAAATGATTATCTGGGAGCCCCAGTTAAGGCTATGAACGCGATGTCAACAAATCGTCGAAACAAGCGATTTTCTTCGAGTTGGCACATTTAAATTATATCTGAATAATGTAAATAATCCTATTTCAATTATTACATGTATAGAATGCACAGGAGAAGGTTGATTAATATAGTTTTTTGCCATTTAAGACTCTGACAGCGCTTTGTATTCACCAGGCAAGATGGCGGATCGATCCGTTGTCAGGTGAATTTACATATTTTGGAGGGTTTTTTTAACCGGAAGTGTCCATCCGGATCGGAGATATTCTCATGTTGAGTTTCCAACAGTCAAGCCAGCCTGGTAAGAAGTCAGACCAACTGTTGATTCTTAAACACTTTATGATCTTTTAAATAAACCGATAATGTGGATTCCTTGTCATTTGAAAATCTAACGTTCTGTCAAGTTAACTTCCAAGATTTCCCGTACGCAACAATCTGCATGGCAGTGAAAATACAGGCTTTTATAGGTTTTGTAGGTTCCTTTGGCTTTGAAAAAAAATATAGGCTCAAGAATCAAAATATAGGTTTTTATAGGTTTTAAAGGTTTCACTGGAGGCCGGCCTGAATTAAATATGATGTACTCCTTCTTTGATGTCATTTAGCTTTCAAAATTTAAATATTTTAGTAACAATTTCTTCATCTCTCATAAGTTACCAACCCTAGTGGCACTAACAACTCAGTCTCTATTCTCCGATCCGGCCTGGAAGTAGGTGGCGCTACGAACCGCCTTGGTGGCCATTTTGGAGACACACCTCCGCAGTGCTAAGCCTATGAGCCGTTCGGACTTCCATTTATGATACTTTTTAAAGTGTGAGGATGTTTTAAGTACCCCTGAAGAAATTCTCCTCACAAAATCATACTTCCTTTGCAATTTCAGATCAAATCATTATCTGTTAGCCCCAGTTTAGGCTATAAACGCGATGTCAACAAATCGTCGAAACAAGCGATTTTCTTCGAGTTGGCACATTTAATTAAATTATTAAATGTATAGGATGCACATGAGACGGTTGATTAATATAGTTTTTCGCCATTTTATACTCTGACAGCGCTTTGTATTCACCAGGCAAGATGGCGGATTGATCCGTTGTCAGGTGAATTTACATATTTTGGAGGGTATTTTGAACCGGAAGTGTCCATCCGGATCGGAGAATACCAAACAGTGGATATTTAATTTTAGACTTATATGACCACGGACCAATGTCTCAATGTCAATGTGGTTTCTATGATGTAGTAATAGTAATACAGACTTACAGTACAAGTCAGGAGGGCTTCCAGTTCCAATTGAAGGTGAAAGTTAATGTTTTCAACTCCACTTACGTCTGGCGTGTTATATCAAATCAAACCATGAAAACCTATCCTAGAGACGTTCGTGTAAATCCGCATATGAGCGATAATATAAGAAAATAATACAAACCATCAGGTTGCAGAAACACTCTTCCAATTTCTCCGTATTCCTCAAAGACTTGGCGTATCTTGGCAACATTCATGCCGGTGGGTATGCGACTGAGGTATATAACACCGGGTTCTGTTTCTCGCTTCTTTTTCTTTTTCGTCTTCTTGTGAGGAACAGGGGAAACTTCTTCTGTGGCAGCCACATGTTCATCCTGCTCGCTGTCCGCCATGTTTACACGTGTGTGGCGCCCTCTGTTGTCAAAACGACTGGCGCCAGGTGGCGACACTACGCTGGTTCCTGGTGGCCCGCTTCTTAATTACGCACTGAGGAAAGGGGTCAGGGCCTGGAGTGGGGTAAAACTTTTGGAAACGTTGTGTACATAATGCCCCTTCTTTGTTTTATTGCGTACAAGACTGGAAATTCTTTGCATATACTTTATGAACGGCCCCATTCCATTTATAGTCTGTTTGGGGTCATGAATCACAGAAAGTGTGCATATATGCGGCTCTGGTGTGAAATGGGGGATCTGTGAATAAACCTTGGAGTATCTCAAAGTTCTTTCTTGTTGGTGATGTATAGGTGTTGGGTTACCTGCTCATGAAGTGTTATAAGTTAGATATGTAAACCGTTGCTATGGTAACTCATTGAACCTATACACCCTCAAAACGATGTCCGGGCGAGTGACATTTGAGTGTTTTCCTTTTGAGGGGCAGCAATAAAATTTGTGATATGATTTTACTGCCCATTTCTAATATTTCTTGTTGAAGTGTGTCTAAGGGTTAGGTTTTGGGTGTTCTGGTGAGTGTTAATGAGTATCTTCCTCTGCACTGAGTTGTTTCATTCAGGGGTATGACAAGTATTTTACCTTAATTCTAGGTTCCTAAATATACATTACTTGTCGTTTAGGTTATCAGGAGTACAGAGTGTTGCACAGAGTTAGGTAGGCATTATCAATTATATGGAGGAAAATCCCCAGGGGACACACTTTGAGGCAGTATATAGCTTTAGTGAGGCAAAAATCTGTGAAAATCTGAGAAATCCCATTGAAATGACCGTATAATTATGTAAAATGTCACTCGGACGGACATTTTCCCGTTTAAATGCCATTTAGCCCCATAGGGGTTAGGGGAGTGGTTAAAAATAAGTCTACTGTTATGTGGCTTGTTATATTTGACTAAGAAATGCTTTATCTACTCTCTCTTGGTGCATAGGGGGCTCTAGGAGTCCATACATGGTCACTCGACCAGACATTTGGGGCAGTATGCTTAGGGGCAGTTTCTGACAAGTTTCCCCCAGTACAAACTCTAGCAGCAATATGGCCCCTCTACTATACTGTCCCTCCACCATACTGCCCCTCCACCATACTGCCCTTTCACCATACTGCCCCTCTACTATACTGTCCCTCCACCATACTGCCCTTTTACCATACTGCCCCTCTACTATACTGTCCCTCCACCATACTGCCCCTTTACCATACTGCTCCTCTACCATACTGCCCCTCAACATAACTTCCCCTCTACTATACTGCCCCTCCACCATACTGCCCCTCTACCATACTGCCCCTCCACCATACTGCCCTTTCACCATACTGCCCCTGTACTATACTGTTCCTCCACCATACTGCCCCTCCACCATACTGCCCTTTCACCATGCTGCCCCTCTACTATACTGTCCCTCCACCATACTGCCCTTTTACCATACTGCTCCTCCCCTCAACCTCCCTGCCCTGAACCATACTGACTCAAACCATACTGTACCTTATAGGGACATTATAGTACAGGGGAAGTATGGTGGAGGGGCAGTTTTGTAGAGGGACAGTATGGTGGAGGGACAGCATTGTAGAGGGGCAGTATGTTAAAGGGGCAGTTCTGGTCAGGGACAGTATCATTTAGGGGTAGTATGCAGAGGGGCAGTATTGTTAAGGGGCAGTATGGTAGAGGGGCAGTGTTATGGAGGGGCAATATGATTCAGGAACATTTTTGGTGAGGGGCAGTATGGTTAAGGGACAGTATGGGGAGTAGCAGCATGGGCAAGAGGTGGTATGGGTGAGAGGCAGTATATTTAGGAGCAGTATGGTTGAACGACAGTATGTTTGAGAGGTAGTATAGTTATGGGGCAGTATAGCTTCAGGACAGTATAGCTTCGGACAGTATGGTTTGATGCAATTTGATTTATGGGCAGTATTGTAGAGGCGCAGTAAGGCTGAGGGACAGATTCTTTGAGGGCCAGTAAGATAAGGGCCAATATGGTGAGGGGTAATATGATTCAATATGCCTATCCACGAACCTACTTAGCAACCTGCCCCCTCCCCCACCCCTCAACTTACCAATCTTGCTGGCTGCCCACCCAACAATACTCCTGGTATATATCCTCACCCGTAAAGAAAAATCATAATAAATTGGATATCCTAAGAATGGGAGCTGGCGGAAGTCCAAAATTGCCAAAAGCTCACTTTTTGTGATTTATGACCGTGGGGCTTTATAATTAATGCTATGGGATATAAAATTAGGAGAAACACACCTGAAATACGGCTGATGTTTTGTAAGTAAATGTAACTAACGATACTTGCATTAGCATTCCTAATAACATTAGTTTGAAGATCATTTCATTTGTAGGACATAAATACTGTCCTTGATTTGATTTGCACAAACATGCAAGTTCCTCTGATATAGAATTTCAATTATATCTCAAGGGGCCATCCATAAAGTTAAATCTATACTGTGCCAGGGTAGTTACAATGGATACGCTATCTATTTAACTTGGTTCACTTCTTTTAAGGAGTAGCCGATGTGTTTATTCAAGAAGCAACTCTTATGTAAAACTGAAAAGCGCAAATCCTTGTTGTGTGGATTGTACTATTTATTACATAATTTACAGTCACCATTGGAACATACGTACAGGAAACATATCTATTTACACCTTCTATTCACAGTGAAGCAGCATTAACGTGCCATCTAGTTCCACAGCTAACATTGGGCCAGCATGTGACCTATTAACTTTCATCATTTCTTTTGTAATATCTTTGTAATTTTGCAGAGACCTGGTTCCATCGCCGTGTCCTTATAGAAGATTTTCTGTGTGCCATACATCTAACTGTAAACTAGACAGCTTGCAGACACGAATTCATTGATAAGAAAGAAATATGGCCCATTTTGATAAGTGATGTAACTCATCAACTCGTCACCCAAAGACCAGTCGGTGTTAAATTCATAGGCCAGAGAGAATAAACAGAATAGGGTCAGGGTGTGGGCAGATATTTGCTTGACCTGCCCACTTAACCAGTATTATGCGATACCCGCACACATCACACACCAACTTGAAGTAGACACAAAGACATGACTAAATATGAAACCAGTTCCCCAATATCTCGAACTTTAAAATTAATGTGCGTGTCAAATTTTCTACCCACGCTAGTCGCAGGTCGATGTAGAGCCCCACTGGTGTTAAACTAGGCCTACAAACTGTCTTGTTGGGAGGGGTGTTTGTGGCACAGGGAATTATGGCAGTCCTTGAGTTGTTGTAACAACAGGACAAACAAGATAACGTCAATTGATGCGAGATTATATAACAAATAATGATAATAATTTCACCGTTACCATTATCACATTCATAACATCGTCAGACCACGTCAGATATCGGAGTCAGATTTGAGACTAAGTGATGAAAGAGGACATGTTTTAATAACAAGACAAACTGAAGAAGTATAGTTCAATCTGTCACTATATGAGATGTACTTGAAACGTTTATAGTAGCACTGATTGGTGAAATACATTCTCATAAAATCTTTCTTAAAAAATATACTTACGCGGTAAACTTTAAAGTAATCCCATCATAAAATTTCTTTAAAAATCATGTCTTGGTTCTTATTAAACATTAGTGTCCATTGCTTGCATAAATCGTTATTCTGATATGCTTCTACGTCTGAGCTGGTCTGACATTTTTTTGCAATCTAATAAATCTACATTAACGGAGGGACCATGCCGTCGATCCTTGTTACAACAGTGAATACTGTAAACTAACTGATTAAATCACGTCCTTATTTCGCTGTGACTGTAGCCAACAACTGGTTCGTGTAAAATTAAAATATGGATAGGAGAAGTTCTTGACGTAGGGATTCACTCAACAATATTTAAAACAACCAGGAAGCAGAAACTTGATATTGTAAATCAATATAAAAAGCAGCTGACTGAAAGTTAGATGTCGTGTGAATTTGAGTGTATATGAAATCAATTTCATGTGAGGCCTTGGATTTTACCCTGCGTTCTTTTTTATCTTCCTACCACTGGCCCGAGAATCGACATTTTCCCATTAAATCATCGATATCTTAAACACTGTGATATGAATGCATGCTGCAGTTGACACCGTTATATCAAGACGATCAAATTGAGGCACTTCAAATGAGAATTTGCTCTCCTAATTATTTTCACGCATTTGAAGTAGAAAGAATGATGATAATGAGCAACACAGGCAGGTAGGAGGACATAAAGCTGGGGAGAGGTTTGGGTGCGATGGACTTTCCGGATAACCAACTCTATACAGACATTATGTCCATCCTGTAAACTAATGACACAAGAGTTTACAAAAAAGACTTACCCAAGACCTTTCAATTCCACGACCACAATGGACAGCGGAAACTATTGTTGTTACTTCGCTTACTTCATAAATGGAGTCCTCAAACATTCTCGGAAATTATTTACTTATTAAGGATTATCATCAAACAAAGCCGTATTCATATGGATTTCAGATACAATCGTGGAATGGCCCTTTACAAAATTCGTTTGGTTGATGCCCTGATGATATAAATAAAGAGTTTACCAAGTCCACATTAAACACTCGTTTGTGATGTTTATACACTCCTGAAATATTAAAAGATAAAACCACATCAGGTAAAGATGTTCATTATAAAATAAGCAAATTATAAAACTTCCCAATTCATTTACCAATTTGATTAAGTATAATCTATGTGAGGTGAAGCTTTGGTCATTGAACCAGTTTATGTAGCCGTATTGGGTATGTGTAGCATTTTGTGAGAAAACGGAACCCAACTATGTACATCTGTACAACGACATGTAGCCTATCGACAAAACCATTACTTTGGTTTTCTTTGCTGACTGAAACATCGTTTGTCACATAAAGTGTCCATAACTTAGCGAGGTAGTCTATTTGTGCAAACACCCCATGACAGGTTATATTTGGCTTTATCAGATGCCTGTTCATAATTATTATGTACAGGGTGAATTTATCTATGACCACAGGATGCCTTACTAGGACAGGTTTCCTATGAATCAAATTCAAAATAGAAAACGAAACTCTAACAGGAAAGACCAGATACATAATCTCATTCCTGATCACCCAAGCTGTATCCTTGTCGCTTTGTTATAGAGTGAAATATAATACATCACAAATTGATGAAATGAAATACAATGGGAGCAATGCTTTATATTATTAACCAACACTGTCTACAAGAAACAGTTACTGAATACAAACAGAATGTGCTTTAAAAGGGCTCTTCCACCAGCACATAAGATATAACAAGATTTCTCATGATTTGGTTGACTTGCCAAGTCTTGCTAGGCCTTGAGTGATTGCATGCATTTTTGCCGCAATGCATCGGTACGATTAAGCACCTTTGCCATTCTTGTTGTGATAGATCGCAGTATGCTGCGATATGTCGGGCAATAGATCGTGAGGCGTCACGGTGGTAGAGCACCAAAATATACACACATCATCTCGAAAAAAATACATCATCGCACGCAACGTATCGCGGCAAAGGAGGTAAGACATATTGCGATACTGTAGGATATAACAAGACATACCAAGATATGATACGGCAAATCAATCGTGCTGATGGAACCAGCCCTTTAAACATTCTAAATCCAATCAATACAAAGGTATACCCCCACCAGAGCAGCACTGAATTACCACAAATGGCAAGATTGTTAAGTCTGTTGGTGTATCTCTGAGTAAACCTTTTGATATGAAGAATATTCAATTGAATCCAGATGATGGTTTGTAGCAAGCAAGGAAGGTATAATGTTATCTGCATGACAATGGACAACTTTAACACATATACTGAGATATGACTGACGCGTTATAACACAGTTCTGCTACATTGTATTAACATTGATGTATATCTGTTAGAGTGCTGATAAAAACGTACCAAGGATGTGTGAATTCTTTAAGAACTTCATCCACCGCAGTAACATCTGATAACTTTCCTGACTCTGGATAAAGTGATAAAAACCGTCTATGATCGCGTTCACATAATAACCGAACAAGACGTCAGTCGGGACAGTGAAATATCGGGAATGGTCTACTTAGTTCTCACGATTAAAACCGATGTCATGAATATCATAGGTTAATGCATTTCACCACCATTTACTTTTCTCTTTTGGTTCTTCCACAGGGACTAGAAATGGGTTAACCATCACATTATTTCCTAAAGTTAGATTATCTTTGATACTTACACCACCTCTTTCATACATACTTTCAGGGTAAATTCAACAACGGTATAGTAATAATCTTTGATTGATGCATGCCCAATGTCTGACCATGGTGATCTGGATCAATATTCAGTATTTTCACTAACAACAATGGCAAAGATTAATCATTCGATAAGCGTGCAGCAGCTGCAACGGCGAAACCTCATCCACTGTGGGAGTTTGACTGCGTGCCGACAAACGACACGTATTAGTGTTGAATACATCAAATGTACACATCCCACAACAATCATCGTGTCTGCATTTCTGGAGAACGGCTGAAGGGGTAAGCCCTTCTGTCACCGCACTGCGTAGACACAGTCAACTATTGCTTGTTTCCTGTTCCCTTCTCTGCTACGCTAATACGTCCATGACTATATCACAAAGTTCATGCATACACACACTAAACCTGCCTGCCTAAATGCATAGGATTCTTGCGTCGCCAACCCACGTGACTGGGTAAGACAGGAGCGTCACCTGGTGTGGAGCGACAGAAGCATGCTCAGCGTCTGACGTCACAGACCGAAGCGCCCCCACGAGGGGAATAGACGAGTCTTGTATTATCAATATTTCCTGATCCTAAATACGGGTTTAAGATTTTCTCATAGGTTAAAGATTCATAGAAAAACCACGAGGTTTACCAACAAGCCTAAATCTAGTTCCAACAATTTATGTGTCTGTGTGTGTGTGTGTGTAAATTGAGAAATAGCATTGTGGTTCTAGAGTAACTACTTGGTTCATTGTCCATTCCAAGCCACCGCAGACTCAAACACAGCTTTTAGGTGGCAGCTCAAAGCAGCGGAAATCCCCCCCGTGAAAAACAACTCAGATACTGTATTCAACGAGAAAACCACTTCATGTGAAGAGGAAAAAATATATATATATATATTCTGTGTATTTTTGGTTGTTTTCGGGAACGATACCGCCTTCAGACTGTGGTATTTTCCTGTCAACAGCTGAGCCGATAAGAATAGACAAACTGCGGGGCCTAAGTGAAAACAACGTGCTGGCACTGTTACAACAAACACCGCTTCACCTCCACTCAATAAGATATGTACTTCATATAGACCTGAGCTAGTACAGTTGCTTATACTTCACACTTCACAGGAGTCCGCCGGACCTACTTATTTCATATACTTTTGATTTGACCTACATTTTGCTTTAACTACTGTGATACCAATGGTAGAGAGATAGCGTGTGTTACGTATGTGTGTGAGTGTGCGCTAGGTTCGCTTTGCGTAGTAATCTGACCGGTGCCTTTCAGTGAACCGCGGAGTGGCCGAGGAGAAGTAGTTCCGGCACTCGGCGTTCGCGGTATGACGTCATGAACGGCTAACTCAGCTTGTTCCTGGCGGAACACTCCGCTTTCATTTGACACCAGCGAGTTTCAAAGAACAGTGAACGAAGAGCCAGTGAGCTGAACAAGGTTTGTGTAACTCTCCGACCACCGGGACCATCACCCACTCTCTTCTCAACGCAATCAAACTGATTCTCCGCACACCTCCTTACCTTCCTCAACATTTCAATTCATTGCATTTCATTTGTTAACTTTGTTTCTAGGACACCTGACTGAATAAAAAGGAACTATTTGCAAACTATTTTCTGACACATTCTCATAACAATATGCATCATATGTATGACCTGTAGTGGTTTGTATCTATCACACTTAGAGATGGCTAAACATTTGTCGTCTATGTCCCTGCAGTTCGAATTCTCACAGTGACGTCATCTGACGATTGTGACGTCGTATGACGTACCTGTAGCATCACCAGACTCTACAGCCCTATTCGTAGTTACCTGGCACCATCAACAAAGTCTACCACGGCGCTCTATGAAATAGTGAAACGCATGGTTTTACTTGGTTTCTCTCTTTTTCAACCACACTTTTTGGTGAACCTTACGTCCCCCCTCTACCACTGGTCATCCAAGCTGGGCCGTGCCCCTCAACGAGCATGACGTCATCGTGCGTGCTGTGACGTCGTCGTGTGACGCGGCATGACGTGGTGACGTCACCAGATGACGGGGCCTTGCTGAGTCGTGGTGGCTTGTAGGTGTCGTGCGCGGTGCGCCACCTGGTGTTTGTCGCTGTGCTAGAAAATGTCCGGACAGCCTTCGTACTTGTGTTCCCAGTAGCCCCTGTTGAAGAGCCAGTCCTCCTTGCCAGTGTGCGGGCTCGTCTGCTGGTAGAACCATCTGCGGGTGGGGAAACACACAGAGCGTTACTAGAGGCTAAATAGATTGGTCACCAACCTCCGTCTCTGACTTAGAGGTTGGTCAGGTCCGATTGCTTTCTAGGCCGAAGGGCTCAATTTTTTCTAATTAGGTTTATTGCACCATCTCAACAGGTGATTGAGTTTTTCAGATACAAAGTTGCGGATGAACATACTACATCAGTTAGCAATGGCAGCATAAATAGTACACACTACAAAAGGAGAAAAAAAAAGAAAAAGAAACAAAATCTACAGAATAAACATGGGTATAAAAGAGGGTAGAGATACATAATACAAAGAGAATGAGTAATGGTTTGATGATCAGAGTAGTCTATGCAAAAACTCAATAGAAGTATCTCGAAGCAAAGTATGTTTTTGAACTTGTTGATTATAAACTGTAAATACTCATTACAAAACATTATTACCTTAGCTAACTGATAGCAAAGTCTAACTTTCTGGTCTCTTTATCAAAATGCATACAAAAAATGAACATGACTAAGGAGCTTCGAGAGTACTACACTCTCCAAGCACAATGAAAGATCTGCTGAGAGAATAATTCATTCTTCCAGCAGAGATCCCGATTCTATTAGTAATAACATCATCTGAAACGTAGTGAAGGTGGCTGCAGATCGGACTTCACCAGAACTGAGGTCAGTGTGCTGTGGTGGCCATAGTATAGACCCTATTGAGGTATCCCGTAATTCAGTCTGTTGACCAAGTTCCGGGTTTCGCTGGTTACCGACATAATATAGTGATATACCCCTTGCTCGTAACCCAGAAATAATGCAGTTTAACGGTTTTCAAACATCCTCAAATTGAAATTCTGATGTCAGAAATGGAAATTTCAGCTATTTCTACATGGGAATCCGAAATCATATTCAGTTTTTCCAATTATAAATAAGAAAACTGTGGCTGATACGGTCGTAGTATGGCCAGTCTGTCGGGAGCGGAACTTTGCTTTACCCGGGGCGATAACAGGGAGTTTAGTAACCTCTGGAGGGCGTAGAGGGTGCAGAGCGATTGTTAGTTTATAAGGAAGTCAGAAGGTGGCCGACAGGATTGCATCACAAATCGGTTGACAGTTCCTGTACCGTGTCTCTTCGTTCTTACAAAATTTAATTAACTTTTAAAGTTTTATAATGCCTCCTTTGTCTCTCTACACCCATTACCAGATTCTAAGTGTCTGCATGACTGTCGTATTGGATTGATATCATCAATCATGGAAAAAAAGGAAAAACAAATCTTTTTTTTTTGCAATTTTACATCTTGCATTCTGAATTTTTTTTCCAAAAACATGAATATCCATGAACAAAACGGCAAGCTGTGACACGAATCTGACCTTGGCTTCCACTCGTCCTTCCTCTTCTTCCTCTCTTTGCGGGCGCCTCGCTGCTTCTCCTCAAGGCGATGTTTCTCCGCTCCAGCACCATCTGCAAGACACACGCAACAAGCTGCTCACTCAGTCACTGGGCGCTCGTCTCAGCCCGGCGAGCAAGGGCAAGGACCGAGCAAAAACAGCACACTAGAACATGAACTCCTCACAGAAATAACCGAGGAACCTATAGACAATAATCGATGGTTTTGTGGACAGGCGGTCGTAAACCACGAGAGGTTGACGCCTAGTAATACACGAGCGCTAGCGAGTGTATTACGACGTCAACCTCGAGTGGTTTACAGAGCCGCCTGTCCACAAAACCATCGTTTGTTGCATTTATTATCCATCTTTTCGAATAAATTAAACCCAGTAATTGCCATATTAATGGGTATAACAATAGGGACTATTTCTTTGCTCTACAGCAAAAGGGACTATTTTCCCCGTATACCATGGTTTTGAGGCCGTATACCACAGGTTTGAATCCGTATACCACAGTTATGGTATCTGACAGGTTTTATATAATGGGTCGTGGTTTATTGAGTCCCCATACATTTTCAATGGGGGCTTTTTATACGATGGATAATAAAATAGAACACACACACCAGAAGAAAGGACTAAACCCGATAAAACTTAACATTCCAGCACGACTCGCATGCCAAAACAGGCAGTACTTGAGCGACCTGGAGATCCAGATGGCCGTCGAATAAATTACGAACAACCAAAAGAATATCTTAGTTTTGTCTTTTCGGCCATAGTGTTGTATAATATAATGTGTTGTAAGCATAAGATGTTTTGACGATAAGAGTAACCTGAAGGTCTTATAAGAGTGTGTTTTATACAAATACGTTCATTAAAAAAATATCTATTCTTTTGTCACACAACACTGAATGGAAAACATTATCCAGGATGTAGTTTATTATATACCTGTGCCAGTATGTTACACAAATACCAACCTCTGCTAGGGTATTGGTATTAAATATATACCGGCACAGTATGTGGTATAAAATGACGTACCACCCTACTTTGAATACAAATTCTGATTGGCTGAAAAAAATTGCATTGACCTACTTATGAAATGCTGGCAGTGACTTGCAGCACTCCGCTAATTTATGTGTGCAAAGGATCACAGGCGTTGAAGGGAAAAAAAGAGTAAAAAATGTGCTTAGAGCATATTCTGTGCTTGACTTTCACTAAGATGTCAACAGATATACCAGCACACTTTGAATCCAGCTTGGACAGCAGATTCCCTTCTGTAATTCATCAAATACTTATACTTGAAGGTATATAATAAAATAAAAATGTATTACCTTACTGGTACATACTCGCATACTCGCATACCATGGTATCTGACAGGTTTTATATAATGGGTCGTGGTTTATTGAGTCCCCATACATTTTCAATGGGGGCTTTTTATACGATGGATAATAAAATAGAACACACACACCAGAAGAAAGGACTAAACCCGATAAAACTTAACATTCCAGCACGACTCGCATGCCAAAACAGGCAGTACTTGAGCGACCTGGAGATCCAGATGGCCGTCGAATAAATTACGAACAACCAAAAGAATATCTTAGTTTTGTCTTTTCGGCCATAGTGTTGTATAATATAATGTGTTGTAAGCATAAGATGTTTTGACGATAAGAGTAACCTGAAGGTCTTATAAGAGTGTGTTTTATACAAATACGTTCATTAAAAAAATATCTATTCTTTTGTCACACAACACTGAATGGAAAACATTATCCAGGATGTAGTTATTATATACCTGTGCCAGTATGTTACACAAATACCAACCTCTGCTAGGGTATTGGTATTAAATATATACCGGCACAGTATGTGGTATAAAATGACGTACCACCCTACTTTGAATACAAATTCTGATTGGCTGAAAAAAATTGCATTGACCTACTTATGAAATGCTGGCAGTGACTTGCAGCACTCCGCTAATTTATGTGTGCAAAGGATCACAGGCGTTGAAGGGAAAAAAAGAGTAAAAAATGTGCTTAGAGCATATTCTGTGCTTGACTTTCACTAAGATGTCAACAGATATACCAGCACACTTTGAATCCAGCTTGGACAGCAGATTCCCTTCTGTAATTCATCAAATACTTATACTTGAAGGTATATAATAAAATAAAAATGTATTACCTTACTGGTACATACTCGCATACCTTGTTTCTTTTGATAAAAATATTCCACGAGCTCGCAGAGCTCGTGGAATATTTTTATCAAAAGAAACGCGGTATGTGAGTATGTACCAGTAAGGTAATACATTTTATCTTATTATCTTTAGGGTTATCGCATCGTCCAGCAACATCACCAGAAACGAACAAACTTTATACAACAGCCCCCAGGAGTGTGTACAGATTTAAGATGGAGAAGAAGCTCGATCTCTCCGCACACTTGATGATCACAAGTTGGGTCACGGGATCTCTAATCAAAGTCCATCCATTATCACAGGATAGTCTTTTTTGTACAGAAGGTAATTTCAAAGAGATTGAAATGCAAGTTTGAAGTAGGGAGTGTGGATCTCCGCTTTCAGGTGTTGGTCACTTGGACAGACACTGAGGTGACGTTTACATTCTCCTCCATCAGACAGTCTGCCTTCAGTCCATGACTCTCAGAGACTGAGATGTTGGGTCAGTGTCAACACCAATTAGAGCAGTTTGTTCTGCTATTACAGGTAATGATTTTGGTGGAACGATTGAGACAGCGCTAAAAGAAAATCCGATCGAAACTACTCAACCCGCCTAGGGGTACGTTGGATATTCATAAATATTGAAGGTCGGACAATCTAAATTCTTAATTTATTTTATTTGTTTTATGACTTGTGACAAGAATATGTTATTCACTTGTCAAATATCGATACCAAATAAACTTTCCAGTCTAAATAAAAACTCTTTTTTTTTTCAAAATCCTTAATCAATTTAAAGAATTATTTTACTCAAAAACAGAGAATCACCCCGGCCTTTCCTGTAAAGATTGTTCATAAAACAATGTACTGTGAGATCTTGTCTAGATTCTCCATAAAACTTTGTACATACTGCATCATCAGCTGCTGTGGGGATTACTACTAGAAGAGGGAGTAGGGGGCCGTTTAATAATCTAGCAGGGATGTCAGTTGGGATCAGGGAAAAATGTGGAAATATTTTCATGTGGAATTTTCTGCCTGAGATAGAACCGGGAAACTTGGATGAAATGTCCTTGTCGGCCATGGCATGGGACTGAGGGTCTGTGGGGAGGTTCAAATATTTGTTTTATTGGCATACATGAGGCTAGATCAATATTATCTTTGGTTGATACAGGGTAAAGAAATTAGATAAACTGAATGTGAAAAAGTGGATTTCCACGGAAAAATGGAAAACTAACATCTCTGATCTAGGCTCCTACATGTAGACCCTTTTCTGTATGCCATAGAGACCCAGGGACGATGCTGGTCAACATTATTCAATTATGGACGACCTTATGGACAGCTAATACTGTCTTAACGAACAGACTTAAATATTATTAAACGACAGCCCTTGTACGAGTCACAGAAAGGGGTCTTCATGTGCGATCCTAGATTATCTAACGGTTCCTAGGAGTGAGTAAGACCTGTCAGGGGCGAGCCACTCACCAATATCTCCCTCCTCGAGCTTGCGGAGGTCGGGTCGTAACCGACAGTCCGTCGACGGGATCGTGTCGCGGATGGATTCTGTCGTCTCGTTTAACATCATCGCAAACAACGAGAAGTTGTAGTACTGTAATAGAGAAGTTATCTTAATGTAGGATTGATTCTTAGCATTATTAATGGAGGATGAGATTTTGTAGCTTGCGAAAACATGCAAAGTCGCTTCATATTTATCACACACCCGAAATTATTCAAATTCAACTTATTTTTTTTAGATAGAGAAAATACAACATTGAGGATCTCAATCAATATCAGGAAAATTAATAATATAATTTTCCATTAGATGGCGAAACAGTGCGTATTTTATCAAGAAACATCATAAAATTTCATATGATTGTAAATATGGCATCTCGATATCTGTAGCATAAGACAATGAATGCCATGTAAAGAATCATATGAAATTGAGTGATGTTTACGTTTTATCCTACCCAGTCAAATGTTTTAACTTCATATGCCACACGTGACATATAAACATTTTATAGCATAACCTTGGCATACAGTTACACCATGTTAAATCTATGGAGATTCATATGAGGGGTAGGATTGAAGAAATTGAAGAAATTGATGAGTGCTTGGTCTGCATCCCCATTTTCCATCAAGTTTGGACCTTGCAGTAATATGAAAGAGCTGATATCCGAGTGAATATTCCGAAACTCACCAAACAAGATGGCAAACAGAGACTCAGTCCAAAATCGAAAAGGTTTCTGATTTTATCTCAGCCTACAAATATTCATCTGTTTATCACCAATTGAGTATGAGTTACCATACTCGCAAGCCTGTTGAGTACGAGTTCCTAATGTTAAGCCTATGGACGTTTACACCAGCCTCAGATAAAGATCTTTTATCTCGTCCCTGGTATTTTTTCCCCAAAGGCTTAACATTGGGAACTCGTATCCAACGCCCATGGAGTATTTAGGAAAAATATCTAATGGGGGATTATGTCACAAATGTTAGCCTATTAGTCAATGTGAAGGGTGAGATAAATTCAGAAACCTTTCAAGTTTGGGTCTTAGAGCTCGATCCCATCTCGTTTGAATCACTATGTAATTCACACGACTTTGCCTTGTGAATTACTACACGATTCAAACTCGATGGGATACGAGCTCTGACCCTGAACTTCCACAGGTTTCCTCTATAATATGTCATGGGTGAATACTTCTACTGAGGAGAACTCACTTTTGCCGAGTCCTCGGGTCGCTCGTGGGCCAGCCACAGGCAGCGTTGGTTGGGCAGGTTGAGGTTGCACGTAGATCCCTTTCCAGGCACCTCTCCCTCCGAGATATGCTGCATTCAAGTGAAATAACGGTCGGAGTTTAAACACTGGTCAGGATGGTTCTCACACGCAGCCCACTCACACTGCGCGTACTTAGAAATAGAGTTAAGGAGAGAGTGAGGCACCTTCAGTTGGACTCGGATATCTTCAACAAATTACCTGCTTTCATCCGATTAAATTGAATTTAATTAAATATATACAATAATTTTGGCAAAGGCAGTTACTATCAAATTTCAAATTTTTTATATGCTCAGGATATATTTTTATACCTCTTGATTTTTATTTCCGTAGTACCACCGAGATATAGGCCACAATATGACCCAATTTAACAATTCCGATAAATATATCTATAATTTTGTAATTTTTCATTTTATGCGTGCTAGAATCATATTATATGAAAACATTCACCGGTGCTACAGACATCAGAACTAGTCACTGAGATAGGGATTTGTCAACTGACTATTCTGATCCACAACAACGATTTTGAAAGTTTACGATCATGCATTAAATTTTCACAAATACTTCGAAACCTGAACATCGATAATGCCGAACAATGAGTCTCCGAACTGGGAATAAGATTTCGACCACAGGGTAAATTTTAAATAAAATAAGCACCACATGTCAAAAAAAGAGTGACAAATACTAATAACTTGATTGACAACATACTATCCACGGTTTTGTGCGTGATTTCTCAGAACTGTGGACAAAATATATAAATACTTGTATACACAACTGAAAAGTGCGTCACATCCTATTTACAAATGTACATATATGTGAGTGTGAACATCAGCAACTTAAATAAATAGTAATAACAAGAATCCCATTTTCATGTCACAGTTATTTTCATCAACTAGGATATACATGTATAGATCATTTCAAAGTAATGACTTTAAATGTAATACACATAATTCTACAGTGCAGCTGTGAACTATAAAGTGAACCAATTAAAGAGTAAAATTATTTCTAAGTGGATTCCTTCACGTAAGGAACATAGGCAATAGGTCATAATTTCGGTTTCCCAGCCCGCTCACTGGCTCTATGGTACCTATATAAAGGTCACGGATACCAAGGTCATACCAAGGTCATACATGTAAGCGGTACCAGGAGCAAGTGCCATCTTGGAAATGGTCGGTGAACGTGTCACTGTGACATGAAAAGTGGATGAGTTTTGTCGACGCTCTCAGTCGGGGCCGAGAGGCGGAGAACCAAGGCGAAGGGCGACTAGACACACAGACGACGACGGAGCGTGCTGCTACCTCATTCAAGACAACGCCGGCTGACAAGCAGCCCAAACGGCCATGACGTCTGTTGCCCTTACCTTCGACGAGGACTTAGATTTAAAAAATGGCGAAGATGACGGAGAGTCGGTTACCTCGCGACTTCCCGAGCGATTGTAAGTGTCCCACACGTCTAGATCATAACTGTAGAGCCCTTCTACCCACTTGCCGTACAGAGCCCGCTGCTTCTTCTTACTGCAAGGTCAAGGTCATAACAGCATGAGTCAAGGTCAATAGAGTGGATGCTAAATCACAAAATCAAGTAATTGGAGGATACGGTTAGGACGGGTTTATATTATTAGTATGTATACACCAATGGTCAAACGTCTATGAAATACTACCCGCTGCTAGGGGTGTAATATAAATAATGTTCCCACTAACTGAGAGGTAGTGAATGTTCGGGCGCACTGTGCCCATAGTGTACTTCACAAGCATAAAATAACATTATTTTCGTGTTTTTAGGGGTATAATAATTATTAGAAAATGTAGTGAGTGAACCTGTAGAGATTCCGTTCTCGGTCTTTTGTCCCATGGCTATTTTATGGGATAAAAGACCTCTAACGGTAATCACCACGGGCTCACTAACTACGTTTTGTCTTACTACCATTACAACTTTTTGTCTGTGTGAGAAAATGACCAACAAACCATCTAATGATATTCTAGGTGTCAATTTTTATGGGGGCAATTTTTTTTACATACAGGCAGATATAATATTGTAAAACTGGATGAGGTTTAATCTTGGCCACCGTATTCCACGACTGGAGTTTGGCAAAGTGACTTCATGAGGCGAAGCCAAGTGAAGTCCGGAGCCAAAACGTCAGGAGTGGAATGCGGTGGCCAAGATTACACCGAATCAGGTTTTGATTTTATCCTACCCTATCTCCTCGATTTTGGAATATTACGTGATAACAATACTAGTGGCATATAAAAATCCGTATGCCAGTCAGCGTGGCATACGATAACCCAATATAAAGCCTATGGGATGTTATATTAGGGGTAGGATAATATGTGTTGCAGTTTAGTAAGCAGCAGAATTGTCTTATTTGAGATTACCTCAAAGGCCAAACTTCCAAACACTTGTAGAATCCATCCATACCAATCAGTGTCGCAGCAAATCTGAGAAACTGTAGCACTGATTGGCTGATTGAATATGCCTAGCTTGTATAACATATAACTGGGTTGGTTGAAGCTGTTTGAAGAGGCGATCAATGTTACTTCATTATTTCACCGACTTGGTATACAAGTCGGTGATTATTTGTACCAAGTTGGCACCATGCTTCCATACAGGCTGCGGGTTACACAAGCGGCCTTCACCTATTGACAGTTATTGTCAACATCCTTAATGACATCTGTAACATTCTCCAAACATCAAGTCATAGGAGTATCGAACCTTACACACCTCCAATATCTGCTATTATATCCAATGAGAATTAGATACAAAATGTTGTTGTACCAACACTTGTGTCACAGAGTAGAAATAGTTGACCTGGTTGTATGCCACCTGGTAGTACTTTGATACTGGCAAGCAACATTGGATGCCAAACTGAACAGCTAACAAACAACGGGTATTTTCCTCCTTGACAAACCATCGACCCCTACAGGTGGTGTATTGGCACTATTTCTCGTCGAGATAGCCCCAATGCCCAGTTCTCACTTTGTGATTGGAGGTACTAAAGTGTGCCAAGTCTCAGACTGGAGGTACCTTCGAGCGCCAAGTCCGCATAACGCACAGTGTGAACTGCAAGCTTCCCGTTAGCCTGCGACTGGGCGTACTTAAGGTACCTCCAGTCAGCGACGGTACGCCCAGTCGCAAGCATTTTGAATATCAAACATGTTTGTTATTTGATACCGCTAGTTGCCGATAGAGCGAACCATAGGTATGCCCAGCTGCAAGCAATTTGGAACGTCCAGTCTCCAGCGAGGTACTGCTAGATACAAGCCCCCCCAGTCACTGAGTGGACTTAAATAATACTTTACACATATTAAGGTCCAACGATAGGTAACAATACCGATAAATATCCTGCCACCGACTTTTAGTGATTTCTGGTCCTTATTTGTCCCGTTCCACAAACAGTGAACCTGAGACACCTCACAAGTAGCTGACTAGGTGGCTCACAGGTCATATTTCTCACTTACTTCTCGTCGTAGATGAAACCCTCGATCTTGTGCAGGTCTTTGCCGAACCAGCCGCTCGGCTTGAAGTTGAGTACGGCCTTGTGTTTGGTTTTGTGATTGAGCACCTCCATTGCCCCATACTGCATGACCAGAACAATTCAATTACTCTCAGAAAACACCAACTATAGAACACATAATCTTCATTTCTATTTGATGAATGCGATGAATGCCATTTGCAAGATGTGATGTTTTACACGTGTGGTCTAAAATAATAAATATTCAGCATAGAAAAGTGTATACTTTAATGGTAAGGATGTTTGGATGTGTTCTTAATAATAGATCTGTGTTGACCTTTTCCTAAATTAAATCTTGTAAACTGTTTAACCATCAATCCTCTGTATTGTTTTAAATAGCACATGGACAAATGGTCTATACAGTAGAATACATGACTGGTTTATTTCTAAGGTTACAACTCACCAATTCGATCCAGAGTTTGCCGACTATAATATTATGTACACAACAGTTGACATTCTGCCACGTATAAACCTCCCCGTGTCTGAAAGTTTAAGGGAGTAATCACAAAATCAGAAGACTTCATCTGGATTAAAATACTTGATTATAAACAAGGCAAATGTACAAGGTCATAAAAGCATTCATAATATGAGGACAGGACGTTAAGAACAGACTATTACGTTAATTGAAGTGCTTAGAGAGTATTGTCTCATGTGACAGCAACTCAAGGGTTAATATCACTATACACTACAGTTGAATACAAATATTGCTTCCAATAGAGCAACAAATCTTACTTCCATTGTTGGTATAACAAAACCTCATTTCATGAAATGCATATCTTCTGGCCTACTTCAATATGCTAGAGTTAGTATCAGAATACATTCAAAATACATCTTTTTCTCCTAATAGCTGCTCAACCTTGGTCGGAGTTGCTCGGAGGACAATCACCCCCTATTTATGCAAACTGCTCTCATTCATATGATGCTAAACAAGTATCATTAACCAAATTACGTGTAGTCTCAACTTACTTGCGCAATTCAACAGTGACGATGCCCTTGGGCGTGACCTCTACGGACTTGCCCCAGAACTTGAGTTTGGGGTGAATGGCGCCGTGGAAGGTATAGTCGTCGGACTCCGCATGGAACGCTGAGACCGGAGGATGATGGGATACCTGCTCGCTCACAATCCGGAACCCAAGGTCTTCCCTGTAAGAACGAGACACCTTCTTATGTAAACTCTAGTGTTAGCTTTGTAGTGAGGTCTGGGTGCAAACAACCACGTGCATAACCAGAAAACACATCATGTAAAAAACTATTATATATACATACACACATATATATCTACTTGGCCCATTGAGATCCGTAAAACTAGTCTTATACATATTGCACAATGATAATTCATTGTTGGGGAAACTTTATTCTTACACCATGGTATATTATCTTAGCACGCATTTAATTCTGTAATTTCGCAGTCATCGGTATATGTTAATAAATACATGTGTATGCTCGCAATATTTTATTTCAATAAGGGAGCTTTGTACAGAATCTACTTAGTTACATTAACAGATCAAGCATAATTCATAGTGACAAAAGTTCACTGAATACTCTCAACAGGTCTTTTTGTTTGTTTGGGCAGTCTCCAATATGTTCACGTTGGTTGGGTGGTCATAGAATCTATGAGATGAGATTAGGTAGAAATCCCACCCCTACACATTTACTGATGTTGAGAGTTCTTTTAGTTCCCACACCACATATACATGGCATGAGAACATTTGGTCTTTGATAAAGCATAAACTTCTACCAATGCTGGGGATGAAGGAGAAAAGTAGCTGCAACGGGACTGGAGCCCATAAAGTCCTACAAGCTTAGAATTACGAGCCCCAATTCTGATATCTTAGGTATTCTTACGACCTTGTATGGCGTAAGATACAATGGAGGAGTTCCCACTTAGATCATGTACTACTTCAATTAAGTGAAGTCAACGAACATGAAAACATTGCCAATGATGTGCACAGTAAATATACACTTCACATCCTATCTCCAAATGACTGTGGCACAAAATGATCATCACTTACTGGAAGCAGTTAAAACAGCATGATTTGGTAGAGTGGCAACTGAGTCATTCTGGTGTATTGGTTATGAATTGTAAATGCTAACAATGACGCTAGACTGAGTAGAGGTACTAAGACGGCATAGATCTGCGCAGAGTGAGCCCACTGTGTGAGCTCGGCGTTGATACTGACCGCACCAGTTCGTAGGTCTCTCCGAGTAGCGGGTTGAAAGGCTTGCCTATCCGCTCCCAGTTGGACGCTGTCGCCGACACTGCAAACGCCGTCACGTACTGAAAGATACAACCATCATGTTCTTTTGTCACCACACACAGCTATGGATGTGAACCTGGATATATCTACTTATAACCAACTTATAGATTGGAAAGACGTAGCGAAGTGAACAGTTCGAAAATAAAATGATAACACACTGATACCTAATCTTGCTTATTGGCAGAGGCAACATTTTCCGATATAATCATGATTGCCTCGATAACATCACTTCGCTTCTGTTTTATAATTACAATCTAAGCCTTGAACACATGGCATGTAAATCATTCAGGACATTTCCAACTTTACCTCCTATGGGACGGCATTTTTATAGATTTATTTCTTATAAAACGAGGCACATGCCTACAAAAATTGTTTTGAGTTTATTCCAGCGTTACACAACTGTACACCTTCTTGAAATACAGCCCATTTTATCTTTAGGGAAAACGACTAGTATATGGAGATATGGATAGTGCGCATGAATCTGTAAAGTACGTATGCACTAAGGGAGGGGGTTGGAAATTTTCGGATATTTTGCATATACTCATTCTTTGTTTTATTGCGTACAAAGTCGGGAGGGGGGTAAAAAATTTCGGAAATTCTGCGTACATACTTTGTGGATGGTCCCTTGGTATCTTTATATCTGATAACAGACCATCCCAAGCCATTGATAGCCAAACAGCACAGGCGGTATAAGACAAACAATGACCTAAGGACAGCCCCGGGAAGGCTCGTCTGTCAGGACCTCTATTGACTTTGAAGTCTGGAAAGTTCTAAACCATGAGCAACAATCCTCTTCAGCAAATGACGGTCTTTACGCCCACTTAAGTACCAGACAAAAGCAGCCTTTCTATCTGTTAGCTCGAGAGTCCGGCCTTTGAGGATCCAATTGCCGTGACTCTTTAGGTAGAGAGAAGGGGCGATGGGAGGGGTGGAGGCAGAATGAAGAAAGGCACAAAGGGAAGGTTAAAGGAAGGGCCGAAAGGAGGGATGAAGAAAAGGGCAAAGAAAGATACAAATAGGGGAGAGAAGGAACACACGTATGGGTGGGCGAAGGAAAGGGTAGAGGACAGGTTGAAGGAAGGGGAGAAGGGAGGGATGAAGGGAGGGGGAAAGGAAGGGAAGAAGGGAGGGGCTGGGGTGTGTGGTGTTCATTAGTGAGAATGAGGCTGCATTTTTTCTTTCTTTCTTTTACACGAGAAAAACTAATTTCATAAACTAAAAACCAAAACAAGGATTTCCTGGGATAAGAAGAAAACTGACATCCCAGTTAGACCGTTTCATGGTCATTATGCACTATTTTTCTGTATGCGCCTGTTTTTGCGGCCTGGTGCATACACCATATCTATATACACTGGGTATGTCCATAGAGAGTCCCTATAGGTTTACTATGGACACTTTGTATTGTGTAGATAATAAAACCCGATCCTCCTTCATTCTGAGAGGATAGACCCGGGCTCCACCATAACACACTGCACGACCTCATTCTTCTCTAATAAACAGACCTACTCAGGTGTTTCAATCATGGAACCTGTGACACATCTGTCACACAAAGGCCCCGTTCAGTGGACTCAGAAGGTGTGGCTAGTACCTCTAATCGGCGCACGGGGTCGTCGCAGTCGTTGGCTTTCTGTAGGAGTGTCGCGTACTCCATGTACTCAACGATCCGTTGTAAGAAGCTCAGCGGCTCGTTGAAAATCACAGGCATCGTAATTTTGGACAATTCCTGAAAATAAAGAGGAAGAATAATGCTATTATGTATGGAATATCAATAAAACAAAGCATGATCAGAATGGGATATAGAAATGGCTTTCATGTGTGGTGGTAGTTTGCATCACCTTGCAAATATAGAAGTAACCCTTTAAGGACGAATGATGTCTTGAGGCATCAACCGGCCTAGGCTGAATGATACCTAAGAGCATCATTCTCTTAGATATTTGAAATAGTTTTAAACGAGGAAATAATGGACAAATGAGCATAACATTTTCATGGAATGTAGATATAACCTCATATTTGAGTTTTTTAGGCGAAACAAAAATTACATCGAGAATGACGTATCGTATCACGTCTTTATGCCGTTAAATTAGGCCTTCAGAGAAAATATGCCAGTTCCCTAGCTGTATGAACTGACGCTAGCAGCCGTCCTTTAACACATCGCCCTGCTGTAGAAGCGCATTCGGTACCCGGGGGAATGGCATAATAATATTGAAGGTAATGTAAGAATGGAACTCACTTCCCCCAGAAGCCACCAAATTAAAGAGCAAGAGTCAACGTGGGCATGCTTGCTTGTAAGATTTAGAGAAAAGTTTCTTAAGCCAAGTTCCCTAAGTCATATTAACCTTTTATATAACCTTTTTTTTTAATCTTTTATATAGTTCCAAAAACTGTGCATAACATGATTAGTGTACCTGAATGGAATCTGTTCAGAGATATTCTGGTAGGAAATATTGACAGAGTTCGGAGGACGAGGTGAATATTTCCACCCAATATATCGAGGAATTCAGGTACATTCTCCATGTCTCCTTAGAATTATTATCCTGTAAACCATTAAAACGCCATTTGACAGAGGTCACGTAGTACGGAGGGACATATGAATATTATTCCGTCACTCAGTGACGAACGAAATCCATACTCATGGTCAGTAAACGTGAGGTGTATGATAATTAATACAAACACAACAACATAAACTCAGTGATTCTGCGCTACAACCCTGGACGCCCAGGTGAAGGTTTGAGTCCAGGTAATCATCTTGGTTGCCATTTGGTACAAGTGAGCTCGACACCGGAAATTGCACGCCCTCTCACGTGGATTAAACGATGCCATCCATTATCTTAATGATTAAACACCACCGGAAACCAAATGCCACGGCTTCAGATTTCTTCACTGGTCTCTTTTTTAATGCACCACAAAGCCCCCAGGTGGGTGACATCATGTGGGTTTTTCCCGCGACATTTCGCCCACTTGTAAGGCTGGTTATAGGGCACATAACCATTGTGTTATGGAGGCGGCCATCTTGCCCCCAAGGCTAAACAAAGCACTGGGTGACGGTTCAGTGATCAATGGATTTTATCGAATTTTTTTTTTGGTTACCATAAACGGTTTTAGCCTAGTCTCACCATTATCTGCAGATTATGACAGCAGAACATAGTGGTTGTTCCTCGACTAAAGTGGCACTAGATTACAATTTTCTGGCAGATGATAGCAGAAGTAGCAATCATTCTCTGCCTTATATAACGGTTGTTTGAATTCATGATCCCTACCTAAAGCAGCTCCACTAAAATTGTGAAACATGTATGTTACTTGTATATATGAACTGTATCAGGAATCAGATAAGATTGGTATTTTTTGCAAGTTATATGCTAACGAATTCCTGGAGAATATTTCATGATTCAAACGTCTGTAAAACGGTTAGCTAGCTTACATTTTTATTTGGTATGTTGCATGAATGAGGCCAGTAGAAGAAGCATAAAAGACCGGAGGTAATCCCTGAAGGTATTGTATAGTCTAGGGTCCGTTGGGAGGCTCTCTAATACAAAGGTTGCATTGTGTCATGTATAACTGACGCTTGCCTTTAGGGCGGCGCCTGTTGCATTTTTGCGGAAACAAACACAATGGGAGATGTATGCTATTGTCAGTCTGTGTGTATTAACTGAATGAGAGAAATAAAGCAATCAGTATGGAGCTTGGAGCCGGCCGGTCTGTGTCTACTTCTTCTCTGGGGTTGCTCTGGTAGTCTAGTCTTACACACTTTACCACTACTGCCTAAAGGGTGATTGCATTATTGCGACTCCCCGCATACCTGATCCGTCCCTTGGTGTCAGGGAGGAGAGAAAAATAAATCACTAGTTTTTTTTAGACGCTGGTGTTTTTGAGGTGTCTCATGGGTTCTGTTGCCATTAACGGCTTGTCGTTGGTTAGTGTTCAGGGCTGCCGGTCTTGCCTTATGGATAGGGATTGAGTGTTTAAACCTGGACTGTGTGCTTAAAACGGTTCAGATCGTATTGTCATTTAATCTCGGTAATCGGTCAATGTGAGATAAAATACCTTTTATTAATAGAAATGGTTTGATAAGTATAGGGTTATATAAAAGTATAATCACGGGTTGCGCGTTTTTGTAGAAATCTTCGGCGTCACATATTGATACCCTCTCGACTGTTTACAATATGTCAGTGCTAATTGACCTGCCTTCTTATTTACTTTTATCAACCACCGATTACGGAGTCTTCATAGAAAACGCATTGGGTGTGTGTAGTCTGCATGTAGGAGATTACAGAGGCCCGTAATCTCATACTTGAGAGAGTAGGAGTTTACGGAAACAAAGTTCCCAAAACATCGATTGAAATCAGAACCTCCTAACAAACTGATAACGTGTTGTAATGTTACTTGAAATGTGAGACATTTGAAAAAGAAATTGTTTATGGTAATTATAAATGATAAAATAAAGCATATGAAATCACAAAAAATGAAAGATGGCAGAAGTATACATCTCTCTCCTAAGGCTATACCGAATTACCGTCATGTTGGCCAGAGCTGCCACGGTACATCAAGACTAGGAGGCCCATCAATTAAGTTTCAAATATTTGTAAATGTTAGAATATGGCAATTACTAAGGACAAACGGTGATTAATAGATACGAAATAAACTGATTTCAGATAAAAACGGTTGTAATCTACTCGGAACGAACTCTACGTAATATCCTCGCGTGCGCTCGGATACTACTACACATCTGGTCCTTGGGGATAACAGCCGCTTGTATCTGAAACCAGTTAATATTGTGTATGCACACGTAACATTCAACACTTCCTTACAGAGCTCAGAAGTTTACATCCTAACGCATGACAGTCGCTTTGAGAGAGAAATATAACCTTAATAGAATGTATTTACTTGCACATTGTTAACAGCCTTTAGGTATATATGGAAAACAGAAACAGATGTGCTTCTCTGTGAGAGAGGGAAAATCCGTAAAGCTAATCCCTGCAATTATTTTGACAATAATTTCCCTTTAATCTCCTCAGTAGAATGTGTGGAGACACTACAATTATAAAGCATGAGAACAAACACCATGCATGCCAAGTAAAACACCACAGATCTTATCCATCACTAGTAATATACTTATAATATAGAAAGGTCAGGTTTGTTTATAGAAAACACACTTTATAACAATTCATGTTACTCTGTCTATCAAAGGAGTGTTGCTATACATGCGTAATGAGATACCCAACTGACTGATTTGCGAGTATAGGAAAAATACAATAATGTAATAAGATTTATAAAAGTACCCAATTAAAACGGAATATCACGGAAGATCGTTTGGGTACCAACGAATGTACTAATTGTCGTGAAATAAACTTTGAATAATTATTAAAAAAAATATCCTATTGAAAAATTATTACAAATTACATATAACGGATGCACTTCTAACTGCATAAACAGTTCCCTCCTACAAACTATAACAATTAAACAGCTAAATGGTGAGAAAAAAACCGGCGAAAAGGCTGTTTGTCGCTGACACGGACATTTCCGGCGACATGTAGTAAAGGTAGGGGTGTGATAATTGGCGGATCATTGTTGACGTGTGGTCGCCGTGTGTGCTCGTGGTTCACGCAGGACGAGGTGTCGACACTGAGAACAGCTGACATTCAGCCCACCTCTAGGTGTGTAGTCTTAACGTGCAGGTGAGACAGTGGGAAAACTGCATTTCATCTGATCATTATTACCAACTCCCTGATCGGCAAATACTTGCCCCGACGCCGTTAGGCGGGAAGCGCGTATTTACGAATCTCTATGAACCAGTCTCAAGTTGGTGCCCAATGAATAGGTTATTATTACCTGAGTCTGCTGCCCCGTATTGAATTCAGTAGAGTAATCAGTTAGAGTTACATGAGACACTGCTACTTACTATGCACAGTTCTATAAGTGTTATAACGCGTAGTATTGTGTATTAGGTATGGTGGTCAATACAAGTCTTGCCGGATATAAACTGGCGTTTCTGTACAATACTTATGAGCATATTATCAGCAAATATTCATAATCAAACATGTCCGCCTTGTGCTTACAATAGAAAACAAAAGGACCGATATATCTCTGGACCAAGAGGTAGCCCAAATGTTGCCCGACGTAAATTGGCATTTTTGTATACTACTTACTACTATACTACTTACTACTATACTACTTACTACTTTACTACTTACACGTAATCTGTCTCAACATTGAACAGGTCTACCTAGGGCTCACATGAAAACCAGGAACTGATTGATGCACACTTGTGCAATCCATGCTTTCCGGATGATTACAGGTAGTAAATAATGTAGTTGGACTGCTCATTGAATGCTTCTTCAAATCGTCAAACCAACGAAATTTATATGACGATGATTTCTGTTTAGGGGCCATCCTTAAAGTATGTACGCAGAATTTCCGAAATTCTTGACCCCCCCCCCCCCAATCTTGTACGCAATAGAACAAAGAAGAAACATACGCTAAATTTCCGAAATATTTGACCCCCCACCCCCTTCAGTGCGTACGTACTTTATGGATGGCCCCTTATCTAATTCATCAATTGATTTTTTCCCCATAATATCATTGAAACTTAAATTATTTCTGTAGTTATGATAAAGCTGTAAAATCGAAGAGGCCACTTACTTAGCTGACCCTCACACTGACCTTTCCTATACATTGTTTGACCTTGACACTGACCTTGCCTATACATTGTTTGAGGATGCTCCAGATACTGAAGTCGTTGCGGGAGAAACAGGGCACGGGTAGTCGCGTCCTGAAAATACACAAAATAAGGGAAAGTCAGACACATGACACAGGAACCTCAATGATGTCACAGGAAACGGAAATCACAGACATGACATGTGTGACAAGCAGCACTGACGTCAGGTGTACTAAGAATCACTGGCGTCTCATGCAATGAGGGTTACTGACGTCACACCCTGCGAGAATGTCTGACCTCATGCGTGACAATGACCAGTTACGAGGATCGGTGACGACACACGTAATGATGATCAGTGACGTCATTTGGAATTAGGGCTGGTTACTTTTCCCGGAAGGTAGAGGGGCTTAAAAGGCAGCTGGATTCTGACAGAAGATTGAGCGAGACGTGGTTGATGGCTGTAGGTTACCGGTGTGTACCGTACGGGATGTATTAGAAGGAGGCTGAGTGCGTAATATGAGGAAACGTGGATACTGCGCCTATAGCGAAAGTCGTTCGAGGTCTTTCATCCCTGAAATACTGACCTTCGCCTGCGGCGTCGGGCCGTATTTCAAGGATGAGTAAAGGGAGTTATCCAAACTCACCGTTTTAATTACTTACATTCAATTACTACGGGCCTAGGGTACGAAAACCATAGACACTGCACCCCTAACAGTGGATTGTATTTCAGAGATGTTAGACCACAGGTATATGGTACGATTTATATAGAGGGCTGTATCCAGCGTCAGATGATAGTAGGAACAGGTAACGTGCTGTGATTGGATGCCATTTAGGGCAGAAGAAATACAACGTTGTGAATAACTGAGATCACTACTTTTCTCAATTATTCCACTTGGCAGAAGAAGAATTCATGGCTCATCTTTGAATTTGAATGAATAAAGACGTGATTAGATGACATCCACTTTCAGTAACGAGAATTTAGATATGGTTGCTGTCTACAGGGATTTCCAGAGACTGTCTCTAGTCACAGGGCTCAGTTCTCTCCCCTGTGGTTCTTTATTCACTGAGTCGATATGGATCAATATCGGTATTTTAGTTGGTGGAACACGGACAGGAAACGAAGACGTCAAACGAAATAACGGAGGCCGTAAACCGAGCAGTGATAATGCCAGACAACGGAGACTAAATCCAGTCTCGCGAGATTTGTTGTCAGCCATGTTTACTGGAAACAATCACCATCTATCTACACATTCCCCCACTCCGGGGAGTCATAAATGACAAAAACAAGCTTAACTTATTCAAATCAAGTTGATTTTCAAGGTGGCCTGGGACAAACAACAGAAGAACATCCAGCAGGATTCACCATGAAGAGCTTATTTATGAGTCGCTCTCTTGTTTTATTTGGTCCCCTGGTTTTCTTGCCTAGAACTGTTGCTGTATTTGAGCAGGGTGCGAGGAAATACGATGCAGACTTGTACAACACCCGACTATGTTTATCTATTAGCATACGCAAGGGAGCTGACAAATACACGTATACGCCATCTTGTTTGTATAGACCATTCTGAGTTTCACCATGGTCAGTACGACAGAATCACTGTTATATATTACACCAATATGTACATCCCACGAATAATGTGTTGAAAAAGCAGATGGGAATGATCAAATGTAGCACCTAGAATTTCAGGATTCGCTATCGGCCGTAGTCCTGCCTACTGAATATATAATGCGGGGCCTTCTCTAAACAATGGTTGACTGTGTGATATTCTCCTAGTGGAAGGCAGGTGTCACCTATGTGTTAAAGGGGCTCTATGTTAGTAGAGGTAGGAAGTGGAAACGCTGGTATGTTCATCATTGACGAATGAGCATGCAATTATAAATGAATAACAATCGAAAGGTTTTGGATATATTCAGTCTATAAATCATCTTCTCTCACCCATTTGCACCCAGTCAAATTGGCCTTTCTTATTCTGAAACTGTCTGAGTCTAGGATCTAAACATATCAAGCAACAGTGGTATCAAGGTATTTCGGTCTTGAGTGATTGATTAAGGTCAGCGGGGCACACCTCTGAGACACTGAGACACTGGCACCCTGCTCCTTTCCCAATATCACAAGGAATACACGCAGATAGTAAAGGGATAGCTATGTTTGCAGCACGCTGGAAGTCTACATGTGGCCACTCTAACCTTTAGGTAACATTTATAGATCGTGCGACTACACTCTAAAAACAGAAGAGAAATAGGAGAGGCTCAGGATACGCAGACGACTGCTGACCCGCCGGTCATGTGCCGCTGGTTGCCGGCACGCCTGATAAGGCAAGTAGAGACAGGCCGTGGTGCGGCGGGCGGCGGACGCTGTATCTGTACACAGAGTGTCGTCTGCCCTTTTAAGGAGACGTCCTGGAAAGAGGGCAAAGACAGTAACAATGTGCCCAGCCATTGTTCAGCTCAACTCACATCCTCAGCTCTATCCCCACCAGAACAGTCCTATTACCAGATAATCTACTGTATGGAACATCTTTCGTCCATTAGGACCTTATCCGCCGAGTATATTCTCTTATTGTATGCGGTGTGCGGCGATATATATGGAGATGTATACTGGGGATAGTGTGCAGAGATTGTATGTATAATGCCAGTAATATCACCGTCTCCAGAGGGAATAAGCATCTCCATTCTTGTCACAGAAAACAATTCCATATAGTCACAGGACAAGAGAATTATCCACAGACAGAAATGCGCATGGATATTATTGTATCGATCGAATAATATCACGCAGGGCACTCACATATAAGATGCCTCATGCCTTTAATCACAGGACTTCATCTCCAAGAAAGCAAGAGCACTTACACTTTACCAGTTCAATTTAGAGAGAACACGACACAGAACAATTCTCCTTTTAAATAGTGACTACCATGGAGAGCAGCCATAGAAAGCATTGTAAAGGTGGGCAAGGTTAAACGGAACTACCGACCTGGCTACAGCTCAATGTCGTCAGAGCGTCTGCGGGGCATAGCGGTAGTGACCTTTAAGCGCCACCTGTTGGTGGTAACATATCATTTGTCTATCTCCAAGTTAAACCCTTTCTGAATGAGAAGCTGGGGCCAGTTTAATAACATAGGATCGCACATGAAGACCCCTGGCTGTAGCTCGTACAAGGGTTATTTGAAAATATTCAAGTCTGTTAACTAAGACAATATTAGCCTCCATAAGTGTAGAATAAAACTGACCCACATCGTGCCTAGGTCTCTATGGGACACAGAAAAGGGTCTACATGGGCGATCCGAGATTATTAAACGGGTCCCAGGTCTTTGGGAAGCAGTAGCAGAATTATTTCCCTTTGTTCATTAATATCAATGTTGGAACATATTCTGGCCAGCTGTAGGTTTCTGGGCAAGACTGAATCCTTCTGAGTTTTCGATAGACAGGACCTTGGTACGAGACGAGACAGTATACGATCTGTCTGGTCACCAGTCACCGGACTTGAGCTAAGGATTTCAAATACAATTGAAGTCGTCTTGTCTCACACTGAGGTTGGCCGTTTTCTCATTGGGTCCACGTCACACATTACGCCCACGTCCAACACTTTGACAAGCCATGGCCAGTGGTAGTTGAAATTATTACCACCGGGATTCCCCTGGAGAGACTTCAATTGAACTGTGTATCATACCCCTGAAGACGTGACTAGAAAAATGATAACTTGTCTGGTGTCGGCTCAGATATAGCATGGGTTCTATGTTGAAGATGGGAGCCCTTCAGGCTGTAGATTGTAGACCTCACCCTAAACTCATAGGCTGTAGGCTAGAACCCTCTGTAGACCTCTAAGCTGTACAGCTTTAGGCTGTAGCTTAGAGTCCTCTGTAGATTCTAAGCCGTGTATCTCTAGGCTGTACTTTAAAGCCCTCTGTAGACCTCTATGCTGTATATCCTGAGGTTGTAGACTGTAGACCTCTCGACTGTAGATTGGAGACCTCTAGATTATAGAGTTGAGACCACTTGCTGTAATCTATATCACCTCAGGTTATATACGGAGCACTACAGAGAGCACACCTCTAGCCTAGAGATACAGCCACTGGGTAACGTGTAGATGTGCTGACAAGCTGCCCCTTGCGGCTGTAGGGGGCACTGACCATGTCTGATGTCGTTTGTCACGTGACTACCTATTCAAAGCCCCAAGGAGCTTTCTAAGCAGGGCTTTGCTAGCACGCAAATCAAAGTTGCCACCCAATACTTGTGACTGAACTGAGACTTCCCTGACCCTGCTTAAAGGGAAATAAATCGTTTAGAAAAGTTGTAGAATAAAATCTTTTGGATCGCCAAGTCTACTTTCAAGCACAATCTCAATAAACTGGGCATATCTGTTTTGGCTTACAGAATGACAAATGAAACTCAACCATGGTAGAGAACACAGTAAAGGGATGTGCTAAGGTTACTGAAGAACTCGACCCGAAATGACCTCGACCCGTAGTTGTCAGCAGAACTCGACCCGTTTTAGATACTTATATAGATAAGTCAGTTTCATATAAAACGAAAGGTCTGGTTATTTAACTTTTAGACGAATAAACCAGTCAGGTTTAGGGTTAGGTTTGGTATTTTTTCTTGGTGTAATTTAGACTTTGGAATCGCGGATGCCTCAGTGTAAATGTCAAGAAGTGTATTTCTTTTATCAAGAAACAATTTTTAGGTTTAGGGTTAGGGCTAGGGCTGGGGCTAGTGCTATGTTTAGGGTTAGGTTAGGATAGGGTTTTGTTTGTTTTCTTCCCCAGAGAAGACCAGATTTGAAGCCAAGATTATATTCATCCACAGCTGTATCAATACGATACATGAGTTCTGAAGATTTAAAACGGGTCGAGTTTGTTACGGGTCGAGTTCCTTTGCCAGGTCCAGTTTGTTACAGGTCGAGTTCGTTACGGGTCGAGTTCGTTACGGGTCGAGTTCGTTACGGGTCGAGTTCTTTTAACGGGTCGAGTTCGTTACAGGTTGAGTTCTTTATGGGACGAGTTCGATTCGGATCGAGTTCTCTAGTATTCTGGGTTAATACACTTTCACCTGATTATAAGTTGTCTTTGTCTCGCACCACCTAACGACATTCATCCTTCATCTGTAGAATCTCGCATAGCGCCTACTCCCCCAAAATGACCTTCTATATCAGGACCCTCTTTTGCAGCCTGTGACACCAACACTTTCTGCACAGAAAACCCCTTCCCAACTACCACCTGCCACAAACATCACTCTTCACCTCGGCAACTACCACCTACCACTACCAGCACTCCCTTCACCTCCCCACCTACCACCTGTCTCTGACAGCACATTCTCCAATGAACACCTTCACAACTTTATAAAGATGTGATAATTATCACTAGCACCTACCTCCCCAAACATCTCCCTCATCTGGTACCCCCACCTGCTGTCATTAGCACCTCCTTCAACGTCCAGGTCTCCCGCTATCAATATCTCCGTATCAAACCCAGCTCCGTCTACGTCAAGGTTAATATCTCCTGTCACGAGCAGCTCACAGCACGAGTGTCTCCCACCACGAGCACCTCCTTTAACGAGCGCCGCCCTCAGCCGCCCACCCATCATAACCCGTCGATAAAACAAAGATGGCGACGGCGCCGACAGGTTGAAAGGCAGGCCGAAGTGTCCGCCGGGAAATCTTCCCGCACCTCCCGCTAGGAGGCAGTCTCCTCAGCCTCGTTCCGGCCTCCTAACTGAATTACGTCACGTGACACACGCCGACCAATCAGAATACGGAAGCGTGGCGCACCGGCACAGAGCGCTAAAGCTGGTGCTTCCGGTTACCTGGCCCACTCTCTATGCGCATGACCTTTGACCCTGATGGCAAATTTCCGATCATAGCTGTTTTATGACTGGAGCCTTTCTATAGAATTTCTACTGCTTTTTTGTTCGTCGCAATCCCCGAACTCGGTGTAAAGGGGAGTTATATATAAAGTATAATGCATCAAGAATAATACGTTATATATAACCGTGCACCATACATCAATTACACGGAGAAGACTTACAGCTCCTAAGCCTATCAGAAAGGAGAGATATTACGCGGAGGCGATACATTACAGGTGGGGCAGCCTTCCATTATTTATTGATGAGAGAAGTGGCAGGTAAGCCATGGCTCCCCTACAGGAACATCACCTCTAAGTGCCACCATCGCCACATTTATGATCCCGGACACGCCAGACCCGCAAGTGACCTTCATTTGCGCATGCCCCGCCGGCCAGACAGCCCCCGTACTTCCGGTGTCTCGGCCGGCTGCGCAGACCGCTGAAATGTTCCTTCTCGACCGCGACGTGGTGGTGGTGTGTGTGTGTGCCGTCAGGTGGCGTCACTTGTCTGCTGAATCTCTTGACGTGACCCGGTGAGGGTGAGAAGAGCGGCGCTACCGGCGAATTGACCAGGATGTTAGGGTCAAGGTCACTGCATCAGGGGTCAGGAGAATCCATCAGGAGCATGATGTATCGCTCGACATATAGGGAACCTTCACGTCCGCCTGACCCTTCAGATGACTATCTCAGAATGAACGGCCTCACATTTATCATCTCAGATGAATATCAGTGGATAGAAACATGAACAGAACGAGTTGGTTTCTATGTTAAGTTTCTTTTCCTGCACTGATATATATATACGTGAGTGATGACGAATTGGCGTGGCCATGTGCCGACTATTTCCATGTCATTAATGGTTTATATGTAAGGGGACGTTAGAACTGTATATCGCATATCTATAAGTATGCAGATCACCCGAGCTGGTTCCCGTGAGGGTGAGGTGCACCACTAAATTCACGCTTACCGCTATTCACACGGACACAGGGATTTCCATACAGTATTCAAGACTGTTCATCAGACTATGTGCAACGTGACGTATCCATTCAATGATATCTAACCAACCCATTGTTAGAAATACTGAAAATTTTATTTACCATGTCCTTTTCTTGGTATATATTGGGAAACAGTAACTCCCGGTGCAGCCACGACAGGTCTGGCCACAGGGTATGTGGGAATTAGACTCGCGTAAGTCTTTGATTAAGGACAAGGAATAAAACTACAGTACTTTGCAACAGGCTGACTTCCGCTGACGCCTGACAGGCTCAGGAATACCGGCGTGAGGGGTGGGAGAGGTGTATAGGTGTAGGTATAGGATACAGGGACTGAAGCCAGTCTAGGCGGGAATCGATCAGCACTCATTTATAATGCTTGGTGACCTATAGCCGACCCCTCCTTTGATCTCATGGTGTCCCTTAATTAGACAACCTACTGATGAGCATTGGCTGGAAATAAACGGAGTGTCAGGTTTAACCCTAAGCTTGCAGTTTTTACTGATGTCTCAGAGTGAAAGAATAATCGCCTCATAAAGAAATAGCAAAGTGTAATCTGAACAGCGAAATATGCATGTTGCCCTGAATCTGTATCAGCTTGAAATAAAATCGATTAAAACATATTATTCTAATATCCACCTAAAACAAATTGTCCATAGAGAAAACATATTGAGTGTGTATCACCATAGCCGGAGCATACATATATGGTGTATGCCCCGGGTTCCGATAAGGCTCGCATATGGAAATATAGTGCGTACTGAAAAATAGTGTATACCTAAACGAACTAATATTGGTATGCCACTTGTCAAGAAAAGGTGGATAATAGGTGCAATATAGACTGGTTTCAGGTAAAAGCGGTTAAATGTTACGAGGAGTTGATTCTGCGCAATATCATCGCTCGGATATAACAACGCGTCAACTCCTCGAACCATACAACCGCTTATATCTGAAAACCGTCAATATTCTGTATGTATTCGTCTCACTTTCCTTTCGTTGTAGATCTCGTCATAGGACACTTATTTAGAATGCGAAATGAACTGAAGTAAACTCTACAGCAGTACGCCCCTGGCGTTTTGTCAACCCCGGCACGCGCTAATGGTCTGTAAGAGGTGGCAGTCGGCGCCCACCCATCATCCAGAGGGCTTCTCACCAGGGGGCGTTGGGGCATTCAGCGAGCTGATTGCTGGCAGGTATCATCGTTTATTCCGTCTGCACACCTGCGTACTGCGAGATTCAGCATAAATGACTCAGCATTTCAAAATAGACGGATCTCCAAATTCGTAGCGACTAGGATTTCATTGCAGTTGACTGACGCATCGACAAACGTATCAAAATGGCTGGGAGGGCGTTAGTTAGACTTAAACGAAGACACAGAATAACCGGAAAACATGGGTCTGACGAAGAGGCTATTCATTCTCAAATGTGCAATAATGTTCATGTAGTAAATTCTATTGGAGGCGGCTCTACTTGTATGAGTTTTCATGATTCCAATACTTGCAAAAAAACTGTATTGTCATAATACAAGTAAAGCTGGAAAAGTTGGGAGTTGTATAATAGTGGACATGAGAAACAAAAATGCTTAAATCACAAACTGAAACGCGATTTGCGAGGTGGTTATCATTCTTATGAATCTTCACTGGTCGATAAAAACTATGCGAGACGCGTTGCTGATTGCGGGGGCAGGGGACTACTTTCTGCTGACAACACGGGGTCAGTATCAATCCCGCTCTGACACAGGTCTGTGCGCATATGCCTACTGGAGGATGGAGACTGTGACTTTATCTCACCCCTAGTACAGGTTTAGCCCTAGGAATAACATTAAAAAACATATGTAATGATCAACCACATAAAGTACCAATACCATGCCATGGTCGTGGTGGAGTGATGGGAGATGACATTATAAGGAACTGGCCAATCAGCAGCCTGGACGTGAGATAGCAGACAAGAGATTCATACGTTCCTAACTGGGATTGTGAAGTAATTTGAATTATTATGCTATTGTGATGCTACTCTAATGTTCGCGAAAGGGGTGAGATAAATCTAGAACCATTCTGAAATCATACTCCAATACAAAATCCTCCACTCATCTGGATGCGTTGTAATCGCCACTCGCCTTCGCTTCGATGACGATTGTGGCGCATCAAAACTCATGGAGTATTGTGTATTTATACGATTCCCGATCAATGTAAAGACAGTTCGAGGATATCGACATAAAGAAGTCATACTATCGTAAAACTGGATGAGTTTTAATCTTGGCCACCGTATGCCACGACTGGAGTTTGGCATAGTGACTTCATGAGGCGAAGCCGAGTGAAGTCCAGAGGCCAAACTCCAGGAGTGGCATGCGGTGGCCAAGATTAAAACGAATCAGGTTTTAATTTTATCCTATCCCATCTCCTCCATTTTGGAATATTACGTGATAACAATGCTGTATGCTACTAGTGGCATATAAAACTCTGTATGCCAATCAGCGTGGCATACGGAAACTCAATGTTAAGCCTATAGGATTTTATATTAGGGGTAGGATAAACGACGATACACGGCAGGCACAGAGCTGTGTTCGCCCGGCGGGGAGGGCGACCTGGCCGGCGACCTGGCCGGCGACCTGGCCGGCGACCTGCTGGGTCCGCCTCCAGGCACCCCGCTCTCTCCGCTGCCACTTTTTCTCCTCCTGTGTTATCTGCCCCTACTGCCGTTCTCTGTGAGCTTAGAGTGACGCCGGCCCTGGAGACATCACAGTATACAGGGGCCATCCAGACTATGTGCCGTTATAGCCCCACTGTATCGTGGGTGACTAATAACGTGCGATAAGAATGAATAGGAGCAGGATAAAAAGAAGGAACTACAATGAGATCCACAGATACTGATGCCATAAGTTTTAGTTGCAGAGTAATCTCACGAGGCGAAGCCATGTGAGATTATTTAGAGGAGACCTATGAAAGGTCACAGTCAGTGCTCGTATCACATCGAGTATGTATCACAGAGAATTTTTTTTTTATTTATTTAAAAAAAAAAAAAATTTATTGGTCCTAGATTCAAACATTATATTTGGTTTTCAATCAGGCCAGATCATATCCAACATATGTCGGCTTAGGGTGATATAATCAGTTCAATTTTACAAATTACATACATGATTATACTAGTAATACAGAATATCAACGTACTAATGATGGGGAATGGATAATGGTTGACAGAACAGGTGGGTAGACATGATAAAATATTACACTCAGGGTATGGACAATGAACAGAAGGCTGATTTCAACAGTTGTGGCAGCCTATTCAGAGTTAACTACATGTAGGCTGAGGTAGTAGTGTAGAGTGTTGTGACATACAGATTAATTCTCAGATTCATGATAAGTCAAGCTATGGCGAAGCCGCATGAATTAGGTAGTGATTCAAACGAGAATTTTAATTGACCTCACCCCTCACTTAGATTAATTGGCTAACATTTGTGACATCATCCCCTATTGAGTATTTTCTTACAATACTCCATGAGTACGAATTCCCAATGTTAAGTCTATGGGGGAAAATACCAGGGTTAAGATAAATATCACATACCATCATTTTGTAATATTTACTGTACTTTGCAATAATAGGCTATAGTACATAATCTCCCCAAATACAGAAGCACACGGCCAATAGACCTATAGTGACTCCATTCTGCAGGTTATATCACTGGCTGTAATGCCCATGGTGTACCCAGTCAATGGTCCCAGACTGCGGCATACACCAGACAATGCCTTCAGACTGTGGGTCATATCTAATGGCTGTAGAATCCAGACCCGTGAAGCTCTCCTTGTGGATATAATCACACACCTGTTTACCTTCCAGTCCTTTCAGCATCTATCTGCTATGCGCCCACATTTTTCAGGTATCCTGAATAATATCCGCCCCTCCATTCCAGAAGCAGCCCTACCACCCTCAGACAAATAGCGAACAAAAACGCCAGCTGTATTGCAGTCATCCACCTGGCTAGCTTCCACGCACTTGCAATGACGTTGTGAATATTGATGACGTCATGAATATCAATGAGCGGTCAGAGATTGACAAATGTGGGCGGGAGTGCTCGCAGCTTGTCTCGTCTGAGTAATGGTGAGGGGGGGGGGGGGGAGGGGGAGGGCTATGGGGCACGGAGTGATTGCTAGTTCTGCCATCATCTGCCGTGAAATTGTAATATAGCGCCACTTTATAGAACCACTATTTTCTGCTGTAACAATCTTCAATCCATTTATGGCAAACCCCAAAAATATTTTGAATAAAATCCATTGATAATTGGACCCGCCTAGTGGTGCTTTGTTTTGTGTTAGGGGGCACGATGGCCGCCTCCATAACACAACAGCAATGTTCCCTTTATAAAGTAGATTGACAGCATGGAGGCTCAGCCGTTTCTGGTTCTTGGGGCTTTATTGTTAAAGGTATGTGATTTCTTTTTTAATTCACAATCATAGCGAGTGCCATCGAGGAGAGAGGGGAGAGTGAATGGATGGAGGGAACGAAAGAGGGAAGGACAGACAATCAGGAGGAAGGCAGGCAGCGATGGAATTGGGGAGGAAGGGTGATGGAAGGAGACCGGAAAGAGGGGAGTAAGGAATATGGTGATGGTAGAAGCTTTTGGTTGGTTGGGATTTTACGCCACAGCAATTGCTGATTACATCATGATAAGGGCTAACGCACACAATGGGGGGAGGGGGAAAGACGAAAATCAACAAGACCTTAATGAAATTCGTGGTGTACGATATAATGAAATGGCGGTGTACAGCACATCGCAATGGGGCAGTTATACAGTACATAGTGATAGCGTTGTGGCAGAGAGAAAATGGGGATGGCGGGGTAGTAGGTGCGGGGATGGTAGAGTAGGTGGTATGGACGTGGGAGTTACCAGCGGGGAGAGAGGCTCTTTTTGGCTCTATGAATAAAACACGGTGCAGATAACACAAACGGCTTTTCTTTATTGGAACTCCGGCCAGAGCTGGAACTCTACATGACGTCATACAAGATGACATAACCATCTGGCACTCCGGGCAACAAGAAAACAACCCCATACAAACTAACAAATAAATTTGATTTAAAATCTTTTTGCTAAAAATCGATGTAAACCAATGCACATTACAGATTGATATATACTTTTCGGGCTCTGTTAATGTTATATAGATATTTGCTTTGGAGAGCTAACAGCGATACCTTGTTTCTTTCCTTGATATTTAAAAGTGTGACATGAATGTATAAAGATGAATATTTCCCTTTATTTCATAAATCACCATCTGAATAAGCTGGGCTGGGTGGCTAGTAATCATCTGATGATATCCGGAGGGTAACGTCGCCATAGCAGATAGCAGATAACATCTAACTCATATTTAACACAGGCACCTTAGAGCCTGACTCCCCCGGGATCGTATTGTGAGTATGGCACATTCACATGCTACCCTGTCATTCATTTTTATTGTTTTACTTTTATTTCCCCGAAGTAATTGCTAACTAAATTACCATTCTTACAAAATACGATACAAACCACAACGCTGTTAATCGGCATCACGCGAAATGACGATTCCCCGGACATTACACAGTGAGGATTGGTTAAACTATAGCGAGAGTCAATTATCAGTCTAAACTTCAAACAAAGTGTAGATAAACTAAAAAAAGCCTCCACTGCGGTACAGTTGGCTGTACACTGATAGCTGGTAGCTCTGAAGTCTTAAAACCGTGCATCCACTGCCACCGATTCACCACGATAGACTTTCCGATACACTAAGGTTAGAAATACTGTGGCCAATCAATCAAATTTTTATTTCAATCAGGAATTTTTTAAATTTTATTTGAGCAAGTCTTTTATTAATCTCTGGACATTATCATACAGCTTACAACTTTCAGCTTTGCCAAATAATTCTCTGTACATTCATTGTTACCTTGTGGTCATTTCCATTGCTCCCTTTTTTGTTATACCAGTTAACTATATAAAACCAAAACTACCTGAACATCATTTAGGCTATTCCGGAACTAATCCTTTCATCTCATGAGTGTCCTGTACTAATTACATGGCTGCCACCCCTGTAGTGTTGACTCTAACAATTCTGATTAATCCATTCCTTTTCCTAGAAAAGGCATATGAAGAAGTTTCTTGGGGTTACATCGAAAAATTGTTCACTACCACTACTTTTTTGTTTTTGAGTCTCTTAAAACAATTACATGCAGAGGTTCATTCAGGCACAGTCCTGTCAAGAAAAACTAGGACCAAGTCAATCAGGAAATTAATGGTAAGGCCTATCAGCGTATATCGGGTAATGGGTGCACGGGTTTACGTGATGTATTCCACAGCTTATTGAAATTTGCTAAGCCGGGCACCTACTACTTCCGACACGCTTCAAACCAAAATTTAAGAAACCTAGCAGTGCTGGAAAGTTGAAAATTCTGTTGTCGTAGTGTGTTGGAAGCGTGTTGGAACGCTTGTCATAGTGTGTCAGGAGCTCAGTGGGTTCAGGCCTTTATACCTGTTATATTTCTATTCAATACCATATATGAATAGTTTTAATTAATCTAGTGTAGGAGCTCTGGATGACAATGTGGTCTCATGGGCCCTAGAAATATGGCACAGTTATATTTGCAAACAGCACAGCTTCACTCAATGCAACCCTGATCTAAATTAATTACTCTATTATCTCACACGTGGCCCTGTCAATAAGTACTAATAAGGAACTGCATCGAGATCCATAGCCACTGACAGTATGCCATGAGTTTTGGTTGCGGAGTTATCTCATGAGGCTAAGCCGAGTGAGATATGTAACAATCCAAAAGGCTATGGATTGAGTGCGGTTCAGATTTTATCTCACCCCTATCACTGACTACTTTGCTAAAATGTGTGACATCATCCCCTATTGAGTATTTTTAAACAATAATCGGGAGAAGAAATAATATTCCATGGGTGAGATGTGACACATGTATTTCGAAAATCTGTAGAAACAGGGTAGATTATTTTACCAGTGCATGACAACCCTATAACATTTTAAAATGTATCTGTTTCTTTATGGCTGCTAGAATAGTTGTGTGTATATATCCTGTACAATTCACATTGAAACATGATTTTCATGACTAGTTGACAATAAAACATTCTCCACAATAAAAAAAAACAAAAACTCCACGGGCGTTGAGTACGAGTTTCCAATATTAAGTCTATGGAAAAAAATACCAGGGATGAGATAATATAGAGGAAACCTATGAGAGTTTAGGGTCTGAGCTCATATCCCATCGAGTTTGAATCACATAGTAATTCACAAGGTTAAGCTGCGTGAATTACGTAGTGATTCAAACGAGATGGGATCAAGCTCTGACACTAAACCTAAATGGGTTTCTGAATTTATCTCACCCTTAACATTGACTAATGGGCTATCATTTGTGACACAATCTTCCATTGGATATTTTTCCTAAATATCTAATGGGCGTTAGATACGAGTTCCCAATGTTAAGTCTATGGAGAAAAAATACCAGGCTGGTCCAGGGGTGAGATAAACCCCTGATCTATACTATATCACATTGACTCGTCACTAGGTATGCCCTTGATCTATACTCTATCACATAATACCTGAACAACATAAGCCGAGTACAACCCCGCTCTATACTCTATCACCTTGACACGTGTCACTCAGTGCGACCTGATACATAAGCTCCTATTTAGTGACCCACTTACAGCTCCATATCAGCAACACTCAGAGGTCTGCTCCGTGTTTCCAGGAAAACCCGTCCTCACACAGAGAATCAATAAAGCGCCCTACTGCCTTCAGCATCCAGCCTCCAGCCAACCCTAAAGCAGTCCCCTGTGTGAGGGATGGTGGAGCTGGAAGTTGGTGCTGATGACAGTCACCATGATGGTGGAGGTGGAGGTGCTCTGGGTTTGGTGGATGATCATGGGAAATGTTAGCCATTGCATATTTTGTTTTTGTTTGTTTGGGTAGTTTAACTCCAATTTGGTCAATTAGATTTACTTTGGTTTACTTGAGTTATATTTGCATATCCTGTTGGAATAATAGGGTATGCTGCCTGGTTGATCCTGGCATCGTACTCTTCATAATTATATCTTATTGAAAATCTTACATTCCCTGAGGAAGTGAGGAATTTCTCTCTTGCCAGTGTTATGGAAAACACTGCACATTCCTGTTGCATTCTTTAGGAATTTCTTCCTGCTTTTCTATATGCAGCCTGACACTGTCGCATAGACTGTGCATGTAAAATTGGTTGAGATCCCAGTGCATGGCATACATAGGTTTTAGGCTGTGAAGGGTACACGTGTCACGCAATATAATCTACATTCCTGTGGTAGAATGACTTTCTCAACTTAATCACGCATCTCTGATCATTCAGCAAAGGGTGGTATGAATATGATTTTATGACCTCCTTTAATTACATCGACATGCCAGTATTACGCCACATTAATTAGCGAGAGTGTAATTGAGATGCGGCCCTGGTTATTAATCTTACTGTAAATCTCGACGAGCATGGCAGAGGGCCAGCATACTGCATCGCTTGCGCATGGAGCACTGCGACACTCAACTGATACCAGGCATGAATTACGGCCGATGCCAGAGCACCAGAATAATGAAACTACAAACCCTTAACAGAAAAATGAATTTATGGAGAAGGACAGGGCGTGACTGAGCTTTCTTCACACATTATCATAGCCTGGTAAAAACGTCCATAGGCTTACCATTGGGAGCTCGTACTCAACAGATTTACGAGTACCGTAACTCGTACTCGATGGGTGATAAACAGATACATATTTCCAGGCTGAGATAAAATCAGAAACATATTCATGTTTGGTCTGAGTCCTCGTTCACTATCTCGTTTGGAACGCTTCGGAATATTCACTCGGCTATCACTTCATTCATATTACTGCGCACTCCAAACCGACGGCGAAAGGGGACATAGACCAAACACTCAATTTTTTTTATGATGTGAGGAAGGAGTTGCTGTTGTTGTTGTTTGGGTAATCTAACATCCAATATGTTCTATTAGACCTACTTTGGGTTTGATGGTGATCGAATCTATGAGGTGAATTGGCCTTTGACATAGCAATGAATCTACCACTGCTGGAGATGAAGGGGAAGAGTGGCTGCTGTGGAAACCCAATAAGTCCTATAACCTTGGGGCGGCAGTGTGGCGGGGTTAGTACCATGCACAGGTTAATTTGTTACGGCTCTTTTATCTTGCCGCTTGACGTTGTGATGGGAAGGAAGACACTTCATGTGTCTTTCAGGAAAAGCAGTCTATGGGATTTTCACTATTAACTCAATCAGTCTTTTCACCACAGCAGATGCATCATGCGCAAATCCTGAGCATGATTCTGAAGAGGCCTCCTAAAAGCCTGCACGAATACGTAAACTACTCTATAATGCATATCACCATAGACCCTATTGAGGTATCCCAGAATTCAGTCTATTCACAAGTTCCGGTTTTCGCTGGTTAGCGACGTTGTATGGTGATAGACCCTTTATCCATAACCCACAATTAATGCAGTTTAACGGTTTTCAGAAATCTTCAAATTGAAATTCTGATGCCAGAAATGGAAATTTCAGCTATTTCTACATGGAAATCCGAAATTATATTCAGTTTCTCCAATTATAAATCAGAAAACTGTGGTTCATGTTGTCGTAGTGTGGCTAGTCAATCGGGAGCGGAACTTTGCCTTACCGGGGCGATAATAGGGAATTAGTAACCTCTGGAGGCTCTATGGTACTTTGGCTTTCCTTGGTTTTAGTAATCTAACCCATAGTTGATTAGGATTATGATAGTTTCTATATATCCCAAATTAATTATGAATCAATATCACAAATCATTTCTCTTCAAAGTAAGAATGTTTTTAAACATGTCCGGAGGCATCTTCAGGACTCATATGGAGAATGCCTGGAGGCATCTTCATTGTCCGCTAGATAAAGGGATCTCCTTCTCACTATCATTATTGTGCCGTGAATCCATTCAATGATCTGCCAACTGCTAATCATACCTGTTCATAAAAAAAGACAAATTAGCCAAGACACCTGAGTACAAAGACAAATACATTAGTCTGGAGAAAACGGAAGTAGAAGTATACCACTGAGCATGCGCGCCCCGTGACCAATTAGCCAGCGTCTGTCTCCAATCACAGTTAAAGAATGCGGTTAGTTCGTGCCTACAGCAATATAAGAAGACTGTGCCGGGAGAGTGGGCGGTTCTCTATGAAGGGCTAGTTAGGAACTGAGGAAAGCTATAAATAGCTTCCGAGCAGTAGGCATTAACTCGACTGAGCTCACGAACTCGGGACCGACTGTCCACGGGTTCTGCTTATTTATAGACTGCCTCGAGCCGTCCCCAAAACCAACACCACCAGGAACAACGACTATTACCCATCACTGAAGGGTAGGAACAAAGATAGAAACACACGAGTTTAAGCTCAGTTGAATTAGTGACGAAACAGTTCAAAAGGTTAATCTGCGCCAGATTGACATTCACGATAATGAATATTTCGTGACTGGGCATTGCTTTGGTGTCATGTCTAATCTGTGTGGTTGCTGCTGTGGCACACACAGGAGCCCCATGGACGAGGGCGGGGGTGGGGGTGGGGAGTGGATCTACTGCAGATCTACTGCCCGTATCCCAATGAGTTAGCTGAGAGTACTAATTCACAAGGCGAAGCCGCATAACTTACGTAGCGATTTGAACGAGATAGGATCGAGCTCTGACCGTAAATTTGATAAGTTTCTGAATGTATCTCACCCCTCACGTTGACTAATCTGCTAACATTTGTGACATCATCCCCATTGAGTATTTAATTTCTAAATACTCAATGGGAGTTGAGAACGAGCTCCAAATGTTAAATCTATGGGGAAAACATACCAAGGGGTAGATAATAATGAATAGTCTGTTACACTCAATGAACCCATTGTAAGCAAGAATTATCTTTCAAAGTTAACCGAGTAATGCATCTAATATTGGAAACATCAAAAATATATTTCCTGAAGCGGTTTTATTAATGAGACTCAGAATCGATGTGTTTTTTTTAAAATAAATTTTTATTGACTTATAGCGTCATCGCGCACGACTGCCATATAGTTTACAAAAGTAAAGGTTTTATTCTCGAGGTAATCCATACACATGGATGAAATTGTCATTTCCGTGCATCGCTCTTCATTGGAGGGGTGGGGGTTGTGATATGCCTAAACGTGTATAAAGGACGTGGGCTACAAGCAAAGAGCATATCAAATAGTAGGCACAAATCTATAGAACAAATACAAGCATGTAACTAAAAACCTGTAGATGCATACAGCACAAAACTGCATATGGATTTATGAACACAACACCTGCAATGGAGTAGATGAAGACAAACACAGACATGATGCACGAAACAGCAGCGAGAGCTTTGTGTCGCCGTAACACACATCATCCTATGTGTGGCGCACACATGATATAAACATGTAATACTATAAGTATATGATGTTTGAGTATGATATTGGAGGTGTATGACTAGGTAAATACTACAGATGAGATGTGAAACGCAATAGACATAAAGCCATTTTCCACTGGCCGACGAAAACGGCACCGATCAATTGAGTTCTCCTAAAAGTCTGTCGGTGGTGCCATCGACTGCAGGTTGGTGTCAAATAGTCGGTGAAGGTCCAGTGTAGCCCTTGTTTCTCTTGTATTTCACAGGTCCATACCGATCATATTGTTTTGATCAAACCTTGAGGATCACTGACGAAATCGAGGCGTTTTTATTCTGTCGGCCGTTAACTAGGACGGTGGGTAGTGGCCTTATTGCGTAATTCTTACCATAATCCTGGATGTTTCTATTCACCCATCTGGCATCTTTATACCCTAAAAATCGATCGGTAGTTCCCGACTGAAGATCGGTGGTGAAGAGTCGCCCAGTGGAATTTGGCTTGTACAACCTGTTGCCATTGGCCAACAAAAACGGCAGAGATTTTTTGAGTTACCCAAAAATGTCTGTCGGTGGTGCCACTGACTGTATATCGGTATCAATTTATAGGTGAGGGTGTTTTGTATGCACTGATTCTATTGTATTGTCTGGGTCCAAACAGTTAAAAAAATTGGCACTGTAACATAACCTATGAAAAATTAATCTGTGAGCATTCTCTACAGGTTTCGTTTCCTTTCACCGTTCTGGCGTCAGTGTACCCAAAAGATCTATCAATGGTTCCTGACTGCAGATCGGTGGCGAATAGTCACCCAGTGGAAAAAAGGCTTCTAGACGTACGCGCACTCAAGCTCTATACTGTAGGTGCTACACACAGAGAGGGGGTCAGAATGCTATTAGCGAAGGATGTCACATGTAATAGGTCCACGAGCGGCGCAGTGTGGCGTTTTGTGATAATGTCCTCTCTGTCTAGACGACCCTCAGCCCCGCGTCTCCCATGATCCCCCGCGCGCCGCTCGCTCGCCTCCCATCATTAAATGACAACCAGTTGCAGGTCTGGGGCCGTCCACGAGACAGCAGGCTTTGCTGGTGTTCGTCCCCAGTGCGTTCAATCTAATGGGAGTTTGTTTCGGTTTTATTGGTGGTTTCGTTTTGGGGACGACGTCAAAGCTGAGGCGGCGTTCCTCACCGCGCCACCAACACGAGGCTGAACTGTATGAGCGCGGCGTTTAACGTTATCACAGCGTGCTTAAACTCGCTATATACGTTGCCTATATTGCCAAAGGTTAGACTTGTCATATAGGCTTCCAGCGTACTGCAAACACACTATCCTGTCACTACCTGCGTGCTTCTCACTGTGATACTGGGAAATGAGCATGGTGCCAGTGTCCCCTTGTCTTAGAAGTGTCCCCAACTGACCATGACCAATCACTCAAGACCAAAATACCTGATTGACCTACTCTGGTGCTTGATGTATTTGGATCCTAGACACAGGCAGTTGGAGAAATGACAAGTTGACTGAGTGCAAGTAGGTTACAGAGAAGGATCCATATTCTGGATGTAACCCAAACCTTTCAATTGTTATTCATTTATAATTGCATGCTCATTCATCAATGATGAACATACTATTTGCTCCTAGTTATCCATGGTGTACAAAGGACCCATTGAGAATGTTTGGGAAATCAATAAACCACTACCCATTTTCTTTTAGACTTGTAGATACCATAACCGTGGTATACGGATTCAAAACTGTGCTACACGGCCTCAAAGCTATAGTATACGGCAAAATAATCCATTTTTGCTTTAGAGCTAAAAACTAGTCCCCAACGATATACCCTTTAATATGGCAATTCCTGAGTTGAATCTATTGGAGAAAATAAATACAACAAACGAAGGATTTGTGGATAGGCGACTCTGGAAACCGGTTTACGGCCGCCTGCACACAAAACATCGATTATTGTCTACGTACCAGATTAAATATGTGTCAGTTGAGTGGAAAGTGCGTCACTTCTTGTTCAGATCATGGAGGTCCACCATAGTAAACTTGTTACTTTCATATAGAGAGTTTTTAGTAAATTAAAAGAAAGATAATCTATATTGTCACCTCACCAGCGGAAACCTGATTTTTTAGGCGCGGATTCTTCTTGCTTGTCAGTGAATTAATTTTCATGGTCCCAAGTCATCATGTTAATATTCATTTATTAAATATAAACTGATCCCAGGTACTTTTCATCTTAGCTATCGGCCCCAAGATAACAATGCCCTCTCCCTATTAAAATACTAAGCGCCTTCTAATGCCTCGTTTATTCCTCTACTCCACATGTGGACGCGTTAAAACTGATGCCATTTAGACTTAGAGAACAATACGACAGGAGATAAACACTGATACACGTCAGGCGTTTATCCTGCCCTGATTCGGTCACAGGGTAACTCTTTGTCTGGATTAACGGTGACCTAATCTTCTAAATATGCAGCCATCATTCAATTGCCCCGGGGTCGGGGTGGCAGGGGACGTTATTTCAGGTAATATCGCCCACAATAAACACAATCTGTCCCCTTCACGTCAGATCCGTGACGTCATTTACGTCAATCACTCTAACTGCATGTTATTATGCCGCCTTCATGTCGACCCGCAGTTGCTTAGCAACCAACACGCTGATATTTCTAACCCATCTAAGACGTCATTTCCGGTTGTCTGCGCCGTTTTCTTTCGGTTTTCTTTTTGTCTCAATTTTGTCTCATATTACTCCCCACCCCCTCCGCGATGGTCGGCGATATTATTTGCCAACGCCAGGAACAAGAGCAAAACAGGAACCGGAACCTGTAGTGTAAGGGTTACCTGATCGTAGTCTCGTGCCGGACGTGATCTGGTGAGAAAGCACGTAACCAGACGACATTCTGCAACAAAGGGCTTTTGGCTGATAACTGGCGAGCGGGCCCGGGGAACTGTCAACTGAACCATTTCATCATGACAGGATGGGGACCAGCGAGCTGAGAGAGACCGGGAGGAGGACGATAAATCAGCGGGAACAATGAAACTGAACACCGTGTGTACAAACATGAAGCCAGCCAGCCTACCACTGCACTGGATCGCCACTATTATACACCTATGGCAGAATGTCTATGAAATTCTACTCACTGCATATAGTATAAATAATGTTCGGGATCACTGAGACGTGGTGAATGTTCCGGCGCACTGTGCCCATAGTGTACTTCACAAGTACATGTATATATGAAATGCCAACATGGAGACAAAACCGATCCCAACTGCATGTCCTGGAGCAATTCGAATTATTCTGATATTGTGATGCTACTTTATGCCATTGATAGAAATGAAATAAATCCAGAATCGCACTCGAATCGTAAAATATACAATACTCTACTCGTTTTTGTGCGCTGTCATTTGAATTATAATGATATCGTGAGGCTATTTAATGTTATTGAAAGGGGTGAGATATATCCAGAATCTCACTCGACAGCGCTTCCTATCTAGTGGAGTATTGTTTATTTACGATTCTCGATCCAGTTTTATATGTCAGTTTGTATAGCCAGCAACAGCGAATATCAGATGAGGCTGGTAGGCAAAACACATCAGCATGGCATAGACTCTTAAACACGGGTACCTATGGCCCGCAGTCCAAGCGTAAAACCCATTGCACTAAACATTGGGACAGTGTGTTTGTCATTTGTTGTGGCGAGAAGTGACTCGGAGAGGGGTGGGGGGTGGGGGGGGGGGGGACTGGGATGAGATTAGTTTAAATTGATAGGAGATTAGTCCCAGTTTTAATTAATGTATTAGGTAAGCTTATAATTAGATATATTTCAGATAGATTAATCCTGTCAAGTAAGCTTGCCCCAAATCCCAGATTGATATCTAGAATGTTCAGGAAACTATCCGAACAGAGCATTGAGGTCGGACCCTTTTCCCACCGCAGGCACTTCGACTGAGCAGGGAAAAGATAATTAGATTAGTGTAGAGGAACCTGTCTAGCCTAGACAAAGTGATTCAATATTCATGTGCATATAATAAACATCGTGGTTTTTAAGGTGAGAACAGACAATTCTCCCCAGGCTTCCCTCAAAGGAAATACTTGATAATATTTGTGAAAGTAAAACTTACTGTTCTGAGATAAACATCGGAATTAGAAAATGATTTAAAGGGAAGTCTGTGTGTGGTCATAACATTTTGATAGAATACAATATAGTGATTTTCACGATAATAATGTCATTGTTTCAACCATGGTCCATGATTTTAGAATGATAGACTTTTTGTCCAAACAAATAGTATGTGACCATCCCACGATTTATATGAAATATATGTGACCATCCCATTATTTATACAACATATATGTAACCATTCCATGATTTATATACATTTACATGGATGTGACCATTCCACGAACAAGTTACGGTGAATGATGCCAGTAAAACCAGCGTTGTGAATCTGATTATCTGTCTTTGGCATCCTGTCAGCAGGATATTGGCAAGGCGTTATCCTGGTTCGATACTGATGAGGTCATGCTGACTGTTTACAGTGCTGCTGGTATCTGTCAGTGCTAAGAGAAAATTGGTTCGTGGTATTTATAGTGGCTTTCTACGTCCCGACGCTGTAGGCAGAGGGGCATAAAAAACACTAGAACTTAGTCAAATTTCAGTTGGTACACCCTCATAAATCACTAAAGAACTTAGTCAAATTTCAGTTAGTACAACCTCATAAATCACTAAAAGAACTTAGTCAAATTTCAGTTGGGACACCCTCATCAAGTTTTCTGATTATTAGAGACCTAAATATGTCGTATTTCATCCTTTCAAAAAAAACCTTTCAAAAGTACTCCAGGAACCATGTTGTCTCTTGGAACCTCCCTTTACAAATTCTCCATGATTCCCTTGATGTATTCAACATATCTCGAAACGGGTTTCATTTCTATCATTGCCTTTGTGTCCACTATTAATTGGTATCTGAAGCATGCAGGTTACCATGTTTTTTTTTATATCAAGACATTTTGAAAAGGTTTCTCTAAGATACTTGGAAGTTTGCCATTGGTGTATTTCGTATCTACAGTCCTTTCCAACCCATGGAAAGAAGTTATTTCCGGGTTTATACAAAGTAACATAGTGTCAACTGTTTACCCCACGAGAAACGTAGGGTGCTGGCTACGTTATTATTACATACATGTGGTCGTATGTCCTACGTACACCGTCCGCTCCTGTCGTATTTATGGTACGTACAACACGTTTGTGGCGTACGGGGTATGTCCGTGGCATATGGGGAATGAACGGCGGCAAGACCCGAAAATGACCAAAAAAACGAAGCTAAAAATGGATATCTTAAGGTATATAATAATACGAAAACAAGCATGCTGTGACTGTACATGATGAATACTATTTCTCACGTACAGCCACAGCAACCCTGTTTCCGTATACTACGCACCATCATTTTATCAGTCACTGCACGGCAATAACAGGGTAGGCGTTCTGTTAATTTTGCATTAACACAAGTGATAATATAATTATCAGGGACGTGACGATGGTATCACTCTATTGGCTTCACAATGAGAATACTAAACGCATGTTAACATGACGGTGACAATGTTGATATTCTGTTGTCATGGTAGAAACACGATCTTGTTCGCACAATGTAGGGTGCAGATTCACCACTGTGAACAGAGCCAAATAACCGTGTAGACACAGCCACACGCACGTGGTCCGAACACCGTCTTGCTAATTAATGTCTTAATTGAGTAAATCAATGCGACGCCGGGAAAGCCTGCATTCCGACTGTAACTATTGATTCTGGCATCAGATTCTGGGATGGAGACAACTGTGTCAACAAAAAGGTGAAGGACGTATATCCCACTGATAAACAACCATTTACTTGTGCGCATGATCACCTACTTGTGCGCGTTCACAAACACTTCCGGTCGTCATCACTTGTCGCCGTTTGGTTGGAGTGTCCACGGAAGTTGCCTTTGGGTGTTACATTTGTGATTAGTGGATGTTTCATGCGGACTGTTCTACGTTACGAATGGGTGTCCGTGTTAAACTAGGAATCTCTCAGACTTGCTCAAGTCTATGATTATGGACAATATTAAGGAATAATTCTACTTTGCAATATATACGCCCTCCAGAGGTTACTCGTCTCCCGATTATCGCCCAGGGTAAACACAAGTTCCGCTCGCGAGAGCTTGGGTACACTACGATCGCATGAACCACAGTTTTCCTATTTATATTTGAGTAACCTGAACAGAATTTCGGGTTTACATGTAGAAATAGCTGAAATTTCCATTTCTGACATCGGATTTTCCATTTGAAGATTTATAAAAACCGTTAAAAAGCAATGATTGTGGGTTACGGGTCAAGGGTCTATTACCATATTACGTCGGTAACCAGCGCACACCGGGAACTGTAAACAGATTGAATTCTGGGATACCTCAATAGGGTCTATGGACTTCCCCTGACGCCTGAGAGGCCCAGGAATTAACCTGTATTACAGTGAAGAGGGGTGAGGTAGGTGGACGGGTAGGCGTAGGAGACAGGGGCTGAGGCCAGTCTGAGAATCTCCGAGTGCTGGGTTAAGATGTTACTTTTTTGTAGTTGTCTGTGTGTGCGCTGAAACAGGGGACTGTTATTGAAATCCGCCTCGAGAAATTATGCATAGAGTAGTATAGTCATAGCTACTTTTAAATTCTACCCTCCATGGCCGAGAACGATGTCTACATCTGTCGCCAAGTAAAACTAATGTAAGGCCACTCAAAAAAACCAACTTGTTTCTCATCACCAAGCCATGAAAAATATGACGATGGCGCTTTTTTTTTTTTTTTTTTTTTTGCTATATCAAAGAGGGCAGACATACAGTAAAACCCCGCATAAGCGGCCACCCTCCGATCCAGGCCAAAGTGGCTACTTACGCGGGGTTTCCAGATTTTTACTGGCTCTACATTTAATGCATCCCTGACATCAGGAGCTTTAATTCGATATTAAATACACATACCTTTCATAATTTTTATCAAGGTTCATTTATTAAAAAAAAAAATAAAAAAAAAATCTTCTAAAATCGTTTTTTCTGATGCGCGCGGTGATGAGAAACAAGGTTTTTTTGAGTGGCCTAAGTGCTATCTGTAAACAAGGGCAGTGCTCTTAGTAATGTGGTCTCCCTTGTAGTGCCCCATGCAAAGATAAGAGCATCGGCGTGCAACTATGACGGTGACTCCAGCATTACAATCTCCAAGGATGTGAGCTCAAAAAGCTATCACTCGGGCGAAAGTACAGCGATAAAAGCCAGGTGCCACAACTACCCGCCTTGCCCTGCTCACTCGCTTCACACTGCACCACTCAGCTGACCCTGTCCACGCTGTGCAGCAGGGCACTGCAACTCTCGGCTCACACTGACCCACTCGACCTCTACTGGTCATTGAGTCGCTCCTCTGTGGCGTAATGTAGACTTATTCCGCTCACTGACGATGGTGAAAGTCGTTAACAACTCGTCAAAGTTGGTATCGCACGCCACAGGCAGAGCGACAGAGTGTGATCTGCTCTGCTACGCCTACCTGAGAGCAGGGTAGGAAGTAGGGTATCGCTAAATAACACGGGAGGGAGGTAGGGTATCTATCCACAGGAGAGTAGGGGGTAGGGTATCTATCAATAGGAGAGTAGGGAGGTAGGGTATCTATCCATAGGAGAGTAGCGTATCTATCCATAGGAGAGTAGGGGGTAGGGTATCTATCAATAGGAGAGTAGGGGGTAGGGTATCTATCCATAGGAGAGTAGGGGGTAGGGTATCTATCTATAGGAGAGTAGGCAGGTAGGGTATCTATCCATAGGACAGTAGGGGGTAGGGTATCTATCAATAGGAGGTTAGGAGGTAGGGTATCTATCCATAGAAGGGTAGGGGGTAGGGTATCTATCAATAGGAGGTTAGGAGGTAGGGTATCTATCCATAGAAGGGTAGGGTATCTATAAGGGTAGGGTATCTATCTATAGGAGAGTAGGGGGTAGGGTATCTATCGATAGCAGAATAGGGAGGTAGGGTATCTATTCATAAGAGGGTAGGGGGTAGGGTATCTATCCATATGAGGGTAGGGTATTTATCTATAGGAGAGTAGGGGGTAGGGTATCTATCTATAGGAGGATAGGGAGGTAGGGTATATAACCATAGCAGGGTAGGGAGGTACTGTATCTATCAATAGGACAGAAGGGAGGTAGTGTAGCTATCAATAGGACAGTAGGGATTGGGTAGCCTTGGGTTTTGGTCAATACCTTTCATAGTTCATAGTACAAGGCTTTCGTGATTCCCAGAAACGGAATTAAGTCTTCAAGTGTTCACATGTTACCATCACGTGATGATATCACGAGGTCACGTGACGTGATAAACCTGTACGGCACCATCACGTGATAACATCTTCCATTACAATAACCGGAGTAAGATCCAGGACATCCGCAATGAGAGTAGTAAGTGAGTCAATGCAGTGAGTGGCGGGTTAATGCGTGAAAAGGTCATGGACGTTCGCATAACTCTACTCACAATGGCGCCAGAAGGCACGAGGTACATTCATTATCATTCATAGTATACAAAGTACCCATGGAGAATGTACGGGTACTCAGTAAATCACGACCCATTATATAAAACTGTCAGATACCATCACTGTGGTATACGGACTTCAAAACAATTGTATACGGGAAATAGTCCCTTCGTGCTATGGAGCAGAGATATAGTCCCTCACGGCAATCTCTCGTGGTTTACGACCGCCTCTCCATAAAACCATAGATTATTGTCTATTTGTTCAATGCATTGCTTCCCCACTCCCAACACATATGACACGTTGACTAACCCTCATGTGACCTGATTCAGGTCTGCCATACTGACCTTGACCTCTACAGCGTATGGAGACCAGTGTAATGGAGTAGAAATAAAGGATTATCATCGTGTAAAATACCCAATTGATCATGAAAATAAAACTGATGGATAAAAGATAATCATAACATCAGAAACAACACCCAGGAATCCAAATACAGCTCTTACCAATTATACAAAAACAGGAGCAGTTAGAAAACTCCTGTGAGGTAGGCCTACGTGCATGTGTATCTAGTGAATGAAGGGCTAGGTTGTTTACCCTTTAACCTTCACGCATCATCCGCACGACGGCCGTGTATTGTGATACATGAAGGTATTGACGAGCTGTCTTCACGGCCGCAGCCATGTACTACACGCACAGCCCCGGGACGCACGCAGCGGAAACGGCGCCAGACGATGGGCATATATAAGCATCCCGGTTGTGGGTCGGCCCCGGATCAATGCACGTAAAATGGCCATGTGTGAGCATGTTGCACTCATAATTGTATCTTATCGACCGTGTTGCTGGAAGCGTGATGCTCGCCTCTCCCAGAGTGACAACAAGGACCAGACAGTGTATCCCCACATATCACCTCATCCACACGACTCCAAGACACTACACTTCGCAGCAAGCACACTTGGGACACTACGCTTCATGATTTGGATGCTACACTTCGTTTTCGCAAGATAGCACAATGGTCGCCTTGTACACTAGGGTTCATTTTCGTGTTCAAGTCCTTGTGGTAGTCAAACTAGAGTATAAAAACCTGATTTGGAAATGCCACCATGTCAGCTACAAGATCTTTCTTATTTGTAGTTTCTACATCAATTCTAGACAGAGTTCTGATATAAAATTTAAGAGGTGCTGCAACAATCTGTAGTGTCCGTTGGTCAGCTCCAGAAAACCGAAGTGTGCTGGCAGGGAAGCACAGTGTCCAGGCATGGGGGCCGCCATCTTATTGAAGCACCTATGTAATGTTTGGATAATGTCTATAATCACAGTTCAACTATTACATGTACAGATTGCACAGAAGAAAGTCGATTAGTTTTTCACCATTTTAGACTCTGACAGAGTATTATTTTCACCAGTAAGATAACGGACTCAGCCGTTTTCAGGCATATTCGGAGGGCATTTTGAGTTGGAAGTCACCAGCCGGATCAGCGAAAACCTACAACAGACACATTCACTCTGCTCATACCAACGCCAGTGTACCTACACACCCACACACTCATGACTTTGACCCATACAAATATAGCGGACCAAATGGCCACCCACACTGTCAGACCAGACCCCCTTGTCAGACATCCAAGAATCCTACACTACACCCCCACACTTGCCATTCATATGCCTCTCCAGCAGAGCTCCAGGCAGAGCACTTCGAGCACATACTTAGTAGACTTGCTCAACTCTTTAATTATGGATATAATTATGAAATAGAACTACTCGGCAACATGTGGACTCCCCCTAACGCCTGGCAGGCCCAGGAATCAAATGTAGTATCCCAGTGAGGAGGAGTGTGGTAGATGGAAGGGTAGGCATAGGAGACGGAGACTGAGGCCAGTCTAACACTGCAGCTACACATTGAGTTCGGCAGGTCGAGGTAGATCCTGTCAAGCTGGTTTCCGCCTCCTCTTTAGAAGAGTTGGGCGTGCGGTGTGGCGGGAATGATTGGGGATGGTGACGTTTTGTGCGCGCGGCGAACGGCGCCTCGGATTGAGCTGGATATTTATCGTGTTGACTTTCTGACCGCTGCTCCCATCAGCCTCCACATTCACAACAGCTCCCTCCCCTCCATCCCCCACCACACGCACTCACCTCCACCCTTCAGCATCATCTCCTACTTCTACCTCATCTCCCTCCTCCCACTCCTCTCCTCTTGTCCTGCCTGCAGACCCACTCCATGGGCCCTGCATCTCGACGTGATATGACCCTCCCCAGCAATACAGCGTAAAATACCATAAAACCCACAGCCCATCAATCATCCTCTCCGTGATCACTCCATTATTTCCGTCTACTGCGACCATTCCAATCATTCTGCCGACCCCCATCCATCCGACTGCCCAGTTCTTCCTCCCTTCTCGTCCCGTTTCACCTCCTCCGGGTTCTCCCATCCCTGCCCTGTTCATCTTAAAAATTATTTTGTACAGCAGCTCAACAATTTCCTAGCCCCCCCCCCCCCCCGGTCCAATATTCCACACCCGTTCATCTTTTCATTTACCAATCATACAAAATGTCCCTCTAACTCCTCCATTCATTCATCCACCCCTTCAGAACCATTTAATTCAGGGATGTCAGCAGCCCTTGGAGAAAATCCCTGAAGTTATTTGCTGTGACAAACTTCCCCCACCGGACTACAACGAACTGGGGACTCCAAAACGATGACAACTGTGTCCCCAGTAGGTAGGACTGGACTGGTGTTAACCATGAATTCAAAGTGTTTTGTATGGTAACAGTGCAAGGGTTTCAGGGATCTTCAACCATGCATTATCTATGGGCAGCTTGTCAGGGAAAACCCTGAAAATCATGGAAGTAGTGCAGCACATATTTATAGGGAAGTCGGGTATATGGGGTTCTTGAAACAATATGGGGTTGATATATACAGGTTCTATTGAGCCTTTTGAATAGTGAGGACAATATTTCTGTGTTTGGTAAAAACCCTGATTTCTGGGATGTTTGTGAACTCTAACATCCCTGTTAATTACAGGCCTTGGTCCATCCATCCATCCATCCATCCCTCCCTCCCTCCATCCATCCACACACTCAACCATCCATTCATTCATCAATCCAATTAGCGACCGATCCGCCAACACTACTCTCTCCTTCTTCATCCTGTCTCCATGGCCGTCACCCACCCTCATTAAACCTGCCTGGTAGGTGGAGACGGGACGTGAGGGTGGCACAGCCTGTCACATTGTGACAAGCATGTACCACTTCCGGTCATCACCCTGGCGGCCAGAGTGTGCTTCACCATCACATCACAGTGCGTCGTGGCCACTCGTCATTATTACAAACCATATTACACTTTCCCGGAGTCAACCTGCACAAGTATCATTGTGTTGTTAAGTTCCAATTTCTGTATTTGGGAGACATAAATGCACTTTCCCATAGCCAAACTTATCATGGGGGGGTGTCCCTTGGTTATGATCAACATGGTTGTGCCCACACAGTAAACATAGACCCTATTGAGGTATCCCATAATTCAGTCTGTTTACGGGATCCGGTGTTCACTGGTTGCCGGCATTGTATGGTGATGGATCCTTGACCCATAACCCAAAATTATAGCAGTTTAACGGTTTCTATAAATCTTCAAATTGGAAATCCGATGCCCGGAATTTCAGTTATTTTTACATATACATTTCAAATTATATTCGGTTTCTCTAGTTCTAAATCAGAAAATGATTGTTCATCGGAAGACAGGCGGAAAACGTTGACGCTGTACTAGATCTGACTGTATATTGAGATCACCATCATTTACCAGGATTTATAGGACCAGCACCTAATCAATGCTGGCTACCTCCCCCCACCCTTACTTACCCTCATACGCCCACCACACTGCTCATCTAGCCCCCCCCCCCCCCCCCCCACCCACACCCACACCGAGCCTAGTTCAATACCAATCCAGCAGAACCACATCAAACCCAGTGACGGCCTGTCCTATAGGTTGCCATGGTAACAGCGCCGTTACCTTGGTCACCAGTGAGGAGTAGTAGTTGCTTGGTGAGTACTGGAGGTGTGCGTGTGTGTGTGTGGGGGGGGGGGGGGGGGGCGGAACAATGTCTGCCATGGGTCCCTAACCTTGATGATTCGTACAGGGATTACCCTCGCCCATTTCACCATCACGGGGCCCGATCATTGCCCAGGCGACCATGCCAAATGAGCGATAATTGAGGCACCCATGGGCTGGAGTTCCTTATCCCCCCTCTCACCATAATCGTCGTATATCAAATAGCTGAGAGTAACAGAACCCTTGTGGTATTTTGAGCACGGCGAGCACAGACATCATTATGTACATTATTCCATAGGTCGAGACTGTTTCCCTTGGAGACTTCCAGATCATATCTAATTCTGAATTATTCAGCATATATGTACATGTACATGACTAATACAGCAAAAAATATTCTGATCTATATATCGATACTCCTTGACCTTGATACCACGAGTGCCCTACTAAACTAATCAATAAGAATTATCTGTTATAACACGATGTTTGCTATTTTACATAGACACATCACTCAATCCAATAATCTCACTAAGGCATAACATAAAGCAAACGGATTTTAACGGAATTTACAGAATCAACTTGCATATGCCCTCCTATGTTTTTTCCTATGTTGTATAAATTTACCAGGCATTTACTTTGTATGTGGAGGATAAAAAATGATCCTGTCCATTGCTATCTTTGCGTGTCGAATGTAGGGAAGACTGAAATACCTTTTAACTGTGTCTAATGTCTACTATGAGGAATGTGCAACCTACCTTTTTTTTTTCTCTTTTTTTTTCTCTCTAATGAATTGTGTTGTTGTATTTATGCAAATCACTGACTCAACCATTACTATCTAGTGTAACACGGACTGGCCGTGCATTGTAACCAGCATCGTTACTTGCTGAGCATTTGACCAGGATAAATAAATGATTTTTTTTTTAAAATGACGCGGAGAAGGCAAGACCTGAGAGGAAGATTCGTCTCTACACTTACTATTGATTCCACCTTCTGTGTCTGGTGTAAACGTATCCGCCAACGGCGGGCTATGTATAACTTGTAGGCCTCTTTATTGGATCATCTCCGCCTCTACTGCAAACCCCCATCCCTAATATGACGGCCTACTGGTCTATGAGAGGGGTCGAAGAGGCTAACTCAATTCTCTTACCGCAATAAAACAGAAACCTGTAGGGACAAGATTCTGAATATCATGTTTGAATATGTTAGATTTAGACCATATACTGGGATTTTACAAAGACCGGAAATTCAAAACGCTTATGAAAAAAAAAAATCTATAACATGGTTTTGAACAGAATACCTATAAATCGATATTTAGGTATATACACTGCGAGTGTTGTCAATGTAAACGGAACGTCAATGATTTGTCGGAAAATTTGCAGGCCATCTCAATGACTTGGGTTAAATTTCTGCTAGATGAAGGTGACAGTCAACAATGGTAATAGTGGTATGGCTAAGAGTGAATCCTCTTACCCTGCTATCTGCAGTTCAGCGCACCTTTCACTCTACCACGTTATAGCGGTCAGTCAGATCACAGGTATATTTCAACCTATCAGTATTTAAAGCTAATGCAATTTCCATGCTCATTAATGCTACCTTTAGCACTATGTTCCCGGCGACCACAGCAGCCCGAAACGTATGGCGCAGTGATGGTTTTGTATTCAGGGGATGATGCGTTTACACTATGTACCCGGCAGCCATGGTTTGAACTACGTTCAAGCACCATGCTGCCCATGCCGGTCCTCTGAGTTCTCATGCCCTCATGATTTATCCACGGTCTCCAGGACGTTCCCTAACGGCCGCCTGCGTTCGGCCACGTTTATCCACGTTGTGGGGGGTCGATCCCATGTCACTACGACCATAGCGATCAGGGCCTTTCATGTTTGTCCCCATTTCCCAATTCCGTCCCCCCCCCCCCCCCCGAGTTGTCCAACGTCGTCCACGAGGTTTGTTGCTTGGTTGGTTTGATTTAACGGCCAGTTAACCTTGAAAGGTTCTTACCAGACTTTCTCAAGGTTCTTTTATACCACAAGGGTGGTGATCCAATCTATGTAATGAATTCAGGTAGAAATCTCACCCCTACACATTTTCCGAGGTGAGGGTTCTTTCACTTTCCACACCACATAGACATGGTATGAGAAGGATTGGACTTCGATATTGTAGTAAATCTACCACTGCTGGGAGTGAAGGAGAAGAGTGGCTGCAGTGGGACTCGAACCCACAAAGTCCCACATCTTTGGGGTTACAAGTCCAGTGCCTTAACCACTGAGCTAACTCCCTCCCCCACCCAAAACGAATCTGCCGTGGTCGCCGGGAATACAATATAAACGCAGCATCAGAGTTACTAGAGAAATGCTTAGAGAGTGTCCTGCGTTAAGCATGGAGACGCTGAGGTGACGTCACGGACAGGAAGACGCCGCATGGCCGCAGCGGCAGAGAAGGAGGAGCATAATGCGACCTAATTACCTCCTTCTCCATCATGACTAATTAAGTTTCGCCAGGTTAATGAGTCGCAGCGTGGCCAGCCTAGGGTCGGCGCGGGGTCGGCGGGTCGGGTCGGGATCCGTTTTCGTGCGGGTACCTATGGGGCGCCATTTGTTTGCTTCCTGTTTCATCTTTCCATAAATATCAGATTGAATATCTCCCTTTCCCCTCTAGTTAAATGCAGACTTCTAATGACGCGGAGACAATCCACACTCAAAGCCAAATTAGGATTAAAATGGAAATAATCGATTATCATGTGTTATGACATTTTGGATTCAGTGCCAATGGCACCCCATAACTAACTATGCGAATACAATGGGCCAGCGAGTCGGTCCTAAACATCGTAATTGAGCACGGCAAAATGGTAATGAATGGTCTCCTAATTAATAGTAGATTAATTGTAGCAATAACGAAGTGGCTATCAGAGACAAGTGATTAACTGGTTGGGGTCTTGTCATAATAAAGACACGATAGGTGTGACTGCATCACGGGACATTTAGCATGTACGTTTCATAAATTCTGTGTGGGTGTTGGCGAGAGACGGAAAAGGTAGTACATTTAAACCCCGCTTAAGGGAACAATTTGCTTGGAACGGAAATTTGTCCCTCTTTTAAGAGTTTCTTTTAACCCCGCTTAAGGGGACACCCCCGTTTAAGGCCTGTGTAGGCTCCTGTGGGTGTCAGGTAGGGGTCTGTAGGATGTATGTGTTCATCCAGGACCTACTGGCGAGGGCATACCTACAGAAAATTCGTAGTGAGTAAACACTAGGCAATATTTCATCAAAAACTGCCCGTTTCACTATATCATACCCAATAGAGTTGACTTCGGTCTTCTTGTAGTCAGCAGGTGGTGAACGGCCTATACTATACTATATTATACTGCCACTCCATTCCGATTATCTACACTTTCTCCTCTTTCTCCCAGCTACAAACCAAAACTGTGTAAACTGGAGAATCATTACGAGTGTCAGTGTTCTCGATGTGAGGGGATTGCTAATCTCAACTAGTGCAGGATAAGGACTATCTCCGTAAACTAATGAGCCTGTATAGGTCCGTACGAGAACAAAAGCATCACACCTGATCAATAATCTCAGAGCGCCTTCAACAACACCTGAATTATTTATATTCCTCTTTATTGTTTCACCTCATCCTCCATGTATTCTCTATATAGAAGGACAGCCGCAATTGCAGAATTCAGGTAATCTCTGGGTAAAATAAACATACCATACATAAATGGACTTGACCTATATAGCAGTGAACCCCCTCACAGTTAGAGGTAGATACTGAAATATCCGCTGGCTGCCTGCGGTCGATGGCTCGTGAGTGTATATTGACCTCTTCATGTAAGTCCCAGGAGGATCAACAAGAGGCAGTGAGTGGAGCGGAAGGCGAGGCGACGACTGGTGATTGCGGGCGGGCGGAGGTCTGAGGGCAGCCCTTCCGCCGCCCGACCGGGACTTCCCGGGATGGTACAATGGAGGCAGTTCCTGCTATAGACAGCATTCATATCAAAGGATATTGGATTTCAATATACGCATTTCTTTTTTATCGTCTGGTCCACTGCCCCATGCTACGTTCAGAGGGGTGAGGAGGTAAATGGAAGGATTGCTGCTATTGGTTAATCGCTGGTGCCTGTGTTTATACTAGGAATTAATGCCGAGACTCAGGAAAAGCGGTGATTCAAAACCCATATAATAAGAAGCATTGAAAACATCATTTTGTAACAAAGTGGCTATGAATCAATATTTATTTTATTTTATCCCAACATGGGAAAATGTCGGAATTCCGTCAATTGTGAGAAAACTTGCATCCTTGATATACTGGGCGACACACTCAGCAAAAAAGCTCAGTTTTGAGAATATGACAACGGACATTTGTTTGATACTGAGAATATAATTTGAAACTAGTCCGGAAGGAGTTAGTGTAATGTAGTGTTTGAACCCCGAAGTGGAAAACCCGCACTCCTGATGATATTCATCATAAAAATCTAATTTGAAACATCTTGCTAGCTGTGAGAGATAATAGAGGCTGCATGCATTTGATAAGCAATTGGGACAGTGTGTACGATCCAGGAATGGACCGTCAGTATCTCAAATGTATTTAGTGCAATGTTCTACCACTCCATATTTACATTCCTGTAAAGCAATATTGTGATTTTCTCGCTTGCAGTTACATTATTTCTCCGGCATATTGTTTGTTTGTATTCAAACTGTTTCCTATCCAATGGCTTATGGCCTGAACATATACATTTCTGAGTTAACCAAATCTAATGAACTTCACTATGCTGTCCCTGGGGTCTAATTCAGCTGAGCCCCGCTAGCAGATGGCTGGTGACCAGTGCAATTTTTAAAAGCAAGTTAGTTCTACAGCGTTCCCCTTGTCACAGCAGAGTTTCAGTGGAGGATTCCCCATGACTGGGCAACAAGAACAAAGTCCAATGAGGGATTCCCCATGACTGGGCAACAAGAAGAAAGTCCAATGAGGGATTGCACTAGACTGGGCAACAAGAACAAAGTCCAATGAGGGATTGCACTAGACTGGGTGACCAGGTCAAAGTCCAGTGCGGGATTGCACTAGACTGGGTGACAAGGTCAAAGTCCAGTGAGGGATTGCACTAGACTGGGTGACAAGGTCAAAGTCCATTGAGGGATTCCCTCAGACTGGGTGACCAGGTCAAAGTCCAGTGAGGGATTCCCCCAGACTGGGCAACAAGAACAAAGTCCAATGAGGGATTCCCCATGACTGGGCAACAAGAACAAAGTTCAATGAGGGATTGCACTGGCCTGGGTGACCAGGTCAAAGTCCAGTGAGGGATTGCACTAGACTGGGTGACAAGGTCAAAGTCCAGTGAAGGATTCCCCCAGACCGGGCAACAAGGTCAAAGTCCAATGAGGGATTCCCCCAGACTGGGCGACATGGTCAAAGTCCAATCAGGGATTCCCCCAGACTGGGTGACAAGGTCAAAGTCCAGTGAGGGATTCCCCTAGACTCGGTGACAAGAACAAAGTCCAGTGAGGGATTCCTCATGACTGGACGGTTAGTACAGGGTATCAGAGAATGATCCCCCTAGACTAGAGCAATCAGAAAGATATACCAGTGTGTTATTCCACTCGACTGGGTTGGTAATAGGGGTGGGACCGTCTAATGTACATGTATTATAGATAAAACAGTCCAATCCCTACGCCTACTCCTAAGGGAGGGCGTGCTGATATATAATTCGCGAGCAGTGTAGGGGAAGTGATATCGAGTTGGGATTCTTGTGGAATGTCTGGTCGCTAAGGTATTGGAGGTTACAACTTGTATAAATTATTCATAATCTTTAAGAGTGGTGCTGTTGAACTAGTTTTAGCTGCAAATCAGTGAGAGGCGACGTGAATTTATAGGACATGGCGTGATGAAAGGCCTTCGGTGGGTTGAGTTGTGAGACTTTGGCAGATTTCATATTGAACAGTGTACTAAATACATACGTGGCCGTGTACAGACTCGACACACACAAAGCGAACATTCCATGATGGCAGTGCCTTCTTCAAATAATGACACCAGTCGCCAGGCCCGCCATTCAGCATACATATTGAAACTGTTGTAACGTTCACCAGTCGCTCAACAGACGTGTTTGACCACAAACAGTTCGTGTGTAGATCAGGGGGTCGTCAAACGACAGAATGAAACTGATGATCTTAGGGGGTGGGGGCATATTTATTGTGTGTACGTAGATATTCACAAGATTATGTGAGGAAATATATATGTTACTTTCCGGCAACTTATTGTGTTGGGGGTACCTGAATGAAACATAAATGAAAGACATAAATGGAAGACTATCCTTGTGATGAATTTGTGTGCAAATAAACAACAACAATAACCACAACAATAACCACAGCAATAACCACAACAACAACCACAACCACAACCACAACCACAACAACAACAACAACGTCAACAACAACAAAAGTTCAGGGAGACTTATGAGGTTGTTGGTTGTTGTTTGGGTAGTTTAAAATCCAATTAGACTTACTTTAAATTTGATGGTGATCGAATTGACGTCTAATATATTCTATTAGACTTTGAAATTGATGGTGATCGAATCTACGAGATAAAAATTTAGCTAGAAATCTCACCCCTGCACATTTACCGGGGCCAGAATTCTTTTAGTTCCCACACCATATCGCAGGGTGTATTGGGCTGCACGTACAATGCACGATGCTGCTACTTCTCACGTCAGCTGAAGTGGCGTCGAGCAAGGTGGGAGGAATAGTGCGGGTATTTTGTCAAGATCAAAGAGACGGCTGCCTGACGCCTCTCGCCTTGTGATACAAGCAAATCAATCACATTCCTGTCCTCTGTAATATGAGCCGCGACCGTCGTGCCTGCTTAAAACACACCATGCCGCCTTTATTACACCACGTACACTGGTTCGTCTCTGATGAGGAAATAATTATAGACCAGAAAGTCTGGTTATCATACTATATACCCTAGGAGTCCAACCTGTTGGGTGCAAGACAATGCAGCTGAGCTAGCTAATGCTATGCTATTATTATAAAGATCAATCCCAATTAAAAGCATATGATTCGATTAGTGTATCCTAAGTAAATAAGAAATTGAGAGTGCAGGCGTGAACAAGACCTAGCTACATGTACTTCTTTAGGCTTCCGAACACAGAACCGTTGCATGCTTTTCAAGCATTAAATTTGATATTTTTCCCAACATAATTGACATCAAAGCTGGCATGAGATTGATGGCACTTAGAAAATAACAATATTGAAACAATAAGAACATTGAAAACTGAGTCATGTTGACATGACGCCACATAAAAGAAATATTAAAAAACTTTGTGAGAACAGGTCGTGTTGCTCATTGCTCGACCTCTTCATTTGAGGTGTCAGTCAGCCTCAAGGGGTGTGGCCTACGGGATGAACTGCTTACCTAACATGTCAGTCAGCCTGGGGGCGTGGCCTACTGGAAAAATGTACCGCTGGGTGTTCATTGCACAAATATATTTCATTCCCATACTGTCCTCCATTTATAGTGAAAATAAGTAATTTGTGGTATTCACATTTACTAAATTTGGTCAAAGAATGTGTCCTTTTTGCAGGAAAGGGGTCGTTCCAGTTAACAAAACACTATTTAGAAAGGGCATTTCTAAATCAATTGAACTGGGAGCATAACTTCCCTTCCAAAAAATCCGCGAGATACAAAGTGACAGGCGAGTTTCGGGCGCCGTGATTTAAAGTGTAGTCGAGCAGCGGGTTCCCTGTAAGTCTCATGACTCTCTCTGCTGACTCTGACACCCTCTTTCTTCACTGACGGCCGTTTCCGAGCCACCTACATTTAATATTAATGCCTCAGATCGATATTCTCCAAGCTTGCCCCGCAAGGAAAAGAAAATCCAGCCGACACAGGAAGGGTTCCTTGTGTTCCGTTCTTAACCAGCACGGAAACCCGAGGTTGAACGGGTTCTTGGCCTGAGAACCCGCCATTAATCTGCCCCACTTCCGGTATTTAAGGGCGAGTTCAAATGTCGTCTGGGTCAAGTGGACGCGCGTGACGTCACGGCCAGATGGGTCTTCTGGGGAAGTTGGTCACGAGGTGCGCAGTATCTTCGGTGACAGGAGAACTCGACCCGAAACAAAACTCGACCCGTAACAAACTCGACCCGTTAGAAGAACTCGACCCGTTTCAAATATTCCCAACTCATGTATCTTATCTATATCGATACAACTGTAGATAAATACTATACTCGGTAGTAAGTATGTTATGTTGGCTTCAGATTTGGCCTTCTCTTGGGAAGAAAACAAACAGAAAACCCTACACTTAACCCTATTCCTAACCTTAACCCTATCACTAACCCTCTCCCTAATCCTATTCCTATACCTAAACCTAAACCTAACCCTATTAAAGATAAAAAGAACAATGTATTATTGATTGATACAAACAAAGATCATTCATAAAAAAGGGTTATAACTACATACTCAAAATACATGCGTAGAAGTTTATAGTACCCAAACACTACCTCCTGTGTAGGTGCATTATATGCATAAGGTTTATGTACCTAAGCAAGTGGTTGTCCCAAGTAACGGTTTATAATATCTCAAAACGTGCCCGGAAATGGCCATCAGAGGTGATTAGTGACTAATCACTGATTACACCACGGTGAGTAATTCATCATCAAATCTCTGACATGGGAGATTGTACCACTGCAGTGCGTTAGTCTTGCCCAGTATCAAATGTCACTACACTCAGGTACATTGCCATAGAACAGGTACGTAAGGCAATGTATACATACAGACGTGCCCACAAATAGAGTGCAATGCAATGGGTGTCAATTAAAGCGGGACGTGGAAAACGGGTAGCATATTGTAGGATAGCGTACAGCACTGTATATATATATATATATATATATATATATATATATATATATATATATATATATATATATATATATATATATATATATATATATATATATATATATATATATATATATATATATATATATATATCAGGGATGTTAGTTGTGGTCAGGAAAAAACGGAACTCTTTTGTGGAATGTAATGCCTCAAAGAGACTAAGAAAATATGGAAACACAACTGAGGGTGTTTGGGCTGATTCAAATTACTGTTTTATTGGCATGAATGGGGCTCAATTGATATTAATTTTGTTTTATATGAGGATATTGATTTCATAAACTGGAAATGAGAACAATGATTTCCATGGAAAAGTGGAAAACTGACATCCCTGAATTACACACATATCGGTGTTGAAGGTGAAAGAGAATAAGTGGGTCGATGGGGGTTAAAAATACAAAAGTCGAAGTGGGTGGGTGAATGGTCTATGAGATTTAGATATAGTAGGGGTTGGGATAAGTGGAGACAGAAGGCAGGGCGTGATCCGAAGGGCTGGCTCATTCAAAGGCCCGTCAGAAATCAATATGACCTCTTTGTTTCTCGGAGTTTGCATCGATCAGTTCTGAACAGGACTGGTTTGGCTCCTTGTGTAAGGACTAAAGTGTAGTCACCTCTCTAAGCCTTTACTACCGGAGAATATAATTGTGCCATACTGAAAACAAACACCACATCCCAGTCTAATCATCGACCGGAGATCGCTGGTTCCATAATATCCAATGTATATGGTTCCATAATATCAATGTATATCAGACCTTCGATGCAGACTAACACCTCAAACTACCTCCATATACCTATGGCCGAGCCTCTATGAAATACTGCCCGCTGCTAGGGGTGCAGTATAAATGATGTTCGGGCTCACTGAGACGTATTGAATAAACTATGAACTGATGATTTAATAACTGAGTAGAATATTCAGTGAATATGTGGTCACATCTTAAAGACTGATATTTAAAAAAATATGTTTTCGTCGCAAGGAGAGCTGTCAGCAACCTGCTTGTTGGCAACAACTCACCTATAACACCAAAAACCTTGAAATCTGGGACCCACTGGCAATTAATCTTATGAATTGTTACAAACATAACCCTTAGGCCACTCAAAAAAAAAACTTGTTTCTCATTACCGCGCGCATCTGAAAAAACGATTTTAGAAGATTTTTTTTTTTTTTTTTTTTTTTTTTAAATAGATGAACCTTGATAGAAATCATGAAAGGTATGTGTATTTAGTATCAAATTAAAGCTCCTGATGTCAGGGATGCATTAAATGTATAGCCAGTAAAAATCTGGAAACCCCGCATAAGCAGACACCCCGCGTAAGCAGCCACTTTGGCCCGGATCGGAGGGTGGCCGCTTATGCAGGGTTTTACTGTATGTCTGCCATCTTTGATAAAGCAAAAAAAAAAAAAAAAAAAAAAAAAAAAAAAAAGCGCCCTCGTCATATTTTTCATGGCTTGGTGATGAGAAACAATTTTTTTTTTTTTAGTGGCCTTACACTGATTTGTAAAACTACTCTTGTTTTGGTGATTGGAAGAAATATACAACAATCGACGGCTTTGTGGACAAGTAGCCGTAAACCACGAGAGATTGATGCGAAGAAATCCATGAGCGTTACGATGTCAACCCCAAGTGGTTTAGAGTCGCCTGTCCACAAACCAGTCATTTGTTGTATTTATTATCCATGTTCTAGATTAAATTAAACCCAGGAATTGACGTATCAAATGGTATAGCAATGGTGACTGTGTTTTTTTGCGCTTCAGCATAAAGGGACTATTTTCCCGTATACAATGGCTTTGAGGCTATTTACCATGGATTTGAATCCGTATACCACATTTACGGTATCTTACGGTTCCTATATAATGGGACGTGGTTGATTTGTAGAGTCTCCATTCAATTTCAATGGGAACTTTGTATACCATGGATAATAAACACAACATACAGTAAATTCAGTGTGTTGTATGGAGGACCTGCCTGTTGTTTTCTAACGCTGCTCTCGTAGATTCTGCCCTGACCATGAGTAATGACCGCATAGAGTACGGTCAGCGTCATCTGTTCACATGTATTCACAGTTCGCAGTTAGTATGGACAGTGTCCAATTCATCTGTCAGCCAGTTGGCGTGAGCACAGACACTGGGAGCCTGGGCCGACAGAGGGCTAATAATGTATACAACCTATATACAACTTGTACACAGATCATATGTGCCGCTTAGAGGCCTATATGTGACACTATAGTATGATATTATCCAATTGACGTATTTATGTAAATCACAAAGTTAAGTACATGTACCAATTATTGGCATCTTCTACGTATAGATAGTAAATGGGCGTTTAGGAAGCAGTAAATGGTTTTGGCAGTGTCTAGTAGGGCAAAGCATATACCATAAATATTACAAACTATAACCTCTTTTATTCTATCAACTACACTGTCGCCAATCTTTAGCATGTTGAATTTTTAAAATACCCAGTGAAAGCGTAGAAGGAATCTCCCTTATTCTGAGCTACAACCACGAGGTGTTGCGGTCCTGCCGCCTACTTGCAGTCCTGCCAGCCATCTAATAACACATGTACATCCACTGAACGATGGTGGATTGTTGTGTAAGAGAGTGTGCGTGCCAAGGACAAAATACAGCATAAAATAGAGCACTGATCATTAAACCTATTGGTATGTGGCGCCATGACAAATATATAACAGTCTGTACTGTGGGTGGCTGGTTGTTGCTGCCTCGTGCCCATACTGCGGAATAAGGCTCTTCACTGCCCAGAGACACCTCATTGGTTACAAGTGGCAATAGGAATGTATGTCATGATTGCCATGGCAACTTGGCCACTTCCCAGGATATGGGAAGTGCTTATGAGCTGATTGTTAATTGCACTACACAAAGGATTCTTGCAGAGTCATCATCCAAATTCCCATTCCTCCGAGCAATTTCCCGGAAGAACACCAATTATCAAACCGCAAAACAACGTCTCCTAACGTCATGTCATGTCATGTCACACGTCATAGTTAATTAGAACGGACAAATCTTAAAGGAATCTGTAAGCATTATATACACAGCTACCTGATACGATTCTGGCAAGATGTGACAATAAAGATGATTCCGAACACCCAAACTACAAAAATACAACAAAAAAAACCAAAAAAAAAACCAACATCAAAACAGAGCCAAATGAGAGCTCACTGGGTGAAGCCAACTATAATATCCTCCAATGAGACTTTCCATTTATGTGAATCTGACAAAGCATCAACATGCTGAATGTTCTTGGTGGATGTGTATTTGTATAATGAACTGGGTCAGCAGAGCCCTCTACGGTTTACTGGAGATTAACCTTGTTAAACTCAGCAGGTGTGCTGGGGTCACCTGGTTTATAAACGCGGAGAAAGCAGTCCTCAGTGGGTAATTCCCTAAGACGTAGGAGCGTGCTGCCATGGCTGTGAGGGCCTTCTGTGTAATCGGCGACAGGCATGCCACAGGGTAAATTCCTCAGTGATCATTGCACTTGACTGACCTTGGCTGGGCTGGCTCTGGTTCCGCTACACCCCATCCAAACTTCCCCCCTCCCCCGGCACTCCCCCACTCCCTGCCTCCCACATCATTCATTGATTCCAATACCGTAAACTCTAGCGTAAACGCCTCGTGCCAGACAGACAACATTATCTGAGGCTACCTCTCACCCACCAGCCTCCCTCATACGACATCCCCTGTGGCTCTCTTTTTGTATTGTCACACAGGGATGTCAGTAGTCCTTGAAGAAAATCACTGAAGTCATTTGCGGCCATGACCACCCCCCCCCCCCCACCCCCATCCCTCCTCGACTCGAAAAACAGGGGATACACGCAACAAGTGTAAAAAGATCAACTGCAAACACTGCAGTAGACTGAAGTGCGAAGGAACAGTGAAATCAAAAACAAATCACTCTACCTTCACGACGAAACACAATGTTTCGTGCAACAGCTCGAACGTCATTTACTGCATTGAATGCACTAAATGTGGCCACCAATATGTGGGCCAAACCAAAAGGAAGGTCAAGGACAGGATCTCAGAACACCTGAGATCCATCCGGAAAAGGTCAAAAATAAGTGATGTCCCGACACATTTCAACCAAGCAGACCACTGCGGAGAAGAAAATGTGTCTGTACACATTTTGGACTTCATTTTCCAACACCCGGACAGTGACCGGGCAAAGAAATTGAGGGACAAAATAGAGTACAACTGGATCCATAGACTGCAAAGTCAGGCTCCAAAAGGTCTAAACACAATGGACAGCAGATATGGATAGGACCCGAGAAACAATGCCACGTCAAAAATTTTTTCTAACAGCGAAAGCTGACGAGAGAATTTGAACCATAATATTCCCACGAGGGCCCTGTCCACTACATCTGTGAGTGATCTGCAGTAAAGCGCCACCACATATTACGGCAAAAAAACAACGCCCTAATATACACTGGAAAGCCTCGGCAAAACAGGCCTGAAGAGATATCCCTATCGAAACTACTGAGTATAACGTCCCCTCAGAATGACGGGAACGTAGGTTAAGATATAATAAACAATAAATCTCAACCAAGTATGAAACCACCCCCACCTGACCACAAGAAACGCACTGCTACTAAGCAAGTGTAGGGAGACAGGGTCCCAGACCCAGAAACACTCACTAGGAGGCAGCAGCAATACCCACTGGCACCTGCACACCCCAAGTGACATGTTTCTCCCAACAAATCAATGTAAAATCGATCCCGATTGGTCACAGCACGACTCCCGCCAAAGCAGGGAGGTGACTGACCAGTTAGGGTTGAGGTCAAGGGTTAAAAATGGGTTTAAACCTATTAGAACAAAGGTTTCAAGTGACAGTGACGCGCACCGGACCCGCGAAACGCCGGCCGTACATACACACAGATCACTCGCTCAGTAGTCGCCTCCACCGACGCCACGTTTTTTCAAATACAATGGCTTTGAGGCTATTTACCATGGATTTGAATCCGTATACCACATTTACGGTATCTTACGGTTCCTATATAATGGGACGTGGTTGATTTGTAGAGTCTCCATTCAATTTCAATGGGAACTTTGTATACCATGGATAATAAACACAACATACAGTAAATTCAGTGTGTTGTATGGAGGACCTGCCTGTTGTTTTCTAACGCTGCTCTCGTAGATTCTGCCCTGACCATGAGTAATGACCGCATAGAGTACGGTCAGCGTCATCTGTTCACATGTATTCACAGTTCGCAGTTAGTATGGACAGTGTCCAATTCATCTGTCAGCCAGTTGGCGTGAGCACAGACACTGGGAGCCTGGGCCGACAGAGGGCTAATAATGTATACAACCTATATACAACTTGTACACAGATCATATGTGCCGCTTAGAGGCCTATATGTGACACTATAGTATGATATTATCCAATTGACGTATTTATGTAAATCACAAAGTTAAGTACATGTACCAATTATTGGCATCTTCTACGTATAGATAGTAAATGGGCGTTTAGGAAGCAGTAAATGGTTTTGGCAGTGTCTAGTAGGGCAAAGCATATACCATAAATATTACAAACTATAACCTCTTTTATTCTATCAACTACACTGTCGCCAATCTTTAGCATGTTGAATTTTTAAAATACCCAGTGAAAGCGTAGAAGGAATCTCCCTTATTCTGAGCTACAACCACGAGGTGTTGCGGTCCTGCCGCCTACTTGCAGTCCTGCCAGCCATCTAATAACACATGTACATCCACTGAACGATGGTGGATTGTTGTGTAAGAGAGTGTGCGTGCCAAGGACAAAATACAGCATAAAATAGAGCACTGATCATTAAACCTATTGGTATGTGGCGCCATGACAAATATATAACAGTCTGTACTGTGGGTGGCTGGTTGTTGCTGCCTCGTGCCCATACTGCGGAATAAGGCTCTTCACTGCCCAGAGACACCTCATTGGTTACAAGTGGCAATAGGAATGTATGTCATGATTGCCATGGCAACTTGGCCACTTCCCAGGATATGGGAAGTGCTTATGAGCTGATTGTTAATTGCACTACACAAAGGATTCTTGCAGAGTCATCATCCAAATTCCCATTCCTCCGAGCAATTTCCCGGAAGAACACCAATTATCAAACCGCAAAACAACGTCTCCTAACGTCATGTCATGTCATGTCACACGTCATAGTTAATTAGAACGGACAAATCTTAAAGGAATCTGTAAGCATTATATACACAGCTACCTGATACGATTCTGGCAAGATGTGACAATAAAGATGATTCCGAACACCCAAACTACAAAAATACAACAAAAAAAACCAAAAAAAAAACCAACATCAAAACAGAGCCAAATGAGAGCTCACTGGGTGAAGCCAACTATAATATCCTCCAATGAGACTTTCCATTTATGTGAATCTGACAAAGCATCAACATGCTGAATGTTCTTGGTGGATGTGTATTTGTATAATGAACTGGGTCAGCAGAGCCCTCTACGGTTTACTGGAGATTAACCTTGTTAAACTCAGCAGGTGTGCTGGGGTCACCTGGTTTATAAACGCGGAGAAAGCAGTCCTCAGTGGGTAATTCCCTAAGACGTAGGAGCGTGCTGCCATGGCTGTGAGGGCCTTCTGTGTAATCGGCGACAGGCATGCCACAGGGTAAATTCCTCAGTGATCATTGCACTTGACTGACCTTGGCTGGGCTGGCTCTGGTTCCGCTACACCCCATCCAAACTTCCCCCCTCCCCCGGCACTCCCCCACTCCCTGCCTCCCACATCATTCATTGATTCCAATACCGTAAACTCTAGCGTAAACGCCTCGTGCCAGACAGACAACATTATCTGAGGCTACCTCTCACCCACCAGCCTCCCTCATACGACATCCCCTGTGGCTCTCTTTTTGTATTGTCACACAGGGATGTCAGTAGTCCTTGAAGAAAATCACTGAAGTCATTTGCGGCCATGACCACCCCCCCCCCCCCACCCCCATCCCTCCTCCCAATATGCACATGGGTGGTTGCAGTATGATGCTGGTCCCTGGTGTTAGCTTAGCATGAAAAGAGGTTTGTATGGAAAATGCATTTTGGTTTCCGGTATTTCAGGGACTTTCATCCATGCTTTATCGATGTGCAGTGTGTCAGGGAAAACCCTGAATATTATGGAAGTAATAATACACACATTTACACGGGAGTCAGGTATAGGGGGTTCCAGAAATAACATAACAACAGGGATGAAAGTCGGGTCTGGAGAAAAGTGGGAATTTAGAACCTCTCAAACCAGACGGAATTTATAATATAATTTTGACACAAAATTACCACATATAATGAAACTAGAGTGGAAACACTGCTTTCCTAACAGAATTTCCTTATTTGATTGAAGGACGATTGATCAGTGACAGGGTCTGAGACTGAAAGTCACAGGTTCTATTTCAGTGATGTGGGGAATCCCCTTTTTCACCAACAGTATAAGACAATGGACTGGTTCAAGTCTCTGTGTTATATGCCGAAACGTCCTGATTGATGGATAACCAAAATCCTGATAGGTAAATAAGGTATCTTATGATTTACCTTCCATTTGAATCGATGTATGGTTTCAAGATCAATTGTTGGAACAATTTTTGAGAAATCATCACATAGAGAAATTTTTTAGCAGTCTAGCAGGGTTGGGCAAGTCTGTGGCGTCAAGAAAAGATTTCGGCACTAGACGGCACGCTGACGACACCCTGGCCGCAATGTACACGGCTCTGGGAGCGATCTCCCGCCGCCAAAATGACCGTCAGCGGCCGCCCTGACACGCCGGGGTCGCCGTGTCTGCTGCCGGCCGACTCGCCTGTGAAATTTCGGATTTCCGGAATTTGTCGGCAAACTTGCATCCCTGTAACAAGTTTTGATGGGAATATTTCTGTGGGTTTTTTTAAATCCCTGATTTCCGGAATTTCCCTGAAATCTGACATCCCTGGCAGCGGCTACGTTGCAATCCACCCATCTAACACATCTTCTCCTATTTCCTAAACCCAATGCTCGTAGTCGTAAACAGAAAACAGCCTCCAGTTGCTGAGTTAAGTACTCCTCAATTCCCTTCTCCCTTCCCTCGCTAGCCTCCAGTCACCAAGTCTACAACTCCTCTAACCCCAATAAGACGGAGCTGCTACTCCGTTACACAACTTCCCAAACACATTCTTCATGCTTGCGTCTCCCTAAAGATTGTTTGAAACTCTGGCTGTCTTTCAGTATTTGACTAACCTTCTCTAGTTTAGCAGAATCGTGCGAGATGACTTCATTTTGGTATACATTCATATAGAAAATATTCATCAAGTATGCCATTAATTCTGTGTCTAGAAGGCAGGAGATGTCAAAACATCACTTAAGTACATTTCTCATTTGCCTCTGATTTTGATTAGTACATCACGTTCAATCATTGTGCCAAGTTTCATACTTAAAGCACGAGAGATTGACGCGTATTAATACAAGAGGGTCAGAGAATGTATTACGACGTCAACCTCGAGTTCAGAGCCGCCTGTCTACAAAACCATCATTTGTTGTATCTATAATCCATCTTCTCCAATCATTTAAACCCAGGAATTATCATATCAAAGGTTACATCAATAGGGACTATTTTTTGCTGTATAGCACAAAGAGTCTATTTTCCCACATATCTTGATTTTGAAGGCTGTATACCGTAGTTTTGAATCTGTGTACTATGGTTATAGTATCTGGCAGTTTTTAAACAATGGCTATTGTTTTACTGAGTCCCTATAAATTTTCAATGGGCAGTGTGTATACGTTGGATGATAAAGCGTATACCTCCAGGCATCGTGTTCTGCGGGACAGCAAGCGTAAGCTTTTACTGACAGGATGCGGGCGGCCAACTGACGATCTAGGGACTAGATACCTTTATCGGTTTTTTAAGGATGGCAGAGCTTTATCGACATAAGTGGCCTCTGAAACATGATCAGTCTGGTCTACCTTTTTAAAGTTATAATTCAGAAAGAAAGCTTTTGAGGAATATGCAGGTCATTGATCTCTGCCGGAATCACCACTTTGCCATATTGTATGCCGTGTCATATTTTTATGCAGATTATGAGCTGAGTTGCTTACACACCCATATAGTTGTGGCTGATTTCCTTGTAGCTGCACAAAAACTTTATCTGCACTGTAATGCAATACGGCACTCAAAAGACGGAGAGTGTGAACACAGCCAGACTCAGGTTTGTAAATATAAATATAGATCAGCGGGAAGTGCTGAGGTACCATGCCTTAATAGAGTGACACACAGATGTGCAGGGATTTGTGCAGTGTTAATTTTTTTTTTCAATCTTTATACTACATGAGCATCAGTCAGTATAGACTGGTTTTATTGTCCATGCAGTGGACAACATACTACAGTTGTTACAAAATACATTCTAAATCAATTCTCCATTTGTCCATGGTAATCACCAATGGTATCCAATACGCTGACATACATTACGAAGTATTAGCTTTTTCACACTATAACAAGTGTAAGCTTGTTTCTCGATATACAATTTTGTTACCAAATATCCCAAAGGGATAACACCAGTATACAGCACATCTGTAAATCTTGAGTGGCTGGAAACCTGTTGATTAATTGAAGGAATGGTTAAACAGATCTGTATATAAAACGCAGTTTCCATGCAGCACAAGGAGAAGGTAAGATCTTAGTTAGAAGTGCGGTTACTGTGTGAATACACACAATGCAGAGGAGTGGGTAGAGATACTCCTTTGGGCACTGGAAGCCTTACTCCACTGATGGGGTAAGATCAAGCTGGAATATATCTGTGTGGACTTTACACCGTTCAGTAAAGGGGAGACCCAGCATCCCGCTTACACTCAGTCTCAACGATCATTCTAGAAGTGAGTACAGTATACTCCAACAACGTTGTCTTATAGGAACTGGACGCAACATCTGTGTGACTATTATTAACATCTCTGAGAGTTATTAATCAGACAACTCAGGATTATGTGAAAAAAGTAAACTAAACTGGAGAAATACAATTATCTATGGATTATGCGAGTATGAACTGGACCCTGGATATGTAAGCATCATTAATATCTTATGGACCGTTTAACTACATGAGCTAGCTATTCCCCTAACAGCTTTGACAATTTTGCAAGACTTGGTTTTATGAACCTTAAGTCATTGAAAAATCCACAATATTCTTCCTCGTACGTAGACACAGTACAGGGGTATCAACGTCATTAACATAAGTTCCCCTTTATGGTACAAATTATTCATAAACAAAAATCAAAAATTAAAATACTATATAATTAAGGAACACCATGTAAGTGATCTACTTGACTTATGTCAGTTTGATCAATAGATAGCACGCTGTGTCAGTTGAGGGATAATCCATAGTCTCATTAAATTATACATGCAGGCGTTCATGTCAGCAAACAAATCTGCACCACTTATGAAGCGAACTGCAAATAGGGAGAGACCGTTTACATAGCTTCACGTTACCCACAATCTGATTAAAAATCAGAGGGGGTAATTATGTTCAACTTCCTAACAACTAATTGATACCCCAGTTTTTACCATGGCGGTAAATCCCAAGTCACGCTACCATACAGCACCATCTCACTAATACGGAATGTGATTTATTGACGGTGGGAAATAAACATGACAATAGGCATGAATATAAAATAGAATCATGAAAAGGGAAGGTATGCAATGGTAATGAAAGGAGAGCAATCAGAAGATGAACTGGTACTATACAGGATGAGCAGAGTCGAGGTGATACAGATGGAAAGCGGGGATTGTTGTGTACACTGAGCGCCCACCATTATGCATTGTTTATGATGCATGCCTCATTATCCTGTCAGCGGTATACATACATGACCTCAGATGACGAATGGCCTGTTCAGCTTTCAATCTCCGTGATCCTTGGTTGAACTTGTGTCAGCACATACCCTGGATCATATGGGCTACGACAATAATCGAGGGCACAGAGTATTAATTTATTCATCATCTACCTTGCATGTTCTCCAGTGAATACTGATGACTGGCACACACAAATCTAAACTCCTCGCGAAACTCGAGGGTGGTGGGAGGATTAAATTATATACTATTTCGCACCTTATGCGAATGTTTTAGTACGGTTTATTACGCTGACTGCTTTATGACAATGTACGCATTAATCTATTAAATCGTATAACTCGAGGTTTTCTGTGAAATGAACCATGTATCTTTTTTCTTCCAGTTAATGCCTGCTGTTTTCAGCCTGCTTGTGTTTGAATTCTGACTGACTACTTTTGCTGCATATCCGAGACAATGCTGGCATTCCTGACTACAGGAGCAACCGCATGTGTGGCTTCATATTGGTGTGTCACAATGACACGGACTAAAAATAAGAAACCAACAAGTTTTGGTCACCATTCTCCAAGAGTTGAACGCAGAGCGATATGAATGAGGCCAAAAATAGTTAATATCGTATAGCATTCAAAGGAGTTGGAGAACGACGACTTTGACCAAAATGAGTGGCTTTCTCTATTCATCTCACCTCTCTACATACTAAAAGTCCGAATGACACTCTGGATACATAATGTCATAGACCATGGGGAACAGACTGTAATACTCATAGGGGCATGGAGAATGGGTTACCAATGTTAAACCTATGGAACAAAAATACGAGGAGTGAGAAAAAGAGACACAGCATCCATGGGGCTGATCATTTGTCTTAGGTTTTTTTTCATCCATCACCTAGCCACTGAGGAAGTTACAAGCGTCATCTCCTAAACATAACAGATTGTATGTTTTGATAATCTGACATCCCTTTCTATCTGTACCAAGCCGTCTGTATATATTCAGGATGATGTTCTTTTATATGAGATTTCGCCACAGAATGTCACGACAGTCCCGTGGATTTCTTACATGAAGAGTGCACAAATATGGCCTTGACAAATAATACACACGGCATATCGCGAAAAGCCAGTATGATCGAAAGGTACTTTTTTATTTAGAGTGATTGCTGCGTTTCCTTTTTGCAAGAAAGCCAGGGGAATTTCGCATCGCAATGTTCCAACGCTCTGAAATGATTCCCTCCTAAAATGCTTAACCTTGGTTTGATGATGGATAGCGTTTAGTGTTTTGTGTGGTGGTAACAGTCACTCCGAGGCAGGTTCCAGCTGTAGTATTCTGTAACAGCATCAACGACAACTACAGAGTAAAACCAGAACCGCGAGCATTCGCCAGGAACTCATAGAGAATGTCTGCGAAAAGATCCGTCAAATAACCAGAACCAGGCGAGTGATTGATCCTGCTTTGGTAATTGGCTGTTTTTCCTGTTGGTGCTTGTCTGCATCCTCTCCACCCACTCCATCCCACCCTGAGCCTGTCCTGATAACAGGACTCAGGTATGTGTCTACTATACCAGTAAGAACTCTCCACTCAGCTCCCACAGAGCGATGCCAGGCTCCATTATTTACGTCCAGGAGGGGGGCAGGAGGGGGGCAGGAGGAAGGGCAGGAGGAGGGGGGGGGGGCAGGAGGAAGGGCTGGAAGAGGGGCAGGATAGGGGGGAAGGAGGGGGACAGGAGAAGGGGTTGGGGGACAGTAGGAGGGGCAGGAGGAGGAACAGGAGGGGGAGAGGATGAGGGGCTTGGGGGGGGGGGAGAAGGGACAGGAGGGACACAGGAGGGGGACAGGAGGAGGAGCAGGAGGGGGGGGCTGGAGGAGGGGCTGGAGGAGGGGCAGGAGGGGGGACAGGAGGAGGGGGCAGGAGGGGTAGTAGGAGGGGGAACAGGAGGAGGGGGATAGGAGGGGGTAGGAGGGGTGTTCTGCTGGTCGCCACTGTATAAGCCATTTTCTGCTGGCCGACGAAAAAGGCACAGATTCATTGAGTTCTCCGTATTGTCAGTTGGTAGTGCCCACCACCTGCATAATGGTATTCAAAAATCAATGAAGGTACTGTGTGTTCCTTGATTCTGCCACATTTAACAGGTCCACACCGACATAACTGTCCTCCAAACACAATGACCATCACAGACACAAACCCCTTTGATTCTGTCGGTCGTTGACCAAGTCAGTCAGTGGTGGCCTTATTCAATAATCTATGCACAATTAATCGGTGAACATTTCTCTGCATGTCTGTTTCCATTCACCGATCTGGCGAAGGTGGTTCCCGACTGGAGATCGGTGGCGAATAGTCGGCCAGTGGAAAATGGCTTTATCCAGCGAGAAGGAGGCGGAGAGCGCTTAACAACGTCTTCATTCTTCACGCCGTGAGGGTGGCGGGTGAGGGTGGCGGGTGAGGGTGAGCGGAGCGTCTTACCGATGGCCGTGTCGGGATGGATGATGTGTTGTGTCAGTTTGACGTATGACGGTTCTCTTATAAATCATCCGGTATTGTGTCTGATGCATGGTAGTCGTGGTATACATTTGGGAATGCCAGTTCGGGGCAAGGATAGAAAAAAGGAAATATTTTTCATTTGAAATATGCTGCCTCTGAGAGACCGGGAAAACGTGGAAAACAAGGTTAGCTTTGGCAGAGGGCTGGGGGTCGGTGGGGAAGTTCAACTCAGTGTTTTATCAGCATGAATAAGGCTCAATTGATATCTACCCTTGTTTTGGAGATCTGCTACCTCTGTAAAATTCAGCAAATATGTTATCTTGGGTTTTAAGTAGGTTGAGGTATTAACAATATGTTTTGGAGGGTCTGATGTATTAAGTTTGTGGTGATACTGGCAGAGTGTTGTGTGGTGTCTAATTATGACAGTCACATTATGATTTTGGACTTACGCTGAGGATACGGTCACTCAGATCGAAATCATGTTAATATTGTGTATGTCTCAAGTGCGATGGCTGTTTCGGGAATGACATTTTACGTTCATTTCTTTCTTAATATAAAGTATTTATCAAAAATACCTGTAAAAAGCTTTCCAGCTGATTTTGGTCCTAATCCTAATTATCTCATTTTGTATCCAGATTAAAGATCTGTTGTGTTGAGTCTGACATCCATGTTGGGGTTGCCATGTATTGCATGGAGCCTGATATACAACAGTTGTCTAGGTATTTAAATGTGTTGTGTTATCAGGTCTATTGTATGCCTGTCAGATCATAATTTATGTCATGTCAGATTTGACAACAGTAGTCTCAGCATAAAGTACCTGCTACTTGGTTTTGTCATCTCTACTAACTGACAGTTTAATGTGGCACACATCTGGCAATAGACTACATGCTATGTTGTGCTGGGCCTGACGTATGACAGTCATCTCGTGATTGAAGTCATGTTGCATCACGTCGGCCAACAATAGTGCCAGCATTAAGCGCCTGCTACTTGGTTCTGTCATCACTATTGACTGACATAAAACAGGGCGCCCAGCTGGCGATGTGGCGCATACTGAGTACGAATCTAGGGTATAGCGGTGTATCATCTACAAACCACGCCGCCCGCACGGCCCCCGACTCCCGGACTCCCCGACGTGACGCTCACATCGGTCGTAAAGGCAGAGCTTGGCGGGCAAAGTGAGACGGATGTGAGCCTGGGACTTAATCCATCCAGTATCCCCATCTCCCCCACGCCGACCTCATACCCATCAAAGTACAGGCTCCTCCAGGGTCGAGTATATCACACAGTAATCATGCAGTTTCCCATTCCTCACCCTACCTCCTATTATACTAGTATATAGAGGTAGTAAAAAGCAGATGTAATGATGTACCGATAAGAAAATGAATTTATCCTACCCCTAATAAAAAAACTCCATAGGCTTAACATTAGGTCACTGTATTCGGTCTAGAGTTCAGAAAAATGAAAAATATCGCTCTAGTGGGATACACTTGACAAATGACGTCATTTGTTTATGTAGAAGTAATTTGGACGGGCAGGGTAGGATAAATTCTAAACCAAACTCCAGCAAGATCGCGTATTACTGCTCTCGGCTTTACCTCGCACAGTAATATCGCGATCTTGCCATCGTGCGATAAACAACAACATGACTAACTCTTGTTTGGTTTCTCCATATTATCTCATTCATGGCTCCCCCCCCTTTAATATTGGGAACTTGTATTCAACGCCCATGAAGTATCTTGAAAAAATAGTCAATGTGGGATGATGTCAGAAATGTTAGTCGATTAGTCCATGTGAGGGGTAAGATAAATTCAGAAACCTCTTCAAGGTTACCGTCAGAGCTCGATCCCATCTCGTTTGAATTGCTACATAATTCACACAGCTTTGCCTTTTGAATTACTATGCAATTAAAACTCAATGGGATACAAGCTCTGAGTGCAAACCTGCACTGCTTGTCTCTATAAAATGTCAGAATCAATTACCTAAATCATAGAGGGATGACCATATAAGTCACCTAATGATTTTTACAACAAGCCTGACCCCTACATATTATCTACAGAATAAGTGGTTAACCCCATGTAGACTCTATTTGCTGTTGACCTCGATTTAGGACCAGGCAGGTGCAGAATTACATGTATATCAATTTCCTTTTTCAATAACTCTTCTATTTCTATGATAAAATCCTTCACCCAGGTCGGGGTGTTAGTTTGCTGCATTTCATGAGCATTGTACAATTTTTCCTAGCCATAGTTCAATATTCACAACGGTTTTTCAGTCAAAATTGGAATAAGAATTAATCGTTATTCATAGGTAACAGGACCTATTTCCCATGGTGTGAGCCCCAGAATATTCACGAGACAAAACTTTTCTTCCATTGTGATTTTTTGTTGAAATAATTTTTTCTAGATTGGGATTACAATAAAGCGAAGCAGAGGCGGGATTTTTGCCCCAGAGCAATGCGGCATGTTTTGAGTCATATGGGTTCTGTGACAGAAAGGCTCCCATTCATCATCGCCGACGAACCCATCCAGATTCACAACGCTGTGAAAAACACTCCACTAACGAAATCATTCCTGGGACAACTCATTTCACAATCATCGCTGACACTCTTTTCAAATGATAATTTAAAAAAACAAAACAAAAAAAACAACAACAACCTTTTCAAAGAAGCAGGCGGAGGCGATAGGAGAACCCTGTCCAACCATTAAGTTCTGTCCCTCAGTCATATTTTTTTTTAATCACAAAAAAAAGGAAAGTTGCGTGTAAAGTAGGGTGATTATCACTTTGGCCTAGTGTCCCTACCATTGTCACTCCCCGGGTGTTCATTTATAGGCATGATTTCCTCGGAGTCATTCCCTCTCAGCCCTCCTTAGCGTCGACTTTTCGTGTTACCAGGCAAGGACACTCCGTTAATTACGCACAGAGAGGAAATTAAAACCCATTGGCAGACGACATTTTCCCAGCCTGGAGACCCGCGCTCGGTCGCTATGGCAGAAGTGGCGCTGGGGCTTTTTATAAACAGTCTCCTCAGTCAATTCATTTTTAAGGCGCTGGTCGTTACAGATTCACTACAGTGCCACTTCCGGCCTGCCTGGCGCCGAGAGGGTAGTAAAGGAAGGTCACTCTCCACCACAACACGGAACGTCGATCTCACCTTCCTACAAACAAAGGACCCTCTCACTGATCCATCGTGCTACGTCACCAGGGCGCCATTTATATGATCTGTGGACAGTGAGAAGGCTCAGGACAATGATAGGAGAGTTTATAGGAGGATAGTAACAATGATAGGAGAGTGATCACGTTAAATGGGTGTTGTCCATTTTTTATCATCCTTCTCCTGACCTCAATACATCGGAAGGGCAGTTCAAGATGCAAGCCATCCTGTGATTGGTTCTTCTATGTGTTTGCCCTTGGCACTGATGGGCCACCTGGATAAAATAGTGGTAATCAGAAGGTCCTGGTTTCAAACCCGAATCAAGCTTAGTTTTGTTGGGTGTTTTTTTTCAATTTAAAAAAGGTTTATTCTTATTATTTAATGGCTAATGAATGTATCATTTACATATAATGTATTATTTGCCCTATGACCATGTGTGCTACAACGGATCATGAAGTCCAAAACTATCCATTATCATTACTATTACTATTCATCACATACTAACTGTATTCAGCCACAGGGCTGTGAATGTATTTTGATCACAATGATCTATTGTTACCAAAACTATGATTGTACTCCAGCTGCAGCATCTGAAAAACTCAGATAATCTGAGAGATGTTTGTTTGATAAATATAAAAAAAAAATATATAAAAAAATTGTAAGAATTCTGAAGGATACTATTCAAGCGTTTACATTGTTGATACAGTGGTTAATTAAGGCTACCAGTATTAGAAAGGAAACCTATTGAGATTTCCTTCCAAAGGGATAGTTTTCAGGATCGAGGTCAGTAGAATGACAGTTTTATTAAACAGCCTAGATGGACATTTCAAGCCTCTATCCTTTCCCCCGTCCTTTGAAAGGACAATCGGTGTTTCTTAAACGTGGACAGTCCTATGACAGGGCTATTACAGGACAGTCTTAGGAGAATCCTTCCAGATATTAAACGGACCTCAAGGCACCGTTCTTCCAAGACAGTCTAAGAAATATTTCGGGAGCTGAGCGATCTCGAATGCTTGTAAAACCACCGCGCGGAACACAATCACATGATTATCTGTCGGAATTTAAAGATCTGTCTGAATCATTTTTGTCCAGATTCGGTTCTTACTGACAGGGGAAAGAACAGTCAGAGAATGAGAGGATTTAACTCTGTTGAGTGATTTCTGGAACAGGCCCCCACATTGCTTATATTCGCGTTGCATTCCGCGTGCTATGCTGTCACACCAAGCCCACTGCTGATCACCTTGATCTATAGGTAGCCTAAGTGAACCTGCTACAGTGGCAAATAGGTCTGTGCTCAAAACACTCTTTTTCCGTTTTATATCATAGTGACGACCTTGCCAGTTAAACAATCTAGGATTGTAAAAGGAGACTCTTTTCTGTAACTTGAACAAGGGTTATCGTTTAATAATATTTAAGTCTCTTCGTTAAGATAGTATCAGCCGTCCATAGGTCGTCCATGAATGTAGACCTATGTATTTCCCCGCATCGTTCCTGGGTCTCTATGGCACAGAGAAAAGGGCCTATACATCCTAGATTATTAAACAGACCCCAGAATCATATGAGGGCCAGGTGATCATTGATTTTCCCCTTCATGTACACTTCATCTAGCGGGTAAACCAGTGTAACAATGGAGGTGTTACCCATAATGCACAAAAAAATAGCGGGCGTTACCTGGCCTGATATGTGAATGAACACATACAGCATTGAGTTGTCCCATTAAAGTTGCCCCATTCCATATAAGGAATAGAGTAGACCGAGTAGCCAATGACTGCATTCGCAGCAAACCCAGACCTTGACCCTGACCTCCTCACATGATATTTATAGCGCCTTGGGACAGTTCTACAGTCGAGAGTTGACCTCGAATCTAAGGGGCCACAACCACCCTCTCACACGTGACATGGCGCCTCCCTATGTCACTGACTTCTTGCATAGAGGTAGGAATCAGTCGGCAATCAGGCACGAGGTTTGTGCGGTCCCACCACATATCAATACCAATACAGACTCTTATTGATGCAATCAAGTGTGCTTTGGAGGAGGACGCTCCCAACCTTTGATCACAGACCTGACTGAACCTAGGAATTCATCTTAACTCGATCTGAGCAAAACGAGTTAAGTAGTAACATCACAGGTATAATCAAGTTGAGTATACCTTGGACATCATATTTGGGTTGGTGTTGGTTTTGTCACTCCTGCGCCAGTGAGCTAGTGAAGCGACCACGAGAGGAAAAGAATTCTGTAAATCACCACCTAGAATATTCGTTCTGATTGGAGAGTATTGCATCATGCCTCAACCTTTTTAAACTTGAGCCACACGCTCATATACTCTGGCTAAAGGTGTGAGGGTCACATAGACTTTGAGCTTGAAGCAAAAACATAACCCTTCACCATCTGTTTGCTACCGCTGTGACATTGGGAAAAGAGCAGAGGACCAGTGTCTTAATGTCTTAGAAGCGAGCCCAACTGACTATGACCAATCACTATAGATCGAAATACCCCATTAACCCACTGGTGATTGATTTACATGTATTTGAATCCTAGACAGGCTGTCGCAGAAATGGGAGGTTCACTGGGTGCAATTGGGTTATAGAAAATGAACCATAGCTGAATATAAGATTATTTATTATATTTCTGGCCTCAGTTGAGAGCGCAACTTTTCAGAATTGCGAAAAATTGCTCAGCATCTTTCAAGTTTTCATTTGGACCTGGACCCCAACCGTGAACCCTTATAAAAAGATGTTCTCACTGGTCTCAAGAATGACCCTTGAGATGTCATTGTCCGGAAATGCGGAAGGATCCGAGAGAATCCCATGCCTGATAATTAAACCGGAGGACATTGACAGAGGCCATTATACACATTCCTCGACCTTGAATACACCCGGTCCGCATTGTGATGTGAGTAATTAGGTCTCACATACCAGCCCACAGGGGGTCCCTAGCAATCTAATATGTACCGGACCTGGGCCCGAGAAATAGACAATGAGGATTGTCGTCAACGGTAAACAGGTGTGTAGTCATAGGAAGGGGCGGGGTTTTGTCCATTGTAGGAACCACATCTCCAAAGTCAGACTCTTCTGGTCGATTCTCCAGCAGGATCTAATACAGGGGTCGTATGCTGGTCAATACACAGTACAGTAGAACCCCGTGTAAGCGTAAACCCTCCGTTCCGGGCTATCATCCTGTGGCACCAATAGAGTATCACAGGCTCGAGTTGTCCGCTTATGCGAGGTGTCTGCTAATACGGGGATATGATAAAATCTAATATCCGTTACCATCAAAACTGTCCGTTAACGCAGAATGTCCTCTTAGGCGGGGTTCTACTGTATTTCAGTTCGTGCTTTTGGATGTCAGTGTAGCATTATCTCCTACAGCCATGACCAACAACCACTGATATATATATTATATGATGCCTCAGTTGCATAGAGCCTTATTACTTTGCCGTGAGGCCTACATTTATTTAATACACTCTGGGGACTGGCCTGTGATTCGTTTTCTTACAACAGCCTACGTCATCTGACGTCAGAACAAATTTGATTTGAGCAGGGACGCTGCCGGGACGCTTTGATGTAGAGAGAAGGACCGACCACTGAGGAGTACAATTTGATAATATTTGTGTTCGTAATTGGCTGCTATAAGACCTTAGTTTGATTTACTCTCATACTGCAGCATTACTGTGATTATGTAGTTCACAATGTCCTCTCTCCGTATGGCTCACGTATATGATATTGAGATTAGAGTGGACGTCGCTAATGTGATGATTCGTTGGCAGATGCCGCTTAAGTAAGCTTGAAACTGGGATATGACCAAAATGACAAAATGCAAAACACTGGTGATTTGTTTGGTGTCAAGTTGTTGACAGTGGAGACGAAAGGATCGTCAGGGGTTGTCGAAAAGGGTGACAACAACCAAACCTAGCGGTTTCATTTAAAAGGAAGCCCAGACTGCACTGTGGTTAGAATGATGTGATCAAGGCTTGAAGAAAAAAAAAAATATTACGATGACTGGATGGACCTCAATGTCCTGTCACAGTAACACTTGACTTGTATAGAGCCATGTCACCGTGAACGAGAAGAACACACTGCGCTGTGTATGAATGATATAAAATCTTTTTTTTTGGCGGTAGCTGCATAAGAATACACACCTAGCCACGTATTGATCAATAGTCAGTAAATCAATGAATATTACTGTCTGAGCATACATGACCTAATATGGTACCTGTACAGTGTTCACAGTGTTGTCAGTTAAGTTCATGTTATGTTTCCCGAATATAGAGGTGTTTTTTTTTACCCTGTTAATGACCTGCTAATTATTACCCACACACTGGAGCTGATCTTAGCCCACTGTCGTAATTACCAAGTTCAAGTCGTGCTGGTCGTGAATGCTTGACCAGCACTCCACCAGTGTATGCCTCAGATGTTGCTGGTAGTCAATGATTTGTTTATCACTATATGCTGTCAGTGACCGGCAGATATATATCACTGCTGGTGAGTGGTGACACAGCCTGTGTTCTATGAAGGTCCTTTGATGCTAGCGAGGTCCTTGGATGACGGAGTATTGTTGTCACACTGCAGCTCTAATGTATCTATAAGCTCATTGTTATTACTGTCAGTGACTGGTGGAAATACAGCTGTCAGTATGTTTTTTGCAGATGGCTATTACCCTCATTAAATGGTTGACAGAAAACTTTCGGTGATCTGCAGATTATTACTGTCGGTGAAACTGACTTGGTGTCATACTTGTGTTTCGTGGACTATTATAAGTGAATGGCTTATATGTCATCCAGCATGTGTGGTATACATGTATATATTTACCTTCATGGGGCACACTTACTCTGTGTGTGGTCGACTCGCTGCTACCAGTGTGATGCTCATGTATAACTACATGTTTTATCAGTATTCATAGGGTATCAGCTTATTGTCAGTGTATGGGTTGCAGTCTGCTCTCAGTATGTGATCCATGTATCATTGTCAGTGTGTGGTCTTCATATTACTCCCAGTATATGGTCTATGTATTACTTCTATAGTGTGGTCTATGTATTACTGTCAGTATGTGGTCTATGTATTACTGTCAGTATGTGGTCTTCATATTACTCCCAGTATATGGTCTATGTATTACTTCTATAGTGTGGTCTATGTATTACTGTCAGTATGTGGTCTATGTATTACTGTCAGTATGTGGTCTATGTATTACTGTCAGTATGTGGTCTATGTATTACTGTCAGTATGTGGTCTATGTATTACTGTCAGCATGTTGTCTATGTATTGCTGTCAGTATGTGGTCTATGGATTACTGTCAGTATGTTGTCTATGTATTACTGTCAGCATGTTGTCTATGTATTGCTGTCAGTATGCGGTCTATGTATTACTGTCAGTATGTGGTCTAGGTACTGCTGTTTTGTCAGTACGTGGTCTATGTATTGCTGTCAGTGTGAAGTCTATGTATTTCCGTCAGCGTGTGGTTTATGTAGTATTATCAACTATAGAATATCAGTGTATATGTCTAAGCTTACTGTCAGTGTGTAGTTGACACACTGCTGCCAGTTCGTGGCCTATATATTACAGTCAGTGTATGGTAACAGTTTATCATCATTGTGTATTTTACGTAATGCTGTCAGCAGGGGGAATTACTCAGTGAGTGGTTGATACAATGTTGTCAGTGAGCACCTTATGTCTTGCTGTCACTGTACAGGTCACAATTTACTGTCAACATATGGGTCTTCTTGCTGTCCGTGATAAATACCGCTGGGTCAACAAGCTTGTCAGGTATTATTACATAGGTAATAGATCCTCTCTATCTCCTCGTCCACCAGCGAACCACACATATTAACGACCATGACCTCAGAGAGAACACCTCCCCTCCCTTCCCCTCCCTACATCGCTGGTTACCGTCAGCCCACGTCTTATTCTCGGTAGGTTTAGTGGAACACGCTGGGTACCTACCTGTAAGCGTAGGGTATGTGCGATCCGTGTGGTACCCCTTCCTCCTCCCCTGCCGCACCGCGGGCCTCCGCCATCCTCCAGGTACTCCACCTCCAGGGCGTCTGTCTGTGCGTCGCGCAGGGGCACAGCCCTCCTCGGGGTCTCCGTGTGTGGGGGTATTGTAATTCCTAATCACGTGGCACGGGGTATATATTTATATATATATATATATATGTGTGTGCTGTGGTTGTCCGCGCTCCGCCGTCCTCGCCCCTCACTCTATTATTCTCCCAGCACACCCTTCTTACCTCCACACACACACACTGACACCCTGCCCAGCCAGCCAGCCAGCCAGCCGCGCCCTGCCTGTGCTAGGAGAGTGAGCAGCTCGGGGTGCTGGGAGAGTGGCTCAGGGCTGCGCGGGCAGGCGGCCGTTCAGGGTAGTAGTAGCGAAGAGTGGATGGTGGGGCCTCGTGCCCATGGCAACGGCAGCAGGCCACGGGCCTGGCAATGATGATACCTCGCTTCTCCTCGCACACCGGGCTGGTAGGTGAGCAGAGAGTCGGTCTGACTGGCAGCGGAGATGGGAGGGTATGTAGGTAGGTCGGTATACAGCGCGGGCGGCCTGTACGCTAGTGTAGGCGGCCAATCTCCCTCCTCCTGTGTCGGGCTGGCCGGACTCACTCGATCTGTGCCGGGCGCTGCTCTCACAGCCCGACCCTCGCCTTCTCCTCCACGGCGGCGCTGTGTGCAGCCCGCCCCGCCTCCTGGTCGCTGCTGCTGCTCCTGGTGGCTGTGATGGTGGTGGTGGTGGTGGCGGTGGCGGTGGGCGGGCACTGTGGTGGTGTGCTGGTATAGTGTGAGTAGCAGCGGCTCTAGTCAGATCTCAGTCCGCTTTCAGGACGTACGGACCACGGACAGGTCCCTCATTGAGACAGGGACAGGAGACGGGGACAGGGGACCTCACAGAGCCGCGCTCACCGCTCTCTCTCTCTCTCTCTCTCTCTCTCTCAGGTCGACACTCGCTGAATAGTAATAATCTGGGAGGGAGCTCTATGGCAGGCCGACCACGTCGTAATCTCCACTCACGTGGTATTTTCTCACGTGGTGGAGATGGATGATGATATCCGGGTGTTTACTTAATAACACATACAGGAGTTTCTGATTATCATAGACAGTTTGGCGGTTTCGGAAACCTCGGTACGTGATTATTTCGATATCTATCGTGAGTACTCAATAACTCACGCAGCATTAATGCAGTTCTAGTATAAAAAAATATTTTGATGAAAGGTTGATAAGACAATGGAATGAGGGTACTTTTGCCGTTCTTTTGTCATGTGTCAAGGTGATCAAGAAATGATATAAGGAGACAGGATTATTGTGACTGAATTACATCTGTTTCGAGTTGATTAGGTCGGAAATATTCACCTCGTTCTTCAGACTCGGTGAATATTTCCGACCAATACAACACGGAAAAGATGTATTTCCGTCGCACCAACTATGTCTCCTTATTATCATATACCTGAAAATCATTAAAACACAATTTTAAAACTCACTAAATAGCAGAATGACAGAATGACAGTGGTCACGTGGTACAGAGGGACATACGAATATTATTTCGTCACTCATAGATGAACAGAATTCGTCCTCCTGGTCAGTAAAAGTAAGGCATTCGCCTATAGGTATATAATAATATATGGAAACGTCCTTACTGTGGGCGAAACGATTCTCGTTCTTTGTCAGTCGCCAATTCCATACTGCCAGATGCCGTAGGTGGAAGGCCGCATAAAATTGGCGACTGACAAAGAACGAGGAACATTTCACCCACAGTAAAGACGTTTGCTTATTATTATATTTCTTGAAGTCTGAAAAAAGCCATTTCAAGCACTTTCAAAGTGGTTATGGTATCACTTTCACAGTGGGCACGAACATTATTATCACTGCATCCTGAGCAGCAGGTAGTATTTGTGGACATTTGAACACAGGTAATTAATAACATGTTGATGATGTGTTCACACGTATTCTAATATCATTTACTAGAACTTACGGTATATCAGGAATAGATAGAGGTGGAGGAACATGACATGCCTCTAAGTAAACACAGTGACAGTGGATCATGATAAAGAGTCTATTTACGCCAAGACACAGCTCGCAAATCTCTCATGACATGGTTTGTTACGCAACTCGCCTCCCATTACTGTTACGCCATGGGTTTGAGATAAGGGGTTTTATTGCGTCACTGGTCTGATATGGCGGGTGTTATTACCTCACAGGTCTCCCATAGGTAGCGGCCGCACGGAGATCAATAAAATGTTAATGTTGTGTTTCTAGACAAACCCTAGCCCTCGGTCCCCCCCCCCCCCCCCCAAACAGGGGTTGCATACCCCTTTACCCCAACCCCCGAACCTACCTACCCCCGTTCGCAGATTGCAGTGCACAGTCCGACGTGACTGTCTCTGACGTCAGAGTGACGACGAGGATGACATCACAACCATGGATTCCTATGTTGTCTGCAACAATGTGGAAGGATCGCGCGCCAAAAGGCGGGGCTCCCAACGGTGAATACCGATACAAGAGTGGAACATTTTTTGTCTCGGATTATGACTGAAAACCGTGCATGCTCTGCACATAGAAAGTATTAGATTCTAATTTAAGTAAATTTGCGTACCTGAGTTATGATGGACAGTTTTGTTAACTATTCAAGTAAATCGATCTCTTCAAAGGTTGGGGGAGCAAGACAACACCCCCCCCCCCTTTGTTTGCTAGCTGGATCTGGTGAATAATGGTTTTCTGTGCAAATCCCAGTTATATCCTGTGTAGAGCCATGAATATATTGGACTAGGGCCAAATGTTATTTTCATCTTTTTTGCAAAATTTTCCTTCGCGTTCACTACAGCAAGGAGTGTCATGTTCATCTTGAATGAATCAGAATAGATATTAGCCTCCTGTTGCTAGAACAAAATATCCAAAGGTTTGGGGTTTTCCCAACCCCATGGCAAACATATACATGTACCAGCTTCCCTCAAACCCACTTGACACCTAACCAAGCAGCCAGTGTAGGACCACACTAATTAAAATCTTGTTTCTAGAGACATCAATGGCTATGGGTTTTTTTTTTTTAAATGTCTAAGCCATAGGTTATGAAGTCCTCATTGAAAATGTATGGGGCTACAGTAAACAACTACCCAGTGTTAATTAGTGGCCGTAAACCACACCCAAGGTTTGTGGAAAATACACTGGTTTAACAGATGTTCGGATGCTTTGTTTAGATTGTGAACACTGTAACTGTGTATGGAGAGCAAAAAAATAGTCCCTGCTAGGCGTCCATTGCTAAACACTGACCAAAACAAAAATGGCTGTGCAGCATTCCGGTAATGACACTCCATTTTTTCTTTTCATTTCTTTTTTGACAGGTCTGCCTGTGACAGCCAGATTGTGAATTTAGATCTCAAACATCACAATCCCTATCAATCCTATGCAGCCTGGGGATTCCCGTGGATGACACCGCTGTTGTTTAATCCCCATACCATGACAACCCATGACAATCCTGTTTTATACCGTATTAAACAAATTTGTGAACTGACAGCAAGCAAATCGCCATGATTATGCGGCCGTTGTGGTGCCAAAATTGGTTACCCTGCCATAAGTGGTAATTATCGCTCACTAGTATCTTGTGCGCATGCGTGAACATGCGCAGTGATGAAATTTGCCGAAATTAAGCATATCACGACATGTAATTCTCATGTCTAAATACTACTCTTTTCATTTATTTACATTAAAATAACATCAAAATAGTAGTACGTCCGATAGTCCGTGAAATCGGACCGGAAGAGCGTGTGCAGACGCATTCGCGTATTGGGTGGGCGATAATTACCATTTTTGGCAGGGCAACCAATTTTGGCACCACACCGTCACTATAGTCGTCACAATTGAACGGATCGATGACACGAGGCGATGTCACACATCGGGCTCATTCAAGCGGTAGCTGAGATTGCGTTAACACCTCGCCACAAGTCTTATTGAAGATAATTACTCTTTGATGGAAATCTGGACATTTCTATATTTTATATTTTCAAAAATATATAAGAAATATAGGTCTTGCCCACCGTCATGAGCCTCACTATCTGACAGCCCGACGTAAACAACGTGAGAGGGGACCATCCGCTGATACCCGGCCTGTGAGCAGATACAAGCGTCAACATCCGCCGCTTACCAGAAACCAGCAGAGAAGATTCCTTGACTGAAGGTCGAGCGGTGCTTTTAACAGCCGTCCCATCTTCTCAATTCTAGGAAGAATTCTGGTTTTAAGTAATATCTCAGTAACGTACAATAATTCTGACAATGCCGCAAACACAGTCTAGCTAGATATGTTGTTGCAAGGACTGAAATAGGAAAGAAACCGCCGTTTCAATCTGGGAAGATTATCGATGGGCAGTTAGATATCCCCAATGTATGTTCATGGTGCTGATAGTTTTGTACAAGATCTGAGAAACTGTTTCACGTCAAAAAAGAATTCTAAGAAGTTACGTCGTAAAGATTTAGGAGTTCTACTACTGCTATGAGCAATCCACAAAGGATACTTGCAGATATTGCATTGCTGAGGGGATAGAAAATGTGGTAAACTTGATGAAAGAATATATGGAAACTGACTTGCTATCTTCGTACGTCAAACATACGCGGTGAGATTACTTATCAGATACATCCCGATGCCGTAGAAGGAGGGATGTATCTGATCAATAATTTTATCAAGTATTTTGACGTAGGAAGACAGTCAGCCTTTTTTCGTACCATTATATACAGAAAATGGCGAAATTTTACAGTCACGTGATCACGTACCATGTTCGTCCCAGTGTGACGTATAATATGCCATGGGTTGGAGCGTGCAGTATACCTAGTTCATAAGCCATAGGTATATAATAAGGATGTTCTATAAACGCACATTTGGGATGGCTGTGATGGAGACACGGACCTGAGTAAAACTCCTATTTCTTTACTACTCACGATTGTCCGCGCGACTGAGACCGTTTAAACGCCACCCGATACATACACAATATTGACTGGATTCAGATACAAGCGACCGTATGCTCCGAAGAGTTGACACGCAGGATTAACTCCGCGGAGCATAAGTTTATTATCCGCCGTTTCCAATTTCCAAGCAGACAAGTACAAACGGATCTAACCCTACTTTAATGCTAAATAACAATGACATGAAGGTGAAAGCTCCTGTAGTGAATTCATACGGGGAAACTGCTAATGGGGTGATACAAACTATAGAACTGATCAGTGGATGTTCTTTCTAGTTATTACAATAAAGCATGATTGAATGGGAATCAGGGCTGCTTTTCATAGTCAAGCTGCATAAAGTGCAATCCTGACAACACCTCACATGAAATTTTTCTGATAATTCATATACGCGTCCTTTTCATGATTATATATGCAGGCTATAGCAATGTTAATAGTAACATTAAGGGATGCCAGACGGGGTGCTACAAAGACATTGAAATATGTTTCATTGCAATACAGGGTTTACGCAATATACATACGCATTAATGTGGGGAATTAAAGGATCAAGGGAAACTTTAATTTTTACATGGATCAGTGGCCTGGTTCAGAGGGGGAAGATGGGCTGTGTCTGAATTGGAAACATTGAAAACTTGCATCCCTGTTATAGCAACATTAAAATCCAGACACGGGAAAAATCCGTGAATCTGGTCCCAGTAGCGCCTGCAGTTAAATCACGAGTAAGTGAGAAGCTCACCGCCTACAGGTACATACGACGAGTTGTGTTTGGAGAGTGACGCACGGACGCTCACCGGTAGCGCCACCTCGCGTCAACCAAAACACAGTTCACAATACTACCGCTGCGCAGACATGGCGCTGCAGTACGCATGGCCAGGTGAAAGGCTTTGTAATAAACACGTACGTGCCACTCGCCAGGCTGAGGGTGAGCCTTGACAACCTAGAAACTGTGTCTTCACCCCATCACAAAGCTGTAGTTCCAAACGAAACCAAAAGGAAAGTGGTCCAGGCAATGTCATAAAAGGAGAAGGAGTTATATTATGATTAGTCTATACCCTTTATGAGGAGTCTCTATGGATTCTAGAAGTTATAAAAGGAGAAGAAACTAATTACTCTGTACCCTTATGAATAAACTGTATGGTCTGTAGAAACGGATAAACTTCCAGCCTCCCATCATTAGGTTAGGAGTCTAGAATGAAAACCCACGTGCTCCTAGCTTAGACATTTATTGGTTGAAGGGTACGTTTGTCCTATATGGCAGTCGTCTCCTGTATCAGAATCGTTAAATGCTTACATGGTGTTCGTTGTCTTCTGCTACAGGCATTTTTAATTGACTGAGTCTTGAAAGGAAGAGGTCTTGAATAAGACCCTTGAAATCATGAATAAAGAGCGTTTTCTGTAATCAGATGTTCCGCGTTTGCTCAAAACATTATGAAAAAAAAGGATGTTTTCAAATTTAAAAAACTATAATGTTTCTCCCTCCCGGTATCGTGCGAGCGGTTGGTCAGTGCCTGGGAGGCGTACTTGGAAGGAAACCCACGAGTCTCACCGCGGAGTACTTCACGAAGCGAAGACGTGTTAATTATGTAGCGGTCAAACGAGATGGACTACGGACCAAGTTATCGTCATCAAGTTTCTGATTTTATCTCATCCCAGACTCTTGGTCCGGAACATTATCAATCAATAAGATAACGTAACCCACTATCCATTAAGTATGACTTACACTACCTTCACAGCCGTGGAGTACGATTATGTTTGTATGTTGGTTGGATTTAACGTCCAGTCAACCATTATAGGTCATTACCAGACTTTCTCAAGGTTCTTTTACACCACAAGGATGATGCTCGAATCTATGTGATGAAATCAGGTAGAAATCTCACCCCTACACATTTACCGAGGTGAGAGTTCTTTTACTGCTCTGACCACGTAGACATGGTATGAGAAGGATTGGCCTTTTGATATAGCAGTAAATTGACCACTGTTGGGGATGAAGGAGAAAGGTGGCTGCAGTAAGACTTGAACCCACAACTTTTGGATTACAAGTCCAGTGCCTTAACCACTGAGCTAACTCCCCATCCCCTCCTGGAGTACGATTTCCTAAACGTAAGCCTATGGAGACAAATACCGGGGTGAGATAACATGCAAACAGGAGAGACACACAGCCGACCACCTACCTGCCGTAGACGGGGCACGGCAGCCGGATGGAACTCGCCACCGTGCCGGTAGAGGGCATGCCGTCCTGGTCGGCGCCATTTTGTTCGTGGCTGTGGTCGTTGCTGGTGTCGGTCGGGGCCGTCTCGAAGTGGTCCGAGTCCGACCCCGAGTTGTCGCGTTTCCTCGTGGAGGGGTACGACGTGGAGCCACCTGGTGGAGGAAGCGAGAAACACTCATATGAGGCCTGGCGAGGGGGTTCAACTATTACAATAAAGAGACTGCCTAGTGTGTCACTTATTACAAAACGTTAACTATTTCCTTATCAATGATGCCTCAAGGCACTCCCGTGTCTAGTGCAAAGATGCCTCAATGCGTCATTTAAAAAAAAAAAAATTTAAATGTCTTCTATCTCAGCTGATTCAACATGGATCCTTATAATCTTTTTTAGAGATTGTGCGCAATGCCTTTATTGTGATAATTAATAAGTAATCTTATAATTATCACCATGGAAACATTGGCAGATAACTTCAGATACGGTGAAAAATGATCAATTTTCTCAAAAATTATAAAATATGCTTGCACTACAGAGGGGGTGCCGTATCATACATGCTGCATTCAAAAAGGTCCACCCGCAACCAGGCCCATTAAGGAAAGGGTTAAGGTTATTGTCTTCTCTCTTTTTTCAATTTCATTGACGGAATAGATCAAGCCAATTTAAATTTGATTGAATTAGATAGGAAATGTACTGAAAATATGGGTTTCTTCAATTCTTTCGAAAACGGATGGGAACCTATAGTTTTTAAGACTTAAATCTGTAGTACTCCATATTAGCTATATCCTGTTAAAGTTTAAAGAAAATGACATGGGTTTTACTATGTGAAATTCAACTTTTTAAAATTCCTCTATATCCTATCATGACATCAATCTGTAGATCAAAAAGTAGCCCGGTGACCCCCACTTTTTAAGTCAAACATGGTTTCTACAACATAATGACATTTTCATATTCAACTATAAGTTCGGGGGTTCAAGGCTAGAATTCCGTTTTTGGTCTCGTTTGTTACTATTGAAGTGTAGTTTACTAAAATCGTCTCTGAATAAGTCTGTCTCGAAGCTACGATGATGTCCAGTTATTAGGTGTATCAAAAACATGGATTTAAAAGATTGGAGAATGACTCATATAATCTTGAACCTATATAGTCAAAGTACAGAGCGCCTATAACCGGGTAAGGGTGTTTTGTCAACGGTTATCTGCGGTTTCAGGGGGTTCACTTCGGCGCCCTACGGGGTGAATAATAAGTAGTGATATAACAGAGAGAGGATGCTGACCATTGACTTGGTCGTCGCTGTTGTCACAGTCGTAGAACTGGTCGTCGTTGTCCGAGTCGATCATGGCGGCCGGCGAGCGGTGGCCGCTCAGAGACTGCTCCAGGCTGTGGTGCTCCTCGGCCAGCACGTGCAGCGCCTCCTGCAGCACGCGCGACTTCTCCACCTCCTGCGCCAGCTGCAGCTTGCGTAACTAGACAACAGACGGAGACACACGGTCAGGCATTTACTAAAACACAGGCATGAGATGGGTACCATATTGAAATGTTTCACTAATACATAGGCATGAGATGGGTATGATATTGAAATGTTTCACGAATACACAGGCATGAGATGGGTACCATATTGAAATGTTTCACTAATACACAGGCATGAGATGGGTACCATATTGAAATGTTTCACTAAAACACAGGCATGAGATGGGTACCATATTGAAATGTTTCACTAAAACACAGGCATGAGATGGGTACCATATTGAAATGTTTCACTAAAACACAGGCATGAGATGGGTACCATATTGATATGTTTCACTAAAACACAGGCATGAGATGGGTACCATATTGAAATGTTTCACTAATACATAGGCATGAGATGGGTACGATATTGAAATATTTCACTAATACATAGGCATGAGATGGGTGCGATATTGAAATGTTTCACTAATACATAGGCATGAGATGGGTATGATATTGAAATGTTTCACGAATACATAGGCATGAGATGGGTATGATATTGAAATGTTTCACGAATACATAGGCATGAGATGGGTATGATATTGAAATGTTTCAATAATACATAGGCATGAGATGGGTACGATATTGAAATGTTTCACTAATACATAGGCATGAGATGGGTATGATATTGAAATGTTTCACTAATACATTGACATGAGATGGGTACGACATTGAAATGTTTCACTAATACATTGACATGAGATGGGTACGATATTGAAATGTTTTACTAAAACACAGGCATGAAATGGGTACCATATTCCAATGTTTCACTAAGAACAGGAACCCACCAACCCCGAAAAGGTCCCCAATAGACTTCCCGACAGAGTTCTCGACTGGAATTAAAAAATTGCAGAGACTTGCACCCAGTGTTAAATCATTTTAAATGGGGATGCGAGGTAGGTTTATGGAAAAAAAGAGTGGAAATTCATAGGAAATTTGCAGCTTAAATTCAAAGAAACAGTAAAAAATATGGAAAATACAGGTTAGTGTTAGCTCTAGGATAGGGCTGATATAAAGTAGAAATATTTTCCATGTGGAGTCTGCTGATTCAGAGATTCCGGGATAAGGTGGAAAATGATGCTGAGGGTCTATAGGCAAATTCAAACCACTGATATACTGACACGAATGGGGTTCAATTACTATTATCTATGTTTTACAAATGAAAAAGTGGATTTTCATGGAAAACTGCTACCTCTGTATAGGGATGTCAGATAGAGTCTTGGTAAAAAGAGGAAATATTTTCATGTGGTATCTACTAACTCTTTTTTTTTTTTTTTCACCACCACATGAACCATGCCGATGAACCGATAGTTGCCCATAGAAGACCCAAAAATCTAAGGGACCTATTAGTAAGGGCTAAACTGAAAACGGAGACACCCCCGATAGTGACTCCGAATCAAAACTCTTGTTTGTGACCTAAGAGTTGCAGATATTGCCCCAAGCTCAACACCGATGGCAGGATCCAGTGTTCTGCCACCGTACGGATATACATGAGTAGATACAATGTGAGCTGTTGCAGCTCAAACCTTATCTACTGCATCACATGTAAACACTGCGGTATTCAATACGTTGGGCAAACAAAAACCGAACTGAAGATACGCTTCGCGGCTCACTTCGGAAACATCACCAAAAACAATGTGAAAGAAAGTGAAGTGGCCCGACACTTCAACACTTCCCACCACAGGGATCTCGATGACGTAACCATCCACGTTGTTGACTTTGTCTATGCGGCACCTGACACCGCAAAGGCTAAATACCTCAGAGACCTGTTGGAATTCAACTGGATCCAAAGTCTACACATTAATGCACCACTGGGCCTGAACGTTATGGACCCATTTAAGCATTAGCCAGACAACTGGTTGCTAATACATCCACCAACCCGAATCTAGCCATGTCAAAATTTTTTTTTATTAACAATTCCAAGTTGGTGGGTCATTCAACCCCATTTTATAGCTCGTTTCTGGAACCTTCTTGAAGCAGGACCACTCTTTTACACTTTCCTAAAGTTTGCTACCCCCTACACCTGTCAAAAACTATTTGTCAAGTGTTTGACAACCAAACTTCGTGTTGTAACATCAATAGTGGAGCGTGGAGACCGGTTTCACCCATTAGAAACACCCTCTGCACCCCATTCACACCCTGTCAACCCATCTGGCAGCACCGCCCCAGTGACTACAACAGACTACAAACAACAGTTTGCAGCTGTTTATCACTTAATCGAGCCTGAAGAGCACCTTGTGAAACCGCAATGGGTCTCCCAAACCAAGGGATTCCCTATAAATAACGCGAGCAGACGACTGCTCCGTCACTTAAATGCGGTAGCTCGAACAGTGAATATCCATAGCCACGTATTATCATCTGGTATCTACTAACTCAGAGATACTAATACAACGCGGAAAACATTTTATTGCTGGCCATGGAATGGAACTGGTGTGTGGGGGGAGGTTTGAATCACTATTCAATGGAGCGAATGGGGCCTAATTTATTTTCTCTTTATTTTACACAAGAAAAAAAGATTTCATTAATTGTTAATATCAATTGTTAGTCTGTGGTAGTGGGTGAAAACCTTTTAATACTCTAACCGAACAGCAGGGAATAAGTACACACTGTGTTAGCGTGCTTTAGTAAAGCATAGGAAATAAATACACACAATGTCAATGTGCTTTAGAGAAACACAGAATAAAATTCAATCTTAGTGGGTTTAAAAAAAAAAATCTAATCACGGGAAATATCTACACACAATGTAGTATTTTTCCTTACTAAAACACCCCGAACATATCAATTAAGTGACATGGCACAATATCATTTAAAACACAATATAGCGCCTCGAAAATAAATATAGTATTAGTTTGCTTTGCTCCACAGAAAAGTAGAATATACATTTACTGGGACACAATGAAATCTAACATCAAATATTCTGATGTTGTCGAAATAAAATATCCCAATACATAATTACCATTTTCATGACTCTGGCAACTGGAGCTATTACTATGTATATATAACCATAACATAAGTGCAGCCTTTAGGTAATGCATCTACAGTACAGTTAAATGCTGACCAGACATGGGACACATGCCTATTATGTTAGTTTAGACTTGCCAGCCGTCAGATACACTCTTCTGCAGCTGTTATAGAGTTGGGGTGACACCAGTACAAAGCATCCCTTTGAATCGATACTGCCGTATCAGTGACCCTAAAACTAATTTTTCCTATTACAGAGTGCCGAACACCCCATCATAGAATGCGACACTTTTGAGTACAGTATCCTAGAGTAGTGTACTATCGTAAAACTGGATGAGGTTTAATCTTGTCCACCGTATTCCACGACTGGAGTTTGGCATAGTGATTTCATGAGGCGAAGCCTAGTGAAGTCCGGAGCCAAAACTTCAGGAGTGGAATGCGATGGACAAGATTAAAACGAATCAGGTTTTGATTTTATCCTACTCTATCTCCTCGATTTTGGAATATTACGTGATAACAATGCTGTATGCCACTAGTGGCATATAAAACTCCGTATGCCAGTCAGCGTGGCATACGGAAACCCAATGTTAAGCCTATGGGATTTTATATTAGGGGTAGGATAAAGTGGCAGATCCAGCTCCCGTTGAATAATCTGACATCGTATATGAAGACCCTTTTCTGTACCTCGTACAAGGTTTATCATCTAATGATATTTGAGTTCGTTCGCTATAACAGTTTTAGCTGTCCATAAGGTCATCCATAAGTTTTGAATAAAGTTGACCCATATCGTCCATTGGCGCGTACAGAAAAGGGACTTCATGTACGAGCCTAGATTATTCAACAGGCCCCAGGAGAGTATGTCGGGTGTGGATGACTCCCCCCTCCCCCCTCCCCCCCCCCCCCCCCCACACACACTTTCACATTCTCTAAGAGCTTAATGAGGTTCAACCATCTGAACCCCTTATGTCTTTGCACACATACGAGGTTTTTTTGTTGTTTTTTTTATTTAGAAAACAACAACATAAACTGTCGTCCAAGGATGTTCTTCCAAGCGGTGGCATACATAAAACAGTGACAAGACACACTTTCATACCACAAACATAATTTGCCTTATCAAAATTCGGACCCTCCCCTTTAAATTATTGGATCCGTCCCTGGGTTTATAGTTGGCCCGAATCTCTTAGCGGGCATTGGCCTATGAGGAAAATTTCCGAACACATGCAGCTAGTTGCAGTGACTTATTCATTTGTCTGTGTTCTCCTTGCAGTGCTTGTCTGGAGCACTGCTTATTGTAACCGTACGTATCACCTCCTTATAACATACTCTCAGCGTCCTTATTCAGGAATGTCAGCAACCCTTGAAGAAAGTCCCTGAAGTTATTTGCAGGGCCAACCCCCACCCATCACCCCTCCACCAGACTACAATGAACAAGATTACTGGGAACTCAAAAACGATGAAAACTGCGTCCTCTGGTGAGCAGGACTGATACTACAGTCTATACTCTCCAAGCAGAGTTCTACCTTCCATATCCTATTGATGTTAAACCAAATATGTGCATGGGTGATTGTGGTATGAAGCTCGTTCCTGGTGTTAGATATGCATACAATGTGGTCTGTATTGTAACAGTGTAAGGGTTTCAGTTTTTTCAGGGAAATTCATCCAACATAAAATGATATCAGAGAGGGAACATCAAGGAAACAGTATAAAGTTTGTTTGCAACGTATATATAGGGCGTGCAAGCCTAAGAAAGGGTGATCAAGGTAGCATCTGGCTAACTAAGAGGTGTCATAGCCACGTCTTATCAATTTACAACATGTAACAGAAACTCAATCAATATACACCCTCTGGCAACTGCCGCACGTATTCGGTGATATAATAGTAATCTTTGTTTTATGTGTGTGTTCTAACTGAGCCCACAGGGATGGCTGTTCGAAGTCTTTTGTCCTATAAACTCTGTCCCGACGCTGAAGGCGGAGGGACGAATTTAATGAGATGTATTTAATGAGACAAAAGGCCGAGAATGGCATACCCACGGGCCCAGTCACAACGTTTTCTTGTTATCATATACCTAAATATCATGAAAAAACGCCATTTTATGTACTTACGAAGGGCACTACGGGCACAGTACGCCCGAATATTAACTACGTCTCACTGAGCTCGAACATTATTATACTGCACCCCTAGCAGTGGGTAGTATTTCATACACGTTTGGCCATAGGTATATAATAAAATCCCTGACATCCGATTCACTCCCTCGACAACTACCGCTTGTAATCCGCTTTAGTACATTTACTAGGCCTGACGTGTACACGTACCTTGAAGGGTGACTAATTCAGTACGACCAGACAGAACCTGACATAACCTCAGTTCTGTTCACTCAGAACTAGATCCCAGCAACATATTCCCATTACAGGGCACTTGCTATGATGTCTACGCTGTTCTCTTGTCATTATATGATAGGAGTGGTCACAAACTGGTGCAACTAATAAGAGGTTGATACACTTTATAACCTCGTGTCGACACACATCCACCTGGGTCAGATGCCAACCATGCCTCACAAAAACGCCCACGTTCAATATATCGAAGCACGGCACAGCTGGCTCAGCGGTAGTGGTGACCGAGTAAAAAGGGACGAAAACACACGAGTGACACAACTAGAATAGCGTGCCACTGTTCTGTAGAAGAGCACTCATTTTGACGGGCCTTGGTCACCATAGGCACAATCGTAAAACTATATAGTACACTCGCATGAGTCATTATCAACCGGTCAGCACATATATACATATGCTGGCTATGGCAAATGTATGTATGCGGATACGTTGATATCGGACATGATCTTAGCTTGGTATAAACGGCCATAGGCTTAACATTAGGAACTCGTATTCAACAGGCGTGCCAGTATGGTAACTCATACTCAATGTATAATAAACGGATAAATATTTTGAGGCTAAGATAAAATCAGAAACGTATTCGTGTTTGGTCCCCGTTCCCGTTCATCATTTCGTTTGGAGCGCTTCTGAATATTCACTCAGCTATCGCCTCGTTCATATTACTACGGACTCCAAACTCGTTGTGGAACGGGAATATAGACCAACACTCATCAATTTAGTTCTTAATTTTTTTATTTTTTTATTTTTGCATTGAAAGCAACACGTGCCTCGTCCGCACTGGAAATTTCGTTCTTAATTGTACATGCTACATTTAAACACACATACATATATTTAGACGTATATAAATCTTTGCATAATGATAAACATCATAAGCAGACACACGCACAATCATATATATCATAATCTTATTGTCAACTGTCTGTTCTCAAAATGACTACCCACAACGTCTCCGGAACACCTGGTATATAACAGCACAGTGCAGTCTTTGTATCGGATTCTAACTGACCAGACATGGTGTTCTTCTGTGATCATAGAATAGTTTTTGGTTTGGTTTGATTTAACATCCGGTCAACCATTTTAGGTCCTTACCAGACTTTCTCAATGTTCTTTTACACCACGAGAGTGGTGATCGAATCTATGTGATGAATTCATGTAGAAATCTCACCCCTACACCTTTACCGAGTTTAGAGTTCTTTTACTTCCCACACCACATAGACATGGTATGAGAAGGATTGGCCTTTGATATAGCAGTAAATCTACCACTGCTGGGGGTGGGTATCATAGAATAAACCCACTGTTCACAGCGTTTATGAAGTCGTCTGCTCACCATCATATGACATCAAAACTGTAACCATTGATAATTGATCTCCGATATCAAAACGGCACAGACTGTGGTCGCTCGTGCATTATGCACAATAAGACGAGCGGACAGGGTGTGTGTAGCAATTGTTATTTACCCTTCAGCGCCTACCAGCTGTGCGCTCCTGGGGCCCGTTTAATAATCTACGGTCGAACATGTAGACCCTTTTCTGTGTGCCATAGAGACCCAGGAACGATTAGGGTCAACTTTATTTAACACTTATGGACGGCTAATACCGTCTTAGCGAACTCACTGAAATATTACTAAACTATAACCCTCGTGCGGGGTACAGAAAAGAGCTTTATGTGAGATCCTAGATTGTTAAACAGGCCCCTGGTGCTGGGGACACATCAAGCGAGTAACGGCAGCGATCTCCAGAATGGCCAATAGAAATTGGCGAGTCTGTCAGGTATTTTTTCATATTTCACCTGATTATTGTTTCTGGTACAATAGCTATCGGTGTGAAATACTACTATGAAATAAGTTTCTCATATCTAAATCTATCAAACATACAAAAGATATTCACAAGGAGTTTATTTATATAATTGGTTTACTTCTGAGCCTAACCAAACCGTTGCTACATAAAGATAAACACATTTCAGATATTTCGTTTATGTCAGTTGGGAAGTTAATCACCAGTTAATAAGTACTTACTTATGAATACTTAAGACGAAACCAACAAGTTTTGGTCAAAGCTATCATTCTCCACATGTTTGATGCGGAGAGATGTGAACGAGGCGAAACCAAGTGAATATTGCGCAGCATTTAAACGAGTTGGAGAATGATAACTTTGACCAAAACGAGTTGCTTTCTATATTTATCCCACCCCAGTACACAATAAAAGAAGGGATGAAACACAGGATTTAGACCATGGAGAACGGACTGCAATACTTGTATGGGGATGGAGAACGATGTCCCAATGTTAAGCCTTTGGAACAAAAATACCAGGGTGAGATAAAACATTATTCTATGGAATCGGTTTGCTTACTTCCAACGGGAAAGTTTGACCTGATGTCACGACATAACTTTTCCTGCATTCTTCCACTGACCATATAGGGGAAACTAAATTTCTTTTTTTTATTGCCAAGTCTCGTTAATATATAGGAGAAACTAAGTTGGTGTCTATGTAAGATGCTAATGGATCACTGCAGAACGAGACAGTACAAAAAGAACATATTTCAGATATAGGAATCAAACACATTTTAATCATGAGGTCATGTTACCATAGGAACTTGCTAGGATTATTGCTTTTGAAATGTACTTTATCACTATTATCAGTTTTTTATGACCACGCCAGATGAAGCCGAAACGTACTGTCAATACTATAATATGCATCAAACCTAAGTATTCATTAAAGAAAAAAAAACCTGAAGAGAAATGCAACGAAGGCTATTTCAGATATGTCTTTGATGTCAGTTTTGGAAAGTTATTACCGGTACTGATAAAACCCAGATCTCATGAAGGTCAATGAGGAAAATAAGAGTAAGTTCCACTTCCCTGATGCTGAGATATTGACTGCAGTTCTTCTCTTCGATAGCCAAGATTGGATAAGTTCTAACTTTACATTTTGATAAGACTAGGGAGTGCTATGAAAGAGACCGATCAGATTTTGGTCTGTTTCCCCACACTCCATTGAGTTTGGCGCGCTCAGGGATATGAACGAGCACTATTGTAATTGCTGACGGCTAACCCCACTTTCTTGATATTGAAGGAAATTGTGAACTAACACACTACGAGCCAAATATTTCTTAATAAAGAAATTCTGAAGAAAAAAACCAAAGTGAATATTCTGAAGCGCTTCAACCGAGATGGCTATTGGGGACAGAGATAAAACACAATATGTTTCTGATTTTATCAGAGCCTAGAGATATTGTTCTGTTTATCACCCGTTGAGTATGAGTTACAGTTCTTGCAAGCATGCTGAGTACGAGTTCTTAATGTTAAGCCTATGGAAGTTTATATCAGGCTCAGATAATGAAGGCTCTGTTCATGTCCCTGTTGCTGGAATTGATGCCTCTGTTGCTCTGCCAGTACTCTAACCAACAATTTTCATTTACTGCAAATCTCTATCAATACCTTAATCTAATTGGGTTATTTTTGATTGACTGACATAATCCGTTTGTTTTTACTCGGCTTAGGCTTAAGTTTTCTTGTCTTTGCGGGGGGAGGACTGGCAAGTGTGCTAAGTCACAGGGAGAACATCCGGGATTACCCGCGATCCCCTCACCTGATGAACTCTATCTTATTTATTTCTCAGAGGAGATCAATCTCCGACCACCGCTAAGGATACCGCTTGGCCTTATCTTTGTTTGGTCATCAGGACTTCCTTGTAGAGAGTGACTCATGTCCCCTCAATTCAAATCACTTTAAAAAAAAAAATCATTTTATGCCTTTTCTTTGAATACTTGGCTACCGCATCAAAGGGACTGACCAAAAGAAAAAACATCCTTTTCTATCTGCATTCACTTCTTTGTAAAAGGCTATCTGACTCTTATATTTTATACTTATATTAATTGACCTTATTATACATGTCAATTACCATTATGTAATATTACTTACCATTCATATCCATATTACATATTAATATGATCGTCCAGTAAGGTCGACATAATCTTTATTTCATAAGAATTCAATAAAATTCTTTACTCCCTGGGTTATTTTATTCAACTTCATAGCCTTTTTTAAAGCAATCAGTGGATTCTTTCGTTCTGCCGATACTACCTGGAAAGGTTGGCTGAGGAATCTGACCCAACCTGTTCCTCTGGGATCCCCTGCCAACAATTGTCGGGACAACCATAATATTATCGTACTTCAAATGTTCAGGAATTATTTCGAGGCAATCTATCTGTATCCAATGACAGAACATTGTATGAAATACAGGACCTTTTCGGCTTCAATTTTGTTGAATCTGTGCGAGACATTGTCAGCTTGCATGTCCTGGAAGCTTTTCACTAGTTATTAACCATACTTATGAGTACACTACTATCCTAAGGAACCGGAATATTTCAAATGTCAAGAAACAACCTACTCCTACATTCTAACACTGACCATATAAGAGAAACTATGTTTGTGTCTATACAAGATACTACTTACAGTCACTTCATAGCGCAACAGCACAAAAAGAACATTCTGTTTCAGATTAAGTTGCGTCCTCCATTCACTCTGTTGTCAACACTGTGGGACACTACGGAGTGAGAATGACACACACATACTCCTTATCAGTTTGTGGAATTATCTTTTCGAGCGACGTTTTGGGGTACATGTGTACACCAGGAGATCCATTTTTTTCCTACTTGGTTATCAACACTCAGTGTACGAGTTCAAAGGTAGTTTCATTTGTCAAGTTCTACATATATATCAGTTAAATGTAATCTAGAAAGCACGTGTGTGACAAATGTACACCGACATCACAATGGCTATATAAAAAAAACCCCATCTTATCTACTCCCTAAAGTTTGACGAAACAATTCAACTCTTTGATGAGACGCACGTATCCCTTCAGTTCTAATAGCGCGCGACTTGGGGCACCTCTATTGAAGCTGAAATATAAATGTTAAGTCCCTTAAGCAGGGATGAAAGTTGAGACTAAGGAAAAAATCGGAAATTTAAGACACTTATAAAAAAGAATCATGTATAACATTATCTTGGAACAGAATGGCTATGAATCGATATATATTCTAGTGTTCTGGTGAATATGAAATTTCGGAATTCCGTCATTTGTCGGAAAACTTGCATCCCTGCTTAAGAGTTGTTTTTTTCCCTAGCAAATATCATTTTAAGAAACTAGATACACGGAGTAAAGATTGATTATTTCATAGGGTTAGCTTTACCGGAAAGTCTATTTTTATATCAGCCTTTGGTCATACTCCCAACAATGGGTACAATGAGTATGTCATAGATCTTATACTCTAGAATATAAAGGATGTGGCATATCTAATAAAGCTCGTGCCACTCCGTGCCTATCCACCAGCTCCCTGATCCCCTCAATGAGGGAGATAACGATGTTGCTCTAACAATAACGCAGGTGACAACTTGCGGACTGAATGTAAAGGCTTGATTCCATTGGCCGACGAAATGTGTCTAGACTTTTTCAGTTACCCAGAAAGTCTGTCGGTGGTGCCACTGACTGCGCGTAGGTAATGCCCCAGTCACACTGGCGTAAAAAAAAACGGCGTTTCTTCTACGTATTTGAATAGGTAATTATCCGAATACTTACCTTGGTAAAAGTATGAAGGAGAATTGAGGTTCTTGCGAAGCCTAGGAACTCTTTCGGAGTGTCCTAGGGTAACAGAAAGTAGTTCCTACGGCGAGTAAGAATTGGTGGGGACCACGTATTAGCTACGTATTTGGAACGTATCTGTTTGCTTTTCTTCAACGTTTTCGCACGCTTCTCAACGTTCATCAACGCTTATTTACGCTTTTCAACGCATTGTGGCGTTTTTTCGGCGCCTTCCGACTTTCTTTTACGCATCTCCGCGTTTTCCCGCGCATTGCCGCGCATTTGTCTATTTCAAAATGCGTAGAAGAACGTAGAGGTGCGTACACGGGAAAACGCCGTTTTTTACGCCAGTGTGACTGGGGTATAAAGAAAAATCGGTGAGGGTTGTAGATTTCATTCCGTGACCAAGCTTTCACTCAGTGGTGGGTGGTGCCACATTGCATAATCTAAGAAGAGAAAATCGTGGGTCATTTCACGAGCTGGGTAGTTTCCATTGACCGATTTGGGGTAAGCAGCGCCAAACGTCTGTCGGGGGTTCCTGACAGTAGATCGGTGACGGGAGATCGGCCAATGGAAATGGGCCTTTAGTCGTACGACATGATTACCTGCGCCCTCCCAGATGGTCAATGTCTGCTACAGCAACGAGATTCTGACCCTCCATGCTTCAATCCACACTGCACCGCTCATCTCTTGTTGTTGACACCAATAATGCATTTATGTAAGACCACTCTGGACCGAGCTAGCCACTTTTACTTGATAATAGGATAGCCTCCATAGCTGCTATCATATTAATGTTTCAATAAGATTAAAACATATATTGGCAACTCCTTGCTATTTGAATTGAAAGATTGTCACGAGTGAGGCAGGATTACCTGGACTTAGACTGTGTACAAGTAAACTGATGGTGGAGTAGAGTAAATATTCAGCAAGCTCCCTCGACTAAACACCAGGGTAGCTACCATCGAACTACCAGTGTGATAGACATGCGATGGACATCACTCTACTTCTGGTTAAATTATATAGTTCAAAAGGTGGAAATAATAAAATACCAGACACAGTCAAGTTGTTTTAAAGATGCTATTGGAACCAGGTGGTACAATCTGTGGGTCATATGATGTATCAGTTCAATTTACACGACGTTTCGCAGGTGTTTAACCCGCTTCCTCAGGTAATAAATAATATAGTCTTAGTGTTTTTATCGGGTCGTACATTACTTTATAATTCCATCCAGTTCGCTTCTGAACATGCCCTCGTTTAAATCCTAGAGATATTCATAAGATATATCCAATACAACACAGTTCTAATTTTTTAAATCGATCTAAGAAATAACATCTGTAGAAATACAAAGCAGCCCGTGAAGTAGCCGTTTCCGTTGTCCACATCGAAAGTACCGCCATCTAGAGTTAAACGCAGTGGAGATCCCGTATAGGGGGAGTACATGTGCACTGACTCTCTCACCTGGGGCAGGGACTTGGGGACGTGGTTAGTACAACCTGTCTGCGGACTCTGATAGTGGACTTACAAGACGTGCTGATAAGCCGAGTTATCTCACTCTTTAAGATTAATGGAGGATCCTCGCTCATCGTAGCAAGGCCGGGTTTGTTTTCACTATGTGTCGATAACTCATGTCACTAGTGATTGTATATACATGTATAAACACTGGTATGACGTTTATCGTAACTTAAATGAGAGGCGAGTGACGAGGAGGGTGCACGCGAATATAGAAACAGGAACGTAACAACACGTACCATAATATAATAAAGGGATGTAAGTTGGGGGGGGGGGGGGGGGGGGTCATGAAAACAGTGTATGATGGTGCGCTTTTAATCTCACTTTTCAGCCGTAGCTAAATCTATTAAGACGTCTATCCCAGTAAATACTCTATATACCTGTAGCTCGTTGACACGCCTCCTCGACAGTGTCTTTTCTTTCTTTTTCTTTTTTTTAATTTTTCTTTTTTTTTCGGCTTGTGTTAGAGGTGTCATAGCAGCGTCTTCTATATCATTTTCATTATTTTAGTCTTTTACAGGGGCTGTAATAAAGCAATGCTTCCACTCAGCTCAAAGACCCCTTCCATCTCCTGGAAATTCTACCTTGATTTTTTTTCTCTCTACCCACCTTATCAAAGTTTAATAAAGTTCAGGAACCTACACTTTGTGAGAATGGCATATGCCTTGACACAGCCAAACTTTAAAATGCCTGAAGAGTCCATTCCAGACGAAACCTTAGTTCCCCCACCCTTTTCTGAAAGTATTTCAACCTGGTATGTTTTGGGTTTTCCTTCGCTGCCCACCTGTCTAAATTACGACAGGATAGCGCTCACAATGTTGTTATGTCACTGTTTTGAAGGGTAGGATGCAATTCTAGGCATTTTGTCCCTCCTCCTCCGGGATCAGGACATATTTTATGGAACAAAAGTTCTCGAATGACCGTCCCTCCTGGCTCAGTAACCACATCTTCTCTTATTATGCCACTGACTTGATGACGTTGTCATATGATAATCAAATATTCTATTATTTATTTACAATTTTCTCGGAAAGTAATATTAATTTTTCCCATTTAGGAGCCTTTTAGTGTTTATATATCAGAGTGAAAGTTACTGTTTTATTGTTATTTGACGTGAAAGTAAAAAAAATGGCAGTCACATGTTGCTACAGATGTCCAGTAGGTATCTGATATATTACATGAATTTAATCGTATATGCAATAACATATCACATAATGATAGTTCATTCCAGTAACAGCATTTACATCTTATTGTTCTACCTGTAAAATAACTAATAGCTTATCATTCCCGTCCTTTATGCGTGTCACCTCCGCGACTTGATCCCATAATGAGATAAGGCGATCGATTCGTCAGAGTCACATGGATAATTAAACACTGAAGACCAGCAGCTGTTGATGCGCGTCTAAAGACTTTATGTTGTTGTAAATATTGTCAGGATTCAGATTTATGATGATACATTTTTATTATCCATCATATACAAGGTCCCCATTGAAAATATATGGGGACTCAGTAAACCACAACACATCGTTTAAAAACTGTCAGACACCATAACATGATATACACCCCTAAAGCCATGGTATACGGGAAAATAGTCTATTTGTGCTACACAGCGGGAAAAAGTCCCTCTTGATATAACCTTCAATATGGCGATTCCTGGGATTAATTTACTCGAGAAGATGGATACAAATACAAAAAAACGATGGTTTTGTGGACAGGCGGCTCTGTAAACCACTCGAGGTTGACGCTCGCTGACGCTCGTGTATTACTAAGCGTCAACCCTCTCGTGGGTTACGGCCGCATGGCCACAAAACCATAGATTATTGTCTCACAAAACCATCGATTATTGTCTATCTCTACCATCGTTGTACTTTTAAATCGCAGCTATCTACCCGTATCAACGTTTATGATGCGGGCTGCTTGGTCAGCGGGGTCCTCCTGATAGGCAGTGAACATGAATTAGAGTACTACACAATCTCGTTATTATCTGCATCACATGGTGCTGTATCCGACATCATGCAGCCGGTCCTATTTATATGGCTTACACGTATTACATCGTTGGAATTATTTCAGAAGCCTACATCTAAGTTTGCAGCATTTCCCAAGTAGCATATCATCGTCATCATCTCATCTTGCCGCTTGTGTACAGTTATTTACCTACCACATATAAAACGTTAGAATTTTGTGATACCCGCTTGAAGTTGCTGCCGTACATAGAGACATAGTGAACCCGACCTGTGCCTGGAGACTGAAGAGCCACGAGAGTGAGATTCTCGTACAGTACTTAACTGAATCCTGCTATTTTTTTTCTTTAGACAGATGTACTTCTATTCTTACGATTTGTTTCTAGATGTACTGAAAACATAATTTGGAAGTGTAGTTTTCCTATCTCCTTTTCCTTGAGAGAATGCAATGAGATCTCACCCTTTCGCTGGTATCAATCCATAGAGTTCTGATTGCCGATAATAAGCTCAAGCACCTGTGTCATACGAAATGATAACCACGAGTTTACGATAGTTTCCCGTTCACCCGCTCGGGAGCCCAGCCAACAGTTAGAAATTATAGGGGGGAGGGGTTAGGTAGTAGCTAAATATGAATCGACGAAGTCGCTAGTAATCATGTAAAAATATCTGCAATGTACCGGTTTTCAACTCAACGTCAGTGGAAGATCTGCCATGTGTAGAACAGTCTTGTGATGGTAAAAATAAAACACTAAAAAAAAGGTATAGACATGAGCAGAGGTTATTTACTGGATAAACAGATGACTGTTTACAATCACAATACTTGTTATCTTATATAAATGAGACGTGGCTAAAGTGATGATTCTGTGGCAGCTACCACTTAAGTGAGCTTGAAACTGGGAACAAGCATGTCACGTCACAACCTCGGTGACATTACACAAAACACTGGTGATTTGCTTGGTGTCAATTTGTTGACATTGGAGTTGATAGGATCGTCTGGTGTTGTTTAAATAAGTTGACAGCAACTGAACCTAAAGAGACTCCCCAAGCTGCACTATAGTTAGGAATGGTGTACATGTATATCTGGACAGACTACACCATTCCTAGCCTAAAAGCGTCCGTGTCAGGTAAGATTTTACAGGAAAATAAACATTTTTTGAGTTTCTGTGATGAAGAAGGGAACACATGTTCATCTGATGGTGGCTGAGTGGGGCCATCGTGGAGCCGCAGCATGTATTTTTTAAAGTTTGTTATCATTATATGTTATCTAAAATAAATTTCTAGCTAGACGGCTGCCTAACACTGCGACTTTCATTGATACTGATTTATACTCAGTCATTATGATTCATATGTATTTTGTCACGTAGGAGAAGTTCTTCAGCCCTGGTCATTGTTTGCCACCAGTTCCCGTTGTCAAGAAGTGCCAGTCACCACATCAATGAATCCCTATAACTGATATTTCATTTGATTATTGCTTCTGAGATGCTACATTATCGGTGTGAGATATTCCTATGAAATAATACTTCATATATACGCCATTCTGTGTTTGCGATTCCGGAAATCGCTGCATTTATAGCTTGGTGTTTCCACGGCTTAGGGTTTTGCCTAAATCTATCTTAATTTTGAATACGTGGCTAAGGTTATCACTCTAAAAAAAATTAATAATAAAAAAAAAAATCTATCTTAATTGTCGTAAAATAAAATAATAGCTATATAATTGAATAGTGCCGGCTAATTCCGCTATTATTCATAGCAGCTGTCTTGGTATGTGAATGAGAACATAAAAATATCTCTTGATGTAGAGCAGAAACCCGTCACGCCTCGTGGACACTCACACCCAATTGTGCATTGGAACAGAAGATATGCGCCCCTGGGTCAGACGCCCTCATAGGTTAACCTCGCCGTCTGGTGGCAACTAAATAGGGGTCCATGCTTTATTACACCCGTGGTACAAGTTTACCCATAGGAATAACATTATAAGAAACATACTGACTCGATTTATGGAACCTTTTCTAAGGCCGGTGACTGATATTAATATAGGGAAAATATTTCAGAGGGAAATTTCTTTTTTCTTTTTTTCCTTATAATTCAGGTCAGGTTCGCATACATAAATCGCGGTCTACCACCTCCCCATTTCAGAGCTTGGTGGATTCATGAATATTCAGCATATGTAGGACACATTCACAGCTGACGTTTACACATTATCTCGGTTATCTCTAAATCTAGACTTTGACTTAGAATCTTAATTTTTTTAGCATCGGCCTTATACAGAGGTATCTATTGCCATGTCTCAAATACTTGATTTGGAATTTGGTAACTGAACCAATTTAGAAGAGTTTTCTTAAATCAGAGAAGTTTACGCTAGACTAAAAAGAGGAGGCTATTGAAGATTTAGTAGTAGTTTCCTTAATAGGTAGGCCGCTAATAGAATTCACTTTTTTCCAGCTTGTCACAGAAGTGTTATTGTCACGTCTTCTTGATCGCTAATAGAATTAAAGTAGCGTGTTGTATTAGAAAAAAGAGATGTTCCTCTGATGAAAACTGGCCGTCCTAGTCCCGCATGTTGATTAAGTGAGAATGTTTTTTTCTTACTTACTCCCATTAAAACCTGTAATTTAAGTTTACATACAAGGCCCCAATGTTTAATGATATCCTCGTTAAGAAGAATCCGGAGAAAGTCTAGCCAAAAAATGGTCCATGATAAATGTCACGTTCTATAGAGTGAATAATCACCCTACCCTGTGCTAGGCACACTAATGCGCGGCGAGGGGTTAGGGGCAGTTGGGGTGGCACAGAAGAAACATTAGAAATAGAATAGCGGGTGACCCGAGGTTGACCTGACCCGACATGACACTGCCACCCTCCACCTTGTGCTAAATCCACCAGAAGGATTCTTTTATTGCCTGCAAGAGTCGGGCAGTGTCTGCAAAACCTTGTAAGATCTTTTAAGGTAAATGATGACGTGGCTTTAAATTTTACCTATCCGCAATATTGATACTACTTTGAATGAAGGAATGGCTGATTCCAAACCCAACGCCGTAACCATAGCATGCTCTGACTGTGACATAGTTTCAGGACCATAGAGATTTCCATGGTTATGTGAGGAACCAAATAATTCCTGTTCTACAAACCCCAAATAGAGTTTATAGGTGTAGGAAACTACTTTTAAGAGTTTCTTAGGCTAGTCGAGACCTACTAGAAAAGGAAATAGAACACATTTCGACAGAAAGTGGCTGGATCGTACTAAATTTTGTAAGATCATTACACTTGTGAGTGAATCCCCTATTATCGCTCACGGGGTAGTTCAGCTTGGATTGCACATCCGTGTGGAGAAAGCACTTTACACTAACACACAGATCAGGGCGGTCAAGCTGATGCAGTGTGACTCTCGTGATAATACATGTATTGGAAATCAACTGACGTGAGAGAGCACTGTAGAAAGAAGCAGAATACTTTGACATTCTCCCTCCTGGGACACCTATCATAAATGTGGTACAAAAAATCTTTTTTTTCCATGGCTAATTTTGAGGGGAGTTTTGTATACACATAGAGTCACCAACCCTTCCTCTGGACTAGATTCATTGATGACGTTTTCATGGTCTGGCAACATGGGAGAGATAAATTGAACCAATTCACCCACCACTTAAACAATGTGCATCAGAGCATTAAGTTCACTAGTGAAATATCAGAAACGACGATCCCGTTTTTGGACACCAGGGTAATAGTGGAAGGTGACTCATTAGTTACATCCCTGTAAAACAAACCCACCGATGCCAACAACTGTCTCCATAACAGTTCGGCACACCCTCCACATTGCCGTAAGGGAAGACCTTGCGGCTAATTCCTACAGATCTGCCTGATCTGTAGCAGGCCCAAGGACTTTCTAGAGAATGCCCTTATTAAGGCTGCTCACTTCATTAGAGGAGGATACCCTCTGACACTGGTATCTGAAGGCTTGATCAAAGCCTTCAGGAAACCTAGACCTGACCCAGGCATCTGGCTGGTGCCAACCAGGGAGGACAAATCCCCCTGCCTGACCGTACCGGTCACCACATACCACCCCACCTTCAATGGGGTGAGGAAAATAGTACCTGCTGATTGGGATATATTGTCCCGTTCAGCCAAAACACAGTCCCTCCACATCCAATGGGTGGTAGTTGACCTAAGAGGTCCCCCCAATCTGTGGGACACCCTTGTATGAGCGAGAGTATCGTACAAGGAAGAGCAGTGAGGGAAAGACCCCTTAGCCATACAGGGTGCACCTGCGAAAGTACCCAACTAATCCAGCATGTGAAACTGCATGTACTGCGAAGCCCCGGACAGAGGAAGACGGATCACTTCCTCCACTACAGGAGGAACATACTCATTCACTGCATCACATGCAAACATTGCTCTAAACAGTACGTAGGTCAGACGAAGTGTCAACTGATGGATCGACTTCAACATTTTCATCGGATCAAATACGACCTCTTGGAAACAGACAAGGATGGACACAGTGATCTGACTGATGTAAGTATGCATATTGTAGATTCTATTCACTGCTCATCGAACTGGGAGGCAGCAAAATCTCCTCACAACAGCATTGAGCGGAATGGGATGTTCAGACTCCGAACACAAATTCATTACGGCCTAAATCTAATAGCTGCACCCTATTACTAGTAGCCATTTTCCCTTCCCTTGGTTTCTGGTCATGACCAAATTGCCTCATCTAATTATTTTTATATTATTACCAGAGCATAGACATAACTAAAAGTACCTGGCTCACCCTATGAATCAAAGGATGGACCTGGTTTACTTAATGGAAGGATCATAACCCCTGGTTTATAAATTACATACTGGTGTTATGTTGTACTAATCTCCACAAATCCTTTTCATCAACTTAATGAATTGGGAGAAGCCCAAGTAAAATATTTGGTGTCCTAAAACAGTGACAAAGTCACATGCCTTGAATCAGCCATAATAAAGATGCCTGAAGAGTCTGAACTGGATGAAACCTTGACTTACCAACCCTTTGATACTTTTTATTATGTTACATAAAAGTAAAAGCCTTGATGTTTACATTCTCATGCCCAGTAATGTGCTTGGAGAGTGCGTAGCGGCTCAAAAGATCCGTTACTAAGGTTGGTTTGCTCGTTGTTAAACAGAACAATTGATTCTATGGAGACACTATAGCAACATGGTTCAAAACAGACAGGAAACTGTCATTTTCAAGGTAGCATCAGCTTGTGATAGAGGTGTCATAGCTAGGTCTTCATAGTCTAAATGTGGTACTAAGAAAGAAACTGATCAGAGTTTAGTCTGTGTCCCTGTTCACCATCGAGTGCCCAGGAATTTGAACGAGGCATTTGCCAAGTGAATATTCAGATGAGATGGCAATCAGGAACACAGTCCAAACACGGATATGTTTCTGATCTTATCTTCCTCGTGAACCTGTTGGGTACGAGTTCCTTACATTAACCCTTTAAGGACGCATGATGCCTGGAGGCATCACCTCACTAAAGACGCATGATGCCTGGAGGCATCACCGCACTAAAGACGCATGATGCCTTGAGGCGTCAGTGTCCCAATATTAACAAAAATCTTTTAACAAAGAAATAAAAGAGCAATATTCATGAAATCTTCAGAAAATGTAGATATAACATCATATTAAGTATTTCTATTAAAAAGAAATTAAATATTTATGATTATGTATCATATTGCATGATTGCAAACTTGGATATCAGTTTTAACTATTATGTGGCCGTCCTCTAGCCAAACAGACTGCCACCAGCACCCATCCTTATGGGAGTAGCTAGACCCCAGGCAGCCGTCCTTAAAGGGTTAAGGCTATGGCCATTTATAGCAGGCTAAGAAAAATCTCACTCAGAACAATCCGGTTGAAAAATGCCGCAAAATTGTATTCTCATGTCTGTTATTCACTCCACATTCATCCACATTCCTGTCCTTTTGAAGATCCCAGATGAGAATTGAATAAATCATATTCTTAGTTTGACCCTGGATCTAGTTAATTTAAGCTACACTAGTGTGGTATCGTACTGGGCGCTCGGAGCAGGGAGAGGAGTGGCACAGAGGGTGATTGTACAAGGAGCAGGCGCTACATACATTTCCGATGGAAGAGCGTGGTACCGCTTTGCATAAGTAAAAGTATATATCTGTGAATGTAGTCACCAACTATCGCATTCTTGAAATAAATAGCACGCTCATTGTGACGTGCATGATACGGGTACTAACTCTAACAAATGTAAAAGGATATGTCTCTCTACTCCTAGTTCTAATTCACAAGAGACTCATTGCTCTTGTCATCAGATGCAATAAGATATCAAATCGCATCAACCTTTATAGATACACGATCTTTTCCTTTTTTAACAGAAAGGCTGCAGGCAGGTACTCTCTAATATATAGTTTTAAATTAAGATTAATCAGGCGTATGTCCATTGTCATCAGAGTAATCGATCACTGGCAAACCCCTGACTCAAGCAGGTTTCATTCACAACCAGTCTTGGTCACTCCAGGAGCACTAAAGAAGAAACTAACAAATTGTGTTCAAAGTCATCGTTCTCCATGAATTTGACACGGAGTGATATGAACGAGGCAAAGCCGAATGAATATCGCAAAGCGTTCAAACGAGTTGGAGAACAGCAACTTTGACCAAAACGAGTCACTTTATATATTCATCTCATCCCGGTACACACTAAAATAACGGATGCCACACTGGATATAAGACATCATAGACCATGGAGAACGGACTGTAATACTTGTAGGGGCATAGAGAACAAGGTACTAATGTTAAGCCTATGGGCAAAAAAATACCAGGGGTGAGATAATCATCCTGGCTTCCTGAGTCTCAGTATCGCATTTCAAATCCACCCGCAGAAAGCAGAGGGTGAAAGCCTGAGAAACGCGCTGTTCTCGCAGATGTTTCAGTCTATATAGCAGATTGAAAGAACGCTCTTGATAAATCTCACCCAGTTTACACCGACCCCGCCTCCTCCCTCTACTGTCGAACCATCATTTTCGTCCCTTTTTTTATTGGGTCCGAGTTAATTAAAAATTCTGTCACACGGCTTAGAACTCAATTTATAGTCCACTATATAGTCGTCAAGTTGACTCCAACATAATCTATGGCTAATTTGTACCTTTGGTGTAGATCATACATGGTCGTCAGTAATAGATACATGGCCCGGTGATGGCTCAGCTTGTGTGGTGTCTCCCGCCATTCCTGCCACCCACACAATGTACCACACGTGTTGTGGACAGACAGGCCCTTGGGCAAAGTCCCAGTCAACAGGAATTAAACGCGTCAAAGACAGGTGGTCCTTCTACATTTTTGACCTTTTTTTACCGTGCTTATATGCTAAGGAGAACATGGTGAGGTGAGGGCTTTTCGATTTCCTGTCAATTTCTTCGATTTCCCCTATATGTACATGACTGTGACTCCAACTCCTGAAGGGGCGATGCACTTGGCTGTGGCCAGAGAACGTTCCGTGTGAATCTATGATGCAGACCAGGGGACCGTTTAATAATCTAGGATCCTACATGTTGACCCTTTTCTGTATGCGCAGGGACGATGTGGGTCAACTTTATTCAACACTTATGGACGGATAATGCTGTCTTATCGGACAGACTTAAATAATATTCAACGATAAAACCTGTACGACGTATAGAAAAGGGTCTTTATATACGATCCCAGACTATTAAACGGGCCCAGGTTTCTCTGATACACCGGTGTTTTATAAGGTCAGCGGGTTTTGTGTTTTTTTAGCATGGGCCACACGCTCACGTACTCTGCTTAACCCTTTAAGGGCGAATGATGCCTTGAGGCATCATCCAGTCCAGGGCGAATGATGCCTTGAGGCATCATCCAGTCCAGGGCGAATGATGCCTTGAAGCATCATTTCTCAAAAATCTACAAAAATTTTTTAACAAAAAATAATGAAGGAACATTAATGAAATTTCCACAGAATGTATATATAATACCATTATTATTATTTATATTCAAAAGAAATAAAATATGTAAGATTATATATCATATCACGTGATTAAACAATTGAATTGTGGGTTTTAACGACTGTGTGCCCCTCCCCTAGCGGTATAAAGTGCCACGAGCACCCGTCCTGCAGGTGGTAACTTGGCCACAGGCACCCGTCCTTAAAGGGTTAAAGGTTCGAGTGGTCACAGAGACTTTAAGCTTGCTGCAAATAACACCCTTCACCATCTGCGTACCAAGACTGTGACGATGGGAAAAGAGCAGAAGGCCAGTGTCTCAGAGGGTATGCCCAACTGACAATGACCAATCTCTAGAGACCAAAAGACCACATTGACCCACTGGTGATTGATATATTTGGAGCCTAGACAGTTATAAGGAGAAATTGCATGTTGACTGGGTGTAAATGGGCTACAGGAAATTACCCATAGACTGAATATAACCTAAACCTTTTATTATTCATTCATAATTCCAAACTCATTCTTCAATAATGAACATACTATTTGCTCCTAGTTTACAGGTGTATACAGACGGATATTGCATGATTCGATATCGATGTGTGCGTGTGTGTGTATCTATGTACAAATATATATATGACTTCCTTTGAGATTTATGCAGGGCATCTGATATTTACTATATAATTCCAACAGGAAATTTGAAATAGACAAAATCTATTAGGACCATCTATGCTCTAAGTCTGCTGAAAAAAGTCTGCTGGAGGTTTTTCTTCTATGGGAGAAGAGCATATACAGAGCCTACTCTCGGTAACGGAAGCGCCACTACGAATCAGCACGTACAGAACTGTCATTATAGGGGTGTGTATCTCGGACCTACAAACCTATAATAACGTATGTGTCTAGCAGAAGTCTGTTCGGAGCGTTGAGTAACCTGGGCGAACCATGCTATAGCAACAGGCACAGGGGACAAACAAATCCCACACATTTTGTATCCTCTGCTCAACTCTGTCTACCACAGAATCACAAACAATATCCACCTCGAGGGACGCATTTACATAAAGCTCCTGTGATAAAGGAGTCTTCAGCCGCTCTGTTTTTACAGACCCCTTGTCCTGTGTAAATGTTTATACGCATCATATGTACACATACCTAGCATAGCTGTACCAAACACAAGCTATTCCACTTGTTATTATATACAAGTCATACACCACACATATAATGAGGATATATCACAAATATCAAATATATATCTCAGACATATCACACATATAATGTTATATCCACACATACAAGTGTATCAAAAATATCAAACGTACTTTTCAAACATATCATATATTTATATTATATCCACATACACATACGTATATCGCAGATATCAAACGTATATCTCAGACATGTCACACATATAATGTTATATCCACAGATATATGTGTATAACAAATATCAAACGTACATCTCAGACATACCACTATATAATGTTATATCCACACATACATGTATATCACAGATATCAAACGTATATCTCAAACAAATCACATATATACTGTTATATCCACACATACATGTATATCACAGATATCAAACGTATATCCCAGACATGTAGCGCACATATCCCACGAACACGCCACGAACCTATTTCCCATACATCACGCGTTCTACATTAGATACTCACGCCAGACCCACACAGCTCGGACACAAACACACCCACGTTCCCAATACAACGTAGATACCCTGACACGGCCGCTTCTACCATGCACACACAGCTGCGGCAACACACACACACAAGGCCGAGCCTGGACACGTGTAGGGCCGGGAGGTTAGGTCAATGGGTACGGGCCGGTGAGAGGGGAGAATGACGGTCTATATCACACACACACACACACACACACACATATATAAAGACCTGAGTGTCCAGATATATACATCATATAACCTGAGAGTGAGTGAGGAGTGGAAGGTGTAATGATCCTAGGTCCCCTATCTGCCCCCACCTCACACACTCCTCCAGGTGTCCCGCACGCGTATCAACACCTACCTGGGACAGGTGAGTGCAGGTGGGTATAGATCCTCCGGGCGCCGTGTCGCACTGTGTCCCGCCCTGAGCCGTGTCCGAGTGTGTATGTCCCCCGTCCCGTGTCACCGCCTAGACGTGCCACCCGCCACTCCCCAACGTGCTTTATTGACACAGTTTTTCGTGACGCGAGCTCCATGGGCTAGACTTGCCTAGGACTACTCACTGTATAGTTTGTTAACCATAGCTTTTGTGATACCGGTTAGGATTAGACTTGCCACTAATCCAAAGTCAGCTAATCTATGAATAGAGGTGCCAGCAGTGAGTCGGTACCAGTGAATGAAACTATTTTTCAGAATATTTTCTATCTAATGGTTTATACTTTGTACTTGTGGGTATTAACTATAGATATTTTTGATAACATATCAGCTAGTTGTCCCAACAGAAACACCGGTGTAATTACAATAATTGAGCACCATAAGTCGGTTTACTGCCTGCTTCTCGGTTTTATTAATAATATGTACCTGACATAATATAATAGAAGCAGCCCGTAATGTTAAGTAGAAATTCTTTTTACTTTGTGATGTGACATAATTACACACTTTATGATTCTGTTTACCAAAAATTGAAATTTACATTTTCCCATAAGAAATATCTTCGGCATATTTTGATCGGGAGTCACAAATGACAGAGTCGCCTCAAAGTGCTGAGTCACTGAACACAATGCGCCTTTATTTACAACATTTTATTTTACAGTTTATCTTTTCCAAGAACCTAGAATTATGAATCATAAAACACCTGTATCAAGCTAAATTGGTGCACGTAGAATGATTAAAATATTAGATCATTTCGATGCTATAACAGAATACTCATCTTTGTATGTGTGCATATTATTATATACCTGTGTCCAAATGTCTATGAAATACTGCCCGCTGCTAGGGGTGCAGTAATAGTAATGTTCGTGCCCGCTGTGAGAGTGACTTAAAAAGTTATTAAAATGTCGTTTTTTCATCGATTTAAGGTATGTAATAATAAGCAAACGTCCTGACTGTAAACGAAACGATTCTCGTTCTCGGTCAGTCGTCGATATCATACTGCCTTCCGCCTATGGCGTCAGGCGGTATGATATCGACGACTGACCTCGAATAGGAACAGTTTCGTCCACAGTAAGGACGTTTCCTAATAGTACATACTGCACCCCTATTATTATATCTGATTGTATCATAGAATTCACACGCAAACATGGTAGTTTGGTTCATCCCACTTCACATCTGTCCCTAGTGTTTTGTTTTTACCGACATTAATATGTCATTTTGTTGTTAAAGGGAGAATTGCCTGTGGGTTCATAAGGCCCCCGGCAGGGGGCGGGGACAGCGTGGCGGAGCCAATGACAGCTCCTGGAATTTGAGTTTGAAGTCAGTTGGGGTCATGAAAAAGATAGAAAATATATTCATGTAGAATTTACTTACTGCCTGCTTCTTGATGCAGATCTATATAATAGTAATCTCACCCCTGGTATTTTCCCCCATAGACATAACAGTGGGAATTGATACTCAACGCCCATTAAGTATTGTTTAAAAAAAAACCCCACAAATGTTAGCTAATCAGTCAGTGAAAGGGGTGAGATAAAACTGAACTGCACTCAATCCATAGCCGCTGAAAATATGTCATTCATTTTAGTCTGCTACATAACCTCACTCAGCTTTGAGATTACTCCACAACTAAAACTCATGTCATATCTATTGTGGCTATGGATCTCGATGCAGTTCCTGCTCAGTGTTAGGTTCTACGTCCAACTCATTTCGCATACACTTTGCCACGACACACGGCGTCACACATGGCGCCAGATCGCACCATAGATAATGTGATATACACTTTGCTCCTGTGTCTGTGCCACGTAAAACCGCTGATGCAGCTCTTTTGACTACGCACTGCGGCCTCTGACCTGTCTTTTATCATCCACCTAATAATACTCTCCATAGAAAACACATGGGCAGCATGTACAATGTATATACATACCCGGAGCATACAGACATATTGTATGCTTCGGGCTGCAAAACAAGGCGCATACGGGAAAATAGTGCGTGTGAGAAAATGGCACATACCTAAAAACTAATATGGGTACTACACTTCGCAGGAAATGGTGGATAATAAATACAGCACAGACTGCTTTCAGAGAACATTAGTTGTATGGTCCTCGGAGTTGCCACTGTGCCATATCCTCGCATGCGCTCGTATTTAGAGAATACTGGCTTAGGCTACGTGGACGTCGTTTTGTACGTGGTCCTAGGTCCAGTTGTACGTCCTGAGCTCGTAGAGCAAAGGACGTACAACTGGACCTAGGACCACGTACAAAACGACGTCAATTGTAGCCTAGACTGTATTCTATTTATTATATACCCTCAAATCGTTATAATTAGTTAAATATTTACCTAATCGCCATTATCAAAGTTGCCGGGCACAGCATCGTGTACTCGAATCGTGGTTTTCGTGACAACGTCGCTATCGATATGATAGCGAGGCTTGCGCCTGTCATCATCAACCTCAACATACAGTATAGGCCTTAGTTTCGTGCACGGGTATATTATAAATTACTACGCGACAACACTTGGGAGCATACGACCGCTTGTGTCTAAAACCAGTCAATATTGTGTATGTGTCTGGTATATACTGAGGTGTCATAGCCTCATCGTGACAACAGGTGGCAGACAAAGACATGTCTGTAGAGTCCCGTTCCTATCATCGCCTCGTCTCGCCACGTGAGTAGTAGAGTGAACAGCGACATTAACATTCAGACGACATGACGCCGCCAGTCATTCACCAAGTTGAGTAAGTTTAGAACTGAGGGAGATGAGATAATGCGGTGATGTCATATTGACGGTCGCTCTGCTGTTACAAGTATCCAGCCATGCACTGTAATATTTAGAGGCTGCCGTTCTGTGTCCGGGCGAAGGGATATGTCCGGGCGTAGGGATAGCTCACTGGTAATTAGTAGAAACCGAACGAGAGTTAAACTTGACAATGTTTATGCCACGACGGGAAGGTCGCGTATTACTACACACGGCTACGCCTCGTGTAGTAATATGCGATCTGACCAGAGTGGCATAGACATTGACAAGTCTAACTCGAGTTCGGTTTCGTATTTATCCTACCTCTTCTATGGTTTTGTATTACTAAAAGATAAATATTGAGTCCATGACCAACAGAACTTCTTTTCATAGTAGCTGACATCCTGCTCTCTGATTGGTCAATATTGTTATTACTCTAGTGGCATAAAAAACACTTTATGTCACGGCCTGCCACATAAAATTTCCCTATGTTAAGTCTATGGCGGTTTTTTATTAGGGGTAGGATAAAACAGCAGATCATGTGCCACACATGTTTATTATATACCCATGATGTATACATTGTAAATACCCACCGTTACGCCATATAATGTAAAAGATGTTGAAGGTAGTACCACTAACCAAAGAATACCCAAGGTTTGTCTTCTGTTTCCCAATCTTTATTCGTGTTACAATCTGTATTACATTCAAGGTTTCATTTAATTGATCTGGTGCTGTCCTACTAGTTTCGGCTCTTACATGAGCCTTCCTCAGGGACTAGATTGCAAGTAATAATGTAAAAGTACCATAAGGAACACTGTCCTGTACGGCAAAATACGGAACACTCTTCCATATACGTCGATTAATTGTTAGTCCAAATTAAGTACTTTTTTTTTTTTTTTTTTTAATTGATTTCGGGTATATGATAAATGTAAAACGAACTACCATGCTTGTACAAGCTACGATACTTGATGATAATTACGGTTAGTACGGAGCTCGGCATAAAAACCTCATTCCGTACTTACGTTGAATGTCCTGACCATGTTGTACAGAATTCGTCTTCCAACAAACATCATTTTTAAACATTTATTTTAATTGATGTATGAACGAAACTAGATCCGTTGTCTCTTAACTAGTAACCAGGCTTGTACTGGCGCAATGTAATGTCCCAGTCTGGTTAAACCAGGTCATTTAGCGGTGGATTAGATGAAAAACAGAACTGAATAAACACATTATTCTCACCAATTAAATTGTTTTTTTGTTTTTTTTTAGAGTGTAACCACCGCACCACTGTCATTCACGGGCCAAATAATCTTTATTTATAACCCAGTTAAAAACATCTGTTCACAACACATATGACAGCACAAGTCCAGGTATTACAACCCTGGCACCTTGATAGAACCCTTCAAAGCTGATTACGATGCCTGATGAGCCGAGCACGGCGAAACCTTGACTTTCCCCCCAAGTTTGACTCTCAAACTCCTCACAATATTTAATTGTGACCACAAACAGTATCACACTGTCGGTTCCCTATGGATCACCATAGAGACACCGGGGATACAGTTGTTGACACTATGATGTCACATCTGACAGTGCGCCATGGTTACAGTGGTTAGGTGCAGTTCTAATAACTGCCATTCAAGGTAGCATCGCTTAGGGAGCAGGACGTTGCCACGTCTATATTGATTGACCAATTAAATTGTATGCAGTGTGAATACATTTCTTACACTGTGTAAGATTGCTTGTGCATGTGCAGTGGCTAAGGTCATAATCTAGGTACACTGTGGAAAGAAGTAACTGGTATATGTAGAATGGTTGAGGTGAATATTGACCCTAATGAAATGTCCTTATCCATCGCCAGTCAGAATTGGAGCACTACATATTTCAGGGATGCCAGTGGGGGTCAGGAAAAATTCCTACATGGGGACTGAGGCCAGTCTATGTATCACCTAAAACGCACATGGTGTGTGGGGAAATCCCCATAACTCTCCTAGCAGATCCTTGGGCATCGACTGGCAGTATAGGATATGTAGGTGCCTGCTATGAGAGTGGGTACATGTTTTAAGCCAATCAGATGTCAGTATACAAGTTTGCCCTTATCCGTAGGAGCATTTCCCACAAGAATCCGACCATCCTACAGCTGTAGGTTGGAGCACTGGGATCCATAAGCCCTGTAACTGAGTGTGCTGGGGGTAGCTGAATTCAGAATTTTGAAAGATTACAGAACAGGTTTATCTAAGATTTTGATTTTAGGGAACCTGGAGTGTGTATTGTTCTCACAGCATACAATTTCTTGAAATTTTCATCTCTTTGAGACTAAAATGAAAATCCTACATGTAGGCAAAATCCTACAGACTGGCATCCCTGAAATTTTCTGACTGGGGCAACTATCCTGATAATTCCTCTGTTTCCTGCTGCATCATGAAAAACTATTTTTACAAAAAGGTTACATCAGCAGAATGACTCAGCAGTTCACGCCACTATGTCAGAAGAGACGAGATTACGTCCAACCCTATGTGCGGTACTAATACAGGTGTTTCCGTGAAACGCCGCCTAACGGTGCGATGTCTAGTTAGGACGGCCTCACACATAGCGATATACTACAATTAAAGGTAGAGTGTAAATTTTTCATTTTTTTATATTTTTTATTCAGGTAAATTTATAAGGGACAAAAATTGTACATTCGCTGGATTCAACCAGTGAGTGTGACTGCAGAAGTGTAGACCCTTTTTCTGAAGATATGACAGCAGGAACAACCTAAGACATTGTATTAACGAGTCTGGTCTGTTTAAACTTTAGAATTGATAATTGTTTCAGTTTCAGCTTAGGAAAAGCTATGTATATGATGGCCAGGGTCGCCAATGTATGTAATGGTGCATCCAGTTCCGGTGTTCCTGCGTTATCTAAGCTATATCTAAAACATTATCGAGATGATACGCAGGTATGGCATATTAAAGCTGGAATACCATCGAATACGATGGCATCATTGTTCTTTCTCTGGAAATAATCTGAAATAATCTAAACAAGTTTTATAAACGCATTACGCTCATATACTCAGTCATCTAATGGTAAAGATTACGTTCTCAGGTGTTTGTTTGGCTGCAGGCATTGCGTAACCAAGTAGATAAGGTGCGATACTGATCTGTGGAAAAAGGAATATATGACGAAATAGAAGTCTCGCTTAACCACCCTACCATGGTGCACTGTCACCTCTAGCATGATCGAGTCTGTTAGAGCTGGTCCTACGCGCTATATACATAAAATCAACTGGTTTCCGATACAAGTGGCCGTAATCTCCGATGACTAGACGTGTAGTAATATCCACTCATTCGCTCGGATATTACTATGCGTCTTGTCCGGTTTGTATTGTATTTTCTATTTAGCATTGCATATTTCTATCATTTCTATGTATATAGCAAAAAGGTAACTGATTCCGGGTGTCAGAATTCCTGAATCAGGTTCTCTATCGAACGCCTGGTTAGTGTACCCGATATTGTAGTAGGAATCCTTGTAGGCACATGTAAATGCAATTGTATATTCCCAGGTGTCTATCACAAGGGGATAAAACAAAAATATACGAACAGGAGATAGTTGCCCAAAGTATTTACTTTGGTAATGGTAACGATGGGGCGTCACAAGGAGACAATAATGAATAATCCGAGAAACAATCATGTATGCAGAGATATAATATCACCACAATATAAACATTTCTCCCTGAATATACCATAGCTGTGATATCTTCATGCCGACGTGAATTTGGTTAACAATTTACATTGGTATTAGGTACTAAAAACCAAATTATATCTTTAGAAACACTAACTTTTAAGGAACAACTGAGGAATATATGTACGCAGAATAAAGTAGTACTCACTTCTAGGGAGTGCCTGTGTACATAACGGACAGTCCGAGTCACTGGTAAGTCTGGCTCTCCCTGTTCAATGCCAACACCTACACTCACACGGTCAGTAGGCATGGGCCAATCAAAACACTACCGGAATTACTCTATCATTTACCACCCGTGTGTTAGTTTTCTGTTTCTCGTGTGAAAAACGAAACAATCTCTTTAAATGTGGAATTATTTGCGTCAATAACTAATGCATCGCAGTTGTTTTAACTGACCTTGAGTTCAGTTTATCAACCAATCCCAATGCAAACCCTTATCTTGATCCGTATTAGGATTAGCTCTATATCATGGCCACCCGGATCACAGGCGAGTTGCTACCTACAACCAAATCCTTAGCGTGGCTCTAATCTTAAGATAAACCACGAGGTCTATGTGTAATACAATTTGGGTTGGGTTTTGTTTTTTTTACATAAGGCAGAATGTTTGTGTGTTTATTGGTATTTAGTAGTGCTGTTCATGCGTTACTTTACGGTATCCTATCACCAGGTGATATGTGGTTGCCATGGTGAGGGAGTGTCCGGGCTAGTGTCAATACTGGCCGCCAGGTGGGCACGTCGCAGCGTTTATCAGACGCGCTATCAGCGTCCCAGTGTGCGGCAATTCCGTGGACAGAAGTTTCACGTCAACTTAACGTCCAATCAATTGCATTAAAACAACGAACGATATCTAACACAGCCCACTGCTGAATCCAACGCTTTTTTACCGTTGCAAACGTTTCATCTTTAATTTGCCCATACTGTTGTTAGCAATATCTTGGTTTTCCAGTGTTGTATTTGATTTATGGGACAGATCTAATCCCCTTACACTCGATGTACAGTTAATGCTGGACTGACTCATATAATTTCACAACAAACTCTTTTAACTTGAGAATAAGTGTTCTAGGTCAATAAGTAATATATAGATAAAATCAGAAGTGGCAGATAAGTTTTACGGCAAAACAATTTCTTCTGCCTCTCCCCCCCCCCCTCCCAAGGCAGAGTTAACTACGTTAAATATTTTGACACTCAGAGAAGCAATTTTTGAGTACACACGTTGGCACTTCGCGCCCCAAAGTCTAGTCCGTATAGTGACTGTAGATGTAGATTTGGTATCTGAATGGATCAGCCTGTAAACAGTATTTTACCATTCAAGCAGCTTCAGACGGTACGTATATGTTTTTGGGTTTTTTTCCCATTTAGCTCTGTATGGCACATATTGTGTAATCTACTTATAATAATGGGCTTGCAGAATAAATAATACATAGATTTATATATACATATATTTCATCAACTCAATCCATTTCGATTTACATGGTATATATTCAGTTCTCTTTACCAATAGATGCTAATAGCTACATTATGAGTACATAGCACCATGCTGGAACAAAGACAAATCTAGTCACATGTATCTGTGTCACAGAACAAGGAGAAATACAACGAGCAGCTAATAATTGAGGGGTTTTTTTTACTATCGGAGCTACATTGAACGTGTTTGGGAATACAGGGTAGTGATTCGGTACATGATGAAATGCAGTTGTACATGAAAAACAGGGAAAATATGGACAAATTTCAACTACCGTAAATTCCCGCGTATAAGAAGCATCTCGCGTATAAGACGCACCCTGAGTTTGGGAGAATGCCAAATGACACATCTGGGACCGGATCTTGAAGGTTTTAGCATTGTTCTATGATAATAAAAACCTGCCTATATGACGCACCCTGAGTTCGAGTCTTATAACCGGGAATTTATGGTATTTAGTTATTTCACTGCCAACATGTAGCATATAGACCCTTCTCGGTCATTTGATGAAAAAATACGGCCCTCCCGCCTGCGGCACGCCTGCGGCGTCGGGCCGTATTTTTTCATGAAATGACTTCGAACGGCCACCCGTACGGGCTCAGTAACCACGTTTTCTCTTAGTATTGTTTTTCATGGTTTAAAGCGCCAAATCCACTAAGGCGACCAAGCGAATGCGTCTGCGATCCGTGCGACTGTGCGAATCACATGCGATAATAAAATATATTAGATATTGTCGCAAGGCATTCGCATGTCCATGGGAACGTCTGCGAACGTCTGCGAACCCAAATTCGCATGGAAAATCGCCTTAGTGGATCTGACGCTTTACACTCTGACAGCGCTTTCTTGTCACCATCAAGATGGCGGACTGATCCGTTGTCAGGGAAATTTGCATATCATAGAGGGTACAATGTATTTTGAACTGGAAGTCTCCAGTCCGATCGGTGAATAGTGCTTACTGAGAGAGACCTGTCCGTCTGGTCACCTTGTATAAATGCGCGCATCCAGTGGTAACCGGTGGTTAAATCAAACGAACGTCAATGGAACCACGACACCCAGCGAATATCGGTTATGTATCCCATTTAAGGCCCGGATTTATACGAAGGGACTGAATTCGGCCATGTATTGAATCAGATCTTTTAGACTTACATTAGTTGGGTGTTCATCAAATCTATGAGATGATTTCAGGTAGAAATCTCAACCCTACACATTTATAGAGATGAGAGTTCTTTAATTCCCACACCACATTGACATGGTGTGTGAATGATTGGCCATTGAACTGGCAGTAAATCTACCACTGCTGGGATGAAGGAGAAAAGTTGCTGCAGTTTGAATTCACTAAGTCCCGCAACCTCAAGGTTGTGGGACTTAGTGCCTTAACCACTGACCTAAGTCCAGTGCCTTAAACACTGAGCTAACTCTCACCCCACATGTGGTGGCCTGTGGCCTGTTGAATAAGTCTTACCTACGTAAGTAGAGGGTACAAGGAGACCTCAATCAAAGGTTGTCTTTCAATAACATTCAAGCTCTTTCACTAAGATTGTCCTAACTGAATAAAGGTCGTTCATAAGTGTTGAATAAAGTTGACCCACCTCATCCCTCGGTTTTGTTGATGCACACAAAAGGGCTTTAGGCCTCCCAGTACCCCACTTCCTCAATATAGATTTTTTTTATAGGTTTTGAAAATCAAAATATGGGATTTTACATGTTTTTCAAGGCCAAAAACACAGGCTTTTATAGGTTTTTAGGGTTAACATATTCAGCACTCTTGATTCTTAAAATCCTTTCAAGATCTCTTAAATAAACTGATATTGTGGATTTCTCATCCTTTGAGAATCTGACTTTGTGTCAATTTAACTTCCAAAATTTCCTGTACGCATCAAACTGCATGACAGTGCAAAATATAGTTTTTTTTATGTTATATAGTTTACTTTAAAAAAACATAGGCTCGAGAATGGAAATGTAGGTTTTTTTTAGGTTTTAGAGATTTTAAAGGTTTCACTGGGAGGCCTGGGGTCATGGTGTTCGAGCCGAGATTATTCAACAGGCCCCTGGAAGCTGAACCATTGTGACTAGACTGAGCTGCACGTACCTCTTCTTGTTGTGTGAGCAGGTTGAGGCAGTGTGACAGCGCGCCCACCATCTGCTGTGAGGTCTCCGAGATCTGCGCCAGCTGCAGCCGCACCTGAAGCAGCGACACTGAAGCGAGAGTAGAGAGACATGTCTATGGTTATCTATTACAAGGAATATGTATATTTGTCTATTTGCATAAAGAGGAAGGTGTACAGTCATGACCTCCGCATTGCAGGTCTTACGCTCAATCCAGCAAACTTTGATTTATGGCTCTTGTACATGACCAGTCATTTCTGTAGGATTTACAATATATACATGGGTGATACTTGATGAGGGTGATAATGGGAAATTATGTCTCATACCTGTACATCGTCAATTTTCTATACATAATTGTCATACACTTTCAGTTTTAGATGCTTCCTAAATGAATACATGGAGCCTGTTTGCACTTCGATAGGTAGGTCTTATGTGACCACAGTAAATTACTATCCATTGTTTCCAAGTTATCAGAACACAGAACCATAGATTACAGATTTGAAATCCATTGATTATGGGTCTGAAAGCAATTGATGACCGGAGAATACACTCCAAAACAGATTTGTAGCATGGAGAGCAAAAGAACAATTCCTACTAATAGACCCTATACTATGTAAATTCCTGGTTTCAATTTACTTGTGAAGATAATGCCTGGATGCAGCCCAAGCTTAGGATAGATATCATTATATACCCTTGATGTATATTCTGTAATTACACACCGTTTCGCCATATAAAGTAAAAAAATACTGTTCCGTATGGCATAATATGGAACCGTGTTCCGTACACTTTGATGATGAAAAAAGGTCTAGAGGGGGACTAACCTGACTCCTACATCTACAACAATTGTTTCTGTCTTACACAGCCGCAGCCGCAAGGTGTGAAACTGTGTAAAATGACCATAGTTTTTGTGCTGTTGTGAATGTTTGGTAGAAATGAGCAAGAGTCAGGAAAGAAGAGATGAAGACTGGTACATTCACTAAAGAGGACGGTGAGAGCTCCTTTAATATATATCATGGGCAACCCTAGTCCTCCTAAAGCAGGGATGTCTGGTGGTGAGAAGAATAAATGGAACTATATTGGAGAGACTGAGAAAACGTGCAAAACACATCAAGGTTTGTTATGGAATAAGAGTGAGGATGTGAGGGGAGGTTCAAATCACTGTTTTATTGGCGTGGATGAGGCTCATTTTGTATTATATTTGTTTATACATGAACAATTATTTTATAAGCTGGAAATGGAAACAAGGATTTCCATGGAAAAGTGAAAACTGCCATCTCTGCAGTAAAGGAGAAACATTCAGATACGATTAAAGAAAATCAATATTAGAGGCAGAGGTGACTATAGAGTCACACTGTGAGAAGCAAAGGGAAGCAGTTTCGCAAAGAAGATGATACTTCTATAAATGGGAATCAGTGGACGAATATACAGTGTAATTAAAAGGGACAAAATAGGCGTGTGCATTAAGTAAGACTGAGACTGGTAAACACAGATCACAGAAAGCAATGCATTGCATTCATACAGAAGAAGAGATTATTACATTTGTGCTGAAGATAGAATACACCTACATTCACGGTGGAGAAAGCTCGTCTAGCATGATGTTTAAAATGAGTATGGTAAAATTGTGTATTTATCATCGTGGACACAGGAGGGGAAGATTTCAAAGAACAGTCCAAAGATTCATCAGCTACTGAGAATATGGAATTCAAATTTCCTTAGTCTTACATTAGAACTCACACAATGCTAGCATACACATAGATATATATGTGTATCTCCAGGGGGGTGTTTTTCAGTCGAGAGGATCTCAACTTGAGACCACTTGAGAGGCAAAGTGTTTTTCAGTTGAGACGATCTTAAGGGATCTCAAGTTGAGACTGAGATGAGACCGTTTGGGGTGCTCTGGCTGTTTTTTCAGTTGAGAGGATCTCAAGGGATCTTAGGGGATCTCAAGTCAAACGATCTCAACGTTTGTCTTTTTTATTCGCTGCTTAAACTTAGTCTAATTAGAAGATATTTAAAGTAAAGCGAACTAATAACCTGGCAAAGCTATATACCGATTTTCAAAATATTCTTTTGCTTATTATGACCATGAGAAACCTTTGAAAAGAGAGTGAAAAAGTGCAGTCACTGCACCACTCGGGCCGCATATGAAATTCCTACTGGTATGCTCGAAATCGGTCTCAACTTGAGATCGATCTCAACTTGAGATCAGTTCACAAAAGGTATCATGAGGGACAAAAATAATAGGTGATTTAGAGGTAATTTTTAGACCTGAGCTGGTTACCCGCAGGAAGATCATTATAGAACTTGAGATCGCTCTACACAGAGGGCTAGGGATCTCAACTTGAGATCCTTGGAGTTGAGATCCCCTAAGATCGGCTGTGTAGACTTGAGACAACGTCTGAAAAACACTTTCCGCCATTGATCTCAAAGTCGGTCTCAGGATCTCGGATCGATCTTAGCGGATCTCAACTTGAGATCCTCTCGACTGAAAAACAACCCCTGGAACTACATATAGGGATCCCTTCATTGAGATTTTGAATATTCGGAATGATGTTGATAAACTGGGAAACTAGGGGACCTCCAGAGAAGTATGTGGCTATTCTGTCCAATTTTGATCCTCGTATTCATTTCCCCTTTAACAGATCGAATAAGGGAGAGAGTAGTTAACTCTGGGCAGAATTATATTCAAGAATGTCACAATTGTTGTCTGTGACCTGTGATACAAGTTGACTTATTCTGATATTGTGATGCTATTTAATGTCATCAAAAGGGTTGAGATAAATCAGGAACCACACTCGAATCATTAAGTACACAATACTCATGTGCTGTAATCATCACTGGGCTTTGTCTCAATGATGATTGCAGCTCATCCAAACTTAGGGAGCATTCTGTATTTATATGATGCTGGATCCAGTTCTATATAAGAAGACTACTTACTGGATAAATGACATTTAAATTACCACCAAGTATCAAATGTAGGGAGCAGTTTAACCTCCAACGGGCCCTTCTAAGGGAAACGAGACTTACACAAGGTAGTTCTTTTCAATTCAGACTGCATGGAAACCCCATGCTTTAATACTTTTTATTTTACGTTTCACTGTGTTATATCTGAGTTCCCCTGAGGACATTTAATGCCTTTCCTATCATTCGTTACAAATACATCTTACATTGAGATCCGATTCTTTAAATATGTTTTACAACTGCTTATTTAGATTTTTGTACAGTAACCTTTAGGTCCCTTTTCATGTATTGTGATTGGCAAATATTGATCAAATTTACAAAACAAGTTACATTTCTACAGTTACGCATGAGATGCTTGACTGTGAGAGCTCTATTGCAATCTCTACAGACTGAACCCTGGAGACAGGGGTATAGGTAGCTGAAGTGGACTCGTTGAAACTGCAGATACCTGTTTAAAAAAATACCATTTCCGGAGATAAACGCTCAGTACTTTGACTATATAGGTTCAAGATTATATGTGTCATTCTCCAATCTTTAGATGCATATTTCTGATACACTTGACAACTGTAATTGTAGCTTCAAGACAAGACTTGTTAGGGATGATAGTAGTAAACTACTTCAATAGTAGCAAACGAGACGGAAAAGGAAGTTCTAGACTGTAACCCCCATAGCTTAAGCACCAAGCCTCGTTCTTACTGGCCTCCGGAATTGATGTTTTGATCACAGATATCTGCGTTTTAGCGGGTTCACTTTTGCTCCCTAAAGGGAGCCAAAAGGAACCAGCTGAACCCGCAGACACCCATTCATAAAACATCATTTCCAGAGATAGATACTCAGTACCTTGACTATATAGGTTCAAGATCATATCTGTCATTCTCCAATATTTTAAATTCAAATTCTTGATACACTTAACAACTGTCATCGTAGCTTCGAGACAGACTTATTCACAGATGCTAGTGGTAAACTACACTTCAATAGTAACAAACAAGACCGAAAACGAAATTCTAGCCTCTAACCCGCATACCTTAAGCACCAAGCCTCGTTCTTACTGGCCTCCAGAAATAGTGTTTTGATTCAGAAAACGAGGCGAAAACATTTCTATACCCAACCGTTGCTACCTTCGAAGAAGTGCTGTTTTGAACACGGGTATCTGGGGTTTTCGCGGGTTCATTCTGGCCCCCTATGGCGGGAGTAGAGAGGCGTACCTTGTTTACTGGTGTCGTCCACGTTGTTCTCGGTCAGGGTGGAGATGGCCGAGTTGGTGGCCTGCACCTGCTCCTCCAGCAGCTGTTGATGCGCAGTGGCGCTCTGGGGAAATAGTGAAGGTGAAAGAATCATTCATAAGTCAGTGGTTTTTTGGGTTTTTTTTTTTTAAACTTTTATTTCAACTGGGTCATACTCAGTCTAATGACTGGTTTCAACGTACGCCCAGATCTTTTCTTTTTTACAAATCTCCTTGTTTGTTTTTTCTTTTTACGTTTGGCATTACAGCAACATATATACAAAACACATAACTAGGTGGTTGGAGAGTGCACCATATAGCCAGTTTGATAATTAAGCAATTACAAACAAGCCGGCCATAAGGGAAGAATTATTTGTCAGATATCTATGATTGTAGAAGTGGAAGACATCATTCCTTGATTTTTCAGCATGTTTGAACATGTCACATTTACATTTCATTGTAATTTATTTTTCACTTGGGAACTTAACTTTTTGACAAGGCAGTAAAAAAAAGTTGTAATCTGCCTTCAATATATTAAATAAACATGATTTTTTTTTTGCCGCTTCCAGGGAACCTTGACAAATTATCCCAGACGCACATAATAGCACAGATAAAAACAGCATAACACTGTCCACAACCCCCACAGATCTCTGTAGAGACTCCAGGGAGACAGTTGTTGACACTATGATGTCACAACTGACAGTGCGCTATGGTTACAGTGGTTAGGGGCAGTTCTATAAACTGCCATTCAAGGTAGCATCGCTAGGAGAGAAGGACTTCGCCTCGTCCTGCATTGATAAACATGATCTAAGTTGATATAATATATAGATCTTTTTTTCTCTTATCAGACACCAACAGACTCTTTGATATTTCACTTACACTGCTATTTATAGCTATAATCTGATGATCCATAAAAGCGATCCGGATCCTTAAAAGCGATCCCAAGTGTACTTCAGTACCCAATTGTAAATCCACAATTAATCTGATCCCTGAAGAAGGTATTAAAAATACCGAAACATGTCGGAATATACACCAAACTCTGAAGCCTCCTTATAATTTTATTCAAGAAGACCAGTCTAGTTCGGTTTTGAGGGAATATCTTGTTTATTTCAATTTATAATATATAGTTATATGGAGTGAGGGGCTATTAGCATATGTCACCTGATATTATTTACTTTTTATTTTGATTTAATCGATGTTAATCGGTTTACATGACGAACCCAATATAGAGATTATCGAGCAAACATAATTTCGTAAAACATAAATTATGGCTTATATTGAGTCTACCAACAACAACAAAAATATTAAAAAAATTTGAAACATTAACCAGGTTCGATTACATGCGTTTTAATTGGTTCGTTTGGCACCAGATGGGCGTGTCCTGACATGTTTAACCAATGAGAGGGCGTGTGTTACCTGCAGGGCGTCGCCCATCGAGCCGAGCGGCACCATGTCGTTGATCTCCTCGTCGTCCGTGTCCGTGTCGCGGGCTGTGTAGTAGTTAGCACACGCCACGTGGTCGTTTATCGCGTTCTGCCATTTCTGTACACACCAAGATCAAGGAATTCTATGTTTATTTCACCCATCATTTTCAAGCTACGGTATCTAAGGATGATCTGTTGGACAATAGACCTCTAGGGACTGGACAACAGACCTCTAGGGACTAGATCAGATGATAAGGTGAGATTCAAAGAACGCCTTTTCAAATGCGCATTTTATAAGAAGTCTCCCCTGCATCGTGGTCTAGCGCTATGGAATGCGCTACCTGGATGGCTTCACAAAACCGAATGTAAATTAGATTTGAAAAAAAGGACTTAAATCCTGGAATAAGGTGAACGCTTAGATCTCGAATGCTGATAATTCCCACTAACTCATCTCGTCCTTATGTACTCTTTATCATTTCTCTTTGTTGATGACTGCAATCCTGTATGCAAACCTAAATGTTATTCACTTCCACTGAATAATTTATAAAGCATTAAAAAAATGGAGAGGAAATTAATACCAGGCACCTGGCCAGGTACTAGTGTCAGTATATACCTGCAGGGGGTGAGAGGTCTCTGGATAGTAAATCTTGTAACTTGATCACGTGATATGACATGGAAATTTTGATATCATCATTTATTCCACCTAGGAATCATGGATATGAATTTATACCTATATTCTGGGCATATTTTATTATCTATAAATCTTATATTACAAAAAACTAATATTTCTTTCCATATTGAAAAATAATACCATCAGGCATCACCCACCATGACGCAGTTGTTGCCTAAAGGCATCTTTTCAGACATTCGCACAGTTGATGCCGAAACGCATCACCAGCCGCGAATGAGTGGGTTTTACACAAATAATCATGTAACCATCTTCATAAATAAGAATATTTCTAGTTTGAGTTTTACCATTATGATAATGGAATCCGAACAAAATATAGGCCGCTGTCCATACCCATTGAATCAGAGTGAGTTGCTACTTATGTGGCGTAGATATATATCCAGTTTCAGAATAAATGTCTAAAATAATCTATATTGGTAAGCTGAGCCCCCGTTCAGTCACATAGCTTTTATGTACGACCTTATATTTGCCATCGCGCAATACAGAGTATGTCATGTCCCACATCTTTCCGTCTTTGCTTTTTAGTACCAGATTAAGGGAAAATGTGTGTTTCTAACAGGTCCAATTCATTACAGGTCGAGTTCGTTTCGGGTCGAGTTCTCGAGCATTCTCGTGACTGACCTGTCTCTGCACGCCGGCCGAGGCGTTGGCCTCCACGGCGAGCACAGTGGACGTCCCGTCTGAGAGGCGCACCAGGAACACATGCGCCTCGTCCGCCTTGGGCTGAGCACAGAGAAACACAACATACAAAAGTCAAGTTACCAACTAGTGTCTACAATTTATATTTTTTGGTCAGGAATCGGTTATTTGTTTCTGCCTCTCCTGAGAAAACATGGAAAACACACCAATTCTGGCCATGGAATAGGGCTGAGGGCGTGTGGGGAGATTCCAACCACTGTTTTGTTGGTGTGAAGGAGGCTCAATCTATACTATTTTTGTTTTAATACAAGAAAATAATTTTATAAACTGGATTTCCATGGAAAAATGGAAAGTTGCCATCCCTGTAGAGTGATCCTGAGCTAAGGATGTCAGTTGGGATCATGAAAAAGAGGGAGGGTATATTGTCGTGTGGAAATAACTGTTTCAGAGAGAGTGAGAAAACAAAAAAACACATCGTTATTGGCCATGGAATGGGGCTGGTGTGTGCAGGGAGGTTTAAAACACTGTTTATTGGTATGTATAAGGCCAGAATTATTCTCTCTTTGAAAAGAGAAGAAAAAAGATGTATGAACTGAAAAAGAAAACGAGGATTTCCTTTAAAAAAAGAAAAACTGCCATCTCTGTTGAGCCATAGAGATCATTATATTCAATTTCTAGTAATATTATATAACATGGGTTATATCTTTGATATGCCTTTATTATCCATGGTATACAAAGACCCCATTGAAAATGTATGGGGACCCATTATATCAAACCTGTCAGATACCATAACTGTTGTATACGGATTGAAATCCGTGGAATAAGGCATTAAAAAACATAGTACACGGAAAATGGTCCCTTTGTGCTATAGAGCAAAAAATAGTCCCTATTGTAATACCCTTTAATAGGGCAATTACTGGTTTTGATTTATTCGAAAAGATAGATAATAAATGCAACAAACGATGGTCTTGTGGACAGCCAGCTTTAAAAACCCTCAAGGTACACGTCGTAATACACTCACTAGCGCTTGTGACACAGTTGTGTAATACTATGCGTCAACCTTTCGTGGTTTAACGCCGCCTGTCCACAAACCATCTTTTATTGTTTATTTAATCACTAATTCACTGACTTCTTATTAACTAGTTAAGAAGACTAGTCCTACTGGTTTTAAGGGAATATCTTGCTGTTATCGTCCAGTTAAACGACTGAGGCACGGTGTGAGCGTGAGGCCGGGTGCCGGGCTTACCTCCACCTTGGCGCCGTCCAGGTACTTGAAGGTCTTGCGGCGCGCCCCGGTGCTGGCGTCAGCGCGGTTCTTGAAGAAGCTGAGGACGCCTCTCTCCAGTACCACCCAGAACGGCTTCCAGCCCAGCAGTTTAGACTTCTGCATAACGAAACCGTACGGGAGTCAGATCTAATCAATTTAATCAATCAGCATCGCACAAAACATAAACAACACAGAGATAATGTATAAACAAGGATGTCAGGTGGGGGTCATGAAAAAAGAGGGAATATTTTTCATGTGGAATTTACTGTGGAGGAAACATGGAAATTACATCGTTATTGACCATGGAATAGGACTCAGGGTGTGTGGGAAGGCTTGAACCACTGTTTGTTGAATGACGCCCAATTTATTCTCTTTTTTTTTAAAGAGTATCTTTTTTTATATAGGATCTTTTTGTCTTTTCTAGAACAAAACTGAAAATAATAGGTAGCCATAATTAAGCTACATGTACTACAGCAAATAACTCATTCCCATATAAGCCCTAAGAGTCCCAAAAAATCAAGCAATATTGTATGGAAGCAATAATTAAAACAAGGATTGTATCAATGGAAGTAGTTTGTGTAAATCTGCTCAGTCAAGATTACAGAAAATATAGCTGCTTAAAAGAAAAAAAATATTATTACGATTATTCTACGTTCTATTCGTCTAATTTTCATGGGTTCACAGATTATGAGGCAGTTGTAATGGAATTGGTGCACATGCACTTTTCTTTTACATAATGATGGTTCGCGATCTTTCGCGATATTTCCACCCAATTACCAGCCAGTCCCACATCACGGTATGATCCATGGCATGAGGTGATAGGAGTGGAGACGGGTGTAAGCCTGTACGACTACCTACACTCATACCCAAGTAAACCACACTTTCTCACTTCCTAGCATAATTTAAGGTTAAAATAACCCTACATTCTCTCTAAACTTGCATTCTTCTGATACTAATATGTGTCATTATATATGAGGGTAGCTATGTGCGATTTCTTTGCATTATGTGATAAAAGATCCTGAAATTTAAGAAACAGGTACGTACAAAGAAGTGTTGCGGAAATTTGAATGTTTTTTGAAAATCAGATTCCTTATCTTAAGACAAATGTAATCTAACCAACAATGAAAAATATAAATCTTACAGTAGGGTCAACATTTCAACTTAACCAACTTATTACATGTGTACTTTTCCCTATGTAACAATACACACAGAATTTCTTTATCTTCGTGCAATAATATTTTAAAGGTAGATGCTGTATTTTCAATTCTTTTTTTATCAACATGAATTGATCGTGTTTATATTTAGCCGTTGATCCAATTAATTGGTGTTACATAAAAAAAAGAATATAAAATTCAAAAAGAATGAAAACAATTTTTAAGGGGCTGCAAAATTATCCATAAAACATCTGAAGTATAATGGTGTCCGACTTCCAACCACTACAGATTTTACGTTGGACATTTTCTAGAAAAAATGAAATGTTACCATTTAGGGACTTTTGTATCAAATCAATGTGCTTGGATACGTTCACGTAGCAACGGTTTGACAGCCTTAATCATGTATTATAAAAGCGTCAATTGGGATTTTTAAAACCCCACAAAAATTGAAATGTTTTTCATGTGAGATCTTAAGCCTCAGGTAGACCAAGAAGACTAGGAAAGCCTGTCGGTGTCAGCCACAATGAAGGACAGAGGATGTGTGGGGAGGGTTAGAGCACTGTTTTATTGGCATGAATGAGGCTCAATTGGTATCAACTCAGTTTTACACAAGGAAAATGAATCTTATATGCTGAAAATGAAAACGTGAATATCCATGAACAAATGGAAAGCTGCCAACTCTTAAAGAAGGATGGTTGAGTAAATTTTACGCAGCAGAGCTCTAAGTACTGCTCGGGTATAGCAAGTGTAAAGTGTGAGATACATTAGCAACATTTACTTACATTCTGGAGTATGTCGAATTTCAGTATGGATTTTGAAGAATAAAATATGCATAACAGAATAATGTTATTGGACTTTTGGAGGTATTACCGAATGCTATCATCAATGACACACTACGAATGGGATATACATCTGGCACAGATGACATGTGAATTTAGAAATATGTGATGCGGTAGGATAAAATCTAAACATCAATCAATTTCATATGATTGTTTACATGGCATTTGTTGTCTTCTTTTTTTTCTTTTTAAATGAGCGAAGCTCTTTTATTAATTTCAGATTACAAACTTTAAACATATATGATGGAGATTTCGTTGGAGGGAGGGAGGGAGGGAGGGAGGGAGGGAGGGAGGGAGGGAGGGAGGGAGGGAGGGAGGGAGGGAGGGAGGGAGGGAGGGAGGGAGGGAGGGAGGGAGGGAGGCTTCATTGTTGTCTTTTTTTTGTTTAACATCCCAGGGAGGGACAGAGGGTCGAATGGAGGGATGGACTGACAGACAAAGGGAGGGACAGAGGGAAGGACGAAAAAAGGGATGGACAGAGGGAGGGACGGACGAAGGGACGGACAGAGGGACGAATAGAGGGATGGACGGACGGACGGACGGACGGACGAGGGACAGAGGGACGGAGGTACAGACGAATGGAGGGAGGGACAGACATAGGGACGGAAGTAAAGAGTAAAAGGAGAAAATTAAGAAAAAATCGTAACAGGCAGCCAAAGCTGACAGATAGTTCAAAATCATGTAGGTAGGCAAGTAGAGATAGATACGATGCGGGCGGAGGGCTGACACACTGAACCTGTGACTGGTGAGATGAGTGACTCACCCTGAGCAGGAGGCCCTCGAAGCGCTGCGCCCCTCGCTGCAGTTCACGGATCGGCTTGACGTCAAGCACTTGGCGCATGCGCACAGTACGTGCCAGATCAGCCGCCCGCTGCCCTGGAGAAAAGAGAAACCACATCAGTCAACGTGACAGCTACAAACAGGGCTAAGATTCAAAACAGTAACCACCCATATTCAAAAAGGACAAAGAAAGGAAAAACGTTGATATTGTTCAAGGAAACTGCATACCGGTACTACTCTAAAAGAAGAAAACAGATGAACAGAGAAAATTGGAAATACAAATTCTATAGATCTCCCAACATGAGGTCATCTAATAGCAGTGGATGAAAATTAGGAATTGAAATTGTATATTACGGAACAATAAGTCTACTGTTTAGTCGGATGCAGTTTATTTACAGTAACAAATACTGTGTTGGTTAATTTCTTGTGCAGACCTATCTTGTCTTTTTTATATTGATCTACAATTATTATGCTGCTCTTATCATCACACGTGTCGTACGTAATGCTGGCGGTGCACCATTCAGTCAGTGCTAATCTCTCACGTAGAAAACAGTACTTGGTGACGTACCCTTGTCGTTACAGAGAGACGGATCGATGCCGTTCTGCAGGAGAGTGACCACCACCTCCTGCTGCCCCCTGTAGGCGGCCAGGTGAAGCGCGTTGTTGCCGAAGCTGTCCGTGCAGTTAATGATCGCTCTGTGTGGAAGCTTCAGCTGTAATTTATACAAGTTACAAACCAGGGTTTACAGCAGGGGTTGGACAAAAAGGTTGAAAATTTGCTGAGCCACCTAGCGAATGATGAGGGAACCAGCCTGGATCTTAGACTGGTTCCCTAGTGATCCGCTAGCCAGAGGTGGGGTACCAGTCAACCTAGATTTTCCCCATTTTAGCCAATCGCATGGCTGGATATTTTCAGTGTCAGAAGTGGACTTGCACAGATGAGAATGTTCTCAACATATTAGCTGAAAGTTTAGGTCGAACAAAACAGGTATCTCTACGACCCCATTCTATCTGAATCAATGGTTATTCATGGTTTCTGGAATATTTGGATAAGGATGGTGACTATATTTGTTGAAAAAGTTTATGACAAGGCGTTGCTATGGCTGAAAATGTTGAAAATCAACTGAAAGGTGGAAGTTTCGGTTGCAATTCAGACAAATTATCTCATTGTCGATACATATATAAATAAGGAATTTTTACGGATATGAACGCGATTTTCTTTTGAAATCGGCTGAGAGCGCCATGCCTCTTATTGGCAGTGATGAGAGGTACACGAGGGCACTTTATAAAGCTTGGGTGTCAGTATCAGTGGTGTCGTATGGTAGGCGCTATTGGGTTATGAAATATCCTTTGGAAGTCCAACCACATAACTTCACACACGGTTTCAACTGTATAAATCTGTTCTCCCGTTTATCAAACATGTCCATTGTACATCTAGTTGAACATCTTCTTTATAACAAATATGCAACTATAACATTGGCTACCCTTCAGTAGAATATCTATCACAACATTAACAAGGATGTGTGACCTAATGAGGGTGCGTAGTATAGTGTGCTGAATACAGAGGACATGTGCCGACTTAGTAGGACATGCTGACTAGCGGCCATCCATAAATTACTATATACCCATGCCATATATACTGTAAATACGCACTGTTTCGGCATATGACGTAAAAATACTGTACGGACCGCCGGTCCGTACACTAAAATACGGACCACCTTGCCATACAAGTTTATAAAAAAAAATTGAAATTGATTTTTTTTAAATAGATTTTTTTTTAAATTTCGGGTATAAAGTAAATATATAACGTCCAACCATGCTTGTACAATTCACAGAACTCGATGATAATTTACATGCCTCGGTCCGTACAAACTGTAAATTATCATCTCGTTCTGTGAATTGTACAGCATGGTCAGGACGTTCTATATATATAATTACGTACGCTGGTCGGTTGTGGGTAGGGGGGAGGGGGTCAATCTTTTGTTGTTGAAATATGTGCACGTGCCTTCTTTATTTTTTGTGTGTGTACAAGATGGAGAAAGGTGTCAAATTTTTTTCAATAAGTCTGCGTACGTATTTTATGGATGGTCCCCATCATAGGATGTACTTTACTACATTAAGCGTGTACTGACTACGACTGTATATATCTGTCCTCCCGTTTGTCAGACATGTCCATTGTACATGTAGATGAGCATCTTCTTTTTACTGACTACGAGGACATGGCAGACGACAAACGTGACAAATAAACTGACCATAGCGACGAGTGTCTCGGTGTCCCCATCACGTGCTGCGTTTAGGAACTGCTGCTCTGCACGTTTGATGCCGGCCGACTCCGCTCCTACATGAAATAAATCAAACCACGTGATTAAAAAAAAAACCTGGAATACACTGATATTAAATCACTCAAACGAAGAGAGTGAAATAAACTGAGCGATGCACACAAACACAAGATAACAGACGGTTAAAAAAAGGAAAAAATTGAAGAAAAAAGATTTTTTTAAATTTTAAAAAATTTAGTGAGAAATCTCTTAGGTTTAAGTGGTATATATAATTTAAGTCGATCCTGGGCTAGTTTTCCTCGATAGTGTCATTTATGGCATGAGAAATACACACAGATATCCTAATTGATGAACACTAAACTGTGCCTGGGGCTACGCATCTTTGAGGCACATGAAGACGCAGAGCGCCTCTGTGTGTCTACATGACCTTCACCTTCAATGACCCGGATGACCTCTGGGTTGCGCGCCAACGAGACGGCCGTCTGCCCCTCAGCGTTCTGAATCGACGTGTCAGCGTTATACTGCAGTAACAGCAAGACCACTTCCTGAAAACACAAAACCCGTTAGTCACATTGAATGACTGAACATGTGTACACATTCTAGCATGACCAATCACGTTACACCACTCTACTATAAAATAACGTACAGAGAAAAGGGGCATATCATAGTATTATTGGCAGTATACTCTAGAGAATACACTTTATCTCACCCCTGGTAAAAGTTTAGCCATATGAATACCATACAAAATTATACACAACTATCACCCACGTAGAGTACTAAAACTACACCATGGTTGTAGTGATGTGAGATGATGACATAATCAACAGGCCAATCAGTGGCTAGGATTTCAGAGCAGACAATACATCAACATGGAGATTTAAGCTTTTCTAACTAGATTTGCAAAGTAATTTGAATTATTCTGATATTGTAATGCTATTCTAATGGATGTGAAAGGGGTGAGATAATTCCAAACCTGTACCTGAATCGTAAAATAAATGATACTCCACTTGTGTGGATGTGCCGTAATCGTCACCCTACTTCGCCTCAATGACAATTGCGGCACATCCAAACTCTTGGAGTATTGTGTATTTATATGATTCTCGATCAAGTTATCTACAAGTCCATTTTGATATACATTCTGCGCAAATATACTGGAAAGGAATCAGATTTAGACTCTCCACCTTCCTCGCAGTTACAGGGACTACATAAAGAATATAACAATGTCGATTGAAAATCACAAAAAAGACTGACTCTGTAAATTGTCTGAAGTTGGTTGAACCAAGTAGTACTTAGGATGGTAAATGACGTGTATCAAGAGCAGTCACAACGTTTCGCTAATATTCAACTAGCTTCATCAAGTGATAGACAATGCCTACTTATGATAGAATCCAGGCCCTTGTTTTCATAACTTTATTCTTCTTGAATCATGAGTCAATGATAGGACAATTTACATGTTCAGGTAGCTACGTGCATATTCATGATATTGTTCCAATATGATAACTGCAGTCGGGGATGATGAACTGATGGTGAGGTTTTCTAGAAAAGTCAACGTTAATACGTAGCACGAACACGCAATGCGTGTGCGCCATTCTCAGAACTGACTCCCGCTATAACCTTTATAACGTCAATATAGGCTACAACCGAGAGAGTAATACACATGGCCAAACGTAGGTGTCACATAGACTGTCTGTAAAAAAGACCACATGTACGGTGATTGGTATTATTATCATTTATCTCACCCCTGGTATTTTCCCCCCAGAGACTTAATATTGGGAACTCGTATTCAATGTCCGTGGAGTATTTAGAAAAAAATACTCAATCGGGGATGATGTCACAAATGTTAGCCATTTTGTCAATGATAGGGGTGAGATCAAATCTGAGCCACACTCGATCTACAACCACTGAAAATATGCCATTCATGTTGGTTTGCTAAGTAATCTCACTTGGCTTTGCCTCGTGAGATTACTCACTAACCAAAACTTTGGACATATTTCCAGTATCTGTGGATCTCGATGCAGATCTCGATCTGCACGTACAAGGCGTACGGGGAATGTACCGCGAAAAGGCTAAAGAAAAATAATCCGAAAGCTAAGGTAAAGAATGACTATTGAAAGGTATATAATAATACGAAACCAGATGATGACGATTTTATCATAAATTCTACCGCGAAATTATCATGTACAGAGTAACCTGGTTTCCGTATATTATTAACGAAAAGGCTTTTTGAACATTTATTAAATACTGAACTACTCATGTAAAGAGTCTGTGACCTATATGATATTAAACCTGAAAGGATATTTTACTGAAACACGCTACGCTCATCGATATTCTAAAACGGATTGTGTCAGTAAAGACATTCAAATAGAAAATAAACAAACTCTACTGAAAGTTGTCTCTTTTTTGGTTGTTGTTTATTCTTGCCTGGTCTGCTACGGAGAAAAGTTCTTCCACTGGTAGTTTTTTTTATAACTTATATTTTTTACTCACATTATCATTAGATTATGTCACCATCTCAATGTCAGCGATTGGAAAGTGTGTACTCCCTGAACTATTCACTTACCAGCCTTCCAGTGTGCGCGGCCCGTAGAAGAGGTGTATCGCCAATATCGTTCGTGACGTTGACGTCAGCTGCACTCTGCAAACCACAAAATGCTGTGAAGTGAACCTGAGACATTTCTTATTCTTTATTATCCATGGTATACAAAGTACCCACTGAAAATGTATAGGGAAACAGTAAACCTCTACCCGTTATTTAAAAACTGTCAGATACCATAAACATGGTATAATGATTCCAATCTATGGTATATGGCCTCAAAGCCATTGTATATGGGAAAATAGTCCTTTTATGCTATAGAGCAAATAAATAGTCCCTATTGATATAACCTTTAATGTGAAAATTCCTGGGTTTTATTTATTGGATAAGACGGATAATGAATATAACAAATGATGGTTTTATAGACAGGTGGATCTATAAAACACTTGAGGTTGACCTTGTGATACACTCCCTGACGCTCGTGTATTACTACGCACCAGGCTCTCGTGGTTCAAGGCCGCCTGCCTACAAAACCATCAATTATTCTCTATTTATACCGCTAAATATATGTATGTGTGGTAGGGAGGGTAAGGTAGGACAAAATGCAGAGGCTTTTTGAATTGAATAGGTGAGCCACTGATGGATTTCTATTCCTAAACGGAAATTACTTCCATCCTTTTTCATGGGGAAAACTCTTTTTCCATCTCACGCTTTATGTTTGCTTGATATTGAGACCTACGTACCTATCTAACAATAAACGATATAAATTTTGCTGTATCATATCTAGGCAAACGTTGCCATAATCCAAGAAATGTAAGCTATTTCTTTTCTTCTTCTTCTTTTTTGTTTTGTTTTTACAACTGTAAGCTATTCAGCAGCAGCTACTATCCAATAACTTTCTCCACTGTAAGGATACGGAAAATGCTACTCTGATTTTTAAAATGAAAAGGCCGACAATGTACCCCCAATTTTGTGTTTTGCACAAGGGTCCACTAGTTTGCCCTATATTCATGTGGGTCTGTTTATCTGAACATGGTTACCAGCTCGAATCCTGTATGAGATTCTTATACAATCTAATTTTATTCAGCGGAGGGTCAGATGGGGGTAGAGTCAAATTCATGCTATCCACCAAACGAGCCCATTTTATTCAGTTCTATGTCAATCTAATCTCGACCGCCGTATGCAAAGAATGGAGTTTGGCGTAGTGATTTCACGAGTGAAGCCGAATGAAATTCGGAGCCAAAACGCCATGAGTATAATACTCCATGAGTATATAAAGAAAATAATATGAGCCTGACTTTAATATTTAATGATATCGAATTCAACGTGGAATACTAAAACGTGTAGCCATTAACCCTTTCCAGGCGGGAATGCATTACAGCAATGGCGAGGCAATGCTGAGGTTGTTTAGGTCATGTGACAAGTGAAACGATAATGAATTCCTTCAGGCATTTTCTCCTCTTCGCCCCCCCCCCCCCCAACCCATATCCATGTCGCTTAGGGGAATTTTGCCCCTGGAGCTGCTGCTGTTCACCAGAAAGGGATATATGAGTGGACTGCGTGCCGTTAAAAAGAAGACAGATGGCCACCTGATAACCTCTTACAGGGATGTCATTAGACTTGCACAAGTCTTTGATTATGAACATTCATTAAATGATTAATCACAATCAGAATAAAGTTCGTCAAAGTATGTATCCTTCTCTGACTGACCCATGAATCAAAGACTTGTCCATTATAAACAGAATCTCCTGTTTATGGCCCCAAGCCACTCCCTGTAACCCTAAACTTCCTCCTACCCCTCCCCCTCCCCTCCTCCAGTTCCCTGGCCGCCTGTGTTGTCATAGCAATAAATTTAGCCTACTCCTGACTGTGACCCGATTAAGATCAAAGTAAGAGGGTATCAAATCTCCCATCAGATATCTGACCAGTAGCCATGATATCTGTATGGAGAGTGTTGGAAATACTGGCGCTATACAGCGCCAGAAATCTAACACCATTACCCTGTATCCCAGCGAGGAGAGTAGACATAGGATGCAGGGACTGGAGCCAGTCTAAGATGTCATGAAAAAAGAGGAAATATATTTTTCATGTGGGATTTACTGCCTCAATGAAACTGAGAAAACATGGTAACACATCATTATTATTGGACATGGAATGGAGCTGGGTCTGTGGGAAGGATTGAGCAACTGTTTATTGGTGTGAAGGAGGCCCAATTTATTCCCTCTTTATTTTACAGAAGAAAAAATACTTCATAAACTGTTGATATCCATTGTCAGTCTGTGGTAGTGAGTGAACACCTTTTGATATTCTAACCTAAACACAGGGAATAAGTACACACTATGTCAGGGTGCTTTAGTAAAGCATAGGAAATAAATACACACAATGTCAATGTTTTACACGAGAAGAGAGAATATTATGAACTGAAAATAAAAACATGGAATTCCTTGGAAAATAGGAAAAGTGCCATCTCTGACCTCTAACAAGAGGTGAACGACGTCCTTGTGGCCGAAGTAGGCGGCCAGGTGTAGGGGACTCCAGCCCAGGTTAGACTTGCTCTTGCCCTTGCAGTTGACGTTGGGCCGCAGCGACTCGTCGTCTCGTGTGAGCAGGTCGCGAACCTGCTCCAACTCGTTGTTACGAGCAGCGGTGAGCAGCTCATTATCTGCACCGTCTGAGGACGTCATCTACAAGCACAAATAGATCTGTTACCGTAAAACTCAATTTCAGCAAAATGCTATAAGCTGATTCTGGGGGCATTTAACTTTAGGAAAACCCCGGTTATAAGCCGACCCCCAACTTTGGGGTCCTGGGTACCATAGAAAAATCTCTCTCACACTCTCCCCCCCCCCCCCCCGAACTCACACGTTTTTGTAGAATTTTCGGAATGAAATATGAACGTTTCAATGAACTTTTGTACCAATATGGGATATCATATGCTATCTGACAAATTACTACCATTAAATTATTCACAATTGTATATCTCTGGGTTTTTTGAACTTTATTGTAGATATGTACTGATTTGCGGTTTTAAAAAAACCCACAAAAAACTTTTGAATAAAAGTATAGTTATAACCCGACCCCCGACTTGGGCAAAAATTTATAAGCCGAATTTTTCAAAAATCATTAAAGAGATATCGGCTTATAAGCGCGGTTTTACGGTAGTCTGTTGGCCAACAAGCTCAAAAATGGGTACCTTGCAAAAACATATACCATACAACACTTTTGCTGTTTATTCCATGGTACCAAATTTCCATGGCAAATGAGCTTAGGAACTTCGAAATCACACCGATGGATTCGCAGACCTTGAAAAACTTATAAAGATGGTATCGCAACAGAGATGTCAGTTGGAATCATGAGAAAAAAAAGAAGATATTTTTCATGGGATATTTTATGTCTTAGAGAGACTGACAAAACATGGAAAACACATCGCTACTGGCCATGGATTGGGGCTGCCCAGGGTGTCTGGGGAGGTTTGAACCACTTTTAATTGGTATGAATGAATCCCAATTTATTCTCTTTGTTTTTATACACAAGAACAAATATTTCGATAATCTGAAAATGAAAACAAGGATTTCCTTGGAAAATAGGAAAACTGCCGTCTCTGTAAAACGTATGTCATACAACACTTTTTCACTGAGATTTTCATGGTGCCATATGTTCATGGCGCCATATGTCCATGGCAACTTAGCAACTTCGAAACTACACTAATGGATTTGCAGACATAGTGGTAGGATGTAACTGTATCATATCGCAAGAACGGATTGCTTCTGCTGCTACATAAATGATACCTACCTTAGTCAAATGAGAATTATAATTCAGTAATTAAACCTTTCCTCGCGGGTTAGCCGCGGCGAGGCATCATTTCTTATAGATCTACCTAGATCGAGTCAGATCTACCCAAGCATTGCAAAACGCAGCCCAACCCAGCCCGGCAGAAACGTCATGCAAGAGTGGAAACCCTATTTTAATTATACCGTCGTTCATAATGGGCGTCACTAGTCGTCATTCTGGTTATCGGCCCCAATTCTATAAATAAAATCATGTACTATGTCTCTTAAGCGCTTGTGCATTTTGTTTAAGTTCCTACATATAAAAGATCTGTTCAGTAAAGAAGGCCTATCAAACTCGAACTTCCCCCCGAAAGAATGGATGTCCACTCCAGGATTTGTAAAATTAACACTTTATTCCTTATTTGTCTGTTATCTAATAGATCTTTAATGAGTTTCACCCCCACATTGAATAAAATTAGCTATCATCTTTAATTATCCACCTGATACGAATTCTCCAAGGGAAATGTATAGGGTAACTGGAGATTTAGGTACCAGAGAGATTTAGGTACCAGGATAACTATGGAGAACTAGGTACCATGGTGAAGTAGGTACCAGGAGATTTAGGTACCAAAGTCAGTGACTTTAGAGCAAGAAGGAACTATATGACTATAGTTCCATTTTGCTCCTGATAAATGATGTAACAGAGAGTCATAATTTATACTTTGAGTCCCGTATACACGGCTTATTTTATTTTTCTATAACAAACATATATTCATAAGTTACAAGATGCACCAATATCCACCTCGTTCTTCTTTATTCTCCAGTATTCTTGCTGTGACACACATGAATTACATGTTCGATGTTGCCATCTGTCACAGTTGTCACACTGAAGAGCCTGCTGCCTAGGGCGCACATTCTCCTTGCAGACAACACAGGAGAAATCTGGCTCGGGTACAAGCTCAGACCTCTTAGCCTTCTTAGCTCTGGGTTTCATAGTGAGATTTGATAGAACTTTTACAAGTTCATGAGATTGATAGCACTTTTCGACCAGAGACTAAGGAGAGGCTAATGTGTGTAGCAGGAGGCAGGTAGACACAGCAGGAGGCAGGTAGACATGGCAGGAGGCAGGTAGACACGGCAGGAGATGTCAGCAGTTGAGCAGGTGTTCACTCCACTATAAGTAGTGGAGGAATGTGATTTGAGATGCGAAAACGGCCGTTTTTATGCACCAGAATCCGTTCTGTGACTGACACTTCACAACTCAACTCCTCACACCTCACAACTCAACGGATCACACCTCCTTTGAAGATACAGACACCTACTGTCATCTAGCACATCAAAGAGGTCGGGGGAGGGTAGGTGTTGTAGCGGCCGCTACAACGGCCGTAAACGTGATCTGCGCGACTTTTCGATTTTGGCGCACTTATCCTTTGAATAATTCATTGATCCAGGTGTTAATTAGAAGCTGAAATATAGGGCTATCGGATGCAAAAATCGGAATGAAAATATCTTTATGCTATACAAAGTTACACCAGGTTGAATTAATGGTACCTTAATCTCCTGGTACCTAAGTCTCCATGGTACCTACTTCTCCTGGTACCGAGTTCTCCATGGTACCTAGTTCTCTGGTATTCATGTATAGAGCTACCCAGGCTTACAGATACCCGTAAATCGGCGTAATCAATTAGATACCGGCACTTATAACTTGGCAGCGTCAAAGGATGGGAGGTATTCGAGTACACATTTTGTCTAGATCCCATAAAAAGAAAAGACCAAATGCAAATAGAGGAACCTTCTCCGAGTCCAACCCCCACCATCTGCCTAAGGTTCCGCCTACTGACAGTGTCTGGCTTGAATTTGTAGGCGAATAAAGGTTAGGCTAGTCGAAATCAGTTATGGTTCACAACCCAAAAGTATCTCCTAGAGTATAGGGTCGGACGAGTCGGACTAAGACTAAGTCGACATGGGAATGAAAGTTGAACTTTACTCTGCTCTCCACTAGATCTAGATCCCCTCCCCTCCCCCACACTACTGATACTGTAAAGTGTAAGTGTAACTATCTAAAGTCCAATCTAAACCCTCCTATTTCTCATAAAACACCTCAACATGACAGTTCCCAGACACTTAAGACTTAAGTATAAAGTATATCAGTACAATCTATATTATGCGACCGTGTCAATTTACATTGGTTATGTTCGTATCCTAAGTTAATACATATTTTACGTGTTAAAACGCAGCTTCCCCGCTTAAACTGAAGTTAAACCATCTTCCGGGACTAAACATTGCATCTTTGTTTACCTTAGTTTAGTAGCACACCCCCAGGAGTTACATGCAAAAAGTATTTCCGCACTGCCTTTAGGGTGGACTATATCCGTAAAAGTGATTGGAAATCTGCGTTTTTCAATGGGCTACTGTTGAAGACTCACCATTGCAGTAGATTGGTGATAATTCCCAAATCCAAACTCTTCTTATCTTCGAGTTCGCTTTCTCACATGATCGGCGGATGTTTTGACCCCGATGGACCCACGACACACAGACAGACGGAAGCACGTGCGTCCAGGAGTATTCTTCAAGCGGAGACAATAACAGTAACTCTCCTAGCAGATGTTCCATGTTGAAGTAACCCTGTAGTACCAGTCCAACTCGCCAGGAGATCAAGTATCGTGGTTCCCTGGTTATCCACTAGGGGACTGGGCCGTACCTTTTCCCACAGGTGTGCCACATCTACTTGGTTTTGCATCCTGTCCTCAGTAAGAATTATCTGGTCAAACTGAATAGAAAGCCTGTGCATCTACTTTTTACGTACGACTGCAGTAGATGTGCGGGATTCCAGCGGGATCTGGTAAGCGAATTTAGACGTGGAGGACTACAACAGCATCTGGTGGAAATTATCCACACTAGTTGTCAGTATGCACATTCTCCATGCCATACTTACATATATATGGTATCTCAATCTCTGAATGGAGAGTGGAATCTTGTCTCATTAATTCTTAAATTGAAAGCTTGGGCTTAATAGATTATAATAGTAAATACCGTACGAATTGTCATTTGACTGAACTTGCACCCGGATCTGCAGTTTTACCCTATAGGCCTACTGTGGCATTATATCACATTGTCAGTCATTACAGCCACATGTAGCCTATGCTATCCTGTGTGGGTTTCTAAAAAAAGTCATTTCATCAGTGTAACCAGAGAGCTTAACTTAAGAGGAAACCAACAAGTTTTGGTAAAGGTCATTGTTTACCATGAATTTGACATGGTACGATGTGAACGAGGCGACAACCAGGTGAGTATCGCATAGCGTTCAAACAAGTTGGGGAATGACGGCATTGACCAAAACGAGCCACTTTCTGTATTCATCTCACCACTGTACACAATAAACAGAAATGCTGACCAGTAGTTGGGTGATTTCTAAATTCTATATTTTTACAAATAACTATGAATTTCATACATCAGCAAATAGACAATGCTAAAAAAAAAGGCATGTCATAGTGCTAACTTCCATGGGAAGGCCATCTGAAGAAGGTAAGTGCTATAAACTATTGGTGTCTATAAACTATTGGTGTCTATGGAAAACTGTGCACAATATTTTCATTTCATGGCAATATGACACTGATGTTCTATTGCTATCTTCAAATAATTCTGGATTATGATAATTGATAAGCTATACAATTGAGAAATGCCAAAAGAAACTGTCCAGGTGCTAACTTTTTGTAATACATGTTACCACAGAACCTCATGTATAAGGCATGTCTTATAAATACACATATCAGTCTCAGCTTTCATTTGATACCAAACATGCTGGCCTATACAGGGTTCACTTTATAGGAGAGATATTTAGATATATATAGAACAATACTAAAGTATCAAAAATTAGACCCCAGGTGTGTCTCATAGCATTTTGCTTAGTTGGGAGTGTGCCTTGCGTGTGAGATGCTCCGCATCTATGATCATGAATCCAGATGGCAGCACCCGTACCAAATTTAGTTTTGGGTGTAGACACACAAGCCACTGCAATATCTACCCGAATTTCCCTTTAAAAGAACAGAGAGCACACTGGATATATGATGTCATAAACCATGAAAAAACTGTAATACTCATAGGGGCATGGAAAATGAGTGGAAGATCTAACTAGCATTATTTTTGGTCATCAAATCTGACAATATAAGAAGAGTCCCTTTTTTGTATTGTACCAGGAGACCAATCCTATGAAGAATTAGGCTTCAGCTTTACACAGACATTGTCTCCAACCAAGAGCCTAGGTAGATGTTTTGTACATTTGTCATAATGTTCCTTGTTCCATTGCTTTGATTTTACAGAATGCGCAATGATCTCTTGGATGTACACAACTGTAGGTGCAAGTTGGCTATGTTTTACTGGCAATATGGTTCTAAGTTTCCTAGAGTTCAGTCTCTGAGAGGTTGAATGTCCATGGATGTCTGAAGTATTATGATGTCCCAATAGTCCTAGGTAGGGATCATCACTTTTCTTCAATATGGACTTTGCAGTTTTGACAGCTGTCTCTGCAGTGCCGTTTCCTCTAGGGTGGTGTGTATCACTCTCTTTCCTTTTCCTCGATTCCTTGCTTTTCCGTTTCCAATATTCTTTGAGCCAAATCTTTGCATAAGGCTATTGGTTCAGATCTTAGAGCATCTTGTATCGGTTTTGCATCTGTCCTCAGCTCAATTTTGTATGACCCTATATCTCCTAAGTCACTGAATACATCTTTGTATTCTTCTAGCGCCATTTCCTTTGATATGGGCTCATTTATGCTGACTATGTTGACGAGGATATCTCTCTTAACTGTGAAGAATCCATATTTTTCTGAGGTTAGACCAGAGGGAGTGAGACTGCTACATTATCAATGACCATGAAGTTTAAAGTTTTCATGATACCATTTATTTTAACTTCCAGCATGATCTGGCCTAATGGTTCCAAGACATAGTCACTGTAAGCATGGAGCTTGAGTCTTGTCTTCCTGATCTTTGGGTGCTTTACCACAGTCATGAGATCTTGCATACAGATGCAATCTATGGCGCTGCCATTATCAATTTGTAATTCAAACGGTGTCCAGTTTTCATGTGTTGGCAGTTTTACATCTGGTTCAACAATTAAGTGCATTGGATGTCTTTCATTAAAAGTGTAGATTTGATATTCATTTTCACTTTCTTCCATTGGCATGTCTGAGTCAGTCTGACTTTGAGTGACCTGTTTCAACTTCCACCAGTTTTTGATTTTCATGATAAAATCCACCTTTGCATCTTCTGTGTTTTCTTTGCTTTTACACACCTTAACAAAGTAGTTCATTCTCTTGCACTTTGCACAACATTTACAAAATACTGGGCTTTTATCTGGTGGGTGTGAACTTCCACGGTATTTTGTTTTGGCTTTGTTCCTGATCTTGTTTCTTCTTAGACACTTTGTGTACTTGGTCAACTTCCCCATCAATGATTTCCTATGCCCAATTCACCAAATTCACACAGACTTGCCTTTTTCCTGAGGTAACTGACATACATGTCTATGTTGTCATTGTCTTGTGTGGCTAAATTAAAAATGAATCTCTCATATGTCACATTTTTCTGGGGATCAAAGTGTGCCTTGAGTGCTTTTAGCATTGACTTCTCATCAGTCCTATCTTCCATATCAAGATTCTTCATGATATCTCTGGTTGCTATAATGACTGTTTTTCCTCTTTATCCAATATAGTAGCAACACACCAGTTTGTCCATGGCTCTTCAAAATATCTCCAATTATCATACAATGTGCCACCTTTAAGTTCATATGAGGTGGTGAAGGCAAATTTATTAAAAAAAGACCTGGGTCCATTGTCATCTGGCATTTTCTCAGTTTAACAGGCTTGATTTACAACTGCATGTAAATAATACTCCTTTTGAGATCACACTAAAGTATTAGTCCTGAACTTTAGTTTTGTAGACAGTTTCTGGACCAGCTGTGTACAGAGCTAAGTTACTTTATGTGAAATAGTTCAACTAGAATGTGTTAGGCTCATCTGATCATAAATACAAAAGCATATTTGCATTCAGAAAGTTTCAGTTTTTTGTGACCTAGTTTCACTTAGATTCAACTGGCAAGATGTGGCTACTTCCTGGTTCCCCATCTCTGGCCTGATTGAACTTTTTCAGATGAGATTCACTCTTCATTAGCTGTCACAAAGGCTCTCTGTATCTTCATTTTCATCTTCTTCACAAAGACACCTGATGTTCATCAAGTTTGTGCGTTGGATTGACCTTCTGACTCCATGTAATAAGGTTAGAAAAACCAAATCAGCAGCCATCTTGAGCAGGAACCTTATTTCGCATTAGACTGCAGGTTTAGCAGAATACATAACAATCCATGTTCTACAAGATATCCATTTTCTCTATGCATTTCAAGATATATTCAATCAAAATGATGAAACAACAGTAGAGGATACTTGACATATCTACTTTAACATAGGAAGAAGCTGTACACTCGTTAGCATGCATACTTGATTATAATGAGATTTAGATGATCAAGGTTACATATTTTTCAGCGATGGAAGGTACACACATCACAAATTGACCGAGAATTGTATTGTTCAGCAGGGTTAGGGTGGGCCAATTCCAAGAATCCCCATCCCGTCAAGTGACATGTTATTGCCCTGATTGTACCTGATCAGAGATGACCTCTGATGACCCCAAGACCCACTGAGGGAGACATTTGATAGTTTCATATTTTTTCAATATGTGTTTATTAATGAGATTTTCCTGTAACATGTGGTAGTTCTTACATGTGCTCTATCCACCGCTCAACAATGAGACTATCGAGATTGCTATAAGTGTCTTTTCCCATGCTAGAACCTCCATCCTTCCAGTACTGTTCCAGTATGATTTATATTTCCATACTTCCTTACTATAGTCTGTATTCTAATATACAAGAATCTTTTATTTCCATCATCTAACATAAAGTGTAAAAGTTGTTCATATATGAGCCTATATATACATTTATATGATGTTTTTCTTTTCCAACCAGTTCTACTAACTAGAGTAGATCTTCCACTGGAGTCCAACCAACATACATTGCATGATTTACAATCATATCCTCCTGTTTACATGATATACAAAAACGTACACAACTTATGTATTAGCAACAGTGCACCCTTCCGGGCAGCAGAAACAGTTTGATATGACATGGTATGAGATGAAATGCTTTACAGGTGTAAGTGTGAAGTTAACAAATAACGACAATGCACACACAGTTGCCACAAACATCGTTAGCTATAGCTAACCACACCTCCATTCAAAAACGGAGTATTTTGCCTTGACCAGCTTTTTTAACTCCTTTTTAGAAGAAGCAGCCTGTGTCTCTATTCCCAAAGAATTCCATAGGTTTAGGCCCCTATAATAGGGAGAGCTTAAATATTTACTGGCGTTAATCCTATTCTGCACAAACTTAGTTCTGTGATCACTGCGAGTCCTTCGTTGGCGGGTGTGGAGCAGCTTAGTTGCTTGGACAGTTTGTACATCAATGATAAGCTGCGAATTACGTCTAGCACCTAAGTAGTCGATTTCCAGTTTCCTATGTAAGTTCTCGACTCTTTCATATTTCACTATATATGTAATTATGCGTAAATTAACACAAAGTGTACAGACCATATTCCGATCCAAAGGTGTCATCTAATTCATTTAAATTTGAAATTTCATTTAAATTTTAACGTACATTGATCGAGTACTCCATTAGGAGTATATTTAGTAGAATTTAGGAAGATTGATAGTTAATGAATCGGTATTATATCCATTCTACGAAAACCCTTATCAAATGCCCCCTATACAGACGGTTGACACAGTGGAGTGATCTTGGTCTTCTTTATTTTTTATCTATTTACTAAAAAACTTCACCAATTCTTGTGGTTTTGCACTTTGGAAATAACACTGCTCCAACAATCCGACATACACTTTTACAAGTTTTTCTTTTACAATTTATAAGGACTAAAATCTGCACCTCCATATATGTATATAATAATAATGATAATAATAATAATAACAACAACAACAACAACAACAACAACAACAACAACAACAACAACAACAATAATAATAATAATAATAATAATAATAATAATAATAATAAAAATAATAATAATAATAAACATAAATCCATCACTATGGCGATTGGGTTTCTGGGTAGCAGGCGTGCGTCCGCCATAGACCGGGTTGTGCCGATGAGTGAGGCCGAGGATCCTTGCACTGGCCGCCAGAGCTAGACCACGTTAACTAGCTCTGGGATGCGTTTAACTTCTTGGTCCTAGGAGAGTTATGCCTCTAGATTCGCCTTGGCCCACTAGAGGGAAATGTCTGTTACTCACCTGCCAGACATCTTGTACTGTTTGGAAAGTGTTATTTCATAATATCGAAGACAATTTTCCATTTTATTATCCGCCAATCTTTGCAACAGCGCTGTTCTGTGAACGACAAATATTTATTGCTCCTTGTTCAGTTTTTACCTTGGTAACTTAATATTGATCTACACCCCTTAAAAAAAAGATAGATGTTTATTGATTTCTATAGTAAAATAGGTGCAGCTCTTCCAATGCACAACTGGCGTCATATAGCTAGAATATATCAGTTCTTTTACACTTTCTGTGCTTATCATCACTCGGCTTTGCTTCGATGATGATTGTGCCACATCCAAATTTGTGGAGTACTGTTTATCTATATGATTCTCCATTCAGTTATCCAATTCTGCAGTAGCTATAAGTATTTCTTATTGATACAATACGCAATAGTAATATAAATGAAGGACAGGCATCTTTTTCATAACGATAGTTTGCTGTAACGTGATGATATGGTTATTACGAACTCATCACTCAATAGAAATAAGAAACGAATTTTAACAAATAGAAAGACGAACTATATAGGCGATTCCATGGCTTGGGCCAAGGAAACACTTAACCATTAACATAATATGCCAACATTAATTTTAGTATGGCTCTGTGAATAAAACCCTCCAACATTTACATTGGTTTAAAGCATATTCGATAAAATAAACACAGTATCTTGAATGAGATTTAGATTAAGGATTAGTTTTGTAGAAGAACACGAGATACCACAAAGAACGCGAACCAAAGACTATTTGCATTTGCACCCTTGTTAGATTATACGTAAGTGCAAACGAATGAGGGCTAACCAATTTATCGAGTCTGCAGAAAGGAGGGATTAGACCTGCATTCAGGGATAATCCATGTTACACACTGTCAAAGAATTACGTACCAAGACAGGATTAAATATGGAAAGTAAACGCAATGAAGCATAAATTTGTCTTACGTGTGCATTTCGGGGAGGTCACCAGCCACTTTAAGTGTGCGACCGCAAAAATATTTCGACTAGTTCGTGATTGGAATTCACGTCTGACCTGTCTATACCACAGCTTGAACGTTATGAGAAATCACCAATGTATTGCGGAAGGCAGAAGGGGAATGTGCTGCCAAAAGTCGTGAAACAAAAAAACCGAAACTTTGACTAGAAATCATAAGGAAAGTGTAAAAAAGTGTCGTACATTATTTAATGCCCGAATAAGCACATTCATACAATAATCCTGGTAGCATTGTAGAAAAAAGCCTTACTTATATGATATCGCTGAATCTTATTTTCTAAATAATCTATCTACATAATTTGTTATGAAATATACTTTGTATATTATTCTATTACCATATTGTCTTTATGCAGTCAGGCTTCTTGTATGTTGAAATATAATAGTAGTACAAATATAAACAATATTTTATTTCAAATAGCCATGTGTGAGAATCATTTCTACCGGTAACATGCAGAACCACACCGCTGACATAAGGTTATGGTTAAGATTATGACAAAAGGTTGTGACTTTATATTCAATAAAGAGAACAAATTGAGGGAAAGATTATGTTTAGACAGGAAAATCGTGCGCTGACCTGGCTGTAGGAATTGAGTTGCCTAATGCTGCTTTCAGAGAATGTTTGATTAATGAATACTTCGTATCCTAGCAGTACTCAGTCAAATATGTACTTAATATGACAAACACTCACACTAGGTACAAGTGTTACCATCCTAGGGACAACTCTGTGACACTAATATCAACATCTATGGTGGTGTTTACATCATTAGAATACATCATTAACTGCTTGTGTAGCGTTTCCACCTGCCAACTAAAAACCTACCGATAATTTCCATGTTGTACAAATTCGGTCGGTTGTTCGCCATGTGAAAAGTCGGTTGTACATAATCGGTGACTTGCACTTCAAAAACGCGGGGGATGCTGACCGACTTTTGGTAGTAAAATGCAGACCGCCATTCATTAATTCAATACACATTTTGTCAGTGGGTGGAGAAGTCGGTGGGTGGTGTCATATTGCATGAGGCGGTAGAGAAGATTCGTTGACCATTTTTGTCTCCAGCTGACGATTATTGCACAAAATGTGTCAGATAATCGGTCGGCGCCGCGAAATGCCATAATCGGTGTTAATAATCGGCAGGTGGAAACGTCAGTCTGACTGAGTCCGCTCCTGACAGACTACACAAGCACTGACTGAGTGTGTTCTGTAAGCTTTCCTGCTAATAATCAAAGAACAAGATATAGCCCAAATCTTTATGAAAATAGGTTATTTGGGAGTCTATCCCGGCGTTTACACTAGACAACTAAATACATGGCGACCGTAGATCGTCAGCTAATTGTAGACAGGCGGTGTCAATGTCCGCCGCAAAAGTCGTCGAATACATACACAATATTGACTGGTTTCAGATACAAGCGGCCGTATGCTCCGAGGAGTTGATGCATTGGAATATCCGAGCGTATGCGAGGGTATTGCGCAGAGTCAACTCCGAGGAGCATACAACCGTTTGTATCTGAAACCAGTCTATATTGTATTTATTATCCACCTTTTCTGGGCAAGTGGCATTTCGATACCAGTTCGTTTTAGTTATGCACTATTTTTCCGTATGCACTACTTTCCGTATGCGCCACCCGGAGCATACAACGTATCCGTATACGCGCCGGGTATGTCCACACACATTCCCTATGTGTTTTCTATGGACACTTTGTATTAGGTGGATGATAAAACTGAGCGTTTACACTGATGACTGTGAGTTTTCACAGAATTGTCGCTCGTATAGACGACTTATTCAAGGCTGCTTGAAATAGTCTCTGGTGTCAAAGCGTGTCCAATAGTCATAAGGTGGTGCCAAATTGAGTAATATGATATAATCAGATGATCTGCAGTCGCCACGCACTTGGCGTTTTTACTAGATGACTTCCACCATTTTACTTCTGAAAGTTGTCAGGTTGGACTAAATTCAAGAATCGTCGTCTATAACCGTCTAGTGTAAACGCCGGGTTAGACTCAGATATTTGGATATATAAGAAGACTTTTGAGACAAGGCCATTTTGGTGTTCTTCTGTCAAGCAGTTGTTTTCTAGCTGCGATATTTACCATCAGCTAACAGTACTTCCAGATAAGTACCTGGGCCTCAGGTAGGACTCCGTGCATCGTTTTCCAGACACGATTGATACCGCAGGGTGATACCGCACTCACGTTCACCTTAGGTACCCGAGTCTCAAAATCTAGAATATTCAAAAGCGGAATACCACTTTGTCGGCACACCTCACCAAAGTATACATCCTCCATCGCAAACCAGGGTACGTTTTCCGACGCCCTGAATAGTTTCTGTGCGATACGCCACGACATGGCGAAGGTCGTCCCGAGGCAGTACGGTGGGTACACATCTGACCTCCACTCGTTCCTCGTCACCGCAAACTTGAACCACTTATCGCGTACTACTCCAGAGGCTCCTCTGCAATGGCCGAACATCACATCCTGCAGCTGATTGCCTTGGTTGGTCAGCAGCTGTAGAACATTGGGAATGTTAACTTGGGTATCGTCAGCGGCGCGCATCACAAAGCGCGCGCGTTTGCAGCTGCTCAGAGTATATTGTAAACCACTCATCACCTTGATGGAGAGATTGAAGTAGCTGTCAATGTAATCGTCCTGCAAAATATCCCCATACTTTAGGCTTTCCTCCTCTATTTCCTCTTGCTGCTGCCAAGGCCACCCAGATCCTAGAAGCCACATGTAACGCACACTGCTGGTGTTGTTCTTGGTGTGACTTAACCAGGTTCCTCGTATGGCAGCCCTGGCTCTCTGAGCAGAAGGCACCGTGGTCAGGATGATGAGCAGCTCAATTTTCCCTCCAGCGTCACATGATCGTGGTCTCAGTAAGGTCTTGTACACATACGCGAAACACCTGCGGCACGATCTGCGCCTGGGCTTTTTGGGGTAGGTTCTAGTGAGGAGGATGGGGTTGCCCTGTCTCAACTCCTCAGGTACGTGACTGTCGTACTCCACCCTATGCTGCAGTTTCAGAGGGTCATCCTGTACTCCCTGCTCAGCTGCAGTTTTATTGTGGGTTCTATCCATGGACTCCTTTGCATCTTTCGTAGCAAACAGAGGTAATGCCGTCCAATTCATCTCTTGGTGTAGGATGGATAGGGCGATCGTAATAATACAGAAGATAAATAATAGAAACATGCAGAGAGAGCTACTGCATCGTGTGCAGATTGCCGCACGTGCTCCCTGCATAGCCGCCTGTTGGTGTATGGAGTAAGCTGGATGGTCTAACACGCTGCTTAATGTAGCAAGTGTCGATGGCCATGCCCAATACACAACCTCTAACTAAACGGAAAAAGTAACACTGGAAGTGTGGTCTGAATAATACATACATACATACCACCAAGTGTTTGTATAACGGTCAATCAGGTCCTGAATACAGTTCGATTTTCTTAAACACAATAGCAATAACAAGAGCAAGGGAAATAAAGCATCAAGAACAGCCAGTATTATATAATGTTTAGTCAAGGAAAGTAGGGCGACATTGTATTACCTCGAGCTAATCCCCGGTAAGAACAGCTAGTTCCTCACAAACCCCTCCTCTACAAGGATGTTGTATAAAGCCATCATCTCACATACTCTTGAAATTTAATCTGAATGTATCTGACAAACAGGATAGCAATTGTGATATTCATTTTTTGTTCTTCAGAACAAACATAATCAGTTCTATATCTCACCCCTGGTATTTTTTATTCATAGACTTAACATTGGGAACTCGTATGCAACACCAATGAAATATTTAGGAAAAATATCCAATGGAGGATCATGTCACAAATGTCAGCATATTAGTCAATGTGAAGCGTGAGATAAATTCAGAAACCCATTCACGTTTAGGGTCAGAGCAAGATGCCATCTCGTTTGAATCGCTACATAATTCACGCAGCTTCGCCTTGTGAATTACTTCGCGAGTCAAACTTGATGGGATATGAGCTCTGACCCTAAACTTTCATATATTTTCTCTATAATACTTCTAGATACCAGAATTACTTGAAACTGTATATTCTCTGAACTGGGTATCTTACTGAAAACAGTAAACTAAATACTTTTCAGCTACTCACAGAAGACAACAGCTGCAATCAGGTACCGATTTATAACCAGGGATGCAATTAATGGCGAGGAACAAATTTGGAGTGAAAAAAATAAACACTCCTTTGTTGGGATTGCTTGTAAAATATGCTCAGAGCTGTGGTATGTACTAACAGAGCTTGTAGATATTGAAAAGATTGTATCAATATATACAACATGTTCATGAACATGTTGATTATTCTTATATCCGTAATTTATCGGAATAATTGCATCCTTGTAAAATCAAAGGTATCCGCAATATGAAAAAAACGGTTTACTGGCGTTTGAGAGAAACCATGTACTGGCATAAACCATATTGAGTGCCAAACCTAATGGTTTTTGAGATCCCACCAGAGCTGGCTCACTTATTTGTTTAATGATTTAACGGCTGAGTAGACCTTAAAGAGGACTGCCCTTGAGGCGAACACGTGGACAACAGTTTCATCAAGGTGTGAATTCTGCCAGTACGATCTGATAAAGCCATTTTCCACCGCCCATTATTCACCACCGATCTGCATTCGGGAACCACCGATAAATTTTTAGGGCATACCGACGCCAGATAGGTGAGTGGAAACAGGCATGCAGAAAAATGCTCACCGATTAATTGTGCATAGATGATGCAATGATGCCACCACAGACTGATTTTTCACTCTCTTACATAATCAAATGGGTTTGAAATCGTCAATGATAGTCATTGAGTTTGGAGGAAAATTCTTTCAGTATGGACCTGTCAAATGTGGCAGAAACAAAGCATAAACAGAACCCTCACCGATTTCTAGACACCGACGCAGAGTCGGTGGGTGGCCACCAACAACCGACACATTTAATCGATGCTGTATTCGTTGTTCAGTGGAAAATGGCTCATAGAAGCTGCACTTATGCAATTATAATTGTTCTGCAGTTGTGGATCTGTAAGAACGAGAAGAAGAAATTCATGAGTTTTGGTATAAACTCCGACACAATCAGCGGCAAATGCGGCTTTGTGACCCAGTGAAGGGTGGTGTTTAAAAGTCTAACTGTAGAGGGCGGAGAGGTAATTTTTTCTGCGGTCCGCTTTTTTGGCCCCGAGTAGGTGTTCTTCACTGCTGGAGGTGGAAAAGTAGGTGTTCTTCAGTATGGGAGGTGCAAAAGTAAGTGAGTGATAATAAGCCAGTCACAATTCTTTCGCACATATGTGTATAGAGCCAACATGTGACAACAAGCATGTCCTGGGTTTCACCTGTAAGTCTTAAACTGGGATGGGTGTAGAGGAGGGTCAAAGGAGGCATTAAAATACTTTGAAAATAAGGTAGGTTTCGTCACAGTACAGGAACTATCCACCGAATGGTAGCGTCCTAATATGGGCCATCTTGTGGCTGCTTCATGAACTAGTAATGGATCTGTGCCTAATATCAGTCAGATCCAAATACATTAGCCTTGACCAATATACATCCTTCTGATTGAAGACTCCTGTACCTGAGATCTACTGCAACTGCCTGTGAGCTGTGACTTACATTTCTGTTTGTGATCTGGGGCCTGTTTAATAAGCTAGGATCGTAATTTGAAGACCCTTTTAAGTACACCAAGGAGACTCAGGGATGATGTGGCTCAACATCTATGGACGACCTTATGGACGACTAAAACTGTCTTAGTGAATGAACACAGATATTATTAAACAGTAAGCCTTGCGAGTATGAGGTACAGATCGTCTTCATGTACGATCCTAGATTATTCAACGGGCCCAGGCTGGTTAAAGTCAAGGCCTATTTTGTGCCACAGTATTGTCGGACTGAGCAGGGACTAGTAAGACTCACCATCCCATATCCTCTGGGGTTGCCATTTTGAGCAATGGAAATTGTTAGGATTCCTATACTTCCACCAAAGTTAAATTATGTTTGACTGAGTCAAACCTTGAATTAAAACAGATATGCAATTACTGTATAAAGTGAAACGGAAATGTCCGGAGGAACATAAGTCCATGATCTACTATAGGATTAAACAATCAGTTTTTGTTTTTATAATATAATGTCTATCTTCAGTTGCTTTTCGCAAATGCTCGTGAACGTAGCAGAGGCGTGTGACATCAGTGCGATGTATTCATCCTGAATCATTTGACTTGCTTTATCCGGGATAAAAAGGACCCTCATTTGCCAACTTCATCGCCAAAACTGTAACGAAGGTTTGAAAATCTATTATCAATCGTATACTTTAGGACAAACATACGTATAGATATACATATATACAACAGTAGGAGTTCATATATGGTCATTTAATCAAGTTGACATACGTATGACATAGACTATGGTAGTATGATCGTAGTATTCCCATATACCCATCGGCGATAGGATCGAAAAAGTTATTTTGATCCTAACCGAGTAACTTTGACATATTTTCTCCAGAACTTGGTTTCCCTATTCCTATATATATACATGTACTTTCAAATATTGATAAAAATGGAGATTTCTTTACCTGCAATAGTCCAAAAAGCCATAGCCACTCTTATCGAGTAATTGGAGCTGCTATGTCTTTGTCCCGCCGGTTTCATAGAAACTATGGGTTTTGCTATGGGTGTTGCTATGCGACAATGTCAGAAACGTCAGAGGCGCATCCAAGTAGTAAGAAAACGTCAGCCTGGGACAAACATGTCAGCTTTGGTACCTAACTCATAATTACTGCACCCCTGACAGCAGATATAACTTTACTATATACCTACTGCCGTAAGTGACGTAAATACTACACGCTGCTGTCCACCATGTATAGTCAGACATAGTTCGACTCTGTTCGTTCTTCACTAGAGTCGGACTTGATGTCATAGGCAAACTTTGAGACTGAAATGATCGCTGGTAACCAGCTCAATTAAAAATTCAATGATTAAAAATGGCTGATATTTGATTGAGAGGCTCCCGATTCAGGGAATTAAAGAAGGATTTGATAAAGAAAAAGATAACATCTGATGCTCATATAGTGTGAGAATGAAGATTGTGATGTAAGTTGTTGATTTCAACTTTTTTTAATTTCATTTCACTTCTCTTACAAACGTTATTGTGCGAACCAGTTTGGTTCGCAAAGAATTTCAAAGTTTGCCTATGTCCGTAAGTACAACGTCTGTGGGGAGTGAAAACGGACACAGCGTTGTACTTCGTATAACTAACCATGTACGGCACAGCCATGCAGTAAGTTAGGGTTCATTTCACGGTCGTAACGGATATAATTACAACGTCGATATTTTAAAATGGCCGACGGTGTTTACGCTTCGACATCGGTAACGTTTACGTTAGAGTACACAAAGAAGACATACTGAAATACTGTGAAATCAAAAATAGATGAATGAATTACAGAAAAACTTCGAAGTACAGTAATAAAAACCTGACTAAACATGGTAACAACCTTAAAAACAGGAGAGAACAACTGCTATGTTTTTTTCCCGACGGTGTTGCGTCGGTTTCTTCCCCCCCCCCCCCCCCGGTTTCCAAGCGACAACAAGTGTTGCTATGCAGGCTACTATGTGCGTTGCTATGCGATAACGTCACATCCGCATTCCACGGACGAAGCGAAAGCTAGGGTTCACATCGATCGTTCTGTGCCCAAATTCGATTTAAAATGGCTCATACAACTTAAATAAGGTAAGAATATGAATGCTTTGGAGGCATATAGTAAAGATAAAACGTTGTACCTGTAAACGTAAAAATTACGATCCTCACTCGGGCCCCTAGCACGTTTACAACTTGGTGTAAACACCTCGTTGTAAACGTGCTAGGGCCCGAGTTCGGATCGAAATTTTTACGTCTACAGGAACATCGTTTTATTACTATACATTGTTCGCCAATGGATATACAGGAATACTTCTTGTATAATCAAACCCTTCATGTTATTTTTGTAATACTCCCTTGAATGAAGATTAAGCAAGACTGTCCATTGTAGACTTGAACATACAGTATACTCCTATATTCGAAACGTACTTGAATAACTCACTTAGGTGAGAGGTATAAGAAATGAATAAAAAAAGGCTACAGTCTGCCAAACGTTGTATAAAGCTGTAACACGAGTAAAGCCACCAATCAAAACCTATTTGGGCAGCAGTTGAGTTGTACTTGTTTAAACATCTTGGAATGAATAAACAAAAGTACATACCTGTAGGTAGACAGGGCTTTGGGCCTTAGAGCTGAATTGGTCATATTGACTGAGGTATGTGTTGTGTCTCCATCTTGAGGTGGCCCAGTTTCAGCGTGCACGCCGGGCCCAGGTCGAGTCGCTCGCGAGCTTCTCTCTCAGTGATGAACGAACCGTGAATATCTCCCGTTTTCACAAAATTAGAAATGCATTCTCTGAAAAAATTAAAACCCACCAGACATGAATGTCTGTTATAATATAAATTTTCTACATATCTGGCACGATCTGAATAAGAACGGAAAGGAAATGCCATTCATGAGTAATTCAAACATCTGGAACCCATTTAATAATCTAGGATCGTACATGAAGACCCTTTTCTGTACCTCGTACAAGGGTTATCATTTAATAATATTCAAGTCTGTTCGCTAAGACAGTATTAGCCGCCCATAAGGTCGTCAATAAGTGCTGAGTAAAGTTGACCCACATCGTCTCTATGGCATACAGAAAAGGATCTACATATATGCTCCTAGATTATTAAACGGGCCCCAGAGGATCAATGATGGAGGAACCATGAAGTAATAATTCATAACCACGCTGAGCAACAGCCTTTGCTGCCTGTTTTGCGGAGAAGTGCATTGCTATTGGGCCTGCATCAGCTTGTATAAACAATGCTACACTGCAGCCAGTACTCAATGCACCGAATAAATATAGCAGGAACTAGACAAATACAAATTTAGCGGGTCAATACACCATTATGTCAATAGCTTATACCCTTTCATAGAACATATTCATAAGCAACATAGTAGCGCCACCTACCTGCCAAACTCCTCGCCTTCAACGAGCGACTCCGGGAGGTTATGCTCGGCTGTTTCCGGAAGTAGAAAGGCGAGCATAGCGCCGCCTATTGATAAAGCGGCGGCTGTAATCATGGGCACTGGTGGGTAAATTTTGGCCTGTGAAAAGATACAGAAAGGAAGGTTTTTTTTCAGGCAGTCAAGGAGTACAAGGGATCCTCCCTTTAATTTCATCATCCAAAGTACTATAATACAAAGTGGCCATAGTATACCTATAGGAACCCTGCATATGGTGCATATGGATATATTGTATGCTCCAGGGCCCCGTTGCTCCAGGATTACGACAGAGCTGCGGATCGCAGAATAGCGATCCGAGGGCCTAAACGTTGCTCCTGAAATTTTGCGGATCGTGTCGCAATCGCATAGGTGCATCGCCGCGTAAAATACGGCATTTAGCGATACGTTTTACGCGGACCCTCACACCAGGGCGGATCGTCTGCGGATCGCATTACTTTGGTTAGAGATGACCTTGTCTGAAATTCTGAATAACGATGGGTGGTGGCACTGCGATCCCCCGCACCTTGTTCTTCTACCTATAGAAAATGGCGATCCACATCAACAGGTGTCAGATCAGTTTTAACTCTAGTGCCATCTGTATTTAATTTTAAAAACTAATGAATCTTCCCCTGTCTCATTCAATATGTGCCGCTGAATTGTTGTACCGCTATCGCGTCGCAAAGAATAGCGATACCGCGGGAATATAGGGATCCGATCCGATATTACAGGAGCAACGCTTTTTTAGTCGGATGGTTAAAGTAATCGTAAAAATAAAATTGCGATCCGATTATAGCTAGCGATACCACAAAAACAGGAGCAACGGGGCCCCGGCTGCATAAAGCTGTGAATAAGGAAAAATAATGCGTATGAAAAAATAACTAAAATGACCTAAAGTCGGCAGCCGCCAGTTGGATAATATGCGTATCTCACTGCGCTTGTACCTCATTGTGGCTTTGAGTCTGGACGATAATTCACGTACTTTACACCATGAAGAATAAGGAATCTTCCCATCCGTGATGCTCTGAAGGATTACAATGGTTTTTCCAAGCAATCACCAAATCGAAACATAATTTGTATTGAGTTTCATAACATACAAACCATACCATGAACGATTTAATGCATTGCCCATATCTTGTTATTGTTGCACTGCTTTTCACTTTTCTGCCGATGGTACCCTGCCGGATTATAACGGCTTCAAGCAGTGATTATTTCACTCTTTCTCCATAGGCAAATGCGGCTAGGTATCGAAGCGCCCCCTGTTTCTACTCAATTTTACACTGGTGCTGCATTCTGGTTTCATGAAAATGTAGTAGTTTCCCATAGGCACCAATAGATAAGCTCTTACCTTCTTCAGATGGTCTTCCCATAGAAATTAGCATGGTGACATAGTATTCTTTAGCATTTCTCATTTGTAAATGTTCCCAACTATCATAATCCAGAATCATTTGAAGATAGCAATAGTACATCAGTGTCATATAGCAACAAAGTCAAGATATTGCATTTTCCCATAGACAACAATAGTTAAGCACTTACATTTTCAGATGGCCCTCCAATAGTAGTTAGCATGGTGACATGCCATTTTTTTGCATTTTATATTTGCTTATATATGGAACTTATATATCATCCTGAGTTATTTGCAAAACACAATAGAATTTAGAAATCACCCAACTACCAGCATTTGTCTTAAACGTTAGGAACTCATACTCCATGGCCATGAAAGTAGTGTACCTAATACTCAATGGCTTATTGGGTGAGTTATTCTACTGATTTATAATGTTCCCATTATTGACATTTTCAAGGATTCCTTCTTTTCCATCGACGTCTCTTTTAAGGACTCGTAGGTTTCTACCAGTGACGTTTTAAAGGCATATCCTAAAATTCACATTGGCACCACCTGATGATTTTTAAATATTGTCAGTTACCAGGTAAAACTAGTTCCTTGTGATTCATTCTACTGCCAAATGAGTAAATATAACGTTTTGTCCAGTTTATCGAATCCTAATAGGTAAGTTAAACCAATTTGCATATGATTAAGTTATATAGGAAACATATACTGAAAAATAGGGTTTTCTTCAATTCTTTCAAAACCAAGGATGATGACCTACGGTTTTTAAATCTGAAATGTGTAGGCCTACATCTATTCTAGATATTCTCTGAAAGTTTAAAAAGTGACATAGGTTTTACTATGTGAAAAGCAACTCAGTAGAATTTCTATTCTTTTATAATAATATGACAACCACAATCTCTAAATCAAAATCTAGCAAGATAAACCCCAAATTTTAATTTAGATATATGTTCTACAGTACTTTGAGCTCATCATATTCAAGTTTCAGGAAAATAAAGTGGGTTTTAATTTTAATCTTTAATGAAACAAAACTGCAGTGTCTGTCCCCCATCCCATCAGTAAGGGCCCATCCGTAAAGTGTGCAAGTTTTGCGAGAAAATCTTATCCTACGCCACCCTCCGCCACCCCCTCCTCTATCTTGCGCACATTTTATTAGTATTTGTTTTTTTAATTTGATATTCAACTATTTTCTCACCATCTATACTCCAGGCGTTCCCACCATTGACACTCTCAGGGATGCATTGTTTTCCATCGATGACTTTTTGATGGACGCCAAGGTTTCTACCAATGACCCCAATAAAGACAGAATGGTTTTCCACCAGTGACACTTTTAAACACTGAATCGTTTTCTAGCAGTGACCCTTTAACAAATGACAGTGACAATTCTAAAATCTGAATGGTTTTCCACCAGTGACAATTCTAAAAACTTAATGGTGTTCCACCAGTGACACTTTTATAAACTGAATGGTTTTCCATCAGTGACAATTCTAAAGTCTGAATGGTTTTCCACCAGTGACACTTTTAAATACTGAATGGTTTTCCACCAGTGACAGTTCTAAAGACTGAATGGTTTTCCACCAGTGACACTTTTAAATACTGAATGGTTTTCCATCAGTGACAATTCTAAAGTCTGAATGGTTTTCCACAAATGACACTTTTAAAAACTGAATGGTTTTCCACCAATGAGACTTTTAAAGCCTGAATGGTTTTCCACCAGTGACACTTCTAAAAACTGAATGGTTTTCCACCAGTGACACGTTTAAAGACTGAATGGTTTTCCACCAGTGACACTTCTAAAGACTGAATGAGTTTCCACCCGTGAGACTCACCTCGGCGGTGCGGCGGGCCAGCACGCCGCCGAGACTGCTGCACATGGAGCCGAGCCCCATGCCCGAGTTGCGGACGGTGGTCGGGAACGTCTCAGCGGAGAAGACGTTGAGACTGGCGAACCCTGCGGCCGCCACCAGTTTGCCGACCATGGAGAAGGCGGTGAGCCCCGGCATCCGGTCTGCAACAGGAACAGGCGAGATACGTGGACCCTCACTGTCTCCTTATTATCATATGTATGGATATCATTTCGTCACTCAGTGACGAACGGAACCTGTACTTCTGGTAATTAAAAGTGAGGCATTCGCACATAAGTATATATAATGGTAGAGTAGTAGGGGGTCATTTCATCAGCCCCGTAATCATTTTGAGCCTACCGATTTTTGAGAGTTGTTTCTAGGACAGTTTTTTCTGCTCTTTCATTCTATCTGGGTCCAACCTCTGGGAAATGTCGGAATTTCGAAATTGTTTGTATGCAAAACTAAACTTTCCAGGCTCTTCCAGGTTTTTCCAGGCCCTCTGTACGAATTCCAGGCTTTTCCAGGCCTGGAAAACCAAAAAGCATAATTCAAGGCTTTTTCAGGTTTTCCAGGCTCAGTACGAACCCTGGCAGTAGGGTTTGGTATATGGGTGACTTACCACCATAGGTATATTATAAAGAGTTTTGACTACAAGGTTTCGAAATAATACAATTCCGAAGTTGTTAGGACCTACCTGGATTATGCAAAAAGGGGATACACAGTAGGCAGACGATCCCCAGCATGGCCATGATGATGACAGTGGGCCAGCGCCGACCAACTCTGTTAATGATCGCCAAGCAGACGACAAACACCGGAAGTTCCACTGCGCCGGACAGGAAGGTCGTCAGGTACATGTTGCCGCTCACCGGACCCATGTGTGACACGCATGCGTGGTAAGCGAAGGCGTCGGCGAACCTGTGGAGCAAGGTGCCTGGTGAGTGTGAGATCGTGGGCAGGAAAACCTATATATTATAATATATGTTTTTAAACAATTATATATATGTGTCGATAATTATAGACAATAATTGATGATTTTGTGGACAGGCGGTCGTAAACCACGGGGGTTGACGCGTAGTGATACACAAATACACAAGCGTTAGCAAGTGTGTTACAACGTCAACCTTGAGCCTTTCCATAAAACCACTGTTTGTTGTACTTATTATCCATCTTCTCGAGCAAATTGATCCCATGAGTTGTCATATTACAGGGTATGTATCAATAGGGACTATTCTGTTGCTCTATAGCACACAGGGGCTATTTTCCCGTATACAATGGCTCTGAAGATGTATACCGTAAATTTGAATCCATATACCATGGTTATGGTATCTGACTGTTTTTGAACAATGGGTCATGGTTAGAGTCATACATCTTCAATGGGGACTTTGTATACCATGGATAATACTCCATTTCCTAATGACTATACCAGTTATAATGCATTGAACATTCTTTAATGCTGGTTAAAATAATCGGAGAAAACCTAACCAGATGCAGTGGAGGATGCACGTTTTTATTCGCAGGTTTTTGGTCACGAAGAGATCTGTCAAATTAGGATGACGCCCGAGTCGCGAAGCGTCGTGCTGCATAAACAAAAACACCACAGTATGAATCAATATCAGCCGAAATTATTCACCACTGACAGGGTATAATGGAAAGTTACATTAAATATCAAATAACAAGATTAAACAAATATCATTTGAATTTCACAAAATTCCTCATACATAAGGAGAAGAAACATATAAAGGAATATTTCGCTATGATTTGTTCTCCCTACATAATTGTAAACTTATACTGAGATTGCATACAAATAACGAACACATAATGAAACAAAATCTGCTATGGGACAAACGCGTAATTTCCCTATAACACATCTCAAATCCCTTATTTCCAATACAATGATTTGCTATGCAATTAGATATTTTAGTTATAAGAGCATTGATAGAGGCATATATAGTAAAACACATTTGATGTGAATGATAAATAGTACAAATACAAGGAATACCTCTCTGTGTTTTCTTTTCTAACACCTCTCAGTATATCATTTTCTCTTTTCCTACTTGCTTCTGTATATTGCAATACGAACTGTGAACCAATGTACACATGCACAGATTGTTGTGGCTGAAAACTTGAGAAAGGCTTACATCTGACTCCTAAGTAGTGAGTAGCATTCATAATGAGACGTACTATTAGAAAGAAAATGCATGAATAGTCAACATCCTTACATATACTATATCTGACTTTGTTTATTTAAGTTGCCTTGGAATTAACTTTAGCTTAGTAATCGTCTTGACTTGCGTTGTATCATATCTGTTTCCGAAATATATCTTTCTTTTGATGAACCCCCCCCCCCCCCCCAAAAAAAAAAAACAACCCATACACATGAGAGTCACAATAAAAGTTAATAAAAAGAGGATGAAGGTCGAGTATGTGTAATTCTTCGGAATATATAGAAGGGTATCGTATATCTGAACATGGTGAATGTCCCTAATAGAAATGTAATATAAGACTATAGAAGATGACTTTATGATCCTTTATGAGGGTTCATAGATGAGAGTTTTTTAAGGGTTGTGCTGGGTGGGTATGCGATCTAACATGTCTGATGTCCACGACATGTTGGAGCAAACTGGCGCGAATAGCAGGTCACGTGCACTTGATGACGCTAATAGTCGAGGTACCACAGGGGTGTTTCATAGAATACTAGTTTGTGTATTTACAAGTGATTGCAATGAGATATATAAAATATAGGTACATATTAGAAGTGTAAGCATTCCGAGGAGTGTAAGCATTCGGAGGCATAATTAAAAGCAATTTTCAATTACTCTCCGATGACTCTTTCGCATCCACCTTTGATCTACTTACATATATATGTAGACTTATATTGAGATCACATAGACTTATATTGAGTTATGAAGACGTGGCAAAAACACCTCACAACAAGCCGATGCTACCCTGAAAGTGACAAAATTCAATGCTCTTATAACTAAAAAAAAAAAGATACATCTGAAACCCCTTAAGTGCGGAGTCTACCAGACTAAGTTACTGGTCTCTTCGGAATATATTAAGAATATCGTATACATAATATCTTTACAGAGTAAATGTACTGAAGCGATAAATGGCAGTAGTGCCCATACATTTTCAGAAAGAAATTGGGACTTCCATCAGCAGCTATTCTTATATGATTCTTTTCTGATCCCGCCAGTTCTCTATTTCAGCAGGTTAATCTATCATATAGAAATTCTATAAAGTTGCTTTTCACATAGTAAAACCCATGTAATTCTTTTTAAGCTTTCAAAGAATATAGTATATGTATAGTACCACACATTTCAAATTGAAAACCATAGGTCACCATCCTTGTTTTTAGATAATAAAACAAACCGTATTTTTCAGTACATTTCCCATGTAAATCAAGTAAATGTTAATTGGCATATTTTATCTATAATGCCCCAGTCACACTGGCTTCAAACACGGCGTTTTCTCATGTATTCAAGTGTGTGTTCTTTTACACATTTCGAAATCTACGAAAACGTCGTGAAACGCCGTGAAACGCGGTGATACGTAAACGAAAGTTGGAATGCGTAAACGAACCTGAACAGAAGTAGAAAAAACGCGGTGTCAGAACTGCTTCTCAAAATATTAAACTTAGGCCACTCAAAAAAAAAACTTGTTTCTCATCACCGCGCGCATCAGAAAAAACGATTTTAGATTTTTTTTTTAAATAGGTGAACCTTAATAGAAATTATGAAAGGTATGTGTATTTAGTATCAGATTAAAGGTCTTGATGTCAAGGATGCATTAAATGTATAGCCAATAAAAATCTGGAAACCCTTTGGACACCCTGAGTAAGCGCCCACTTTGGCCCGGATCGTAGGGTGTCCGCTTATGCGGGGTTTTACTGTATGTCTGAAGCCCATTTTATGGCACTTCAAAAGCCATCTTTAATATAGCAAAAAAAAAAAAAAGAAGCGCCCTCGTAATATTTTTCATGGCTTGGTGCTCCAGACACATTGGCATTATAAAACGGTGTTTTCCCGTGTACGCACGTCTACGTTGAATTTGCCGAGTGAATATGCAGAACTCGCGTTCATTCGAATACATAGAAAGAAGACGTCAACATTTACGCCAGTGTGACTGGGCCATTAGGATCTGATAAGCTAGATAAAAGGTTAAATTTACCCAATTGGCATTAGAATGAATTCTAAGGAACTAGTTTTGGCTGATAATTGACAATATTAAAAAACAGGTGGCGCCACCGTAAATTGTAGGATATGCTTTTTAAAGGGAAATCCTACAATTCATGCAGGCACCACCTGATGATTTCTAAATATCTTAAAATGTCAAACAAAATTGGTTCTTTCTGATTCATTCTAGTTCTAAATAAGAAAATTTTATGTTTTGTCCAATTTATCCTATTTTAATAGGTAAAATAGGTCAATTCATATTTACTTGATTTACATAGGAAATGGACTGGAAAATATGGTTAACGTCAATTCTTTCAAAAACAAGTATAGTGACCTATGGGTTTTAAAACTTTAATACATAGTACTATACATTTATATTCCGTGAAAGTTTGAGGAAAATGACATGGGTTTTACTATCTGAAAAGTAACTTATTAGAATTTCTATATATATTATTATAGAATTATCATAGTATTGATCTCTAAATAGAAATACTAGCACGTTGACCCACGATTTCTTTGATTATGTATGTGTTCTACAACACTTAGAGATCTTCTTTTTTTAATTGAATATGGTTCACTTGTATAATATACATTGCCGTCTACCACGATACCAATATTATTATATTCAAATTTTCAGGAAAATGACATGAGTTTTAATTTTCAAGCCAAATTGTCCGATATGCCTTTAAAGGCCTCATTCCCGACTCACCTCTTTCCTGTTCTCCTCGAGCTGCAGCGACTCGGGCAGTTCTCGGCCGTTCACTTCCGCCATGCGTCGTAACACGCGCTCCGCGTCCGCGAAGTGGCCGTGACTGGCGTACCAGCGCGGAGACTCGGGCACTATCCTGCCGGGAACAAAGGCATGTCTTTCTTTTACCTACCACATATAAAACGTTAGATTTCCGTCGGATCTGCCTTGAAGTTACTCCCTCACATAGAGACAGACATAACCAGAACTATACTTGAAGAGTGAAGTCCCACGAGAGTGAGAATCTCGTGTAAAGAAAAACTTGAAACTGCTCTTCTTTTATCGTATTTCGAACTCAGCTGTCCTCCTTAACTCGTGATTTATGTCTAGCTATTCAAAAATAGAATTTAATGTTTTAGTTTTCTCGTCTCTACCACGACTTTATGCTGGTATCCTAGTTATGCATGAAAACAGGTTTTCTTTTTTAGGGAGGGTAAAGAAACTGATTATGGAAGTATATCTGGGCAAATAAGATACAAAAAGTCTGCGCTGCATCTAACGCCACACCATAGCCTGTAGGTAGTTTCTGTAAGTCATCAAATGGGATGCAATTGCTGTGCTCATGGACTTAGATCTGCAAAACTGTACTGCTCTGCATAAAACGTTATGTAATATGTCCAAAGTGAGTTTCCCAATTTTTAAACATATGTGTGAGCATAAATTTGTCAATGCTCCTGTTTCAAGTACCCAGATCACTGTGTAATTCACGCTGCTTCACCTCGTGAATTGCTGCGCTATTCAAACTCGATGGAATGCGAGCTCTGATCGTCAACTTTCAAAGGCTTCCTTGATGGTACTCGCCGTATGCTCCGAGGAGTTGACGCGTAGTAATATCCGAGCGTATGCGAGGATATTGCGCATAGTCAACTCCGAGGAGCATACAGCCGCTTTTATCTGAAACCAGTCTATATTGTCTTTATTATCCACAATTTCTGGACACGTGGCATGTCGATGTCAGTTCGTTTTAGTTATGCACTATTTTTCCATACGCACTATTTTTCCGTATGCGCCACCCGGAGCATACAACATATATATCCGTATGCACCGGGTATGTCCAAACACACTCCCTATGTGTTTTCTATGGACACTTTGTATTAGGTGGATAATAAAAGATGATACTGACCAGTAGTAGATGAGCAGGAAGGCTACAGGCAGGGACAGCATACACTGGAGTTTCTTCTGGTCCCGCACGGCGTAGGCAATACCGGAGAGGGTCATGATTCCAAAGGCGAACCAGCCTTGTACAAAAATGCCAGCCCCCATCCGCCGCCGAGGACCGATGATCTCCATGACTGTAAAAAAAAAATAGACTCCTCCATGAGAATATTATCATTGTCTCTTAGAAGCGTAACGTTCACGTGTAAATGCAAATGTATATCAAGAAAAAGTGGACATGTAACTATACGGTTGTGATTTAGACTGATGATGTCGGTCGAGGCTATGTTAACAGCGTTGTAGCCACTGCTGAGCTAGGGACAGAGAAGATGACGAGGCAAACTTGGGAATAAATAACATTTATCATTATTAAATGATAAAGGAATGATAAGATTTTTTATTTTTTTTGCTTGAATGGTATGTAGCAAGGATCCCTTAGCATGGTTGCGGGTGTTGTTGCTGCATTTATTTCCCATTTTGTTTTTTTATGATTATTGAGCAGAGAAGTAGTAATACATAAGCCCTCTGTTTAGCAGGTTTTTGCAGACACCTTATATAAACATCATTGGAAGAACCACCTAAGGCAGAACTGGTGTTTTTGCTTTTATTGATAAATAAATCTTTAAAAAAAGAAGATACATAGTCCAATCATCAACAGTATCCGGCAGGTAACAACTGCATACAGATGATAAGGAATGGTGAGAGATATGATCACACGAAGTGTCAGGTAACCATACGACTGCCTATAGCCCATTACATGGCCAAAGTATTTTTCAAGCAGGAACTGCTTAACTCATCATTTGTTTTGTCCTATACTACTGTTTTGCATTTCTTCGTCGAGGTCATTCCACATTTTCACGCATAGAGGGTTCTCGTGAAGTATCATTGATAGTTACCTACACAATACTGACTGGTTTCAGATACAAGCGGCCGTATGCCCCGAGAGGTTAGCGAGTAGTTATATCCGAGCGTATACAAGGGTTTTAGGAAGGTCAAACTCCGAGGAGCATACTTGAACGCTTTTATCTGAAACCAGTCTATAATGTATCTATTATCTACCGTCAACAAACTGGTAGCATGCCGATTTTAGTTCACTAAAAGTTATGCACTATTTTTTCAAACGCATTATTTTTCCGTATGCTCGGATCATGGAACGTATCCTTATGCGCCGGGGATATGTCCATAAAGCGTTCCTATTGTTTTACTATAGGTGGATGATAAATACACAATATTGACTGGTTTCAGATACAAGTGGGCGTATGCTCCAAGGAGTCAACGCGTAGTGATATCCGAGCGCATGCGAAGATATTGTGCAGGGGCGTCAGAACGTTTTGAAAGTGGGGGGGCGAAGTAAAAATTGCTGACTTTTTTCTTGGTATGGAGTCAGACTTTGAGATTGACCTGTCCGATTGGATTTACCATAAATCTTTAAAATGTCAGGTCGTTACCTTCATTAAATCTGAAAAAGTCAGACTTTGACATTTTTCCTCGGGGAAAAGTCAGTGCTTAGCCATCGTTGCATGCTAATAAGTCAGACTTTGACATTTTCCACTGGGAAAAGTCAGGCTTAGCCATCATTGCATGGTAACAGGTCAGACTTTGACACTTTTCCACAGTGGAAAGTCATGTCTTAGCCATCATTGCATGCTAATAAGTCAGACTTTGACATTTTCTACTGTGAAAAGTCAGAGCTTAGCCATCATTGCATGGTGAAAGGTCAGACTTTGACACTTTCCACAGTGAAAAGTCAGGGCTTAGCTATCTTTGCACGCTAAAGAGTCAGACTTTGATATTTTACCACTGTGAAAAGCCAGAGCTTAGCCATCATTGCACAGTAAAAGGTCAGACTTTGACACTTTTCCACGGTGAAAAGTCATGTCTTAGCTGTCATTGCATGCTAAAAAGTCAGACTTTGACATTTTTCCACTGAAAAAAGTAAGGGCTTAGCCATCATTGCACAGTAAAAGGTCAGACTTTGACACTTTTCCTCAGTGAAAAAACAGGGTTTAGCAATCATTGCACGCTAAAAAGTCAGACTTCAATATTTTTCCATGGTGAAAAGTCAGGGCTTAGCCATAGTTTCATGCTAAAAAGTTAGATTTAGACATTTTTCGATGTTGAAAAATCAAGACAGTTTTTACACTTGATTGAGTTAAATTTGAAGGTAATGACTTATTTTAGGCTTGCAAAAAAGTGGGGGGGGGGGGGCGGCCCCCCCCCTGCCCCCCCCCTATTCTGACGCCACTGTTGTGCGGAGGCAACTCCGAGGAGCATACAACTGCTTTTATCTGAGACCAGTCTATACCGAATTTATTATCCACCCTTTCCTATCTAGTGGCGAACCCATAATAGTTCATTTCATGTACGCACTATTTTATCTACGCACTACTTTTCCGTATGCGCCGGGTTTTGCAGCCGGGAGAATACAACACATCTGTATGAGTAGTATAGTCTGAGGATCTAGAAGCCCCCGTGACCGACCTAGTTTTCGAGTGACCCCGGAACTAGGTCACTTCCGGTTGACCTAGTGACCTAGATACATAATTAATGAGGTCATGACCTAGTTTCGAAATAGGCCACGTCCCTTGACCTAGATACATAATTAATTAGGTGAAATAGGCCACGCCCCTTGACCTAGATACATAATTAATGAGGTCATGACCTGCTTTTGAAATAGGCCACGCCCCTTGACCTAGTTGCATAATTAATTAGGTGTGTGTGACCTACTTACATAATGAACATGACCGTTAAAAATGGCGCCAAGATTTGAAAATAAACAAATGGCCCTGATTGGTCAATATTTGATGCAGTAACCATGGCAACCAGAGTGACTCATAACGAATGACGTCTTCCACAATAGAACAAAGCCAATTATCTCATAAAGGTCATGACCGTTAAAAATGGCGCCAAGATTTGAAAATAAACAAACAGCCCTGATTGGTCAACTTTTGATGCAGGTGACTCATAAGGAATGACGTCATACACTATAGAACAAAGGCAATTATCTCATAAAGGTCATCAAGACCATTAAAAATGGCGCCAAGATTTGAAAATAAACAAGTGGCCCTGATTGGTCAACTTTTGATGCAGTAGACCTACTTACATAATTAATGAGGTGTGTGACCTACTTACATGATTAACATGACTGTTAAAAATGGCGCCAAAATTTGAAAATAAACAAATGGCCCTGATTGGTCAACTTTTGATGCAGTGACCATGGCAACCAGAGAGACTCATTATGTTTGAAGTCATCCACTATAGAACAAAGGCAATTATCTCATAAAGGTCATGACCGTTAAAAATGGCGCCAAGATTTGAAAATAAACAAATGTCCCTGATTGGTCAACTTTGGAGGGGGAGGGGGTGCAGTAACCACGGCAACCAGAGTGACTCATGCTGGCTGAGCAGAAAGGAGACAATGGATGATGGAAATTAGATTGATTATGATGCTGACAGAGAACTATGTTATATGAATATGGGTGCTGGTGGGGTGTGGATGCCTTTATGAAGAGAGGAAATATTACTCTACTATTTACCCATAATAGTAGTTTAACATATGTTGTATTGTGTTAAATTGAGCAGAGCATATTCTACCCAGTGGAGAGATTTTAAAGCTATACTAGCATATGAAAACTGAATTAATTGGAACAAGCGCAGTCAATGTCAAGGTCGCCGTATAAATTAGCAGATGCTTGAGTAGGCCTACACTGGCCACCAGAGCAGCATTTGCTACGACAAGATTCAAACGTAATTATTGGCAGGTTGGAGTGGCCGGTCTGGTTCATATTTCGGGTGATTATAAGGTGTATGTGTCTCTAACTGGTGATAAAGTTTCATTGCTTAATTTCTACGGGAAGTGAATTTCTGCATTCGGTACGACTTGTCCATAGATGTCTTAGTACGGATGATATTTTTGCCCTCAGGGTGAGAGAATATTCATCTATTCACCCGGGAGGATCCGTGAGTCAACCTGATACAGTGTCAGCGCCAAACAAAAGTAATGATATATTTCATCATTCAATAGCTGGTGAAGCAGCACCCACACTATCAACGTAGGTTCCTCTTCTTTTTTCTTTTTTTCCCTTTTTTTTCTCCTCGGAACATGCCCGGGCATGCCCGGGCATGAGGGCCAAATGCGGCCGCACGCCCGCACGCACGCCCGCACGCACGCCCGCCCGCCCACGCGCCCACCCGCGGGCCTGCCTGTCCGCCCATTTATTGAGGCTCAATTAATACTATCTTGCTTTACAACAGAAAAATCAAAGCAGAGATTTTCATATAAAGGTGGAAAACGAGCATATCTGTTCTGGTAGGAGGTCTTAGGGAAAATGATTAAGACAGACAGAATAGTCAGCATGCATAAAAAAAACAGGATATTTCTATAGCGTAATGGTTCCAAATGATGTTAAAGTGTTGGGAAATTCTCTGTGTATAGAGAACAAAATTATATCAAAGACGTTATGGGTGAATTAAAATGTCCTAAGGGGTATATGACATAGGGAAAGCAGCCATCATTGATACATTTTCCCTATAATCTCAGGTGGATGGACTGAATGTGTGAATAACTGTGATATATGAAGATATTCACAGTTTTGTTTGTTTCAGAAAGCAGCCTGGATATACTTCTCATGGAGTATCAAAGAAATAAAAGTGTATTTCTTTGAGAAGATTTTTATCGATGACATTTGTAGAGGTATTGGTTTCTCCACGGCTTGGCGGTGAAGATCACTCTATGCCATGCTATTTATATATTCTTTATATATATCATTGATATTCATGAGTTGACATCTGGATGGAAATTCTGTTTGGGCATCATTTTGGGCTTCATTTACTTGATATTAGGAGTTGGTTTCAAAACCAATACCAAAATGAACTCAGCACTGAAAATGCTGGCTCCAGCAAATAAATTTATCCGGTATGCTTTAAGAATTATCCGGTAAGACAACATAGACATGGAGAACTGAAACTTTATCTGGTGGAAGTTGTCCACAATATTTTAATGGTTGCTTAAAGCCTAAATAGTAATTGGATATAATTGATATTTGTACTAATTAGGTGAGAATTACTTATGTGAAAAGATTAGAGTGCATTGTAATTAGTTAATATGTGTAAGAAGTTAATTAGTTAACCCTTTCTTTCCTAATGATACCACAGGGGAATGATGCGAAATGGCATGCTATGGTGGTATGACAGACTTATTGAAGGATATGCTACCTCCCTTCTATTGCTCACACCCGTTTACAATCTCTGAGGATGTCATAAAAGGTGCCGTCTTAGCAGGAACCCTTACTGGACTTGTAGAGGTGGACATTCATGTACCAGACGAGTGGCCAACAGGTCGGAAAAAATCTGAGACAATGAAGCCAAAAGAGTTCTTTGCAGAGATGTCTCCCATATTTTGTAATATGAGTGTTCACTACAATGAGTGGGGAGAGACCATGCAGCAATATACGCATGAAGCAGGGATAGATATGGCAGAACGCAAGCTCTTAGTTGGTGGAATGGCAGCAAAACACATCTTTTTAGCAACAAACTTGCTGCAATGGTATCTCACGATGGGACTGGAGGTGACCAAAGTGCATCAAGTGATAGAGTACAAGTTGTCTGCATGTTTCAGCTCCTTCTGTCAAGACATTGCAAATGCACGACGTGAAGGAGACATTGACCCATCTAAGGAGATCCTGGCAGACATGTGTAAAGTCATAGGAAATGCATCCTATGGATCTTTGCTCATGGATAAGACGAAGCATGTTAATGTCAAATACATAGCAGACACACAGAAAGCTCACATGGCAGTCAATGATGTCCGATTCAAATCACTGACTGAACTACCTGGAGACATGTACAAGATTGAAATGTTGAGGTATCGCATTAACATGGATGTTCCAATACAGCTTGCTTTCTGTATTTTACAAACAGCAAAGCTGATGTTGTTGAGATTCTATTACCAGTGTCTGGACTACTTCATGGACAGAAGTAAATTTGAACTATCACATGCAGACACAGACAGTCTGTACTTTGCTTTGTCCACCCCAACATTGAGAGATGCAGTCCGTGCTGAAAAACTGGAGGAATTTGATCAAAACATATATGGTAGGTGTTATGATCTATATCAAAAAGATCATGACTCTCCATGTGTCAGGCGAGAATCTATTGCGAATGCAGATCTCGGTTCCTACCACTTGAAATCCCCAGCTGAGTGGTTTCCTCGAGAATGTTGGACTAGACACAAAAAGTTTGATAAGAGGGAACCTGGACTCTTTAAATTGGAAGCATCTGGTAATGAGATCATCGCATTGGCTTCAAAGACTTATCACTTGGAGCGTGGGGAAGACCGACCTCCGGCAGTTAAAGCAAAGGGTGTCAACAAACGTAGTCTGACAGGCGGATCCAAGGAGCTCTATCATGCTGCATTGTTTGATCGAGTCTCAGGCTCAGCGACCAACCGAGGATTCAGAGCTCACAACAACACAGTCCAGACTTACACTCAGTCTAGAGCAGGCTTTACTTTCTTTTACATAAAAAGGAGAGTTCTTCCAAATGGTATAGACACTGAACCTTTGACTATTGACTTGTGTCCTTATACGGACTACAACACATCTGTCATATGTCCTCATACAAATGTGCTTTCTAACGACTATTTTCACTCTATGACAGAAAATGGAATTTCATTTAGAAATGCCACTCAGATGTACCGATACAAGAAGGCAATATTCAACGACTACCCAGCTTTAGCTGCGAGACTTCTGAAGTGTCGAAAGGTGACTGCTATGCGAAGGATAGCCTCCTTCATAAAGTGTAAAAATGAATGGTTCCTTGAGAGAGAGAGAGCGATGATATATGTACTGAACTTGAAGTTGAAAGATTTAAGACCCATCATAATGGTAGCTATCAATCATACTGAGGGTAAGAACTTAGTTCATCCAGGAGACAAACATGATCTATACTGGTCTAGTGGAATGGATGCTGCACTTTCCTCTATAACTAATCCAACTGATTACCCAGGTGCTAACTCTTTGGGATCTCTCTGGAGTAAATGGTACATCGATCCGCAAATATTTGAGGATATCTAAATGTCTCACCACCATCATCATCATCATAGCTATAACAGAGAGAGTATCTACAGAACTCATCATTAACCACTCAGACCTATCACAAGGCAGAGATGACGTCCAAGCACACAGAAAGTTTAAATGATGACGAGACTCCTTTTCCCAAACTTCATGCACCATCCAGTACTATGGTGTCTGGGGTCAGCGGGTCAGGCAAGACCTCGCTCGTTTTCAGGATACTAAGTCATGCAGATGACTTGTATAAGGAACCAGTTAAAAATATACTTTACTGCTATGCCATGGAGCAGCCATTATATGCCGACATGCGAGTCAACATAGATGACATCGAGTTTCATGAAGGCCTTCCAGACAAGGATAAACTGTACTCTTTTATTAAGTAAAACGGTGTAGGAAAAGACTAAAACGTGAGGCATCAGTCAGAATCTTGGAGGGAAATCCCCATGATGTTCTAGTGGAGGAAATAACAGAAATAAAACAGTAAGTATATTGACACACACACACTATACTTAATTAACGGTTCATATATAAAATTTGTGTATGTTGTATAGAGTTGATATAATATGTAATGATATATAACACATATTAACTAGTTCTTATATAATATTGCTTACATTTATTGTGAATATAACATCTAAGGATGGTAAAGCTATAAATTAAGTCATAAGGGTGGTAAACTAGTATTAATATTAGTACTAATATCAATTTCAGAGACGAGATTGAGACCATGGTGTTAAGGATGCATCAAAACCAGAAAAGGCTGATAAAAGAATAGAAGTGTACCAACCAACCCTTCACATGTGACGCAGCCCCTTCCCCACCGCCACAGCCCCCACCGCCAGCATTAGTTTTTGCAGTGGTGGGGTGGAGATGCCGTCACCGTTGTCCTAGGTATCAGCGATGCCTTATGTTTAGTGAGTGCTTCTCTCCGCATATAAAACTGTTATATCAGTTTTATTTGAGAGTTATATGGTTATATATTTCTCTTGTTGAGCTTTGTGTTTTATTCCTTGTTGACTTGATCTGATTGCATTGTTACTATATAGGGTGTATATAATGATAAACTTAGAGTAGTATGAAATAACTTTATAAATATGTGAGTATATAATTATACTATATAATGTAACAGCATCATATAACATGGACTAACATTACAATAAGATACTAGACTAGTTAGATTAACATATCATTGTAACAAGTATAATCAATTTCAGCATGTGTTTGTAAGTTGACATTTTATTGAAACATTCAAAGTACACTAGCTTGGTTTATGTTTCTCATGTCACTTATCAGTTTCACACCTTCATATATAATATCTAACTCACTAAAACGACAAACACAGTCATAAAGTAACTATTTTACAACATTAACCTTACAATATGAAACTAATATCAATCATATATTGAAAATAACATGTTAGTCAAAATTACAATACATCTTATCCTACTGTCTACACAACACACATGTATATTATCTAATGTTTATATTTTTCAGTCTACTCTCTGACTCCATAAGGACGTCATCAACAGACAGTTGTCAATGCGATGAAACAGATGCTGGATCTTGCAGACATAGACGACGATCCCGATCAAACCATTGAGAAAGTGAGTTACATTCTCATTATTACTACTCAATGCATCAAGATGTAATTAGTCAGTATATCTATGTCACACATAACAACAAAAATCATACAGCTCAACAACAAGATTATAATATTGATAAACATATATCAAACTCTATTCTATTCCTCATGTAATGTCACATCTTGAAATTCAATATTCCACTTCAATGTTCCGCATCTCAGTAATCCTGTACATAGCCGGTAGAGTCATATAAAGTATACCCGTCACTCCCTCTGTTAACGCCTCTTTGAACGTTAAGTCAAGGGTCGTAAATCCTTTAGCTATGACAGGATATATCCCAGCATTCATGTCAATATGATGATCAACGTTGAAGACGATGACAGTGTTTCCCTTTCCAAATGCTGTGTGGGACACGCTATTTCCCCGTCCTCTTGTGAGAGCCAAGAAAGCTGCGTATTCCTCAGCGTATTTATTCTTGGTAAAGTCAGGCCTGAACTCTGCTTGCGGCACTACCTGGTTGTCTACAGCAAACTTGGCAGAGGAGAGGTTGCAATGCTGCAGGTCGTATTGATTTTTATTATACTTCCCTGCAAAATTTTCGCTCTTTACAAGACACATTAATATGAGTGAAGGCACCCTGTCAGACATGACTCGATTCAGAGTGAAAGAACTGTCCCCAGCTGGTATGTTGAATGACCTCATTACTGTCCTTGGGAAGGGGTATGTGGCTTTCTTCCCCTCTGCCAGAAGCTGAGTATGTCGGATAAGCATTTCACTTCTTATTTTTGCTATACACACAGTAATGTAGAGATTAGTGATTCTAAGACTGTACTTTTTCGTGATGTCGGCAGCTAAGAGACGCAGACAATCCCTCTGTTGGAACAGCTCGAAACGGATGTTGCACCCATTCAGAATTAATTTCCCTGATCGTTCCAGCCAATCGACTCCTGTACTTCCTTTAAAAACTACAACGCTTCCAGTCTTGGAGAATGCATATCGTTCAGACAATCCAACATTCACAGGTGGGGCTGAGGGTTTTGGATCAGTCACAGCAGTTGCTCCTTCAGAGTCTGAGAAGTATCCTTTCTGATGACCTATAGAGTTCTTGGACTCTTCTGACTTGAAGCATAGTGTCTCCAAATAGTTTTTGTAACCAAACAGAGTTCCTACATTAGGATTTATCTGAACATCGTTCATTTTCACTATGACATCGCTGAAGAAAGTATGTAGTCCTTGATTGGCGAACGTCACCTTATCAGCCTGAGTCACGGCTGTCCCTTTGTCGTCTACTATCTTAGCTTCCACCGTCAATTCTGTCTTGGCACCATCAATATACCCACCAGAGTTACCATCTATTTCTACAACGATGGGAGCATCTGGATCATTAGAAATTTTGTCTGGATAGAACCTCACTTTCTTGTGGTTGAGAATAGCCACTTCTTGCATAGGTCCATCAAACAGCATGAGCTTGTCTGAGAAAGAGTCCACAGCATCGGAAAATCTAAACTCTTGCATGATGACAGTGTTTGTAGTAACAGTAGGTTTGTTTCAGTCCAACCTCTGATTCTTCTTTGTGAGATGCTAGTTGATGATGATATTCGTCCACAATTACTTCCAATCTATAAACACAAGCCGAGATGTCTTGCTTCTCTGAGGGTGTAACCGAGTCTGACTTCCTCAATGTAGTATACTGAACTATATACTGCTCTTTGTCTGAGGGGATAAGTTCTTGCTGTTGTTGTTGCCATCCATGTCATGGTAATGAGCAACATAATCATTATCATCATCATCATCGTCATCATCACTATCACCATCATCAGTAACATTAAGATAGATAACATAGTGATGATCCATCTGTTAGTGAACACAATAAATGTTGTTATCATTTCCTTTGATTCTTTTTCTTAGAGTGAGTCATGTTATTGTGTTGTCTGTTCCGGGCTATGGTCAGCTTCTGAATACGACTTAACTGCTTCTTCTTCTTCTGCTTCTTACTATTGGTCTTTCTCACTTGATTTTTTATCTTTTTCTTCTTCTTAGACACACTAGAGTCATGTTGTGCCTTTCTTTTCCTTTTCGATTTGATTTTAGGTGTTATGGAAACTGCACCTATGTCAAGTGACTCATTACCTAGAACTGGTAGTTCTGGGTTTTGTTTTCTCTCCTTCTCTCTTTGAATGAACTCTGCTGTTTCTGTCACCATCTTGTTCTCTACTTTGACTCCAGTTGGTTTACCTCCTCCTTCTTTGTCTGTCCCTTGTCTAACAGGATGAAACCCACGCTTTTTGTCACTGGCTCTCTGGGATATGACCATCATCCCTGGTTTATATCCGGATATGCTGGATTTACCAGGATTAATAGCATTTGTCCAGATCTTAGGTTCTATTCCTAGAGGTACTATAGCTGCCATTCTAGAGCGGATCAAGTCAGACGTGGTCGTATATGCAGAGTTCCTCTCGTAACCAGACCTGAGACTGACGGCACCTCGTTGGTTTCTGTTCTTATATACACTCGAAAGTAGTGCCTACGGTCACCCATAGTTTGAATATATAAAGGATTCACAAACTGTGTTAAACCAGTTCGGATCATTTCCCTCATGTATATTCTTCTTAGACATGGCTTCATCTGATTTCCTACAGACGACGACTCAACCAGATCACAGAAAACCTGTAGAACCTTTGACTTGATGGAGGATGGTGGAGTCTCTGTTAATGGATTTGTTACGCTTAACTCAACTAGCGCACACTCAAATTGATACTTGTTGATCAGGTAGAGAGGAACTGGAAGATCTATGGTGAAGTCGCTCCATGTATTAGACACATGTATCTCCTTGCAGTTCTCCGATGAAAAGTAAACAAACATTTTTCTTGTGATTTGTGTCCACTTACATCAAGTCCACAATGCTGTCTGCAGGTATCCAACTATTGTAAGATTTATTATAGCCCATCCAACTGACAAAGGCTTCACGTTGTCTAGCATTCCTTGATCCCACAGTACGATACTTCAGAACTTTGTCTATGTCAAATTGATCTGGATTCTCCACATTGACTAGTTGAAGTTCATGATGGGAAAACTCCCCAAGCACAGGCTGGTTGTCATATGATTTCAACTTATACATCTGATATCCTTGATACAGACGCCGTGACGTTATAGTATATATGCTCCTACTCCATTTTTCGTCGTAATTTCTTTCGAAGGCTTTGCTCTGATATGACAGTCTGACACGATCATCAGTCTGAAACTTGAACTCGTCGTTGGGTCCAGTTCTAGAGACTGTATCATTCCGTAGATACTGCCAGTGCCACAACTTAGTCTTGTCTTCTGTACACATGGCTTTAAGAGGTGACATATTTATGGATCTGTGATAAGTTTCATTATAAGCTTGAGTTATTGATTTCAGATGATCCACCCAGTTGAAGTTTCTCTTTCCTTTCATTAGTCTTTCTATACGCAGTCTAATAGTCTTTATGAGTCTTTCTGCATGTGATGTTTTGATTTCATTATTAGTCAGAAAATGATTGATGCTGTTCTTTTTGAAGAAGACCTTCATCTTGCTGTTTACAAACTCACTGCCTCGATCGGTCCGTATGGCTCTGGGTTTATCGTTGTAGGAAAATATTTCATGGAAGGCTTCTTTCACGGAAGCACCACGTAGTGACAAAAGAGGTCTGGTGTATGCGTATCGTGTGAACACATCGACACATACTAAAATATATGAAAAATCACGGTTCCACTTCTTGTACCACCCCATAGAGAGTGAATCACAGTCCCACTGACCATTCTTTTCACTGACTATAACTCTAGGGCGAGGAAATCGTCTCTTAACTGTCTGAAATGCACTATATGCCTCCTGAGATTGTAACCATCGTGTTATTTCTTTTAATGTAATCCAATACCTTCCTTTCCTCTTAACAGCATTGTATAGGGTGCGGGGAGTAGAATATCCTGCAGATGAAACTTCGTCGTAGTATATGTCTTTCAAGTAGTTATTCAACTGTTTGACATCTAACCTAGGAAGACGACGGTTGACTAAGGTATCTCCCATTCTCCTAGCCACGATTCTTTCCAAGATGGTTTTTTAGCTCTGTTCTTTATCCTCAGACTTCGACGGTTTGAATCTTCAACTTCATCCACTGATACTTTCTTCTTCTTTTTTTCAGGTTGTCCTGGAGGGGGAAACTGGGAGCCACGAGAGCTGCTAATTATTGAGGTTGTCGGAGGAAGAAGATCTCGAACTGGGGGAGTTGATGTTGCTACCGCCAGCCGTTTCCCATACGGAGATGGAGACTTTGTTCTCCCCTCCAGAGAAGAATGAGGAGGGGAAGAAGACGAAGAAGAAGAAGAAGAAGCAAAAGAAGAAGAAGACGGAGGAACCTCGGGAGTATGCTTTGAGGAGTCTTGAGAAGTAGTTGGTAAGGCAGGTTTATGTTTGTTTTCCTGTCTCTGTGTAGTATGAGAATCTGTATCTCTGTCTCTTACCTCCTCCTCCTCCTCCTTTTTCTTCTCGGTATTGGTAAGCGTATTGGATCCTCTGTCATTTTTCTTTATTGTAGACGCTTGCTTTAATGACTTTTCATAATCGTCATACAATATAGTAATGTATTTTCTCATGATAACTTATTGATGTAATCAATATTTGTATTGGAGAGTCATACGATATAATATATGTATAAACAGATGTCCCTTACTTCTGTAATAATGTCAAGAGTCGCTGCTTCACTGCCATAAAGATAAGAACGATTCGTTTCACGTGTTTCTGTAGAATAGTCAACCGCTTCTTGACAGACACCCCTAAATCAGCCAGTATACCAAGTATCTTTTTGTATTTCATCACCAGTTTCTTGGCCTTTCTTCCTAGAGGTAGGCGTAGCAGATTAAGTGTTATTTCTGAGATGCAGTCCACTTGCTTTTCTGAGGCTGTCACTATAAGAGCCTCCGATTGAATTTGGTTGGTAGAGAGCAAGACACGTAAGAACGATGAACAGTTATTCAGACGAGGTGACATCACGATGATAAGCAGCAGGAGCAGCAGCACATGTAGGTCTGTAGTGGTAAAATGCAAAGGAAGTCGATATCTTTTCCACAAATAGTAGTATCAGCTTCCTGCAGGCTTTTGCTATGGTCACTAGGAAGCTTGTGTTGAACATCACGTTGTTGAACCTACTACACCCTTTGCCATCCAACTCTAGAATGATATGTCCATCTGCTTTACAAGAATATTTATAGATATGAGATCATGTTTTCTCCTGGGAAGATGTTACTGTGGATCTTAGCCTTGAGTCGGGGTGAATCTTGGGGATCAGTCACGTGAGAAGGATGAAGTAGCACCACCAGATAACCATAACGTTTCCTGGCGACACAGTCTTTGTAACTGGATGTCAAGGTTTCTCCCAAATCTGTTTGACTTGCTAAAGTGTTAATTTGTCTGACGTCTCTCGGATTGCACATGATAAAGAAGTAATGTGAGTTCAAGCTAACGTTCCTCGAGCAAACACCTTGCATGAATATGTTTTGGGTCAGATAGATTACAGAAATGTCGGCATATAATGGCTGCTCCATGGCATAGCAGTAAAGTATATTTTTAACTGGTTCCTTATACAAGTCATCTGCATGACTTAGTATCCTGAAAACGAGCGAGGTCTTGCCTGACCCGCTGACCCCAGACACCATAGTACTGGATGGTGCATGAAGTTTGGGAAATGGAGTCTCGTCGTCATTTAAACTTTCTGTGTGCTTGGACGTCATCTCTGCCTTGTGATAGGTCTGAGTGGTTAATGATGAGTTCTGTAGATACTCTCTCTGTTATAGCTATGATGATGATGATGGTGAGACATTTAGATATCCTCAAATATTTGCGGATCGATGTACCATTTACTCCAGAGAGATCCCAAAGAGTTAGCACCTGGGTAATCAGTTGGATTAGTTATAGAGGAAAGTGCAGCATCCATTCCACTAGACCAGTATAGATCATGTTTGTCTTCTGGATGAACTAAGTTCTTACCCTCGGTATGATTGATAGCTACCATTATGATGGGTCTTAAATCTTTCAACTTCAAGTTCAGTACATATATCATCGCTCTCTCTCTCAAGGAACCATTCATTTTTACACTTTATGAAGGAGGCTATCCTTCGCATAGCAGTCACCTTTCGACACTTCAGAAGTCTCGCAGCTAAAGCTGGGTAGTCGTTGAATATTGCCTTCTTGTATCGGTACATCTGAGTGGCATTTCTAAATGAAATTCCATTTTCTGTCATAGAGTGAAAATAGTCGTTAGAAAGCACATTTGTATGAGGACATATGACAGATGTGTTGTAGTCCGTATAAGGACACAAGTCAATAGTCAAAGGTTCAGTGTCTATACCATTTGAAAGAACTCTCCTTTTTATGTAAAAGAAAGTAAAGCCTGCTCTAGACTGAGTGTAAGTCTGGACTGTGTTGTTGTGAGCTCTGAATCTTCGGTTGGTCGCTGAGCCTGAGACTCGATCAAACAATGCAGCATGATAGAGCTCCTTGGATCCGCCTGTCAGACTACGTTTGTTGACACCCTTTGCTTTAACTGCCGGAGGTCGGTCTTCCCCACGCTCCAAGTGATAAGTCTTTGAAGCCAATGCGATGATCTCATTACCAGATGCTTCCAATTTAAAGAGTCCAGGTTCCCTCTTATCAAACTTTTTGTGTCTAGTCCAACATTCTCGAGGAAACCACTCAGCTGGGGATTTCAAGTGGTAGGAACCGAGATCTGCATTCGCAATAGATTCTCGCCTGACACATGGAGAGTCATGATCTTTTTGATATAGATCATAACACCTACCATATATGTTTTGATCAAATTCCTCCAGTTTTTCAGCACGGACTGCATCTCTCAATGTTGGGGTGGACAAAGCAAAGTACAGACTGTCTGTGTCTGCATGTGATAGTTCAAATTTACTTCTGTCCATGAAGTAGTCCAGACACTGGTAATAGAATCTCAACAACATCAGCTTTGCTGTTTGTAAAATACAGAAAGCAAGCTGTATTGGAACATCCATGTTAATGCGATACCTCAACATTTCAATCTTGTACATGTCTCCAGGTAGTTCAGTCAGTGATTTGAATCGGACATCATTGACTGCCATGTGAGCTTTCTGTGTGTCTGCTATGTATTTGACATTAACATGCTTCGTCTTATCCATGAGCAAAGATCCATAGGATGCATTTCCTATGACTTTACACATGTCTGCCAGGATCTCCTTAGATGGGTCAATGTCTCCTTCACGTCGTGCATTTGCAATGTCTTGACAGAAGGAGCTGAAACATGCAGACAACTTGTACTCTATCACTTGATGCACTTTGGTCACCTCCAGTCCCATCGCGAGATACCATTGCAGCAAGTTTGTTGCTAAAAAGATGTGTTTTGCTGCCATTCCACCAACTAAGAGCTTGCGTTCTGCCATATCTATCCCTGCTTCATGCGTATATTGCTGCATGGTCTCTCCCCACTCATTGTAGTGAACACTCATATTACAAAATATGGGAGACATCTCTGCAAAGAACTCTTTCGGCTTCATTGTCTCAGATTTTTTCCGACCTGTTGGCCACTCGTCTGGTACATGAATGTCCACCTCTACAAGTCCAGTAAGGGTTCCTGCTAAGACGGCACCTTTTATGACATCCTCAGAGATTGTAAACGGGTGTGAGCAATAGAAGGGAGGTAGCATATCCTTCAATAAGTCTGTCATACCACCATAGCATGCCATTTCGCATCATTCCCCTGTGGTATCATTAGGAAAGAAAGGGTTAACTAATTAACTTCTTACACATATTAACTAATTACAATGCACTCTAATCTTTTCACATAAGTAATTCTCACCTAATTAGTACAAATATCAATTATATCCAATTACTATTTAGGCTTTAAGCAACCATTAAAATATTGTGGACAACTTCCACCAGATAAAGTTTCAGTTCTCCATGTCTATGTTGTCTTACCGGATAATTCTTAAAGCATACCGGATAAATTTATTTGCTGGAGCCAGCATTTTCAGTGCTGAGTTCATTTTGGTATTGGTTTTGAAACCAACTCCTAATATCAAGTAAATGAAGCCCAAAATGATGCCCAAACAGAATTTCCATCCAGATGTCAACTCATGAATATCAATGATATATATAAAGAATATATAAATAGCATGGCATAGAGTGATCTTCACCGCCAAGCCGTGGAGAAACAAATACCTCTACAAATGTCATCGATAAAAATCTTCTCAAAGAAATACACTTTTATTTCTTTGATACTCCATGAGAAGTATATCCAGGCTGCTTTCTGAAACAAACAAAACTGTGAATATCTTCATATATCACAGTTATTCACACATTCAGTCCATCCACCTGAGATTATAGGGAAAATGTATCAATGATGGCTGCTTTCCCTATGTCATATACCCCTTAGGACATTTTAATTCACCCATAACGTCTTTGATATAATTTTGTTCTCTATACACAGAGAATTTCCCAACACTTTAACATCATTTGGAACCATTACGCTATAGAAATATCCTGTTTTTTTTTATGCATGCTGACTATTCTGTCTGTCTTAATCATTTTCCCTAAGACCTCCTACCAGAACAGATATGCTCGTTTTCCACCTTTATATGAAAATCTCTGCTTTGATTTTTCTGTTGTAAAGCAAGATAGTATTAATTGAGCCTCAATAAATGGGCGGACAGGCAGGCCCGCGGGTGGGCGCGTGGGCGGGCGGGCGTGCGTGCGGGCGTGCGTGCGGGCGTGCGGCCGCATTTGGCCCTCATGCCCGGGCATGCCCGGGCATGTTCCGAGGAGAAAAAAAAGGGAAAAAAAGAAAAAAGAAGAGGAACCTACGTTGATAGTGTGGGTGCTGCTTCACCAGCTGTTGAATGATGAAATATAACATTACTTTTGTTTGGCGCTGACACTGTATCAGGTTGACTCACGGATCCTCCCGGGTGAATAGATGAATATTCTCTCACCCTGAGGGCAAAAATATCATCCGTACTAAGACATCTATGGACAAGTCGTACCGAATGCAGAAATTCACTTCCCGTAGAAATTAAGCAATGAAACTTTATCACCAGTTAGAGACACATATACCTTATAATCACCCGAAATATGAACCAGATCGGCCACTCCAACCTGCCAATAATTACATTTGAATCTTGTCGTAGCAAATGCTGCTCTGGTGGCCAGTGTAGGCCTACTCAAGCATCCGCTAATTTATACGGCGACCTTGACATTGACTCCCTTGTTCCAATTAATTCAGTTTCCATATGCTAGTATAGCTTTAAAATCTCTCCACTGGGTAGAATATGCTCTGCTCAATTTAACACAATACAACATATGTTAAACTACTATTATGGGTAAATAGTAGAGTAATATTTCCTCTCTTCATAAAGGCATCCACACCCCACCAGCACCCATATTCATATAACATAGTTCTCTGTCAGCATCATAATCAATCTAATTTCCATCATCCATTGTCTCTTTTCTGCTCAGCCAGCATGAGTCACTCTGGTTGCCGTGGTTACTGCACCCCCTCCCCCTCCAAAGTTGACCAATCAGGGACATTTGTTTATTTTCAAATCTTGGCGCCATTTTTAACGGTCATGACCTTTATGAGATAATTGCCTTTGTTCTATAGTGGATGACTTCAAACATAATGAGTCTCTCTGGTTGCCATGGTCACTGCATCAAAAGTTGACCAATCAGGGCCATTTGTTTATTTTCAAATTTTGGCGCCATTTTTAACAGTCATGTTAATCATGTAAGTAGGTCACACACCTCATTAATTATGTAAGTAGGTCTACTGCATCAAAAGTTGACCAATCAGGGCCACTTGTTTATTTTCAAATCTTGGCGCCATTTTTAATGGTCTTGATGACCTTTATGAGATAATTGCCTTTGTTCTATAGTGTATGACGTCATTCCTTATGAGTCACCTGCATCAAAAGTTGACCAATCAGGGCTGTTTGTTTATTTTCAAATCTTGGCGCCATTTTTAACGGTCATGACCTTTATGAGATAATTGGCTTTGTTCTATTGTGGAAGACGTCATTCGTTATGAGTCACTCTGGTTGCCATGGTTACTGCATCAAATATTGACCAATCAGGGCCATTTGTTTATTTTCAAATCTTGGCGCCATTTTTAACGGTCATGTTCATTATGTAAGTAGGTCACACACACCTAATTAATTATGCAACTAGGTCAATGGGCGTGGCCTATTTCAAAAGCAGGTCATGACCTCATTAATTATGTATCTAGGTCAAGGGGCGTGGCCTATTTCACCTAATTAATTATGTATCTAGGTTAAGGGATGTGGCCTATTTCGAAACTAGGTCATGACCTCATTAATTATGTATCTAGGTCACTAGGTCAACCGGAAGTGACCTAGTTCCGGGGTCACTCGAAAACTAGGTCGGTCACGGGGGCTTCTAGATCCTCAGACTATACTACTTGTATGCCCCAGGTATGTGGATACACGCTGCCCATGTCTTTTCTATGGACACTATGAATACAGGTGTTTCCATTCAGCGCCGCCTAACGGCCCACTGTCTAGATACGCGGCCGCTCGGACAAACACGGCGAGTGCCGCGGCATGCATAGATACATATAGAAATCACACCTAAAGTGTGAATGGTGGCTGTGATTGCAGGAGTGTTCTTTTTGACAGATTAAATTGCTGGAACAAACTAGAATATTGTATCAACGAGTCTGGACTGTCTAAACTTTATAATTGATATACATCATGGTTTTAGCTTGGAAAAATGTACTAGTACATATGTATACATGTACACATGTATGTAGTTTCGGTGTCCCTGTGTTATCTAAGGTATATCTAAAGTATCATTGAGGTGATATGCATGTATGTTACACCAAATTTGAGCTGGGATACCATAGAATACAATGCAATCGCTATTATTTCTCTGGAAATAATATACAAGGGTATTATGAACATTTTACGCTCACACACTCAGTGATCCAATGATAAAGAATACGTTGTCAGGTGAATGTTTAGCTTCAGGTATGGTGTAACTAAGCAGATAAGATGCGACACCGGACAGTGGAAAAAGGCCTATTAGGTGGATAATAATATCATGAAACATCACAAAATTTCATATGATTGTTTATATGGCATGAGTTGTCTTCGCGGAATGATATCACGAAGCGGAGCTGAGTGATATCTGTAGCTGAAGACAACGAATGGCATGTGAACAATTGTATGAAATTGAGTGATGTTTTGATTTTATCCTACCCTGTGACATGTTTTTAACTTCATATGTCACCAGTGGCATATAAATATTATATGGCATAACCGTGGCATACGGGCCCACCATGTTGAGTCTATGGAGATTTATATTAGGGGTAGGATAAAGTATGTGACTCACTCATGACGAAGGCTGTGTTGAAGGCTCCGGCCACTGAGGTACCGTCGAGGAAGCGGAGGGTGAGGAAGACGGGGAAGACGGTGGTAAAGGCGGCCGACACGCCGAACACGATCTGCAGGAACAGCGTCAGGATGAGCGTCTTGTGTCGCCCGAACCTGCAGCACACACAGACACGCCTGACTCAACACTGCATGCGAGTATGCATCACTCTTTATCTCACCACTGGTAGTTTTTCCCAGAGAATTAAAATTGGAAACTCGTTCTCAATACCCTTATAGTATCATAGACAAATACTCAATTGGAGGCGATGTCGCAAATATTAACCATGTAATCGCTAATAGGGCTGAGATAAAATCTTGAACTGATAAAATCCTAACTCGATCCATAGCCACTGATGATATGCCATTTTCTTTGGATTGCTACGTTATCTCACTCAGCTATACCTTGCGAGATTACTCTGCAACTAAAACTCATAGCATATTGTCAGTAGATATGGATCTCACTGCAGTTCCTCAATAAGATAATAAAACTATATTTTCCAGCACATTTCCTATGTAAGTCAGTCATATGTAAATGACTTTATTTACATATTAGAATTGGATAAACTAGATCCAACCTTATATTTTAATCATTTGGAGGTAGATTGAATCCCTTTGAATCAGTTTTTTTACTGATATCTAACAATATTTGAAAATCACCAGGTGGCACCACTTTGAATTGTAAAATATGCTTTTAAGTTGCTGCTGATGACGCTCACCTATCGGAGATCGCTCCAAAGATGACGCTGCCCGCCATGTAGCCGCTGTGGTAAACCATCTGCACGTAGGCCACGGTGTGCGCGCGCTCACACACCAACTCCATCTGTACAATGGAGAGCAGGTCACTTTTCATCAAGTGACAAGTAGAATTTCTTTTATTCAATATGATTTATTGACAAAGGTATTCGCCTATTGGCGGTCTGTCATATAGAGGTCAGAGGACAATACAAAGTGACAGGACAATATAATGTCACCACAAGCAAGCATACAATTCGAAAGGAATGATAGTAATCTTTTTATGCCAACCATTTTCCTGCTATAATATCGACAATATACAATCTTAGGATCAATATGAAATATGAAGCCATTTTCCAATGGCCGGCTCTTCACCATCGATCTGTAGTCGGGAACCACCGATGCCAGATCGGTGAATGGAAACAGACATGCAGAGGAGTGTTCACCAATCAATTGTGCATAGATTGTGCAATAAGACCACTGACTGACTTGGTCAACGACTGAGAGAATCAAATGGGTTTGAAATCGTTGGTGATAGTCATTGTGTTTGGAGGACAGTTCTGTCGGTATGGACCTGTTAAATGCAGCACAAACAAGGCAAATACAGTACCTTCATGTATGTACACACAATTTCTGAAAATTCAATCGGCCCATCTCAACCTCGTATGTAATTGAACATAGAGAGGAGCATACGTAAAATTTCCAAAATTGGTTACCTCTACACCCACCTTTCAGTGCGTATATAGCCTACTTTATGGACGGCCCCTTAACTGGCCCTCTTCCTCATATGGTCTATTTTTTTGGTAAGTGCTTTATTCAATCTGTAGTGGTACAGCTCTTCCATGAATAGTGACAACAGTAACCATGGATAGTGACCATGTATCTAGTATAAAATGATGGAAATAGAATAATGGAGGTTTACCACAGCAGCAACACGACTGATCAGATACTCTTCTAGAGAGGAGTAAATTCTAATAATTCATAATTTGGGCACAAGTCCCGGTACTCACGTCACTGGCGAGCGTCGACCTGAATTGCGAGGTCTCAAAGACCCAGGAGGTACAGTTCTTGACCTTGGTCTCGGCGTTCACCATTCGGGTCCGGTTCCAGCGTTCCAGCTGGAGGTCAGAGAAGCGCTCGAAGGGCAGGTCGTACACGTGACACCTGCTGAAGGCCGACATGGCGCCCGGGTGCGGCGCGTCCGTCTGCGGCGCCGAGAAGAGGAAGTGACGTCGGCGGCAGGCGTCTCTGACGTCAGGGATGGCCAGACAGCGCTGCTCCTCGTGAGTGAAGTTCTCCAGACGCTGCACGCGGCACCAGTGGTTCTGGTCCCCCGCCACGAAGACGACGGCAAACTCCTGCCAGCCTGCTCTCACAAAATGCGGTGTTTATCATTATTTATCTCACACCTGGTATTTCTTTCTCCATAGACTTAGCATTGGGAACTGGTATCCAACACCCATGAGATAGGAACATATCCAATGGGGGATTGTGTCACAGATGTTAGCACTTAAGTCAATGTGATGGGTGAGATAAATTCAGAAACCCATTCAAGTTTAGAGTCAGAGCTCATTCCCATCTCGTCTGGATTGCTATGTAATTCAAACAGCTTCGCCTTATGAATTACTACACGATTCAAACTCGATGGGATATGAGCTGTGACCCTAGATTTTCATAGGTTTCCTCTATAATATACTTACAGCCGAATGCCTAGGAAATGATACCCTCTGCAATTTTTGCGCTCACGGAGACTCACCTCTGGTATTTTTCCCCATAGACTCAACATTGAAAACCCGTACTCAACACCCGTGGAGTATTGTAGGAAACTACTCCATGGGGGAGGATGTCAGATATTCTAGCCAATTTGTCAGTGATAGGGGCGAGATAAAAACTGAACCGTACTCGATCCATAGCCACTGAAAATATGCCATTCATTTTGGTTTGCTATGTAATCTTACCCGGCTTTGCCTCGTAGGATTACTCCACAACCAAAACTCATGGCATATTGTCAGTGGCTATGGATTTTGATGCAGTTCCTTATTAATCAATGACATAATAAGTGAAGTTTTTCGTGCTTTTTTGGCATTACAAATTTCAGAACCGTCTAAATTGTTTTCATTCGTCTATTTAATCAAACATATGGATGGCTAAATTTATTTCCTTTAAGTCTAGAGAGTCAAGTTATTTTAGACATTTCTGGGAAAAAGATCATGATAAAAATGACGAATATTTGCCACGACAACCGAATATGAATTGATGATATATCCCAGACGATGGACTTTATCCCAAATACTTTTGGGGGCTTGCCTTGGAGGAATTCTAGCCTCGTCTAAATATTATCTATAGATTATAACAACTGATAACAGTAGGTACCCCTCGACTACAGTGGCACTGGACGGGATAGACTGAGAGACCGACCTGTGGGTATGGCGACCAGGCCGAGCAGAGCGTAGAGGACCACCTGGTAGATGCCGAACTCGCCGATCTGACACAGCACGTCGTCAAACAGCATGGTGGACGGCCAGCCACCTGCAGTCACACCAAGAATCATTGAGGATCCCAGAGATGGGTCAGCATTAGGTTCTGAGACATGGGTCAACAGTAGGTTCCCAGACATGGGTCAGCAGTAGGTTCCCAGAGATGGGTCAGCAGTAGGTTCCCAGAGATGGGTCAGCAGTAGGCTCCCAGAGATGGGTCAGCAGTAGGTTCCCAGAGATGGGTCAACAGTAGGTTCCCAGACATGGGTCAGCAGTAGGTTCCCAGAGATGGGTCAGCAGTAGGTTCCCAGACATGGGTCAGCAGTAGGTTCCCAGAGATGGGTCAGCAGTAGGTTCCCAGAGATGGGTCAGCAGTAGGTCCCCAGAGATGGGTCAGCAGTAGGTTCCCAGAGATGGGTCAGCAGTAGGTTCCCAGAGATGGGTCAGCAGTAGGTCCCCAGAGATGGGTCAGCATTAGGTTCTGAGACATGGGTCAACAGTAGGTTCCCAGACATGGGTCAGCAGTAGGTCCCCAGAGATGGGTCAGCAGTAGGTTCTTAGACATGTGTCAGTAGTAGGTTCCCAGACATGGGTCAACAGTAGGTTCCCAGACATGGGTCAGCAGTAGGTTCATAGACATGGGTCAGCAGTAGGTTCATAGACATGGGTCAGCAGTAGGTTCTGAGACATGGGTCAGTAGTAGGTTCATAGACATGGGTCAGCAGTAGGTTCTGAGACATGGGTTAGTCGAGGTTCATAGACATGGGTCAGCAGTAGGTTCATAGACATGGGTCAGCAGTAGGTTCTGAGACATGGGTTAGTAGTAGGTTCATAGACATGGGTCAGCATTAGGTTCTGAGACATGGGTCAGCAGTAGGTTCTGAGACATGGGTCAGCAGTAGGTTCTGAGACATGGGTCAGCAGTAGGTTCTGAGACATGGGTCAGCAGTAGCTTTTAGACATGGGTCAGCAGTAGGTTTTTAGATATATTTCAGCATTAGGTTCTCATACATGGGTCAGCATTAGGTTCTGAGACATGGGTCGGCAGTAGGATCTTAGACATGGGTTAGCAGTAGGATCCCAGACATGGGTCAGCAGTAGGTTCTTAGACATGGGTCAGCAGTAGGTTCTTAGACATGGGTCAACAGTAGGTTCCCAGACATGGGTCAGCAGTAGGTTCTTAGACATGGTTCAGCAGTAGGTTCTTATACATGAGTCAGCATTAGGTTCTCATACATGGGTCAGCATTAGGTTCTGAGACATGGGTCAGCATTAGGTTCTGAGACATGGGTCGGCAGTAGGATCTTAGACATGGGTCGGCAGTAGGATCCCAGACATGGGTCAGCAGTAGGTTCTTAGACATGGGTCAGCAGTAGGTTCTTAGACATGGGTCAACAGTAGGTTCCCAGAGATGGGTCAGCAGTAGGTTCCCAGAGATGGGTCAGCAGTAGATTGGCCTCAGGCACAACTTTACCCGTCGTTTACACTAGGCGACTATCTGGTGACGACGGTAGATTGTCTAGCCAATAGTCGTTAGGTGGTGCTTGATAATTACGTATCATCGGCCGCAATAATCGTCAACCCAAGAATTTCCTCAAGCATTTGCACTTTTGTATATAGCCATTTTCTAGCCATTGACAGGTGAAAGTCGTCAGATGGTGCACAATTCAAGAATCGCTGCCTATAATTGTCTAGTGTAAACGCCGGATTAGACTTCGGTTTTGAAGTCTTGGAATTTTGGTAGGTTTATCCCCCATTCATTTCTTAGACACATGCCATTGATAAAATACTATTTTCATGATAACACGTAGGTAATGGTATATCGATGATACAGAAAGTGATATAACAAAATGTAATCTCGACAATAGACATGTTTGACATTGTAATGACATGGTGAGACATACATCATGGGCCGCACTAGTCTTCCTCCTCTTTGCCAATATATATTCGATGCCAAGCTGATACACACTTGTTCTGATATTTAAGATGATTGCATATCCGTGCTTATAAACTGAAAATGTGAATTTTGGCATAACTGTGATACCTTCTTCCTTATAGAGTGCACTGAACTAAAGTGGAATTATGCAAAAATTGGATCTAGGCATCGCAAACATTACATCTTCAACAAAATAAACTGTACGATGTTAGATCTGTATGATATAAAGAACTTACCATTATAGATACGGCTGCAAAATCCTTTTGGACGGCCTCAAACAGGGCGCTGGTTAGTGACAGGATGACCTTTCTTTAATTATTCTATAATGTAGCATTGCCGCATTCCAGTCATCCAAACAGGCGCTTCAGTTGAGACACAAAGTAACTCGGTCCATCCACTCCACCAGTCCTGTTGGGAAGAGGAATATGATCAACGCGATGAATACCTGCCCACTCTCCTAGCACAATCTAACTTTGTAGTGTTTTTTGTTTTTTTAAAGCAGCTTTTATTTCATTTCAATGTCCAAACATCAATTTCCATACGTATAGGCAATTTTGTCCCTTTTTGTATAATTTTTCGTTCCTTTAGATTTCCCGTACGAGTTTTAAGGTTGGAAAAATTACGCGGTGGGGAAGGAGCTCACAATCAAGGAAGCCCCGTGACTAAACAACTTTGTCCCTTTTTGTTTCGTCTGTTACATTATTTTCCATACTCATACTTCTAGACATTTTAAAGATTTGCGACTTTATTGTCTCCACATCCTTACATCCATGGGTTTCTAGCTGCATAGTACATTATGGTCTTAAAAGTTCCTATGTCCAGATCTTTCTCGACAGTATACAATTATGATAAGTCTACTTTTTTCCTTTTCTAAAAGACAGAAACAAGAACTTACGGGAACATATATTGTATATATGAACATAAGTAGGAAAGGCCTAACTGTGGGAAATCGAATTCCTCGTTTTGATTTTCTGGTATTTCTTAATACATGGTAATTGTTAACCTTCATACATTGAATTACAGTTACAGTATACATTCATAGACGCATGAGGGCATGATAAAGAGTTGAAGATCTTGCCAAGGGAGAGCCACCTCAAGGTGACCCCTGAGAAACGTCAGGTTGGTCTGATCAGGGAGTGTTTGATTTGGGGGGGTTACAAGTCATTGGTTCGTGCTCCTGTGTATCTTTCCTTCCGGCTGTTTACTCCTTGGTAATCGCCTCCAGGAGGCATTCACCGTCTGACCTCTTCACACTGATGCACCACTTTTCTTCACCTAAAATGTTAACAATGTTGTACTTCTGACAACAAAGAAAACACATGACAGTATATCAATATAAGTTCTACATAATGACAAACATCCATCATGGGCTTGTTATGAAAAATACCATTTGCTTATACACACACAATTTTGAATTTTCTATACTACTATATACGCAAAATACATACAATGCATGTTATATATTTCTGTAGAATGGGTAAAAGGCAAGTGAGCTATTTAAAAGTTACATAACACATGTTTGCGTGTTTTTGACACCCCCTCCCTCCAAGTCACAAAGTGTAACACTTAGCCTGAACTTCCCCCCCCCCCCCTAAAAGATTATTTTTACGTCTGCCACTACCATCTCCTCCAGGATTTGAACATTTTGAATCCAGTCTCTTGTAATTTTGGAAATGAAAAAAAAAAATCTAAATCAGAATTTACAATGAAGGGCCTCCTGAGGCAGTTGTCTGAGACAAAGTCCCCTGAAATTCCGTGCCAGGACACAATGTTCTTGTTTGAATGATGGAAACCCATTTCTCTGAGGCTGAAAACGTATAGGGGCAATTTTCGGTAATGAATTCGCCTCCTGAAGTACAAAATCTCAAGAGATCACATGTTTAAAACTTCGAGGGGACTTTTAGTGAGACTGATATGACTGGTGCACCTTTGCTGTACCCTGTTTGATAATCGAGGGTCATGCATGAAGGCATTTTCTGTGCCTATTACAAGGGTTATCGCTAAGACAGTATTGGCCGTCCATAAGGTCGTCCATAAGTGTTGAATGAAATTGACCCACAACGTCCTTGGGTCTCCTTGTATGATCCTAGATTATTCAACGGGCCCCAGGATCACCCAGTCTCAGTGGTGCGCTATAAACTTTATATTTATCAAGGTGATTTATCTGTTTTAAATTTTGACACATTTTCTCTGAAATCATGCCAAAAGTTAGGCAAAATGTTTGACTTCTAGAATATGAGTGAAGATTCCATAGAATTCCATACTGAAACAAAATCAAAGCCCAGTTTAATCAAGTAGAGATTTCTTTGAGGATCATTTTGATACCTTAACTTTTATTGTACTCATAGTAGAAGTCAAAATGGACTGTTTTGTTATCAAAATAAGAAAGTAGCAAAAAGCCCCTTTTTGTGATATGTGCCATATGTTAAAGCATTGTCGTGATAGGCAGAAAATGGAGAAGTAAGGCTTGGTTGGAAATAAAGCAATATTTTTAAATTATAATTTCAGACAATGTTGTTTCCTTTAGTTATTATTTACAAACAAATATTTCCTTAAACTAATTAGATTTGCAGCACAAGTCAATCTATCAGAATTTTTAGGGTAACACTATTTGAATCCGGATACCACCTTAGTCCCTAATATGCCTTCCTGACCTATAGCCAAAAGGAGATCAGCATGCGAGGGTGGCCCATACCCATCCGCAGGGTAATCATCTATTTATCTCACCCCGGTATTTTTCTCCATAGGCTTAACATTAGGAACTTGTACTCCACGGATGTGAGGTTTGTGTACCCAATACTCAATGGCTAATTTGTTGATTCATTTCATCAATAAATAATGTTTTATGGGGTGAGATAAAATCAGAAACCCACTCGATGAAAATAACTTGGTCTGCACTCCATCTCGTTTGACCACAGAGTAATTCACTCAGCTTCGCTTCGTGAATTACTCTGTAGTCAAACTCGGTGGAGTACGGACCAAGCTATTTTCATCTCGTGGGTTTCCTTCTAGTATCCTGCACATGAGACTATTAAGCTGGTGACAGCTATGTACAACATGTACTATATGAATCTGATCTGCCATATTCCCTTGAGGCTGTGGGGTATCTCTCTCTGGTTCTCTGCTGTGAGAATTTTTACAAAGGAAACATTATCAATGAATTGGGGAAATAAGAGTCTCAGCAGGGGGTTGTACAGAAATTTGTGGCGTTTCCCTATTCTACTCTGTGAAGTTCAAAGGACAGTTTTGTCAGTTCAATCCCCATCCCCTGGTTGCCAACAAATGTTTCTGCCCATCAAATGGGCGAGTACCCTTCACCCTTCATACATACACTCTTTCACATACACACCTGTCAGTGACATTCCTATCAATGAGGTGTGTCATTGGACTGACAGACAGTCTGCTTATAGGCAGTTTACTATTAGGCCATTGACAGACAGTCCATTGACAGGCCCGCCACTAAAAAGCAGTGTCTGCTGACAGACAGTCCACTGACAGGCAATTGTTGGTGGGTGTTGGTGTTGATAGATGTTGGTGTTGATAGGTGTGTTTGTGTTGGGGGATGTCTGTAAATGACCTCTTGCAAAAGGGGATCATTTGCCTCAAATATCCTTCTCAATTGGAGAGGGGATGAGTACAAGAATATCAGGATGTGGAATTACAAGGGTCACCCACTTGGCAACTCAAGAGTCAAACGTCCCCCAAAGTGCAGAAATTGCACAGTTGTTCAAACCCTTCGCAGCCCTTTATACAATCACGCATATCAGGCTTGGCATCACTCAAGGAGTGGTGATTTTGAGCTTTTATCATCAACCTATTACCTATTATGAAGTCCCCATAGGAAATGTATAGAGCACCTAGAATCAGCTACCGGTAGATTCTGGCATGTCAGAATCTCTGGCAGGAGATTCTAAAAAAAATTATCCCTTTCATAATGAGGTCAAATCATATATACTCCAAATAGAATTTAGAATTAGTAGAAATCAAACGAGAGTTAGCCTTGTCAATGTTTATGCCACGATGGGCAGGTCGTGTATTACTACACGAGGCGTTAGCCGAGTTTAGTGAGTAGCAGACCTGACCAGAGTGGTATTAAACATTGACAAGGCTAACTCGAGTTCGGTTTCGTATTTATCCTACCCCATCTCACCGATATACAGAGAATATTTGTAATTATCCATGTTAGTAGTTATCAATGCTGCCGGATCTACTTTCGTTATCTCATCCCTGATTGGTCCGTTTTTTTATTCACCTCGGTGCATAAATAACACTTTATCCAACGCTATGTCAAATACACTGAGTCAATGTTAAACCTATGGCGTTTTTTATTAGGGGTAGGATAATTAGTCATGATCACATTTACCATCAGATCTCACTGTCATAAAAGGTTTTTCATTCTAACAACAAGGACATATGGTGAACTATATACTAGCGTAAGTATACACAGAATTACCACCATGCGTGACTGCTGTTACGTTATGGCGTGATCTGGAACTACATATCTTGCAAAAAAAACTTTTCATTGTAATAGACTTGTTGTTAATCATGTAGGTGGAGAATAAATACAATAACGACTAGTATTGTGTATGAGTGACTTAAATCTCCTTGTATTAGGTGAATTAATATCGTTGCTGTCGCTCGGATATTACAATGTGTCAACTGGTCTGAGATTACAGCCACTCGTACACAAAACCAGTCATCATTGTGTATGTAAGAAAGGGGTGAAACACATACATGGGACATTAGCCAATGACTAGACTAATTTACCAGGTGAATAGATAATAGTCCTAAATAAATTGGTAAAAAATAAAGACAAACAAAAAAAACTGCCATCAGCCAATAGAGGGTGTATTGCCAAGCACCCCAACACCCCTTACCACCCTTCCACTTCATCTGTCAGCAAGTTGCCAGGTGTGTCAGCCCCTCGTCATGATTGGTGCCCCATCCCTCTCTGGCTCCCCACTGTGTGATTTCTCTCCCCAGGGGGACGTATGGCAGGAAACTTAGAATAATCACATAGATCTTACTTTCTATGTGTGCATCCACCTTTTTTTACCATACCCTGTGACCCACACATCCATTCAAACATCTTTATCCACATACCACTTTGCCCACAGACCCCTACATCACCATTTCACACACCTTTTAACCCAAGCAAACCTTCAAATATGCACCCTCCCCCCCCATACTTCCTCACCCACACCTTTCACCCACACACCGTTTCACCCACATCCTAGGAGAATCTGTCTCAAGTTCCCCTCTCAAAGGTGTGTGTGTGTAGGGAAGGATACACTTGTTGAAGTACGAAAATCTCTGGGGGTGTCACACATCGTGATGTTCTGGAATATCGTCTCAGACAAAAAAACCCACTTATTGTCAGACAAAGGTAATCTGGGGTACAAGAATTGCAAGGTGTGGTGTGAGCCAAGATTAGTATTAGTGTCCATTTTAGGACCTGAAACAGCGGACTGAATGGCAGGTCAAAGTTTTCAGCATAACTGTACAATACTTTAAAGCATAAATCTCATTATATTTGAAGTGTGACAGTAACACTTCTATAAACTCCCCTCCCCGTAATCTCTGAACAGCCCCAAATTCATAAGACAAAAGCTTTATGTAAACAACGATAGCCCTTTGTGGTAAAGTCAAGCAATAATATCCAAGGTTCGTGGAATATTAATTTATAGAAATTGCCAGCAATAGGCTTAGATCCTCACTGATAAAAAAAACCCATAATGGCGGACGTCCTACGCGGTCGCCATGGCAACGACGACGGCATGTCGGGAAGGTGACACTTCCGCCGGGATCAGCTGAAGACCCAGATCAAGCTCTGAGGTAGAGACCTCTGTGTACAAGAAAACATAACTCGCCAGGAAGTTTGGAAAAAATAGAGGTACGCTGAAGATGGGGGCAGGGCCGAGTGTATTAGGGGGATGGTGGGGCTGAAGAAAGGATGGACGTAACCCAGATAGAATGTCTCCACTCATATATGGAGGGCCTACCGCTTTGTGGTATACTTACATATATTCCGATGTAGAGTGGTATTATTGTCTCTGACCAATGACGACAGGTGTAGCGTCATAAACACTTAGCCCTTCGAGAGAGAGAGAGAGAGAGAGAGAGAGATAGATAGATAGAGAGAGAGAGAGAGAGAAAGAGAGAGAGAGAGAGAGAGAGAGAGAGAGAGAGAGAGAGAGAGAGTGAGTGAGTTTCATTACTTGATGAAGGTGGGAGAGGTATTTAATCACAAACGCCTTGATAAATTTAGATCGATGTAGATCTTCAGATTGTATTTATTGGAACAATATGGATAGACTACTACTGGCAGGCCACCTGGGATTGAGCAGGCTTGAAGCAGGCTTTTTCGATGGTGCCCAGTGTGAAGTTCTGTGCTATTGGATTCCTGTGCCCTTAATCCATTATGACATCTAAAAGCAAACACAGTTTTAGTCTCTATTATAACGCACCCAACATTATCATGAAAGACACTAATGCAACTTTTCGTATTTATTTGCATTCTAAAGATGCAATCTGAGAAATAAAGAACAAAAACGTTATTTGAGAAAACATAAGATAGCATGTATATCTAGAAAATAATAGAATTGCATGTTTTCAAGCAAGTCGTTCGTTTTATGAACTTCATATCGTAACTACTTAATGCCTTGTATTTCTTGGATGTGAGACCTGTTGTGAGATATACTTTATTTTACTGCCATTGTTAGAATGTTCTCTAAGAACCATACCTGTTCTGCCTTTCATGTGTGCAAGGGGTTCTCATCCCACCCAAATAATATGAAGCCCCTTCGTTGCCTGTTGCGTCATTATGATTTTGGCATATTGTATTGCAATCTGGAAAAAACCTAGAATACAAGTCTGCCACTGCACTTTGGATTAATTAAGATAGATATATAAGTATTACACATCCTTATAAATAAAAAAGAGGATGATCTCATTTACCTATACCATTAACCAAGCTTTATCATCATAACATGATATCACAACAAGACTTGCGTGTATTAGCTATATTACTATAAAGCCGCAACCACTTAAAATTTGTATTTTAAGATACACCAGATATGTTACTAGTTGGAAGCATTGGAATACTGATTACAATATAGATTGAATTCTATGTATCAATAATGGAAATAGAGGTAGCTTAAAAAAACAAAAAAAAACATAATTGCATGTTTTCTGGCCATATCTATTTTCAGAAAAGAGCTTGCGCTGATATAATCTAATACCTGAAGGTGGTGGGTTTCTTGGTGCCCTCTCTACGAATGAATAACCCTGAGTGCATTCAGCTCTGCTATCAAATCAACCACAAACAATTCCCGCAAGAAGGCGGCCAGACCCAGAGTCTGAGGCCTGGGATGTGTACAAAAAACACAGGAATGATGCAGCGTGAGGTGTCATTTGTCTGAGCTCAGACAGAGATGAGATTTCAGGGATTGAGGTCAGAGCAGACATTAGAGACTCTGCCAGCAACATTTCCCTCTCCTCACCAGGCTTGATATTAATGTTAGTGATCGCCGTGTCAATAAACAATGCTTCCTCTCCAGGCGGATACTCTGTCGTAGAACTCGGATGGGATCCTCGCTGCCCGCCGGGGCTCCCTCTGTGTCCCTGTCCCTCCCCCTGAGCCCCTCTCTACCCCCTCCCCTCCCTCTCTGGAACATTCATTCTCAGCCTGCTACTCTCCCATCTCCCGTACTCCGCTACTCCTTCACTATAGCCTGCCCAGAGAAAATTCCTTTGACTTATATCTCTTTTGAAGTGGATTACGATCCACACGAATGTGCCTATAGTCTAGACATTCGTCTACGACACAGAGGTTCCAGGTTATTTACAATTTTCTTACATTCAGCATTGTAGTGCATCGGGAGGTCTTAAATGTCTATCGCAATAGGCGGATGCTGGGCCGTACTCTTCATTATTGGGCCCGGCACTATTCAGTGTTGTCCTTTATTACAGCAACAAGTTTTAATTCGTCACTGTCAGTTGCTGGTATTCAAGTTATAATATGCGTAGTTATATGTAGAGTGACTTTAGAAGATGACTTCAGGGCCACTACCGGCCGTGATACTGGCCACCAGAGGAACACTCTGTTAGTCTGACGTTGCAGCAGAGCCAACACAGACCATCGATGGAGGTATAATCAGGTTTTAGGTGTTTCTGGAAGTTGTGCAATGACTGGAACTGAAACTGTGGGTACAGGCGGGGCTCTGAAGCATCGCGAGCGGACGGCTGAGGCGACGAGTACGGCTCCCCAATTTGACTGCTTCCCTGCCTCCACTGCAGTCAGGATGCAGTCAGAAATTCAGCAGAAATCAAAGAGCTTTATCACCATCATACAAATCCAGTTGGCAAACTGACCAGCCAGCGCAGGTCAACCACCCGGCTCAGTAGAAGCAATTGCTGGGTGCCCGCTAGGCACCATGTGGGTAATGTGTGGTACTTTTGTGAGACATTAGTATATACACAATATTAACTGGTTTCAGATACAAGCGGCAGTAATCTCCGAGGACAAGACGCGTAGTAATCTCCGAACGATAGTGAGGTGATTACGAAGAGTCTAGTCCGAGGAGATTGCGGTCGCTTGTATCTGAAACCAGTTAATATTGTATTTATTAACCACCGTTTCTTGCTAATAATTCCTATAGTTGGTGAAAATATACAGCTGTAGTTTTTAAATTACCCGCGAAGTGGCAGTTAGTTGAAGATGAATTCACCAAACTTGAATTGTTCTGTAATTCACATTGATTTTGACGTTGTGTGATTGTCTGCTGTTGTCATTGCGTGTAGTAGTTCGCGTTTCGCTCGCTAGGCGCCCGATGTCGTTTTGGGAACTATTTCCAGTAATCTCCTGCAGGAGGTTACGGGCCTCAGTAATCTCCTAGTAGCCAAATACTCAAACCCAATGTTATTCCTATGGAGACTCCGTATTAGGTGGGTAATAAATATCTTTCCTACTCCTTGCTTTGGTGCTGGTCCGTCAACGATGGATGAATCGAGAAGTAATACAAAAACAAAACTAAATCAGTAATGCACGGCTAATACTGTCTTAGCAGACAGACTTCGCTAACATTAAACGATAACCCTTGTATAAGTTACAGAAAAAAATCTTCATGGACGATCCGAGATTATCAAACGAGCCCCTGGCTTCCACCGAGTGAACATGGCTTCCTCAAGAAACCAACGTCAAAGCCCGCAGAGTGGATGCTACAGGCCTCTCCAAACACAAAGGCCAAGGTGGGGCTTTCATGTCGGGCCACTGGTGCGCAGCGCTATGCTTGTACAGCGGTATGTAAACAATAATAGGAAACTGACCCATACTACAGTACACAGTTGAGAGTGGAGTGTGATATGCAGATAGACCAAGGTAGTAAAAGTAGTGTCAGACTTCAGACTGGGAGAAATATACACGTGGGGGGTAGACATACCTCGTGGTGCAGGGTGGAATGGGTAAGAGTCTGCGAAACAAGGCGGCCAGTTTGGTATTGAATAGGAAGAGAATGGACTACAATAACAGAGCGGGAAGAGTGGAACTGAACGTCTCTGGATGGGGCGGCCGCCGGTGGTGTACAGATACACGGCTGGGTGTGAAGGTGGGGTGAGGTGTGAAGATGGGGTGAGGTGTGGCGGGCTGGGGACGGGGTGTGATGAGGCGATACTATGTGTGATTCCACCCACCTGTCAGCACCTTGTACCCGGCTCCCGCACGGTGATGGCCGCATCTGGCCGCGGTCTGGGGAGGCTGGGGGTCTGGCTTGGAGGAAGGAGGGAGGGAGGGAGGAAGGTTGGTGGCGGAGGCGGGATGGGATCCACTTGTATACATGCAGCGCCAGGATCCAGGAGTCTAGTCGGCCGCCTATTTACCTGGCGGGTTTTCTGCCAATACAGCCACTACTACAACTAACACGACCAGCAGCACTAGTACAACTAGCGCTGCCGATTCCATCTACATCCCCAATGTTAGCACTAACACCGCTAGTACAACTAAAACTTCTGATTCCATCTACATCTCCAACATTACCACTAGTACAACTAGCACTTCCGATTCTATCTACACCCCCAATATTACCACTAGTACTATTAGTACAAATAGTACTTCCAATTCCCTCTACATCCCCAGTATTACCAGAAGCACCACTAGTACAACTAGCACTCAGATATTTTACTTCCCACTCCACCACATAGACATGATGTGAGAATGATTGGCCTTTGACATAGTAAATATAAATGTTAGTATAGTCCTTAAAAGGTTGTATCCTGTGTATGTGTAGAATTGTCGGTTTTTAGTGTGTTTGGATGCTTTCTTTTTTTAGCTTAATTAAGCGAGAGTGTGGGAAAACACTTACTATAGTTACCCGCCATCGTAAGTCCTCCTTTCATTAACTTTCTCACCAAATAGTTTTACAAAAGTTCTTTTACTTTCCATCAAGGAAATATTAATATCAAATGCTCCAATCTACTTCATGAGTTCTTTAATCTTTGACATGAGAAATGACATTTGAGACAAGAAACATGATATACTGAAAATATCAAATGTACACAAAAGTTTTAGGAGATATATGACCTATATAGAGGTTTAAATAAGGAGACCAGGGAGGAGCTCGGCGCAGGCGCTGGAGGCGTAGGAAGGGCAGGCAGGAGCCTAATTACCCCCCTCCCCATTAAGGTCGGCAGTCACCCTTTACAGTGGCCACTTGCCTCAGCATGCTTGCAGCAACAACAAGAACTTAAGGCCCTGGTGAAGGGCACCGTACAATGGCAGATAAAGGAAAAGAAAACAACCTCAAAATAGGCGTCGATTTCATCTTTACTAACTGGGCGAAGAATATCTGCCTCAAGAGGAAGACGACCAAGATCATGGTAGCTGAGGACTACACAGATTATGAGGTGCTCGGTATCATGATGGTACAAGACGTCAGGGAGTTGATGATAACAGCAGGCCAAGCACACAGACTCAGCGAGGCACTGGGTAAGTTGGGCAACCCCAACTTCACACAGGAAAGCAGTGAAGGGCGGCAGGACGATGAGGAACGGGAGGCCCAACCCTAAGGAGGATACTGTGTGGCACCTAGTGACAGCTATGACCAAGCGGCCCTGCTAAAGGTCAAAGCTTCGGACAAAAAGGCACTAAAAATAGAAGACTTTGTGCAAGAGCCCGTGCGCTTGCATATCGCAAAGAAGAAAAAAGATACCATGAAGTTTATAGAAAACGATGATGGGAGAATGGTGCTAGCTCATGATGAGCAGGCACCAGTGTATATAGCACAAGCAAAGTGGGGAGCAGCCATTATGCGACTACTTTTCGGGCTACTCCGATCGGGTGATCTTGCCAGGGGTAGGGTAGAGGACCACCTTTCCTATGCGGTCTACATATTCAAGCTTGCCACCAGGTATGACTGGGAGTCAGAGCTCAACCTTGACACAAGGTACAGGGAGCTACAGGCGCAAAATGACTACCGCTGGGGCAACAAAGTCTTGTCAATAGAAGCCCTGACCTAGGCCCCGAAGAGGCAGCAGCAGCAATAGTGGGAGCGAGAAAGCCAGCAAAAGGCAACACACACCCATGCAGGGCAAGCAGGAGAAGACCCACAACTCAGAGAAAATATGTAGAATGTTGATGATTTTTTAATCAGGGGAGAAACAAAGGAGGAGTGTCTCAACACCCTCAACTTCCTCATGCGGGTACTCCATGAACTGGGCTTCAGGATAAATTATAATAAGGTTGTCATGCCGACCACCCACCTGACCTTTCTCGGAGTAGGAACTGACACTAACGACCATGTCTTCCGGTTGCCCAAAGAGAAGGTCGACCAGTTAAAAGGATGCTCCAGGATGTTGTTAATAAAAAGGAAGTATCTAAGAGGACCCTGGAGTCATTAGTCAGCAAGCTCAGCTGGGCCTCTAGGGTCATATAGGGTGGTAGATCCTTTACAAGATACCTAATGGACAGGATTATGGCATTGGGAGCCCCCTCCCACCGCACAAGGGCGTCTTCATCTTTGCATGCTGACCTAGCTTGGTGGTTAGATTTCTTGGCCATGTTCAACGGCCTTGTCCCCCTTCTGCAATTGACGCCTGCCTATCTGGGGCAGGAGGAATCTACAATGACCATAGGTTTCATGTCTGGTGGGAAGACTGCCCGGATGTGAAAGAACTTCCCGTAAACTATCTAGAAACATTGGCCCTGGAGCCGGCGGCCCAACTCTTCTGTCATCAGTGGAGAAACAAGCTGGTTACAGTCTCGGACAACCAGGCAGCGGTGGCCATCATCAACTAGGGATGTGCCAGGAACCCCCAAGTGATGTCCATTCTGAGAACGATTTTCTGGTTATCAGCGACATTAAACTTCAGGCCCAGGCTCTCTATTACCTGGGCCGGTACAATAAGCTGGCTGACGCAGCTAGCAGAATTAGTCTGCATGGAACAGCACCCCTCTGGGAGGCACTGAGGGAGTCAATACTAGCAAAACATCTAGGAATCTAGGAGAATGTTTAAAATCGAGTGCCTTTGCACTGAACAGTAAACGCTCATATTCCTCACATAGGCAGCGCTCCTAATGTTCTATGGCCTATTATGCAGGTCGAATGTGCTACCAATGACACAGGAGTCCCTTGACGGAGACCGCAACCTGAAAAGGAGGGATGTAGCAGTCATAGGAGATGATTTAAAGGTAGCTGGCATTAGGGTGCCCTTCTGCACTTGTGCAATGGTCATATTCAGCAACAAACATATGGAACCCCTCTGGTACAAATTGAGGAACATTATCACACATCACTGCGGATTGGTGACAATAATGTGCAAAGTATGGCTTTAACAAGTTACTCATTATTCTGATGATTCTGATGAAGTGTTCTCCAGTCTTTTCATTTCTCCCAGGAACCACTAAAGCAGTCACAGTTCAAAAGATACTGATCATTTTCCATGGATAATAAGATCAGTAACTGTTTTCTCGCATGGTTGGTTCTCTTCAATAGGCATAAGTGATTCCTTTTTCTGGGATGGAGAAGAATCTTGACATGCCTCATACCGTTCCATCACTTATCATTGAGGGCATTGCTCATATCTACTTGTCACTGATTTAGCATTTTCAATATTGCCTCTAGTTTCTTGTTGCCTGGTTTAAGGTTTAAATTTGACAAGGAGATTATGAAGATTGGAACACCATCATCAATTCACACAATATCTTAGAGCTTCACCTAGGTTCCTTTGAAAGATTTTAGAACTAACTTTGGTTTTAAAAAGCCTAGGGAGACGGTTCCAACAGTTGAGAACCACACCATCCATGGTTGGGCGATTATAATGCTCATGTTGTAGAGCTTCGTTTAGAGGCGCATTCAGAATTCCTTCTTCTCCTCAGTCTGAATAGAGAGTTGAGTTCTGCTGAACTCCTAAAGACCACATCTTATCATCCCATCAGCAATGTAAAAAAGATTTAAGTTGGAGTTTTAAAGCCTGCCCCCACCTACCAAGATTCTGGTCCCGATTGGCCTTACAACGGCCTTCCCGACACCATTCTGATTCTAGCGTGAGGTCAGCCAAAATCGTGGTAGGTGGGACAGGTTTCTGCGATTCCTTCCACGACAGCTCACGATAGGCTGCGATGAAAATGCCAATCGTAGAGGTCCCGATAATTTCCAACATTTTGGAAATTTTGTAGCCTGGCGTTGGGTATCGTAGCCTATCTGGAAGATATCGTGGTCAGCGCGTATGATTCACAGATTGGATCACGACAGAGGTCTACGATTCGGGGACCTCCCGATAGGTCACGATTTCGCCATTTCAAATCGTAGCGATCGGGAAGCATGTCGTGGCCTATCGTGGTAGGTGGGGGTCCCCTCTTACTGTTGTGTAGCCAGAGGTATTCAATTCACAATAGAGCCATTTTGAGTAATAAACTCATTTTCATCTCCCAGTAGATTGTTTCCCATCTATAGCACGCACACTTTCACCTAGTGATGTCCTAGAATATGGTCATTGAGTTTCTGAATAATAATGTGTCAGTTTCAGTCAGGTCACAATTTACCAATTGGAGAGCTTCTATCCCCATAGTATATATGAGCAATGCCCTTTTAAAGTGTGTTTGTTTTTAACTTAGTAAAAGACGTCTCTCTGTATAGCTGAGTTTTTAGGACGCCTTGTCGGTGTTCCATACGTACAATTAGTGAATTATGATTTCCCACATCGAGATCAAAAAGATTATATGGCTAAACATGCCTGTTAGAGAAGGATAGTGATATAGAAGATGGATGTAGATAAATGAACGAAATCTTGACATTTGTCATCAGAGTTCATAGGTATGCTGAGATTTGACGTTTGAAGGCAGTTCTATCTTGCAGATTCTGTACTATCCGGCGAAGATATATATCCTGGTTGACTTCATAATACAATCGCTAACGCTCGTGTATTACAACGCGACAACCTCTCATGGTTTAAGGCCGCCTGTCCACAAAACCATCGATTGTTCTCTATACATAATTTACCATGTTAGAAACAGCTTTATAGAAATAATCAGTTCTTGGGATATTTTGAAACGATAGGGACAATAGAGATAGATACAATGTGGCATATCTTACTAAAAACTTGCGTTCACACCTAGCGCCCACACCCCAGGTATAAAAGCTCTGATTCCATACAAAATAGGTTTAAAAGCACATCCTAGAATACAAGGTGGCACCACCATGTTATTTTCAAATATATGTATTGACAACTAGCCATTCAATTCGGTATCTTTGACTTATAAATTCGAAGATAAAACGTCATAAAATGTCATATAAATGTTTGTATGTCTCGAGTGTCTTTGCGTAGTGATTTCATGAGGCATACAAACATTTGTATGAAATTGAGTGGCATTTACATTTTATCATACCCCTCTCTATTCTTTTGGATTACTAAAAGATAAATATCGACTCAATGACCAACCTTAAATGCGTGTCGGACATTCATTTGCTTCTTGTTATCGTTGGAGCAATTCATGGTTCAGACTTCGCCTAAAATTTGCCTACACAGCAGTGTTTTGGTCTGCTCTAGGAGAGGATTCATTTCATGATGTTTTCACTGCAGTTAATGTGGGTGCGCACATGGAAGTGGTGCCGACCCCTGGTGTTTCTACCGTGAAATATACTACTCTAACTTGAGGTCTTAGGTTGGCCATATCCATACAGACTCTGCTGGTCAAGGCAAAGGTTAGATTGGCCACCACCTCTGTCTACACTACGTTCCAACTAAGAGGTTGGTAACGTTAACCCATGGACGTGTCCACGGATTCTCACTCTCAAACCAAGTAGCTTCCTATATTTTTGGATTCTTAGAGCTGGGATACTCATTATCAAATATTCATAGTTGACAAAATTGATAATAAAGTCTACATTTATGCTTATTTGATTAAAAATACACACAAAAGGAAATATAAATATGGAAAAATGGTTTCAAGAGTGAGAATTGAATACATTCTCCAACCAGGTCCAGGTCACATATGGATATGCTGGGAGAGTAAGAGACACGCACAGGTAGTGGGTGAAGGCGGTCGGACCACAGAGTAAAAATAGATACACATAGTATTAATAGATACCTCCCAGAGGAGGTGTGAAGCGTAGTGCCCCCTATCTTTTTGAGCGGTAATAGAGAACCATAACAAAGCACCGCGAATGCTCTGTCAGGCTGCTGTACAACTCAAACAGAATCCCATCTACAGATGTTTTAAAGCGTTTCCAGGGATAGATGCAATACCAAAAGGTCCATAATAGTTTGTTTTGTTGTTCCATTGCTTATTTTAGAAGTGATATTATTTATAAATTAGGCAGATCTACCTTCACTCACTTGACAGGTCATGTAGACTCCCATACGAAAATATAGCATAAATGGGCTAACTTCTAATAGCTACTACATACAAAATATTGGAGCTCTAAAAAAAATTTTTTTCGGATATTGATAGAGTTGTATCTAAAGTATTCTAAACCACAATAGAGCTCAATAGAGCTCCACGTTTTATGGTTGTTTTGTGTTGTGGAATACAGCCTTATTTCTCACAAATTCCAAAGTTCAACCTACGAGAGGAAACCTTAACCACAGCACAGGTATATGATATGTGTACCACTAGATAGGGCCATGTCTTAGGTTTCTAACAATGTTTTGTTTATCAAAATCGGCCCATTATTTATGACACAAGAGCTATTTGCATTTTGCATGTTTTGGTGTGGGCTCTTCTCAGAGCTCCTTCCCTCTTGCTGGCATGTTTGAAAGTGGCGCTGTAAGGCAGCCGCGATTGTATATATGAACCAAGTCACTATAGGGGGTGCTGCGCTTCACACCTCCTCTGCCTAAAGCCCTAACTCCCAACCTCAAAATAACTAAAGGGAAGTTCCTTTACCCACTTCAATGGCATGAGATACCCGCTACCACGCCATGTCAAGGCCCCAGACAATTTAACGTGACCAGAGCTAACGTAGTCTAGCTCGGGTGGCCAGTGTAGGCAAAGGTGTGATTATTGTGCTGCCCTCTAGAGTAAGGTAAAGATTCATGCACGGGTAGAATGGTTTCTGAGCATGGGAAATACGCTCAGATATGCTGCCTCAAGGTAAGAGGTTGGATGGGTTATATATAGACTCTGATATATAAACTAATACTAACCCTTCACAATCTGCGGGCAAACTCTGTGACGTCGGTAGGGTGCAGGAAACCAGTGTCTTAGTCTTCAAGGTGTGCCCAGTTTGCCAAGGCCAGTCACCAAAATACCTCATTGACCCACAGGTGATTGGTATATATATATTCGTCGATATGACTGTTTGGCGGGGTGCCAAGGGGATTACAGAAAATGACCTATAGACTGAATAAAATCTATACGTTTAACTTTTGTCCTTTAAAAAAAATTCATTCCTCAATGATGAAAATAGTATGGCGGGGGGGGGGGGGGGGAGAGTTGGGGTAGACGATCAGGAGCAAATACCATGCCTTGACACATCCTACCTGTACTCACATCTCCACGTTGACTGGCTTCAGTCCCTTATACACGGAAACAGAGTTTGCCATATATGATCATATGCAAAGTGGTTTGGCACTTGAAAGGGGAGCGTAAACAAACTTTGAAAATATATCTGTTTAAAAATTGGCAAACCCACTTTGTAGCCATTGCAAAACGTTTTATCCAGAGCAGTAGAGACTTGCATATCTAAGTCCATGAGCTCAGCATTTGTATCCCATTTGATGAGTTACAGCTGCTGCAGTCTGTGGTGTGGCATTAGATGCAGTGCAGCCTTGATGTATATTTTTGCACATATATACTTCCATAATCAGTTTGTTTACGCTCCCTAAAATGAAACTCTGTTTCCGTGTATTTCTTGTTTATGTCCATAATCAAAGACTTGAGCAAGTCTAATTTCCGCGCATTCTGCAAACAAGTTACATTCTACCTCCCGACTCCTATCTACAACTGCGCTGATGCAGACACCATGCCAGACCATATACTTTGTGTATGTGAACACTCTATGGACAACCTTTCATACTCTCACGATATATAACTGAGCTCTGTCTACCATTGATCTCCCTTAACATCTCCTACGCATAACCAGCCATGTTTTATGGGACATTGGACATATTACTTACCCGAATCGTTGTGGGGTTTCTGTTCAATAGGTTGTCCTTTCAGCAATATACAAACTGTATTGTGTACACCCAGGTAGACAGACTGTCACCGGTCAGACAGTCCGTCTCCTTGGTCACGGTCGTGGTTCATTGAACCTCTATTTGGAGTATCGGCTGAACCCAGACTATTCTGACACTTCTTCCCGTCTGGGGCGAATGCCCTTCACCACAGGACTTTCAGAAACGCTGCTTTCCTCTGGTTCACGACTTAGAGAAAAAAAGTCCAATCGGAAAAATGATGTGTTCAGTTCCCATGTTGGACAAGTGAAAGCTGGTGTAGTTGTCTGGTAGACACCTGTTGGGGATGGCTGATACTGACTTAGCAAACAAACATAAATATCACTAAACGATAAACCTTGTACAAGGCACAGAAAAGGGTCTGTGGCTTGGAAAGTGGAGCCCTCTACCTCGCCCTATTGACTATATCTGAGTATAACCGACCCTACAAGCAGCGGCGTCACCCACAGTCTAATGATACTTACTTCTCTCCTTCAGATAGAAATCTCACAGTTAAAAGGTTTAGGTTATATTCAATTTAAGTTATTTTCCATACCCCACTTGGCAGCCATTTACTTCTACAACTGCCTGTCTAGGATCCAAATATATCAAGCACCAGTGGGTCACCTAGGTATTTTGGTCTGTGGTGATTGGTCATGGTTATTTGGACATGCCTAGTACTATGACATTGAGACTTGGGCCCTCTGCTCCTTTTCCAATGTCACAGCATTAGCATGCAGGTTGTACAGAGTGAAGGTATAGTTCTGGAGAGTCTATATAACGGTTCAAACCTTCAGACATTGTATCTCAGCTATTTTCCTATGCTCAACCAAAGTGCACCATTTTATATGTGTTCAAATGTAAGGACACTAAGACCATGCTTTTTAGACCGTGCCTAAAGGCCCTTTACGTTGCCTAAAGGTTAGAGTGTTCAACTGGGTTTCCATCTTGCTACAAAAAAAATAGCCTTTCCTATTTGGGTGCTATTCATTGTGATATTGTGAAAGGAGCACAGGGCCAGTGTCTCAGAGGTGTGCCCAGCTGACCATGACCAATCACTTGAGACCGAAATACCTCATTCACATACTAGTGATTGATATGTTTGGTCCCTAGACTCAGGCAGTTACAGAAATGGCAATTTGACCGGGTGCAAGTGGGTTACAGAAAACTATCCATGGACTGAATGTAACCCAAAACTTGTTATTTATTCATAATTGCACCTCATTCTTCAATGATAAACATACCATTTGATCTAGTACTCTTATTATGGAAACAGGGGTAGCTAAAACGACAATTACCTCAAAGGAAGCCCGGGAGAGGTCAATGACTGCCTGGGAATGCCTCATGCAACCCCACAGTGAAGTGACTCAGGGTGACTGTACTCTATCCCGAGGCGGTACGCGAATGTACGGTTTATAGTGGACTTGTTCTTGTGGGTCTTACGTAACTTTATCAGGGTAACCTGCTCGTTCATAGTTTTACATCAATACCGGCGACAGTATCAGTTTTGAATTTTAGAAATTATACTTAATCAATAAAGCGCGAATTGCATCGAGGTCATATATAAATAAAGATAAACAGGTCTTGGTCGATTATTGGACCAACGCTCTCCCAAAATTGCGGTCGTTTTTTTCCCCTCTAAGATCCTTTATTAGTTTCAATGAGTGAACATTGTTCTTCCAAGCGAACAGTCTTGATGTTGTACCAATCTACATTGTCATCTTCTGCCAACTTTTTTTTTTTTTTTTTTGGCAATTTTCATTAGGGAATATTGTGTGTTCACAATCACCGAATTCGGCTATAGAGCCGTGCTTCCACTCGGGCCCTAGACCCCTACTCCTCATTCTAATGGCGGGTGTTAAGTCGAATGGGCAGTGGGTACAATTTTTGTGTAAGTCTTTGGTATGACCCGACCGGGGTTTGAACCCACGACCTCCCATGCTCGAGGCGAACACCCCTACCACTTGGCCATCGAGCTTGGTTAAACTGAACATCATTAACTCAGTTTTAACTGATTGCTAAACAGGGTAATTGAAATAGTAACATAATTTGAGGGTAGGGGCTGGCTCATAGAAGAAAGCGTAACAAGGCAGGGTTCTGATTGTAAAGCTTTAATGAGACGAAGACCATTTACACTGATCAGATATTCCATCTTAACCGAACAGTTGACATCACATCTTACAAAATACACAGACATGGGTTGATAGTTTCTTTACACTAGTAGTTATTATCATATACGATAAGCCTTGATGTACCTGAAAAGTCAATTCTACATTCAATCGTCAGATATAAATGCACGTATCTACCCCTTCACCATTCAAGGTAATTCTCCATTATCTAATACTTTCCTGTTGACTACCTTTATCCTAATATTGATTCACGTCATCATCGGGTTTTCATATGGATGAAAAAATTACAAAAACGAAAACGTTCAACATCTTAAGACTGTGAAGTTTCGATATTCATAATTTATTTTACAACTTTATAATTCACTAATATAATGCGTCTGGCCGTCTGGTATTGTATTGTTCTCTATTAGTGTTTCAACCCAAATAAAGGCCACACTTTGCTAGCCATGATGTTGCTTTATCAAATACCATACATAAAAAAAACTGAGCCTGAGCAACTAGTCCATGAAAGTATCCTAATTTTAAGTATCATTATATTGCTTACATATATGATACAGAATAGATCCTGTACATGCATAGAGTAACTGAAACAACTGACTTTATTCTATTTCGGGTAAAAGTCCAGTGTTGATGAACCCAGATATATTTAAACCTACAATCTTTCAAAGCGTTTCGCGAGGAGAGAGTATTTCGCGATATGCCCTTGTTCAGCAGCTTACATGGGGTCATGCGTTGAATGACGATATATGTGATATATTTAATTTAATCAACTGAATGTCATATATCTATATCGAACGATGCCAAATATCTTGGAGCAAGGATATAAAAATATACCGTTTCAAGGCAACGGAACTGAATAGAGCATGACAAGTATTCCAGTGAAAATTGCCATGTGTATAGCAAGAAGAGTATGATTTTATTGACATTCTTCGGGTGACTGATTGCATTTCATCAAGTGTAAATGTTTCTTTGAAAGAGTTATAACGCAAAGACGTATTCACAAGGTGTTAACTCACAGACAAGGAAGTACACATAAGAACATATTTAAGGAAGCACCAGCATTCTACGGTTGATAAACTTACTGATTCTCAACATCGATTTAATGAGCTAGAATACAGAATATTACCCAAATGCACTCATTAACTGTTCTCTATGCTATCGTAAATGCTTTGAATACTTGGTTAATTTGCATTTCTTTGGTGTTATGCCGACTTTTCATTGTTGCGCCAGAAAAACATGCAAAACATAGCACTGAACGAGCCAACGCAGAGAATGCAACGAAATACATTAGAGAATGGCATTCTGCACAGCAGTTCCATGAAGCTTATGAAACATGGCCCCTCTAACTTAGATTTCAAGCAATAAATTACCACAATAAATCTTTACGCATAACCCATACCAATAAGATGGCGTTATTACTGGGTTCAACTATGAACATCAAACCAGAATGCATGCAGACAAACCATACTGTAATTGGTATTGTATTTCTCTAGATTTTCTTCAAGTACCGGGGTTATTTTCAAACGAACACTTCTTCTTCACTGTTGTGCTGTTGCTTCTGAAAACTACTCGAAGTACACACGTTCAGGCTATGATTAATTTGTGCACGCCGGCATTGGCCAGTAGGTAGAATCTCGCGCGGGTTAGGTTCATTCTCACTAAAGATATCCTGGCCTTATCGTTTCCACATGCCATACGTGAATCAAGCTTCCAAACCTAACCTGCCAGCGACAAGGATGAAATGTATTCACAAGCACTGTGATCTAAACAGTGATACAAAAGTCATGTGATCGGCCTCAGCCAATGACCATCCAGATGTGTATAAAATGCTAATTGGACACGCGTACATGTCTGAGGCAGTTGTGTCGACCAGTTATACAAGTAGAACTCTGATAGTTGTCTACCGCATCTTTCTGAACCGTTTAGTGGGTGGAAGCCAATCTTTTAAGCATAAAAATGTTTTCGCAGCTAGTGAGTCACACAAGCAAAACAGCATTTCAATCCATATCAAAAGAAGCATCTTGTTGGCGCTGATGATATGATGTCAACTCTGTAACTTGAACATAATAGGATTTATATAGAAAAATATTAAGTTTTTCTAAACGATATCAATCACGGAAAGAGAAAATATCAAACGTAAAGAAACGTTTACTAGTCGAGAAGGTAATTTAACCATCGGCAAATCATATCCACGAGGAGCATTCAGGATCCACGAAGTAAGTCATTTGCCTTCATTGCAATTTGCTATATTTTTGCCACATGACAAACGTGCAGTAATCTTTAGACAATCATAACTATGTAAGAATATTTGACTGAGATATACCAAAATCTACCTAAATTATTTATTGTGGCCGTTGACTGGCAGTCTGAGGGCGACTAACAGTTGATGTCGGTTGTGATGGTGGTGAAGCCGCTGCCTCCCCATGTTGACTTGTACTGCTCCGGCAGCGCATACTCCTTCTGCAAGTCGGTGAAAATAAAGAAATATTTAGTTCACAGTTTCACGCCTCAGCTACCAGTGCTTGGTTATTTATCCTACCCCTAATAAAAAACGCCATAGGCTTAACATGGGATTTGTTTATGTCACGGGTAGTGACATAAAGTGTTGTTTATGCTTACGCGGGGTTGAAATAAACATATAATAGAGGGAACCGTTCCGAGCAGAAGTGTCCGTTAACGCGGTGTGTCCGTTAACGCCGGGTATCACCTTATGGGGGTGTCCGTTGGGCGGGGTTTTACTGTATATATATATATATATATACACATACATATATATATACACACATACATATATATATATATATACACAAACATACATGCAAATGAAAATGAGATATAAATAGTACAACTACCAAGGTCACCATTATATATGTAGGCGTTTATTGTATAGAACCGACGTTTCGACTATTACATAGTCTTTCTCAAGGTTATAATTAAATAAACTTACGAATTCTCCGTCGGCCTGCGGCACGAGGATGTTCATCTCGGAGGACTTGGCGGACACGATCTCCGTGTCCAGCGAGTCGCTGTTCAGGTAGAGCTGGAAGCCGTCAGTCTTGTCGATGGAGATGGTGGGCACCTTGCCGATAGCCTGCAAATAACAGAATGTCATTCGTCGAGTTAGCCTGGAAGTAGGTGGCGCTACGAACCGGCCTCTAGTTCTAGCGCGGCCATTTTGCAAGGCAGCCTACCCAATGCTAAGCCTATGGCGAATTCAAAAGTCCATTCATGATAGTATTTGATGTGTGGGGATGTGTTAAGTGACCCCGATACCAATCTCTCGATAAAACCAAACTACCCTGGCAGTTTCAGATCAATTGAATAAGTGATGGCCTCAGTTCAGCCTCTGAACGCGATGTCAACAAATCGTCGAAACAACGATTCTATTTGAGTTGGCACGTTTAAATCATGTCTGGATAATGTAAATAATCTTATTTAAATCATTGCATGTGTAAATTACACATAAGAAGGTAAATTAGTAGAGTTTTCCACCATTTTACACTCTGAAAGCGATTTGTGGTCACCAGCAATATGGCGGACAGTGTCCGTTGTCAGGGATATTTGCATAATTTGGAGGGAATTTTAAACCGGAAGTCACCAGATGACTCGGAGAATTGTCGGCACTAGACACGAGATGGGCATCACGTTGACGCAGGCACACGACCAGGTGAACGGTTCTCAATTTTACCAAGTATTTGTAACGTACAGACACAGTAATCCTCTTTTGTATTATCATATACCTTAAATAGCAAATTCTTACTTTCGCTTTTGGACGATTTGTTGGTTTTCGCCGCATTACATACCCCATACGCCACATACATATCCCGTAACCCACGTACGGTTGTACAGCCATAAATAGGACATGGGTAGGGCCGGGTGCACACTGCGCCGCTCCCGTTTATTGTGCCGCAAAAACGAGTTTCTGTAGGTTGCTCTGGCGGTGCAGTGTGGGGCCGGGTGGTGTACGTAGCACATACGACCACAGGTATATCATAATATAGTTCATAGTAGTAGTAGCAGGGAGGCCTGAGAGGACATTATTTCCAGATCTTGTCTGGCATACATGAAGGATATACTCCAGGATATTTACAAGGATAGATGAATTAAATATTCTGATAAGAAAACTGAAAACCTGATACTTGAACTCATTGTAAGAGGAAAACCATCAACAAAGATGACCACTAGTACTAATTTCAGTATACACCTAATCTGTCCTGCCAATTTAAAGAAAATGCCTGCAGCTTGCCTGTGGCCTACCAAAATTATACCTGGATCTTTCTTCTTAAATCATGGATGTAAAATGGCATCATGGAAAAAGAGTAAAATATTTTAATGCGGAATTTACCTCCTCAATTAGACTGAGAAAACATAGAAAATACATCGGTATTGGTCTTGGAATAGGGCTGGGGTCGGTGGGGAGGTTTGAACCATTGTTCATTGGTGTGAATGAGGTCGAATTTAATCTCATTGTTTTAAACAATAAACACGTTTTTTATAAACTGAAAATCAAATCAAGGATTTCCTTGGAAAACTGCCATCTTTGCTTTATACAAAAAAAGAAATGTATTAGCTGTTCACATTCACCTACGCTTTGACGCTTTTCCAATGATCAGGATCTTCTGTTAGAATGTAGAATGCAGAAAAATAAGAATGTAGAATATTGGTGATAAGACAAACTTAAAACATACCTGAACTTGAATGCTCTGGCAGTTGATAGCTTCCAAGGCAGCAACAACGGTCTCAAATACGACAGCACACTTCTTGCAGTTATCTGGAGAATAAACATTTTTTTATTAATCTCATTCAAAGACTATGGTCTTTATTTTTACAGAAGAAAAGTGATGCTCCAAATAGAAATAGGCATGGTGTTTTTCAGTCATGACAATCGTTATTTATACCATGCTTCTAGGTTGGAGGAGCACTGCAGTAGGTTTTGCAAAAGCAGCAGAGTGGTGCAGTGTCCACAGTTATCAACTAAAATGTGATAGCTCATTTAGCTGCCAACCCTGAAGAAGGCAAAACAGGCTGAAACTACTAGCCAAAAAGCTCAGCTATCCATACCCAACAATTGGGAACTGAATGCATGCGATAAGTACAATATTAAAAAATCGTACAACATATTCATGACTCGGTTATGGTTTATGGTACACCGCCATCATCTTATAAAATATGATTGTTTAGAAAAATGTCTCTCGCGATTGGAATAGCCAGAGGAAAATGATAAAATTCAGGGTATAGGTACGCCAGGTATTAAGGAAAATTCTCCCGAAATATTTCCTATTTTCAAACAAATTTAGTCTCTGAAAAAAGGAGTTACAGCCATCCATTATACCTGCACGATATGTCGTTGGTTACGACACTTTTGACGGCAGTTTCAACTATGATACCCTATTATCATCACTACTATAGCCGTAGCCAATGATCGTTTGCCGATCTTCTTCTACGATCGTATGTCACTGACGCCTCAAAACGGTCGCTATTAACGATTGTAGTGCCTGAAAAATACCCCCTTGCTTATTAAACACAACCCCCATCTAAAATCATATTAACCGTAGTTAAACACGAGTTAATCTGGTTTGTCATACTGTTAGACTTACCGAGGACGATAGAGTTGACCTTGCCCTTGACCTGAATGGTACTGTTTTGACAGCGGTAGATGTAAACCTGCTGCTTCATGTTCACATCATCCAGGACAATGTTCTTGTTGTCAATATGATATTCCTGTAAGACAAGAGGGACATCAGACCATTTACATCAACAAAATTACGTTTTAAAATTCATCTAAATGAATCTGACATTATATAATGTGTGTAAGCAAGCTCATGTACTATGGATTTGAATGATCAAGACCAAATATGAACAGGAGATTTGTAAGTAGGGATTTTGAAAAAAAAAATACAGGGCTAAGGATTTCCGTACTTTCCCAGGGAAAATTTGGTTCATTTCGCAATCTACATTTATTTACTAACCCTCAATTCAGGGATGCCAGTTGGGATCAGCGAAAAATGTGGAATTATTTTTCATGTTGAATTTACTGCCTCAGAGTTACTTAGAATATATGGAAAACACCTCAGTTTCGGTTTTGCAATAGGGCTGAGGGTGTAAGGGGAGGTTCAAATCACAGTCAAATCTGTATGTCTTGTAATTAATTGTCTGTCACGTTTTGACTACATAGAAGAACGCCCAAATACGGGTGAATTGTACGTCTGAATTTAAAACACAGGGATGTCAGTTGGGGTCAGGAATAAAAGTGGAAATATTTTCCATGTGTAATTTACTGCCTCTGAGAAACTAAGAAAACATGGAAAATACACTGTTAGTGGCCATAGAATGGGGCTGGGAATCTGTGGGGAGGTTCCAACCACTGTTTTACTGGCGTGAATAAGGCTCAATTTACACTTTCTTTGTTTTATACAAAAAAAGATAAATTCTTAAACTAGAAATAAAAAAGTGGATTTCCATGGAAAAGTGGAAAACTGTCATCCCTGAAAACAAAATGATTAAAAAAAAGACTCACGATGTTCCACTTCTTGCCGTCCAGCTCCGTCTTGGGCGGCTTGCTGACCGGCTTGCTGGCCAGCGCGCTCACCGGCTTGGGGCTCTGTGCCGCCGGCTTGTAGGGCACGGGCGACGCCAGGCGCAGGGCCGTGTTCTTGTGGGTCTTCTGGTCGTCTGCCACCTTGCGCAGGCCTGGGGAGAGCAGCCACAAAACCAGGTTAGAAATAATCACTTACTCACCAGTCATCTGTGCAGGTCACATAAGACTTGCTAAAGTCTTTGATTATGAACATTCATTAAATGATTAAACACAATCAGAATAAAGTTCTTTATGTATCCTTCTCTGACTAGCCCATGAATCCATAGGGACTGAAGCTAGTCTAAGGGCACATGGGTCTTGTGTTATGGAAGCGGCCATCTTGCCCACAACGCCAAACAAAGCACTAGGTGGCTGGTCCAGTTATTAAAGATATGTTTTTTGACTAACCACAGATGGGTTTTAGCCTTGTCTCAAGATTATCTATAGATTATAACAACACATAATAGTGGTTGTCCGCCGACTACAGTGGCGCTATCTCACATGTTTCTGGTGGATGATGGCAGAACTAGCAATCACTCTGTGCCCTGTATACAGGTAGGGTAGAGCGAAAACACAAGCGCACCCTGTCATTCTGTAGACTCCATTCCAACAACAATCTCTTTCTATGACAACGTAAAGCAATTGTAAATAGAAATGAGAAATTCTATTTCAGAGTACGGGGCAAGAATAACGAATATATATTTGATAAGAAGTACTTGCCATTGCACCAAAAGTCGGCAGTGCCTGAAGTTACACCTATGGTAACTACAGACTCTGAACTCCCAACATGAGTCATGTGGCTGTACTGTTATTAGGGTAATAACTCGGGGCATTATTTTGAAAAAGTTTCTTTCCTTTAGAATTTATAAAATTTCATGGCATTGCACATTGAATCTTTAATTCTTCTTGAGCATTTGCTTTACTTATAAAGCATTTTTCACGTATACAACTTCTTCATAATTCATTAGTTAACAACGATACCTGTCTAGTAGCGTGGATTAATGTGATAATGAAGTTCATGTTAACTCTTCTGACGGTAGTCTCATCAGATTGCAGCCACGTACGCGCTCTTTGAGAGCCCAAATACTTGTCGGAGCCTTTATATATATTTCACCATTCATTACAAGAAACCTAGGCAGCCAGGGGGAGGGGGTCGTGTACCATTTAATCGTGAACCGCCACCAAACGTGCTCTATAAGACCTAAATGTTTTTCCGAGACACCATGAATTCTTGGGCCAGATTATATTTAAGAAATTGTCTTTGTGATACCATTTTGTATTTCATCATTCCTGATGAGCAATTTCCTGACGAAACCTTTCATTATTTCACACCCTAGTAACTCTTTACTAGCCTAAGAAACTTTAAGAAGTTTCTAACACTTATAAACACAAATGAGGGTTTTATGGCACACCTTCTGTTTGGTAAATCAGTATGGCACTGACACTCTGAAGCTACAGCCAGACGGCGGCGGGTTGGAATCAACCATTCCTACATTCAAGATCACATCACAATTAGGAAGATTAGCATTTAAAATCCACGTTATTTTTATCATTATTTGTTAGAACATTTCATGTCGCCCCAACTGACAGTCATCTAGTCCCCTTTCCAATCAGGCAAACCTTTGCAAACTTCGGCTCTTCTTTAGCCATCCGATCTCTAACAGTCATTGGATATTCATAACACTAACTCCCCTTTGGTGATCTATGACATTTTGTAGATGATTCATAATAAATGATTAAATCCTTTTTTTCCCTTGGGTTTGATTTTTTTTCAATGAACTTCTAGATAACACTCAAATGATCTCACAAAACTATTCATTGCTTACTAAATGCTTTTGATGGGCTACATTTCGTTTGGATGAGACAATGTAATATCGTGGAGCCTTATGTACTCTTTATATCATTATCCAGTATATGGTACATTCAATTTGCATCATTCATCTAAAGTATATCATTGAGTTGCAAGTCCTTTGAGGTTTTCCTCGTCTTCACTAAAGGGTGAAAAATGACAACAAAAACACCAAAGAATTCCTTTAGGAGGACGTAGGACATTGATGCGAAAAAAATGTCAACTCTCAACCAGCGTGGTATGTAGTGAAGTACACGGGTAATACTCCAGGTGGCGTGTCGGGTTGGCGATCACCTGGTAGCAACTTCTCCCACTACACAACGGTAAAGCCCTCACAGCTTACACCACCCGTCAGTACGAGTATATAAGTCAACAACTCGTATCGTGAACAAGCACTGAACGCCAAGCAAGATGAAGTGTGATTCTGGTGTGGATTTGAAGTTAGAAAAATGCTGTACAAGTTTAACACGAATAATGTATCAAATGAAAATGGAAGCAAATTTTGCTGAAAGATGTGGGTATTATTAGATCGGCAGAAAGGTATATATCCTTCATGAAACATAGGTGCACTATTATAAGTATATAGATTTCTAACACGTAGGAATTTTATGCACCTGTAAATGCATAACCTACAATTCACAGTGGCACCACCTGGGGATGATTAAATATCGTTATATAAGTAGAAACTGTATTGCTGTTGTATTTTATTTTACTGCCAAGTGAGTAAAACATAACTTGTTTAGTTTGACCTAACCTAATAAGTACAGTAGGCACATTCTATCTGGTTGATTTATGTAGGAAATATACGAAAAAATATGTGTTTCTTTAATTCTTTTCAGATACAGGGACGGTAACCTATAGATTTTAAAACTTAAATGTGTAATATGATACATTTAATAAATTTTTTCAAAGTTTGAAGAAAATCATATCAGTATTACTATGTAAAAATGACCTTTTTAGAAATTATATATATTCTTTGATAATGTTTTCATAATATCTATCACGGTGACCCAAATTTTCAAGTTAGATTTGTGTTCAACATTACTAATTACTTTGAGCTCATCATATTTAACTTTCGGGTAAATGACATGTGTTTTAAACTTCAAGGTAAATTGTCCGATATACCTTTAAAGCCAGGGGGTCAGGTTTGGGATTATCGTAATAAAGTCGATCTGGTGCCTCAGATTAGGACAATGCGCGGCTGGCCACAGATGGAAAAACGGATTAGCCTGACACCAAATCTTATTTCATTGTTGTTATTGAAACTAAGCATTCTTAATAACACACTGCTATATGTACACAGCATAGTCCACCACCTGGGTCAGGGTCAACATTAATGCAGGCGAAAATCAAGCGGAAAACCCTAATCGTCAAACATACACTCCTTGTAAATATTTACAATAAAAATTAAAAGCATGTCCTACAGATACAGATTTAAGATTATCCTACGGTCCAAGTCTGATCTAAACTTCGCTTTAATTGGAACCTCTCAAAATGCTGCTTTTTGACATTCGAGTTAGGTGGGAGCATTACGATAGTTAGATTTAGTAATTTGTGACAAAAAGAAATAACCCTACACCTATACTAAGTCCCAGATTTCACCAAAATGCCTCATATTTCCTTTGCGATATTTTTCTAATTGTATGAGCGCCCAGCTGCAAATGGAAAACAAATTAGTATCAGGGATGCTAGTTGGGGTCAGAAAAATTCCTACATGGGGACTGAGGCCAGTCTATGTATCACCTAAAACGCACATGGTGTATGGGGAATCCCCATCACTCTCCTAGCAGATTCTTAGGCATATATTTTAAGCCAATCAGAAGTCAGTATTCAAGTTTGCCCTTATCCGTAGGAGCATTTCCTACAGGAATCCTACCATCCTACAGTTCTAGGTTGGAGCACTGGGATCCATAGAGTCTCTAACTGAGTGTACTCGGGGTAGCTAAATTCGGAATTTTGAAAGATTACAGAACAAGTTTATCTAATATTTAGATTTCAGGGAACCTGGAGTCTATTTTGTTCTCAAAACATACAATTTCTTGAACTTTTCATCACTTTGAGACTAAAATGAAAATCCTACATGTAGGCAAAATCCTACAAACTGGCATCCCTGTAGTATATACAGTTTTAAAGGGCGACTTGCCGGGTAACCAGTATCACTTTGTACTACCACCCTTAAAAGCAAGCATGGAAATTGAAAGTCTATTTAAGTGGGCAAGGGGAGTTTAGTGAATCCCTCTCCCCCTTATTTTAATGATAGCAAGCGAAAATAACTTCCTCGTTACGTCATATAAACACGTAATACTGCCTCCCCCTCATTCATAACCCGTAGTTCGAGGCCAACAAACCTGGGTTTTTGTGTGTTTTGTCCTTGTCTGGTACCTTTCTTAAACCTGGAAAACAAATAGGTGTATAAACAAGCTAGCACCTCAGCTTGCTTTCCATAAATCTAAATCGTCATCCCTTGAATCTTTTCACATTTCCGTTTTGTCTTTCACTTGAGTTCATAACTCAGACCATACCAGCAGTAATGAATATACTTTAAATTGGTCACTTAATCAATCAAAAAAAGAAAAGAAAAAGGTTTGAGTAACCAAGTAGCTCTGGTTTATAAAAAAAATCTGGAATGTTTAGACACTATAGATGCCTTAAAAAAGAGAAGGGAGTACTTCTCAACACATCAATAATAAAACAAATATCATTTAGACATTAGCTTTCTCTTCTAAAGTAAATGAGAAACTGAGAAACACGTTGCGGCAAGCCGCACGCTTCATATAAAAGATCTGAACAAAAACGATTAAAAATAAAGAAAAAGTTTAGAATATGAGGCAAAAACACTTCGTTGCTACCTTAAAAATAAAATGATATGTAAAAAAAGAAAGAAAAAAAAGAAATAAGAAATCAAGAAAAACAACTTTCCCAAACGTCAAGGGTCTGAAACATGACCTTAAATGATCAATTGATGTAGATAGATTCTTATAGCAGTTTTAGAAATGTGAAATGATTCCCCGCAATATCATGGTGACGAATCTGATGCCTTATCCATTCACAAAAAGCCAGAACTTCAATTGCTGCATCTTAGCCATATCCAGTAAGCTTAGAACATGTTTGTTATTTTCGTTATATCCGTCATTCCTTCCCTTTCTTCGCTAGATATCTTTTCCTCATATAATTAACAAAAAGATTAAAACTACGGTTGAGTGGTAGTCTACCTCCACTTGTTAAACCTACACACACACAGGACACAGTGTAATGGGTGCCGCTTACTTTTGGTGATGTCCGTTCCCTGGTTGAGGGAGGCGAACAGCTGACTGCGGGCCTTCTCGGAGTCGTCCTCGGCCGCGGAGGGCAGGTTGGCGGGGGGTGGGGGTGGTGGCGGGGGGCCGGGCGGGGGCGGGGGAGGGGGGCCGCCCGCCGCCGGAGCAGGAGGTGCCGCTCCTCCAGACACCAGCGTGGAGACATCAACGCCCTGCAAGTAACAATGAGGTACACACATCAAGATCCATTACAGTAATTCAATTTTAGACGCACAATTTACCTAATGAGTTGAAAATTACTTGTACTTTCACGTGAATTTATGTCAATAAACTCCTTCATTTTCATTTTAAAAAAGAAAAAGGAAAACCGTTGCAACTCCTTCCTACATTAAGTTCTGTTTAAATATCCGGTGCGACTGACTATGATGTGATTGTCGCATGTACTTATTGCTTTTTTGTCTGATCTCTGATTATTGTCTCCCCCCTGGTATTTTTCCCCATACACTTAACGTTGGGAACACGTACTCAATGCCCATGAAATATTCAGAAAAATACTCAATGGGGGATTATGTCACAGATAGTAGCTAATTAGTCAATATGAGGGGTGAAATAAATTCAGAAACCTATTCAAGTTGCGGTCAGAGCTTGATCCCATCTCGTTTGAATCGCCACGTAGTTCACACAGCTTCGCCTTGTGAATTACTACACGATTCAAACTCGATGAAATACAAACTCTGACCGTAAACTTTCATAAGTGTCCTCTATGATCCATTATTGAATTTAAAGAAAAATGTTGTTGTGGAATGCAATTCCATCATGATAGCATTGCTATAAAGAACCATGGCATTGATATGGCCCATTGATACATCACTATAGCCACATTTTAATCTTAACCCATGGTTGTGTTGCCATAGCCAACAACTTTTCCACTACAACCCGTTATTGTATCACTATATCTCATGATTACATTACTATAACCCATGATTTCATCGATATAACCACGGACTTGGTAGATATAGGTCCGTGATATAACCCATGATTTGTTCACTATAAGCCATTATTTTAACCCATGATTATGTTTCTAACACATCATTGAGCTTAACAATCCACAATCACCTCTCTATAACCCACGACTGCAACACTTATATCCTATGATTGTTTCCTGATAAAGGATTATTGCACAAAAGAAGCACAAATCAGAGTTTACAGTTGGGGTTTGTTAGCCGACAAGCCCTCTAGTGGATGACCAAGGGAATAGAGCTGGTCAGAGACAGGGTAGCAAGTGAAAGGAGAGAAGTCATGGCAGTAACCTCAGGTGTATTGTTCCACATCTCTCTTTATCCTACCCCTAATCAAAAACGGCCATAGACTTAACATAGGCAAATTTTATGCGGCGTGCCATGACATAAAGTGTGTTTTATGCCACGAGGGTAATAAAAAAATTGACCAATCAGAGATCAGGATGTCAGCTATTATGAAAAAAGTTCCGGTTGCACTGAAAGCACCCATTCAAATGTTTGCTAACATGGTACAGAATATTACTAAGTAGCCTACAGTGTTTTATGAAACCAGCCCCACCCCAAACGTGATTTATGATATCTACATCCAAACGTAATGTGTGTGTTGTTGATTTCCAAGCTGCTGTTGTAATCTACTAATTACACCGCTCAGACAGAACAAACCTCACCTAGCACTTGCAGCACTTGCAAACAATGTAGGTCCTACGCATTCTTAACTGGATTTCGGTGAGTGTTTGCATATTTCCTAATATTCTTCAGTCTTGGAGACGGGGTAGGATAAATACTAAACCAAACTCGAGTTAGACTTGTCAGTGTTTATACCACTCTGGTCAGGTCTACTACTCACTACGCGCGGCTAACGCCTTGCGTAGTAATTCGTGACCTGCCCGTCGTGGCATAAACACTGACAAGTCTAACTCTCGTTCAGTTTCTACTAATTATTTTCTAGATCCCAGGAATATCATCGCATTCGCTCTGTTTCATTAGGGCTAGGGGAGAGTGAAAATTAAATGTTGCCGTTATTTGATATAAGGGCTCACTGGACGTTGGTCAGATGAATACTGATGGCACAATTATTCTTTTCCTAAACTTGTTGTAACTCTTATGTAAACGTAATTTGTTAAACCAGTGTTATTAGTAATTAGAAATCATAGGCCAACTATATTATCATCCTTTTTTCTGGGTGCTGACAACACTTTCCATAGTCTTTGTATCCTATAGGGAACATAGCTATTGTGTTATGGAAACGGCCATCTGGGACCCTGATGCAAAAGAAAACACCAGGTAGAGGGACCAGTTATCAATGGATTTGATTAAAAGTAACTCTTTTGGTCTTGAAATAGAGGGGTTTTAGCCTCGTCTCACGATTATCTATAGATTTTAACAGCAGATAAATAGTGGTTGTCCCCCGACTACAGTAGTACTATCTTGCTATTTCCTGGCAGGTGATGGCAGAACTAGTAATCACTCTGTGCCCTATAATGCTGTGATCTTTAATTCTTGTGGATCAATTCTAGGAGAGCTGTTCACTTGAAGGTCATATGATCAGTAAACTGGTTTTCAAAGACATCAAAGCTGATCACAGTTGTGTGATCCCTCATCTCCTAATGTCCTTCAGGGGAGTTGAGGTAAAACTCAAAGACAGCAGAAACCTAATAATCCTGTTAATATCATGTTCTACTTCTACACAACCTCACGCCCATGTGTGATGCAACTGCAAAGTGGTCTCTCTGGAGCTCATCCTTGACCTAGATTCATCTGAACTCGGAGGAGTTACCTGAGGTAGTTTTGTGTTCTTTCTCCTGGTTCCCATTATCTTACCCCCCTCTCTGCTCGGCCCCTCACACTCCCCACCATCAATCAAGACATCACTCTCTGTCACCGCCTCCATCACGGGAGGCTCATTAACATAGGCCCCGCCCACTGACCTGTCAGTCATGCTATAGGCCACGCCCACGCGGAGACTTGGCAGGCGGCACGTGGCGGGCGCTACAGGTGGAGGTGGTGGTTATTTGTGAGTGTTGGTGGTGAGGGCGAGGCAGGCCGGGGTGTAGGGGTGTGTAGGGGTGTGTAGGGGTGTGTAAGGGTGTGTGTGTGTGTGTAGGGGTGGGTGTGCAGGATCAGGAGAGACCATGGAGGAGGCAAGCAGAAGGAGTAGAGTGGGAACCAGAGGCAATCGAGGAAGGTTTTTTTATTATTATTCAGCTAAATTCATTCTGTTAAATGGACAGTTCGTCCATGAATTGTAATGAAATGTGTAGATCTGGATTGAGAATCGTATAAATAGATAATACTCCACGAGGTTGGATGTGCCCCAATTGTCTTTGTGGCGAAGCCATGTGACGATTACAGCGCATCCAAACTTATGGAGTATTGTCTATCTATACAATTCAAGTGTGGTTCTGGATTTATCTCACTCCTTTCATGGACATTAGAATAGCATCACAATATCAGAATAATTCAAACTACTTCGCAATTCAGTTAGGAACATTTAAATCCCCATGTAGATGTCTTATCTACTCTCTGATTGAACATGCTGTCATTCCACATCAGTCTGCCACGGCTATGGTGTAGTATAGTCACTTTACATGGGTGATCGTTGAGTTTTTTTAATGTTATTCCTATTGCTAAAGTTGCACCAGGGGTGAGATAAAGAGAAGATCCTTAGGAGGGTGGGAAAGGTTCGGCTTTTTTTTCAATTTATTTATTTTTAGTATTCAAGAAAAATGACAGTGTGCAATCACCATAAATGGCGTTGTTTCCTAGTGATTAACTCTCTTAGCAACAGTCTGGTTAATATCAGAGCCAGATCAAATAGAATCAGATGTAACACCCACAGACATGTCCCCTCCCTCCCTGCCATGTCGCTGCGCACACCCACAGACATGTCCCTACCTCCCTGCCGTGTCGCTGCACACACCCACAGACATGTCCCCTCCCTCCCTGCCGTGTCGCTGCGTACACCCACAGACATGTCCCCTTCCTCCCTGCCGTGTCGCTGCGCACACCCGCAGACATTTCCCCTCCCTCCCTGCCGTGTTGCTGCGCACACCCACAGACATGTCCCCTCCCTCCCTGCCGTGTCGCTGCACACACCCGCAGACATGTCCCCTCCCTCCCTGCCGTGTCGCTGCGCACACCCACAGACATTTCCCCCCCCCTCCCTGCCGTGTCGCTGCACACACCCACAGACATGTCCCCTCCCTCCCTGCCGTGTTACTGCGCACACCCACAGACATGTCCCCTCCCTCCCTGCCGTGTCGCTGCGCACACCCACAGACATGTCCCCTCTCTCCCTGCCGTGTCGCTGCGCACACCCGCAGACATGTCCCCTCCCTCCCTGCCGTGTCGCTGCGCACACCCACAGACATGTCCCCTCCCTCCCGTGTCGCTGTGCACACCCACAGACATGTCCCCTCCCTCCCGTGTCGCTGCGCACACCCACAGACATGTCCCCTCCCTCCCGTGTCGCTGCGCACACCCACAGACATGTCCCCTCCCTCCCGTGTCGCTGCGCACACCCACAGACATGTCCCCTCCCTCCCGTGTCGCTGCGCACACCCGCAGACATGTGCCCCCCTCCCTCGTACTCGGAGGTGTTATGTCAGCGTTGTTGGAGTTGGCACCAGGGGAGCTGCTCGCTGCGGTGGCTGAGCTGCTCTGTGGCAGGTATTACATGCTGAGGTGGTGTCACTGACGCCTTAAGTGTGTCAATGTCTTCCAGTGCTTTCCCTGTTGGCATTTCCCGCCCTTTTTACGCATCACCAGGTCTTCCAAGTTCTGCGCAGACTTAGACTAGACTGCCTTCAGTCCCTGCATCTTATGGACAGGGATGTTAGTTCGGGTCATGAGGAAAATGAAGAAATATTCTTTGTGTTAATTTACTGCACCAGAGAAGCTGCCATCTCTGTTACCCCTTTCAGCTACCTCACCCCTCCTCACGGGGATTCCTAGCCCTGTCAGGCGTTAGGGAAGTTCCACAGGTTGCATGGTATTTCTATTTCTCAATAATGTTCTCTATCAAAGACGTAAGCAAGTCTAGCTTAGAACCTACGCAGCGAGATCGAGCAGCGAGATTTAAATACCTTAGATTTTAAAAACGAGGCGAAAACACTTCTATACCCAACTAAAAAAAGATATTTAAATACTTCATATGTTTGATGCTAACCTCTAATACTAGCGTCCTATAATCGAAGTTTTTACAGAAGATGGTAAATTCAGAAGCACCTGAGGATTATAGCAGAGGCACTTTTCAGGAATTGAGCAAACTCACCAAACCTTTCCCGAATTGACATATCTAAGCCTTCTTATGTATCATCTGCACCACCTATATTCTAATTTTCGCTAATCATTGTCTGAATTTTCTCAAGAAATCTATATTGAAATAGGGAAATAGACAAGTCCTGTTCAAAGGACAGTTTTGTGAGTTTGAAATACTACTTTTCAACATGTGAAGAGAAGAAAAACAACCGAAAAAACCATAAAAACTTTCCCAACCCCAAAGAACATAAAATAAAGTCTAAGTAATCTCCTAAGCACGCCCTCACCTGACAGGTCGCCCTATATTCCCCTCGATGGATGCACACAGCCCACGACCATCGCATACAGCCCTCCTAACTCTGCCAACCCCCATACCCCATCACCCCCGTACCCCATCACCCCGTGAGGAATCCAGGGTCCACGCCCTATATCCAAGGACCCCACCTGCCACATACCACACACGTCAGCTTCTCTACACCGTGTGTCTCACCTGAAAGTGCCGTCCTTACTGTCATGCTGCAATGGGTTACGCAAGGTATTAAAGAAGAAACCAACACATTTTGGTTAAAGTCGTCATGGATGACACAGAGGATATAGACCATGGAGAACGGACTGCAATACTCTTAAGGGCATGGAGACAAGAGTTACTAATGTTAAGCCCATGGGACAAAATTACCAGGGGTGAGATTAAGGGTTCTACTCCTTGTAAGTCGGTTCACTTTCATCTTTCAGTATTTTTGTTGTTAATTTCAAAATGGTGTCTTACCGCTGAATTAGTTGATTTATGTATAATAATATGTTGTAAATTGTATCAGATCAATAGCTTAGCTATTGACTAAAGAGTTGATACTCATCCCGAATGCAAATTTCTTTATGTTGGTGAATCTCACCTGATGATTTAAAAAAAATTTAAGTCAGGAAAGTGTCTGCTTAAAGGGTTTTGTTGATCTACCTTGGTTATTTGCTGTAAAGGTAGCTCATACCGGTCGCAAGACTGATTATCTTTACAGGATGAATAAAGAAAATTAAAAAAAAAAAAAAAATCTACACCTTTATCGTGCACAAACCCATAGTGTCTAATTCCAGGGTCACATTAAACCTGCTCTTTGTTCATATCGGCCTCTTTCATACCCATTCCACACTCCTCTCCATTTAATCTCCGGTTTTAATACACAGAAATAAAATCCCATTATACATTGTGTATTAAGCTTATTCTCTTGTTTTCTTCTAGAACTCCCCCTTTCCTACTCATTTACCTGTGGCATTATCCAACCTACCCTTATGTTATCCCACCTTCCCAGGGAAACTCAGGAGAGGAAAATCACTTAGTCTGTACTCCACCAAATTTGACCGCGGAGTAATTCACTCAGCTTCGCTTCGTGAATTACGTAGCTGAGCTGAGCTGCTGTGGGAGGGTATTACATGCCCATAGATAAAGGCAGGTGGGCTATGTGCAGTCAGCGGGGGGGAGGGGGGTCTCTAAATATGTAGAGACATGGTTGGTGTGCCTGAATGGAATCTGTTCAGAAATATTTTGGTCGGAAATATCCACCGAGTTCAAAGAACAAGGTGAATATATCCCATCAAAATATAGAGGAACAGATGGAATTCAGGTACACTCTCTATGTCGCCTTATCATCATATACCTATGAATCAATAAAACTCACTTTTTCAAGAATGAAATTGGTCACGTGGTACGAAGGGATGTATGAATATTCTATCGTCACTCAGTGACGAACGGAATGTGTACTCTAGGTCAGTAAAGGTGAGACATTCGCCAACGGGTATATATTAAGATATACACGCCATGAGACCTTCAATTCCTCTCTTATGACCGTTATTACGAGTGCAGAGTCTAATTATAAGTACATCGTGCTAATTTTACCCTGGGCCCCTGTGCCCCGTGCCGGGGAGCGGGGTGTGACCTGCGCGTGTCGGGGGCACACACCGGGGTGAGGGCGAGGACGGAGCGCGACTAATGACGCACAGAGGCAGGCATACCTGTAATGATGAACGAGCAGCTCGCCGTGTCACTCAGCCCTGTGTTCCGCCGAGCAGCTCGGCCGGCAGCGGGCCGCCCGACACGCCTCAGACGGCCGGCCAGAGACCCGCGTGCCCCCGGCACCGGGCAGAGACAGGCGGCCACCGTACACTGCCCAATACCCTCCAGCGGGTTTTCTCTGCCCTTCACTTGTCCTAGCCTTCCGGGGTTAGTTCATTGCCCTTCAGTTGTCCCAGGGATGTCAGTAGCCCTTGGGGAAAACCCCTGAAGTCAATCGCAGAGATGACCTCCCCCTACTCCTCCAAGCTACAATGATAACGTTAATGGGGACTCAAAAACAATGTACCCTGGTGAATAGGTGTATGTGCTCTCCAAACAGAACAATATATCTGAAGCCCTTTTAATGATATATCGAATATATGTATGGAAGAGTGTAGTATGAAGCTGGTTCCTGGTGTAAGTTCCTGGTGTTAGCTATGCATTCATGGTCTGTATGGTAACTGCCCAAGGGTTTCAGGGATTTTCATCTTTGCACTATCTATGGGCAGTTTGTCAGGGAAAACCCTGAAAATCATGGAAGTATTAAAGCACACTTTTTTTCAGAAACATCAGGTATATGGGGTTCCAAAAGAAAATGGGGTTGACATACACAGATCCTATTGAGGCTTTTAATCACTGAGGACAAATTTATGTCTTTTATCATAAAAACCCTGATATCAGGGATTTCCCTGAACTCTGAAATCCCCGGTTGTCCTAGCCTTCCGGAGTCTGTTCATTGCCCTTCACCTTCTCATCTCAGTCGGTCTGAAACTTCTGCTGTTAATATAGGTCCAATTCAGTTTGGGCTAATAGCTATGATATAATAATTGATTCTAGTTACAATCCCACGGGACCCAAAAGCAAGGATGAAAGTCCAGGCATAGGAACAAATCGGATATTTAAACGCTTATAAAAATTAAATGACTCAATGACTACCTCAGTTGAATAATCAGAGATAGAATAACATTGATAAAGGCTATGTTATAGTCGAAACGTCGGTTCATCAATAAACGCCATAAGATCAACTTGACTGCCTCTTGGTTGTACTGTTTACCAACTTTACCATTTATAATATCATTTTAGACGGAATGGCTATGATTCCGATACTGCGAGTGGTGTTGGTGTATATGAAATGTTGGAATTCCGCCATTTGGCGGGAAACCTGCATCCCTGCTAAATGTATCGTAGGGGTTATCTCAAGGTTCAGCACTCCTCGTGGTTTTCTACCACTGCTGGGGATGAAGGCGACAGTGGACTCGATCCCACCACCTTGTGATAACCATCCCAGTGCGTTAACCACTGAGTTACCTCCCCACCCCTCATGTGCCCAATGGTCTGACCGTTCCTGGTTTATGAGGCCTTCCTCCTACTGCTTATAACATTCCCTCTACTCCTAATTCTTCCAGTTGTATCCTTATTCCAGTCGTACCCTATTGGCCACTCACAGAGAGGCACTAAACAAGTTTCACAGAAGACATATAATCGCTCCCTTCTCGATAACCTGGGCAGCTTTTAGTTTGTGTATCGTACCGCTAAAAGTCAATATTACAAAATAACCTTTTATCTATCGCAGATAATGGGGGGAAACTGTTTTGTCTACATGTCTAGGAATCGAACGTAAAACTGGGCTATAGCAAATGTGCACCATTTCCACCGGACGTCCATGGAGTTTTGTGACGTCAGAAATCAGTACATTGAGAAGACGCTGTGCTTGACGACACAAATCACGTCATCCCGTTCTCGTGACGTCAGAAATCATTACAGTGACAGCATGCTATCTCACCTCCCAACACCACTTGCTGAGAACCTTGATGAGGCTCCGCTTTGGGCAACTAGGGCAGCCATTTATTGTGAAACCAATCAGAATGCCCGTGACATGACACACATGGTCGAGAAGGGCTGCCGTATAGATCTGCGCATGTGCAATCAGCACACTCAATTTATGGGGCCATCCATAAAGTATGTACGCACTGAGGGTGGGAGGTAAAACATTTAGGAAATTTTGCATATGCTCCTTCTTTGTTCTCTTGCCTACATGATCTGGAGGGGAAGGGAGGGGGGGGGGGGTGAAAATAAAATTCAGAAATTCTTCGTACACATTTTATGGATGGCCCTTATGGTGTTCTCTTAAACAATCCGTGGTGTAATTCACACCCCAATCAGATGTCTTAAGTAGTACCATCAAATTGTTTATTGTTGTACCAAAAACGTTCGCCATAAGCGATAGCGTACTATTGAACGCAAATTTAAAATCTAAAAAAAGAAAGAAAATTAAGTGAACAAATTCAGAATGACATTGAATGTTAACGTTGGTTAATGGCTGCTATTGAGGAAGCAAACATTTAAATACACGATTTGGTTAAGGTTTATTTTTAAATTCTTTAAGTTATGCACTGCATATGCGACCTATATGAAAGCAAAGGATACAAGAGAGCTTTGCTCTTTATTTACACACGAAATATAGCCTAAATGAAGAGACTAGAATCTAGTCTGGTTTGAAAAAACATATGAAACTACTTTCAGTGTTAATAAATGCGCGTGCTATGATCGCATCGTCGTAAAACAAACTAACTGAAGAATCCTTCCTGCACGGCGTATCTAGAGGGAGAGAGTGATGACGGTTGTGGTGTCATAGATCCGCCCATGTTTAATGTATCTATTAGTATCAGTGCATGTCTGACTGATATACGACGCCATGACACCCACCAGTGGGAGATAACCACTCCGCGAAGCGCTATCATCGTGTAAGTCAATCTGCACACCTTCTCCGGCCACAGTCCAGCCACACGCAAATCCGCTTGGCGAGTGAAGGAGAGACCTGTCGATGGCAGGGACACACAGACAGGGACACACACGTGCAGGGACACACACACGTGCAGGGACACACACACGTGCAGGGACACATGTGTAGGGATGCACACATGCAGGGACATGCAGGTGCAGGGACACGTACACGTGGGGACACGTGCATGCAGGGACAGGCACATGCAGGGACACACACATCGAGGGATACACACGTGCAGGGACATGCACATCGAGGGACACACATACCGAGGGACATACACATGCAGGGACACCCACATCGAGGGACACGTACATCGAGGGGCACACATCGGGGGACACGCACATCGAGGGACATACACGTCCAATGACATACAAGTGCAGGGACACACACATGCAGGGACACACAGGGGGAAGCAGGCCGTGATTCAGGGGGGTGTGACAGCGGGATGGCCCTCTCCTGACCCCCGCCTACCTTGGCGTACCACTGCCGGGCCGCCAGGTGGGAGGCGGGTCGTTCATTTACACACGGGCGTTTTTAACACGCCGAGCGGGCACCTGCCGTCAAAGCTCGGCAAATCACGCTCACTTTTTACTAGAGAACACATTTAGAAACGTGGAGTTTAAGGTCATACCCCCTACAACTCGTTGTTTTCTTGTTCAGCTCTTCATACTTTTTTTCTTTGTGGAAGAACATTCACTTTCTGCAAAAGTTAAGTTTGAGGCGCCTTACATAAGGAGAATAAAGAAAGCTTACATGCTTTTATAGAACCCCAAACACCATACGTCCATAGCTCAAGTTGATCGATACCACTAGGAATACTATATGGTCTTAATCATCGGGTATTGTAGAACTCACTGTGGGTCGATTCTACACTACATTAATACCGTGGATATCTACAAATATATACTCTGAGAAAGATGGGAAAATGGGCGGACCTGCGGCCACATGAACCTCCATCCTTCTCCAATAACGTCGAGACTTCCGCCACGGGTAGCGCCCTCCAGTGGGAACCAGGGGAAGTCACAACCCTAGATAGAGCCCCACAGGTGGCGCCTGCGTCAGCTGTCACTGAAGCGCCCCCTGTATTCTGGGACAGAAATCAATTACGAAACTGTTATCACAGCTGTCGACTGGCGACGGGCGCGAGTCTTATCTGAGCACTTGACCGTTTGTCACCACGTTTATCGGCACGGACAGAAATGCACGGCCCCATCCTGAGAAGCTCACTGTCAGGGGAGGCTCACTTCTAGCAGTTCATTGTGGGAAGTTCACTGTGGGAAGTTGGTTGTGACTTCACTATGGGCAGTTCACTGTGGGAAGTTGGTTGTGACTTCACTATGGGCAGTTCACTGTGGGAAGTTGGTTGTGACTTCACTTTGGGCAGTTCACTGTGGGAAGTTGGTTATGACTTCACTATGGGCAGTTCACTGTGGGAAGTTGGTTGTGAGTTCACTATGGGCAGTTCACTGTGGGAAGTTGGTTGTGAGTTCACTATGAGCAGTTCACTATGGGAAGTTGGTTCTGAGTTTTGTTTGTTTGTTTGGGTTTGACCGACTCTATGAGATGAATTTAGGTAGAAATCTCACCGCTACACATTTATCGAGGTGACAGCTCTTTTACTGTGAGAAGATCTCTATGGGAAGTTGATTCTGAATTCACTTTCAGCAGTTTGCTATGAGAAGTTGCTTTTGAGTTCTCTGTGGGAAGTTGGTTTCGAGTTCACTATTGGCAGTTCACTATGGGAAGTTTGTTTTGAGTTCACTATGAGCAATTCACTATGACAAGAGATTGTGTGCAAAACGATAAGTTCTGAGGGTTATGAATTTATGACCCTTCACATTGACGAACAGGCTCCCTCTTGTGATATAATCCCCTACTGAGTACTTTTTTTTAATCCCCTATTGAGTACTTTTTCTAAACACTCAATGGGCGTTGGATGCGAGTTCCGAATGTTAAGTCTATGGGGGTGAGATCAAATTCTAAACTTTACTGGAATACCTTTATATAATTTAAAGACGAGGTAGAATCCTGGCTAACTCTTCGACACTGCACAGACTAATGTCCACTCCATTTTTTTGACAATGAGTAACTTCTTAATTTCTTAAATGTCAACGTTTCGGCTTTTGCGTGCCTTCTTCAGGACAGGAATTTTATAATTGGTACATGACAAGCTACAGTCTCTTAAACACTACATTTGTGGTATAATTTGGACAAAATTCACATTTCCCAAATTACATGATAAACCCTTGGATGTAATTCCTTTTAGACATGTTTAACTGTGCTTCCAATCTTCACCATATGTATCTCCACTTCACTCAGTGTCCTATAAACATGTACAAAGACGCCCTTAGCTTCAGCTTAATTAGGTACGAGCGTTGAGTTAATACTCTTTTTCTCGTCAAACGTTCCGCTAGTATTGACCTTGGCCTCAGTGGCTCTACCTGCCGAGAGGCCAGTGAGATACACGAAGCATCCTCCCGTAATGCAGTGCGACTGTTGCACAAGCTCACTTTTTTAATTTCCGGGGGAAATTTCTGCTACCTTACGAAGCAGGGTGGATTTTCTTCTTATATCTGACTACAAATATTCTCACTGAGAAGTCGCCTTCTAGTGTGTCAGTTAAACATGTTCTACTGATGGTAATGTGTAATGAATTAGCTTCATGCAACCAGAAAAAAACGTAGAGGACTACATCAGCCTGTGGCAAGGTATTGTTTGAAATAAAACTCAATTACAGGAAAATGCAGGCTCAAGGTATTTCTCTTGCCAAAATGATAAAGTGAATACTTGGCTATCTTAAAAATGAGATATTCAACGAGGATTCAATATAATCTTATTTGACACCGTATTATGATACCCAATCGAAATGTACAAATAAAACTGTGGTTTTCTGGAATATTGTGTTGAAAAATACCTGGAGATGAAGCAATGGCCGTCATACAATAGCAGCGCCACTAGTTATTTGGCTTCTCGTGATCTCGTTAGTATTAGAGCTGAGGACCGACAAATCTTTTCAATGTTCTGATGAATCTTAACTGGCCTTGTCAGGTCAGTACTAATTATAGAATGGAATATCTAATGGGTCAATCTCACCAATGAACAAGTCGGTACAATCCATGCTCTTACCTGGAAAAAATAGAATAAATCAAGGTAAGTTTATTGCAATTACAATGCAACTTATCATGAATTCGTATATTCTTAGTACACTACACTGCACTAGAATATGCGGTGACATTCATATAACTATCTTTATCTTATCTATTTCTAAGAAAACAAATATACACACATATACACACATTTAGCATACACAGTAGAACTATATATACATCACACAGGGTTTATGTCAAGCAGACCATGTGAATGAGTCTGGGTAATTAACACAAATTATGTTCTTACGGGCCCTTTTCATACCGTGTATAACGTACCTTTCTTTATTTCTGGAAACTATCCTAGATATGTCTAGCTGTCAGAACCGCTCTCCGAATACTTATTTTATTGACACGTAAAAACGTATCATATTTGCAAATGCCTAGACGTCTCTGGGTATCGTTACATTCTACGTATAATGATGGAAGAAGAGCGACGCCCACCTAAACGTCCAAACCTGAAGAATCCTCAGGTTTTGGACGTCAGTTGAGGTTCGGGGAAAAAAAATGGAAATATTTTCTATATGGATTTTTCTGCCTCAGCGATTCCGGAAAAACTTGGATACTATGTCCTTGTCGGCCGTGGTATGGGGCTGAGGGTCTGTGGGGAGTCAATACCACTGTTTTAGTGGAGTACATGTAGGTAAGTCAACAGTATCTATATTTGACGCAATGGAAATCAATTACATATACTGAATATGAAGAAGTGGATTCCCACGGAAAACTGGAAAACTGACATCTCAAGAGAATTCAGCCCTCGATGAATTCCAAAGACGTTAGTTACTTCCATCGTCTACAGCTTGTGATTATCGATGCAACAGTAAGATATGAGTTTTTTTCTAATGAAACAAAAAAAACAAAAAACCCAGGGAGTTGGATAGAATTTAATCAAATTTAGAAAAAAAATAAAGCTATTTAATTGAACAAACCCAGAAAATCTCATACAGAACCAGGACAAGAGGTATTTAACAGGAGACGTATGGCGGATTCAGCCATGGCTAGCTTACACGGCGCGTTCACAAGGCTGCCAGCCAGTCAAGCTGGTTTGCCTGATCTCTGCACACTAAGACTTTGTGGGGAAAAAGAGAAATAGTTGAGGTCTGACTTAACATGTTTTCGAGTTTAGGATGAAGCCCAGAAGTGATCCAGACGTGGAGATTCACCATGGCAACCATGTGCTGAACAAGGCCACTGCGTAACCGGCGTGCCTGCCGCTAGCTAACAGAGACATTGCGGAACCAGCAGGGACACCCCTCTATCGTTACTCTCAAGACAAGATATGAGCTTCTCAAAAAGCGGCACAGATCTTGTGACAAAAAACCCACACGTATCACTCCATCTGGTGCCAGCGTCCCTCACCAATCAGGTCACATGGTACCTGTTGTAGCGCTGACGTCACCAGGTGGCGCCACCCTGTCTTATCCGGTTTCCTGGAGGCACTGACGTGGTTTTGACAGGGAGACCGTTTGTCAACATGTACGGAGGTGCCGCCGTCTGGTGGACACGTGCCCGACTTCTCTTTTTACATTGGAAATAATGAATAATTGCAGAATCCCAAATCACCGAGACGGCATTTTCTCGATATCGTCTGCAGGGGCCTGTTAAATAATCTACTATTGTACCTATAAAGACCCTTTTCTGTACGCCAAGGAGACCCAGGTATGATGTGGGTCAACTTAATTCAACACTCACGGACGACCTGATATTGTCTTAGCGAACGAACGTGAAAATTATTAAATGATAACCCTTGTACGAGGTACAGAAAATGGTCCTCATTTACGATCCTAAATTATTAGGATAGAATCGCCTGAATACTACACAACGTAGAAGAACAAGGACCAGAATCTAAAGGATTCAGGAAGATGGCGACCAAGAATCAGAGAGCGCACTTTTCAATATGGTTCATATTTTGTTTTTTTTAGTTTTAGCATCTCATGAACTTTCATCAAAAATAACCTTGCACATCCTGTTAGACATAGGTGAAGGAGCTCGGTATCCCAAAACCATTTTAACAGGGAAGAACTGTCATGACCTCACCAAGAGAATCAACTTCGTATTGCAGGGTTTCTTTACTCACCTATTAAGCAATTCAAGATTAGGACAGTAAAGAGATATTCATTACTAGATATGGTGTTTCAAACACGTTGCAAATTCAAAAACTGCTGTAAATTTTGAATTCAATAATTGAAAAAAAATAGACAGCTACCATGAGTCGCACTTCAAGCTTGGTCAATAACAGCGAACAGAGAGTGTGCTCTTACCCCTGACTGGTATAACCAAAGCCCTAAGACATAACGAAGCGTGTCGGCTAAATCCGCAACCCTCATTGAACACGGTCATACATGACACCCGATGCCCCAGCGCCAGGTACCCATGGCCTGACCTCTTCTCAAAAACCAGATTCTCCTCAGAATGACTGCCACGTTTTCCTTGTAAAACATGACAGTGACAGACAAGACCTTTGCCTCGGTCTCAGCCTTCGAATTTCTCCAGAGTAACCATTTCCGAACTCTCTGTTTTTCATTACTTCGTCGCCGCCACTGTCACTGACAGCGAACAGTTGTAGGCCTCGGCCAATCAGATCATCGCTACCTCGGGGCTGCAGGAGATCTGACATTTCAACCAATCACGTCTCAGCGAGGCCCTCCGTGTGGGGCTTCTGTTTACCCACCTGGCGCCGCGGGGCACAACTACCGGACATGATCTGTCAGCCATCTTGGATCGATTGTTGACAGGTCAGAAGTAAAATATCAAAGTTTCCTCTAGTCTGGAAATACCAGACTGCCTGGCTAAGTCCACACATCCTGCGATGATACGTTGACGTTAGGTCAGAGATGTGGGAATATTTACCTTCAGATTGTCCCCTGTCTGCCAATATATAAACTCTTACTTCAATCGATATTAAGTTGCAACCATATGCATTTCCCGTATTTTGGTTTGATTTGGTTGGTTTGATTAAACGTCCAGTTAACCATTATAGCTTCTTACTATATTTTCTCAAGGTGCATTTCAGAATATATATTCAAAATAAAAGTTCTTCCAAAGCACTCACAGTATAATAGTTAAATATCGCCACATGTTGTTCTCATTTTACTATAAACCCACTTAAGCTGCACTGGCCAGAAAGGGTCGGCTTGATGCGTTTATTAAGGAATAGCAGAACAGTTAATATGGTGGGATACATTATACCAAACATCAGAACTGCTAATACTAAAACCCAAGAAGATAGATTCTAATTCAGTATGAAAAGGTTGAGAGCCTTACGTGACATCAAATGAAGAACCTTTCAAAAACATGAGATTACACAAATATGAGGGAAAGAGGCAGAAGTTACTTTCAGAGATGAAGTCATACCCTGCAACTATAGGGGACAGAGCCATTGTTAGTTCATGAAGCATTCACCAGGTAGCTGACAGTATGGCACCCCTATTCGGGGGGCAGAACCTGTACTCTGGCTCATTGTTCTTATGAAATGTACCTAGCTTTCAAAGTTTTACCATTGCTCTGTTGGCTCTATACACCCATCACAGAATAGGATGACTAAAAGATTAAACTCAGGACATGATCTTCCTCACATGAAAGGCTCTATACACATAAGTGAACAAGCCTAGAGCTGTGACATTTCCCTTTTATCACTCACATACATGTGCACCTCCATTAGTGAAGAACAACTACATTTTTTTACCTCCAGCAGTGAAGGACACCTAGTCGGGAGACAAAATAGCTACGCCTAGGGAACATTACCTCTCTGCCTCTATAGACATTTCTGTGGCCCCACCTCATGGGAACAGCTGTAGATGAAACATTCTTACACCCTGCTATAAAGAACAAAAAGACCTTGCACGTCACCGCTATGATATCAGGAGGCAGCAGGGAACAAATCGTCCCCCATCACACCAGGCGGCTAATCCACACCTCCCTCTGACCTGTTTGCGTTAAATCAACGCGCACCTGTTCCCAGAAGTGTCCCTGGAATCATCCTAGAATCTCTGGCCTAACCGCTCGGCAGTGCCTCAGTGTCAATGACGTGAAAAACATTGCTTGTTTGCATGTGTGTCTCCGGCTTTTTACAGGCACGACTTGGCCGATGTTCGGCTGTGTGTTAGATTTACGGCGTCGGCCAACGACAAGTACCTGGATCCAGCCAGACGGTGCTCCTCAGACACGTCGCGATGCTTGCGTCTGGATCTCCCAATACAAAGTACAGGGTACAGGGAGACCTCGTAGGAGGGTTATTATTTAACCATATTCAAGCTCGTTCAGCGAATATTGACCAAAGGCCATCCATAAGTGTTGATGACGAAAGTTGACCCGCATCGTCCATGGGTTTGTCTGGCGTACAGAAATGTGTCTTTATTTACGGACCTCGTTTATTTATCAAAACGTGCGCGACAACAGGCTTTATTGTTATGACGTATTTCATATTACACTGATTCTAGATACTTGGTGAACCAAGCCTATTTTTCTCACAATCTCAATGAATTTCTATTTTTTTTTGTATCAAAGGACGAATGTGGGAGGTGTTGAAGCCACGTCTTATTAATGTGTGATTATCAAGTTAACACCTGGTCTACTAGGTGTTATGGCCACGTCTCTCAATGGTTTTCTAGAAATCGTATACAAATAAGGAATGTTTTCAGGAAACCATGTGACACAGACCATGTTTAGAGACACCTAATGGCTATAATTACGCATGTCGCATCATTCTCTTCTCTTGAAATAGCACCAACTGCTAGCTTATTTGAGCTTTCACGATGATTATAATCTCCCAAACACTGACATGGTTCACCCTATCTGAACGGAGGACAGGCCGAAACACAAGCAGATAATAGAAAAACTCTATTTGAAATACAAAGAACAATGGCTTTTAGTTCTGTGCGACATGGGATGAAATGTAATAGGTTCATCAACTCTACATAGCAGTAGAAGCGAGCAGGACGAGAATAGAACCACTACGCTCCCTGTTGATATGATACAGTATATCTATCAGGTATACCACTGACACCGGGGGAAAAACACCCGAACATCTCTCATTTTCCTTTTCTTCCCTCACTCTCCATCTCTACCCTGCATTGCCATTCCTCCTTCACCCCTCTGGTGGGTATCAAGGCTGTTCCTCGGAGTCCTGAGGTGGGTTGAGTGCAGGGTGCCGACCAACTAAAACCCACCGGCTACAGACCCACAGAGCACAAAGAATAATAGATGTGACCATTGTGATTTTATCCTATCCTGGTATAAATGTCCATAGGCTTAACGTTAGGAACTAGTACTCAGCAGGCTTGTAAGTATGGGAAATAAACAGATACATATTTCAAAGTTAAGATAAAATTAGAAACATATTTGTGATTGGTCTGAGTCTCCCATTCGCCATGTTGTTTAGAGCTATTAGCCTCATTCATATTACTTAAGGGCGAACGGTAACACAGACAAACACTCATCAATTTCTTTCTTAGTATCACTTGGTAAATTATAAGAAAATATCAAATGTATTTTCGGTTGGAGATGAATGTCATGAAAATAACCTGAAATGTCTTGAATATTGACAATCCATTTAGATCAAGGTATCAGCTATGAACCTCTGAAACATGAAGACAATTTCTCTAGTGAAAGTAGACCTCCGATCTAGAATCGCCAATTTTGCAACCTGTAGCTGGCATTGGCACATTATGTAGGGCACAGAGGGATTGATCGTTCCGCCATTATCCATCAGGAATAGTAAGATAGCGCCACTGTAGTTGGGGGACTACCATTATTTTCTGCTTTCATAATCTATTGATAATCGCGAGACAAGGCTAAAACCCTTTAATGGCAAACCAAAAAACATATGTCTAACGGACCCATTGATAACTTGACCTACCACCTGCTGTTCTCTTTAGCGTTGGGGGCAAGGAGGCTGTCTCTATAACACAATAGCCATTAGAAGGAAACCCACGAGATGGCAATAGCTTGGTCCGTACTCCACCGAGTTTGACTGCAGAGTAATTCACGAAGCGAGCTGAGTGAATTACGTGGCGGTCAAACGAGGTGGAGTGCAGACCAAGTTATTTTCATCGAGTGGGTTTCTGATTTTATCTCACCCCGTATAACACTATTTATTAATGAAATGAATCACCAAATTAGCCATTGAGTATTGAGTGCACGAACCTCACGGCCGTGGAGTACGAGTTCCTAATGTTAAGCCTATGGAGAAAAATACCGGGGTGAGATAATGTGCTCTATACCATTAGAGGCCCCCTATTCATATCCCCTTCACCACTGCATACTCCTGTGGGGTGCTGGAGGAGAGCCTACCAGAACGAGTGACGGGGCGAACCCCGTGCAGCTCCACGGTTTGTTACTCCTGACGTCCGTAACATTTCCATCTCCTTTGACCTGCTGGAGGCTGATTGGGTTAAGAGGTTCTGCGTCTCATACAGGCTGAGTAGAACTGCTCTGAGCTGCTCGCTTACAACAGCACGGCTCGAGTCTGACAGCCCGACAAACTGGACAATACAATACTTCCACAGCACATCTTCCTCTGAAGGTTTCATCTGCCCTCTACAATGATTTTTGCATGTTAGAGGTGTGGCAGACAAGTTTTCATGAGAATACTATTCAACTGTAGGAAGTGGCACCCAACTATCCCTATAACGTTACCGATAGACCCAGATTGGACCCCGGCAAAAAATGTTCCCGAATAAGCTTGATGAACTCTTATAGAATTCTTATCGGGAACTCCAATCGGGGGCCATATAAAAAAGCATGCCACGGTTTTGATGTTCCCGATAAGGCTCCGATACCATTGAAGCATCACAGTGACCTTCACCTTCATTAGGAGACACCGAGATTGGATTTATGTCGGGAATGATGCACGGCGCACCTGAAATTCCAATCGGAATAACTCTATTCCAATCGGAACGCTTCCCGATTAAATTCCTATCGGAGAAAATATCAAACATGTCGAATCCAGACGTTGGGATTACGATAAGTATTTCCAATAAGAGTCCAGTCGTGGTTGAAGTGGGATGTGTATCATAAGCTGGTTACCACCGCTACGACTGGAAAGCGTTCCCGACAAGAATTCTTCAATTTCAATCGGGAGAACTATCGGGGATGGTGAGTTCCTAGTCTTATGGGTATCAATAGTAGTAGGTAAAACATACACTGCTTAGGGCAATAATAGCAAATTGTGATTTTTAGTACCATACTGTGATAGCATCCCATTTCTCTGCATCTTTACAGGCGTCATAAATCTCTATGTGAATGGCAGGCAATCGGGTAGCCACTATAGGCATACCCACATACCGCACGGTAATGGAGAACTAGACAAGAAGAAAAGGGCGAAAAAAATCCACCTAAATACAAGCAGCCGCCCTCTCTTCCCAATTTTAGTAAAAGGACGACTACAACCCAGCAACTGGTCCCTTCCCTCAGGTGCGCACAAAAACGTCATTTATCTCAACACAAACTACATTTTCAAGGTTATTTTACAGCGGCTAAACACAGGGTGTAAAATAGTGTTTGTTGGTCGGTAAGAGAGCCTGGCGAGGTCCCGTCGGTAATCATTGCCTACTTCACTCCAGCATACCTGTCAACAGGTAACAGCCAGGCCAGTTCCTCTCATGACGCGGTGGACACCTGGAGAATAAGGGGGTGGGGGTAACCTCTCACATGTGGGCTTTTCCTACCCTTCGGCAGCCCTTTTGATGAACTGTTCACACCTGGCCGCCATAGCAACACAAGGGATCCGAAGCAGACCATAGGTGGATAGCGGGGTGTGGGTAAAATTGTTGAGTGCAGAAGGGTGTTGTGAGGGTGGGCAGCTTGGGCGGAGTTGGGGACGGGCAGGGGATTGAGGGGGGGGGGGGGGGGGTAGGGGTTCTTGGGGTAGCTAGGTAGAAACAAGAACAGTCTGCAGAAACACTATTGAGAGGCAAAGATGTCAGGTGGGGGTAAAATGAAAAGAGAGGAAATATTTTTTCATGTGGAATTTGCTGCCTCAGAGAGACTGAAATCATGGAAAAGACATCCTTATTGGCCATGGAATGGGGCTTGGGGTGTATGGTGGAGGTTTGGACCACTGTTCATTGGCGCGAATGAGGCCCAATTTATTCTCTCTTTATTTTACAAAATAAAAGGAAAATAAAAAACAAGGATTTCCTGGGAAAAGATGAAAACTGCCATCTCTGAAGAGGGAGGTATGAGGGGAGAAGTGAAGAATAAGACAGGACTGAGGACGGGCTTAGGAGATGAGGTAAAAAACCGAATTTCTTAAGAAAAGTCCCGAGTATAGAGGATACAAACTTTGGAATTATTTACCAGATGAACTTAAAGAAACTCAAACTAAAATATCTTTCAAGAAAAACCTAAGACAAATCAACAACTTATATGAACTTACACCAAAGACTTAAGACGAGGACGATGGATACATCGGTCCCATGAAAATAATAAAGGCGATTTCAAAAGACACAAGGGTAAAAATGGTCAGAAGTAGGACGATGGAAATATCGGTCCTTTTGCACATGCATTGGTTACTGCTCCCTAACACTACTATGTTATGTTATCTTCTAGAAAATGTATTGAAGTCAAGAACCTGGACTTTAAAGTATACTAGCACATATTGTAAATGAGTGAGTACTATCATTAACTTTAAATGTTATTATTATATATAAACAATTATATTTAATCTCGATGTATTATAAAATGTAAAGTTATTTCTAAAATGGTGATGATGGTAGACCGCACTGTACTGATACAAGCGAATCATTTCCAATAAAAACCTATAAAAAAAAAAACTATCGAGCGGTGCTGGTGATGATAGGGGTGGTGGGGTTGAAGAAGTCGGGGTAGATATGCGTAACGTGTGGGGTCCACGAGGTGGTTTTCTGTAAAATGTCACCTCCCAGCCTTCATACCCGCAATGCAAAACACGCCGCCACCACCTACATCATTCAGCGTTACCATGGAGACGAGGAATTATCTCCAACTCTCATTTACTCGGGGAGTCGTCGACAAGGCCACCGTAATACTGGCACATGTCACAACACCGCGCCGTTTTTACAACTCGTAGAAAATCACCGTGTTTCTTATGTTGAACGGGTCCTTCTGTCCCAACCTCGTATCTTTTTTTTATTCATTCTGCCTGATGGCAGGTGTTCCATGAATAGCATACAGCTTCTGGTACAATAGCATGTAGAACATGCAGGGATGATTGGTGAGGGAAAGACGAAAGAAATATATACAGGCATGTGCAATGATACCTAAGTACTAGGGAAGCAATACTTAAACTTGGTGACAGTTCCAGTGACATTTACTTATTACCATTTTGTAATATCTCAGTTTTAACCAACTTTTTGAATGCATATTTTGTTGCAGCATTTTGATTGTCGGCTGCCAGACCGTCCCATAGGCACATATATCTAGAATCCGGACTTTTACCATACCTATTTCCCTTAAAGCGATTGAACTTCCAGGCATATCGGACAATTTGTTTTAAAAATCAAAACCCATTTCAATTTCCTGGAAATTCAATATGATGATCTTCAAGTATTATAGAACAAATATCTTGAGTTAAAATCGGGGTTCACCATGCTGGTTTTTTAGTTTAGAGATCAATATTACGATAATTTCATAAGAGAATAAATAGAAATTATAAAAATTAGTTTTTCACATAGTAAAACCCATGTTACTTCCCTCAGACTTTCACAGCATATAGTAGATCTATAGCACTACACATTCAAGCTTTAAAATTCATAGGTCACCGTCCTTGTTTTTGAAAGAATTGAAGAAAACCATATTTTTCAGTACATTTACTATGCAAATCAAGTAAATGTAAATTGGCCTATTTTACCTATCATGACTGGATGATATATTAAAATCACCAGGTGACACCACCGTGAATTGTAGGATATGCCTTTAAAACAGATTTTAGTATCCTCTCAGGTTCCCCAACGTTCCGTTTCTACGTTTATCGGGTCTTAGATCTTTCGTAAGTTAGACTCAGCATTGTCCCTTGTCCCTTGGAAAGCACAGAGCCACTCATTCCATAGCGCAGACGACTTTGAGTCTGATGAGCCTTGTCACTTTAAGTGTCTCTGTCTGCCGTGAGGGGCGCTGAAGGTAAACCAGACTCAGAACGAGGCCATTAGACGTCACCTGATCACGTGGTACTAATCAATAAGTATCTCAAGGTCGAGGATTTTCAATTGAAACTAGTTTACCACGACCGTATTGATAGTCTTCCAATCATTGAAATAAATCGAAAGAATCTGAGAAATGCAGGAACCACTCCATTGTCTCCAATCTCCACCAAATGGCGAAAACTCAATTTGATAACTCCTATTTCCATACAAAATATCAGGTTTTAATTGTTTTTTGGTCATGATCGGTTTGGATCAGAAGTGGTTTTTTTTGCCTCGTCTTGAAAATCCAAAACACATCAAAGAATTCTATTCAGTTGTGATATCAACACCAACTGGAGTATTTCCAAAGCAATTACTAGTAAATGCCCATGAATGCTTTCTGCGTAATCCTACGCTATCGGGCCTCCATGAAGCGTATGCTGGCTATGTGCAGAAGTGAAATAAATGTCCATTACGGGTGCCCGGGGCCGACGGGCGAGTGGTTTATGAGTGACGCGGCCTTGTGAACTGGTGGCAGCGACACGGTGCGGCCGAACCAGCACCAGGTGGGCGCTATCTGTACATGTCTCAGCGGCTCACCAACACCTCCCCTTACAATGGGCTAAACACCTGGTTGTCATGGTGATCAGGTATGACATACGCCAGCATGACATCTCACACGCCTGCATTATATCTCCTTTACTTGGGTAAAATTCTCTGTTTCCTTCCAGGAATATCAGCTGGGGACAGGGAAAAAGGCTGGACACATTTTTCATGTGCATTTCTCTGCTGGGAGAGAGACTTGGGAGACCGGGAAAACTTGGATAATATGGCCTTGTCAGCCATGGCATGGGGCTGAGGGTCTGTGGGAGGTCCAAACCACTGTTTTATTGACGTAAATGAGGCTTAATCAATATCATCTTTGTTTCTAAATCATTCTGAGGACTTGTTTGACATTGACACATTTACTAGAACTAGTTGTTGTTTGGGTAATTTAACATTCAATATGTTCTATTAGACCTACTTTAGGTTTGACGGTATTCTAATCTATGAGATGAACTTACGTAGAAATCACACCCCTACACATTTACCAAGATGAGAGTTCTTTTAGTTCCCATAAGGACTGGCCTTTGATATAGCAATAAGTCTATCACTGCTAGGGTTGAAGGAGAAGAGTGGCTGCAGAGGGAATCTGGATTGACGAGCTACATTAAAGCCCTATTTGCTTCACTTATATTCTTCTGTAATATGTACTAAGAGCTTGGGATCTATGATTTGCATTTTCCCTCCACCAATATTCATTAATGCAAAGTAGCAGTGGATCACGAACGCGTGTACATAGAGGGCGATATGCCCTGGGTTATTTGAAATAAGGGTGACAACCTCAGAATAGAGGTTAGTTAGGTTCCTTTGAAAGCTAGACTATTCTTTCTTCCGTATACCAAAACCCCCCCAAAAAAGAGAAGAGAGCAACGGACCACATTTAACCAGATGATCCACATACATAAGAACCATACCCATCTCTGATTGTAATCAAATGAAGATGAACAGAAATAAACTGCTCTTTTAAAAAACACGTTAAAAAACCCCACACAAAAGGCGCGTACATAGAGGGCGACGTATACATGTCGACATACGTCTCGCAGTCTCATCCATGGTGGGTTTGTGGATATATGAGAGTCGGGGAGGTTGAGGGGTCAGTGGGTCTAAGGTGTGTAGTCTAACAGCCTCCGCTCGTCTAACACTACCACTCACAACTCCTCGCAGACAGGAACACCTACAAGTCACGCTCATTTCCGCTGACAAGTTGCCGACCTGGCCCGCAATCCCTCTGCCGTACCCGCGCACGTGGCAGCAGAGGAAGGAGGAGCAATGAGAATCAAAGCTGCACCACAGACTCGTCTTGTACCATGTCATGGGCAAACGAGAACTCATAATGCTTCTTTCAATTTTCTTTTTTCATTTTGATTTATTACCGAATTTTTGACGTTTTGTATCTGAAGCAATTCCTCCCCTATATTATAAACAATAGGGTTGGATCTATGTTCCTTAATACTAGATTTGTGATTCTTGATACTAATCTTTTCATACTATTAAGACAATTGCTATGGCCTCTTTTATCCTTTATATCATTATGAATTGGTGTGAGCCCTGAAATAAACACTTCAGGGTTCAAAACGTGACAAAGTCACATGCCTTGCCCTAGCCAAACTCTAAGATGCCTGATGAGACCAAACTGGATGAAACCTTGTCTTTCCAAACCCCTTGTTCATTTATTACAGGTGTAAACCAGCACATATACTTGGTTTCTCTCTTTTCCCAAATGATACACATGTTTGGAGAGTGTGGACCGGATCTGAGATCCGTTTTCATGGTTGGACCCTACATTCTCTGATCCAGTACAATGGTTTACCTGGAGACGCTATAGCAACTTGGTCTGAACTGACAGGAAGTTGTCATTAACCCCTTCATACAGAGGTGTTGATTGCCACATCTTAAATACACAATGATTCTTTCAGCTTACTCTATTTCCTTGCAGACTGTGTTGCTGCAAAAACAAACTTCCTGTATTATAATTTATCCAATCAAACCAGTGATGAATAGGTTGGCCAAAGTGATGGAGAGGAACATCTTTCGATCACGAAACGATTAAGTTTTGTTGAAAAATAAAAACTTTAGTTAAAAATTCATCAATTGATTTCATGATTTATTTTTAATGCTCAGGGACCTAGCCCGTCTACAAGTCCATATAATGAATTTAGTAGTACAATATCAGCGGAGGACTGTTGTGTTTTTAGACTTTTAGCATTAATAACAGCGATAACTGTTTTGTATGAGAGACTAACCGAAAGTCACACCCGCAAGCCAGTGATGCTATTTAAGTCAATGCACAATTTTTCTTCCAACCAATCAGGTGAGGGAACAAGTGAGCAATGTGACGTGGCAGACTGAACACAGACGTCTACGCCACACGCCATGCACTACGCCACGGCGTCCTCCTTTGAGAAATGACTCTTTTAAAAAGCAAATGGCTAAAAAAAACCAGAAGGAAACTGGACATTTTCTTATCGAAAAAAACCCGCCACCTGTACTAATAATACGAAAAAGCTAAAGGCTACCAATTTCCCACAGGTGACCACCTGTTAGCGCTGCAGGGGCACCTGTTGTCACCTGGCCGGGGTTAAGCGGGTCACAGGCGGGCAGTGGGGACCCACCTGACCGCCTTGCAGCTATCTCTCTCCTGCTGCTTGGTAACCACTGGACCTTTAGCTGGTGATTGCTATCAGGAGGTTACTTCCCACCTGTATCTCTGGTGCTTACATCACCTCCCCCTCCAAGTCATAATTCTTAAGAGTCTCTGTACAGGATGCACACAGAGGAGTATAGTTGTGAGGAATGTGCAAGGTTCCACAAGATGTCCATCGCAAAATGCTTTATAGTGTCTTAAGATAGCACCGCTGATCCCATATCTTAAGAACTACACTCAAAATAACTGAGAATTGGGTACAACCTACCTAAATAGAATAAACTGACGATCCTTGTTATATACAAATACAAGAATGGCAATTATAAAGGTGAAACGAACGAAACTATGTTGGGAGTTAGGTTGTGGCATTGACCATTATCTTATAAGAGAAAAATCAAAAGTGGGGAGCGAAAAATATCTGACCACAACAATAAAAATATAACATTGTAAGGTACCTGTCCTATGACGAAGCGTATGAATGCAAGAAAGTGGACCATGCAAAGTTACGTGAAATTAAACAAGTTCTGCTCCAGGTGCACATGCCCAATTCGCTTCTATTTCCCTCATTTTATAGTCACCTGTACTGAAAACCTAAGGTGTTGGTACGAGGTGAAAGCCTTCTTCCTGCCTTGAGAATCGAAACCTTCGGGAAAAAAGTGAAATTCTGAGGCGGTGTTCACAGTTAATTCTAAGATCGGGTCTCAAAGAGCCACATAGCAGATGTGACAGCACCCAATATGACAGCCTTCAAAAAAGTGGGTAAACAAATCAGTAACTATAGCAACGCTCGGGCATATTTCCAGCACAGCTGTGACGTCACTTAGAATCTGTGAAAGGGTTGTATAACTAAGTCAGGGAAGAAAAAACTAAATAAGCGAGGAGTCTATACAGTGCGACATGGCAAAGTTAGGTTGTCTCTTTTTTAATGGGAACGACTCTGAGATTGTTTGTAAACTTTGGTGATGAGCTCTCTAATTGCTCGCCGGGCCTATCAGAGCCGGTCACATGGCGTCCATGTCAGCCAGTGTCTGGGAACACACCCGACCACTTTATATTCAGGCCACACGACGATCACAGATCTGCAATCTCATTCGGAAACATTTCATTATCTCATTCCATACAGGTTAAGCCATAGGAATAACATTGAAAAATTATACGCAATGTTCACCCACGTAAAGTGACAATATTGCGCCATGGTCATGGCGGAGTGTTGTGAGATGACGTCATAAGCAACTGGCCAATCAGCAGCCAGGATTTGAGAAAGTAGACACGATATAAAATGGAAAACAATACGTTCATAACTGGATTTGCATACGTAATTGGAATTATTCTGATATTGTGATGCTTTTCTAATGTCTGCGAAAAGGGTGAGATAAATCCAGAACCATACTTGAATCATATAAATAAACAATACTCCACTCGTTTGGATGTGCTGTAATCGTTACTCGGCCTCGCCACAATGACGCTTTCAGCACATCCATACTAATGGAATATTGTTTATTCATATGATTCTCAGTCCAGTTCTATATAATTCTACCAGCAGACCTGAGCCAGGATCGTAAGTTGCATTCTGAGGATGGGTATAAAAGTGATGTAGAAAGAATTACCGGATACAACCTATTGTCGCTATTATTTGCATATACAAGGGAGGACCCCTGAACAAATAGCCAAAGAAAAACACTCGCGATGGTGTTTTAACCTAAGTTGCAAGCGCAAGGTTTGCCTAAACACTGTGATCAAATGTTAGTCAATACTTCCGAATACCTGTGGTTTCTTTACCACAGAATGGGAGTCAGATGGAATCTCTCTTAAAACACTGGCAGGGAACACCGATGTACCTACCCATTAAACGAACATTAGTTGCTTCAGCACTAGCCATTAAAAACCCCTGAGACAGAAAAATATCGACACTGAATGACACTAGAGGGCAGCCCATACACCGGAAGGCTCTCCCCGGACGCCGGTGAGATCACATGATCTAATGGTCTGTAGATACAAGAGGATGAACAGCAAATGGCCACCAAAGGCACTCCTTTAGTGTCAATGTTATTAAGATCTTTGTTCTCAGGCGGCCTACCTGACCACATAGGAAGGAGATCACATGGGAAGCTGTAGGTTGAGACCGCTCTATTTAATGACAGCTTACTATGGGACTGAGTACACACTTCTCCTGTGTGGAGACAGGGAGGCGAGAAAGTGTAAGACGATCCGGCGTGCCACCTGGTGGGAATCAAGGTAAACTGACACTGATAGCTCGGCGCCGCTGCTTCACTCTACTGACGGGGAACGCACGAGGAGACATGGGACCACCAATAATTCAGTCCACCGAACGATGAACCTTTTCTTTTTGCTCGTTCAATACGCACTTTTATTATCCACCTAATTAGGCTAATACAAAGTGTCTATAGTAAAACTATGGTAACTCCGTATGGACATACCCAGTGGATACGGATATGTTGTATGCTCCGGGCTGTAAAAACCGGTGCATACGGAAAAATAGTGCGCGTCAAAGAAAACATAACTAAATTGAACTAATTGCGTAGCAACATAGTTCAGAAGTGAGAGGAAGTTGTCATTATCAAGGTAGCATCTGGTTTATAGCCACGTCTCACTAGTTTGCATACACCTTCTTGTAGGCAAAACAATACCTGAGCGTTCCCATCCGTTTTGCTGATACTTCTAAATAAAATTGCTAAGTCCAATTGCAGTCAGGAGCAGGCTGGGGAGACAAGATGCCTCTTCAACATAGATCATTATACACCATTATCATCAACCATTACTCATCCAAGTATCATCACACCGTTATCATTCTGAATGTTTATTGTTACCGTTCCTTTTTTGGTGGGGAGAGGAGGCAGGGGGGGGGGGGGGGGGTGCCATCGCATTTATTGTTTTTTCTCTATCCTCAGTGTAGGTGGTATGATCCTCTCTCCTATAGATTTCTGTATCAATACTTGGCGAATTCTACACTGCCACATATGATGCATATATATATGCTATATACATTATATATTTGTACGAGCAACTATGTACTCACTTTGAAAAGCCACAAAGGAAGACCATCCTTGTGAGGATGTGTGTGTGTGTGTGTAATAAACGAAAAAAGAAAGACTGATTGAGGGTTGTGGGGCTTGGGAGGCGGTGGAGGAAACTGCCCCGACTCGAGAGCTGATTATTATGATTATTAATCCCAGCGCCGCCCCCTGCACCACGAACAGATCACTGTGCCCGGCAGCGGTCTGATCAGAGACGAGGTCACGACCCCGCCTCACTTCTGACCCCTTGATTAGTTCCCTATCTCACTGGCGACCTGAGCCATGTCAAGGGGCCCGCTCTGTCGTCCTGCCCTTTCCCTGACCTGTGCTTGACCTTGTGACCTTGGGCCAACCTCATGCTGGCCACTCATCCATCCATCGTCATCTGGGTCCGAATTGAAAACAACAAGCCGTGGCACCGTATCAGAGAGAGGGACAAACACGTCTACACTGCGCCCAGCACCTTCTGGTTGTTGCAGTATTAGAAAGAGGGACAAAGACGTCTATACTGCATCCAACACCTGCTGGTTCTCGTCGTATTAGAGGAAGGGACAAACACGTCTATACAGTGCCCAGCACCTTCTGGTTCTTGCCGTATTAGAAAGAGGGACAAACACGTCTATACTGCGCCCAGCACCTGCTGGTTCTCGTGATATTAGAGAGGGACAAACACGTCTATACTGCGCCCAGCACCTGCTGGTTCTCGTGATATTAGAGAGGGACAAACACGTCTATACTGCGCCCAGCACCTGCTGGTTCTCGTGATATTAGAGAGGGACAAACACGTCTATACTGTGCCCAGAACCTGCTGGTTCTCGTCATATTAGAGAGAGGGACAAACACGTCTATACTGCGCCCAGCACCTGCTGGTTCTTGTCGTATTAGAGAAAGGGACACACACGTCTATACTGTGCCCAGAACCTGCTGGTTCTTGCTGTATTAGAGGAAGGGACAAACACGTCTATACAGTGCCCAGCATCTGCTGGTTCTTGCCGTATTAGAAAGAGGGACAAACACGTCTATACTGCGCCCAGCACCTGCTGGTTCTTGTCGTATTAGAGAAAGGGACACACACGTCTATACTGTGCCCAGAACCTGCTGGTTCTTGCCGTATTAAAATGAGGGACAAACACGTCTATACTGCGCCCAGCACCTGCTGGTTCTTGTTGTTGAGTCTTCACAAGACTGGTCGTATCGGATCTGATAATGCACAGGCGGTAAGTAGTCGCTCTTTATTGGCTTCTATCAATTTCCTTTAGGCTTGAAACGTTACCCTGATGAAATAGCGCTTATTTAGTGTATAAAAGCCAGAGGGTCCAAGATGGAGTATAGGTACATAACCAGTCATATAATGATAAATCTAGCTAGATTTAAAAAGTGAATTATCTCTGTTATTTTACAAACATTAAATGGCTAACTGATGGTTACTGATGGACTTTCAGAAAAGTTTATATTTGTCTTTTTCTTGCCAATCAATAATCTGGAGAGATTGCGTTTCTTTTATCGGCAAAGACCTTTAAACTTGTTTCTTTTCCTATACACCAGTTTGCGAATATCAGCCAATGATAGAACTGTTGGCTGTTGAAATTATGGACAAGGAGGCTAAATCCTAAATATAATAATATGTAATACAAGGCAACTATAGTTCAGAAATAGAATCTTGGGAAAAATCTGAGAAATCAGAAACCAGAACAAATGATATATAAATGTCTTTTTTGTTACCATGTCAACGGTCTCTCCCTTCACGGCACTATTATAGAAGAGATTTTTTTTTTTTTTAAATATCTACAATATAAAGTTTTGATGGGTAAGCATTGGCGGCGCGCGGTGGGCGCAGACAGCAGACAGGTTGGTGGAGGTAGCCGGCCGTTATTAACCGTGTCGTCGGGCGGCCGCCTGATGCGTCCGCCAGCCCCCGGCCGCCAGCCCCCGCCGCCCGCCGTAAATCAGCGTTGTTGTGGAGCTCAGACACATCATTAGCCCGCAGCCAATGGCCTTCCCTCCTCGCTCCATGTTTTAATCAACCCATGCTCTGCGCCTGCGCGCCCGCTGCGACCCCTAGCGAGAGCCTCAGGTGAATCATTGTGGGACTCGCCCTCTGCTCCGACTGCTATCACTGCTGGCTTCTTCACAACTATAGACAATGTCCAGGTGGCCGCAGGCAGCCGCCATCTTGAGGCAGTAAGATAGAGGCATTGGATGAGGAGGGGTACACGGAATGACCCCCTCTCACGCGTAGTGGCGTTTGAGGGACTTTATGAGCCGTTTAAATGAGTACCGAAATTTGATTCAAACAAAAAGATATTTTCCATCACTTGCCAAGCCCTCACCAGTATATGAAGTCATACACCGGTTATATATGTATTTATGCTCCTTTTATTTCTTCTATAAACATTTAAATAGCGTAATTTATGTATCATGTAAGCAAACGATATTATGACACCGATTGTGCATATGTTGCAGGATCACATGCCCTATACACATTAAGATTGGAATATGTAACGCTTATAGCTGGGTGCACGTTGAGACCAGCTCGTACAAGTCCAGAGACACCCAGGGTAAATTAATATCTTTAAAAAGTATATATAGAGATACCTACTCGTTTACTTGAACTAATCTTCACATATTGACGATCATAAGGTGATATTTAATGTCGTAGTTGACAAACTATTGGTAGCAGTGGAGTATAGTTTAGAAGTTTTCAGCTGGTGGGGCCACTGATGACATCGACATAAAGTTAGTGTAGGAGGTGCGAATTTTTCTGGGTTAAATATGTGATACATGAGTAAAAGGTAGAGAAAACATCTGAACTCATGTTACTGTAATACACAGACATAACAATATTCACAGGAAGTGGACCTAATAACTATACAAGTCCACCTGAAGTGTAGTTTTCTTCATCTTCTTCCGGGAAGACCATGAATAATTATGGTTCACTGGCAGAGATGTGTTTTGATGAACACCCTGCAGAAAGACATCTGCCTACCAAATAACGGTTCGTCTGACATCACGGCATACCTGTGTCGGGGGTAATTCTGATGCTTGAGGGTCATACAAATCTCCTTAATGATACTTTTCGGGAACCTCAGTTTGTTTGTTTGTTTGGGTAGTTTACAGTCCAATTTGTTCAATTAGACTTGAACCTTAGTGTTTTAAAGTTAAAAAAAAACACCCTTATTCTGAGACAGAAAAAATGACATTTTTTGTTCCCAATCGACAATAAAAAGTATGTAAAGCGTCCATAGGCTTATAGTTGGCATATAACATCTACATGTACACTGTAAAACGCGAAAGTCAGATCTCTTGTTGTCTTCGCAGACACCTTTTCTCTAAGTTTTTGATGGATTTTGGATTAAAACTAACAAATTGTGCATTATTTTGGATATCTAATACTATTTTTTTTATACCCAATTCATTGCCTCTGCTTCATAACTAAGTGTTGGTTATGTATATTATATATACGTTTCGTTTTGATTCAAATGATGACCCCATATGGCTGAGTGATTATAGAAATCTTAGGGAAAAATATTTAACAGAAAAAAAGCAACACCCCCTCCCCCCTTAAAATGATAAGACAAACAAACCACAAACATAAAAGGATTTCAGTTGCCTAGGGTAATGAAAAAAGAGAGAAAATACTTTCCGTGGAGAATGTATTGCCCCAGAGAGACTGCGGAAACATGAAAAATACATCGATATTAGCCATGTAATGGAGCTGGGTGACTGGGAGGTTTGAACCACTGTTTATCGGTGCGACTGAGGCTCAATTGATTCGTTCTTTGTTTTCCACCAGACGTTTTTTTAATGAAATAAAAAAAGGTTTTCCTTGAATAATAGGAAAACTGCCATCTCTGATTATACATCTATCTGTAATCATTGAACATATCCAGGCTTCACACAAGCTTCACGGTTATTGAGAGCGCGTACCAACCTTCCCCTCAGGTTGGAGTTTCTATGTTGACGGTATTACGATCACTTCAGACAAATGCGGCCCCTTAATCCTCGCCGGGGTAAGTGATACTTATGTGAGGTATCCACTTGGTAGAAGAAAGATTCGTCCCCTCTTTATTATCATGTCAACGTGTCTAGACAACACTCACTGCCATTATTCTGCTACAAAACCTAGTCTGTCTACAGGGGACTTATTCACCACATATCATCTCGTCTGGCCCTGTACTTATCACACGTCATTTTATCGTCTCGTCAGACCACACAGTGATATCTCACTCAATACTCCGGGGGGAGTGATTGTCGGAGCACATCACTGGTTCGTCTGCTTCATCCTGCCAAGTCTATCATTAACCGAGAAACACTTTTCTTAGCACCATTTCGTTCTGGAGTATACACTAACATAAATAGATATATTATACGCCTGCTATCGATAGGGAAGGTTTAGGATAGTAAAAAGTGAAGGAATGGAAGGGAGGCTGGAGTTAATTTAAGGATTTGCAAATAACGATGCAGCATCCACCATCCATCCCAATACATTCCTTATTTACTTCCCAAAATTTAATTAGCTGAACTGGATGTACACGTATGCGTTGGTCTAATAAAATGATAAGTTTTCTGGCCTTCCAACCTATATGCACCTCACCAACTACTGACTACCAACCTAACCGACCTGACCCACCTAAAACCTAACTACACGCCTACTGATATACCTACCTGCCTATCCATGTCTGAACTCTCTGTGTGTTTGGTCGGTAAGATAAAAACTAGTCTTTAGAATTTTTTACTTGATCATATATTGCCCACTCAAGCAACACCTGGAACCCAGATAAACTAGAAGGGGAGGATAAATATTGTAGCGTTGTCCAACACGCCCCCCATTCCTCAACCCTCCCACAATACATCCTGCCTCCCATGTAAGTAGCTCCACTATCTCCTCCAGCTAACCAACACCAGCTCGTTTTCATCTGTCATTTCTCCAGGCTTGTCGACCGGTCGCTGGAGATTCCGGCTGGCTTCCCTCGTGGCTTCGGGCATGGCTTCGTGCTGGGTGGCTTCGTGCTGGGGGCAATGGGCTTTGTTTCCAACGCTGACAGGCGAGTGGTGTACACAGAATGGATGGGTATGTCAGGCGGGGTCATAAGGAGTTGGGGTTCGAAGAAATAGATTAAGTGTCAGCGAAAGAAACGGTTCCCCTCCCTCGTCTTTGTTTACTAGAATCAGGGATGAAAGTCGGGACAAAGGAAAAAAGACGGAAATTTAGATCGCTTGTAAAAATATCATTTTTGTACAGAATGGCTAAGAATCGATATATATTCTGACACTGTGAGTGTTGCCGAGGTCGGAACTCCGTCATTTGTCGAAAACTTGCATCGTTATAGAATCAAACCCAAAACTATAATCTTTAGAAGATTTTCAATACCTTATCCCTTAGGATGCAAGCGATTGGGTGGATTATCGTTTTACATTCCTGGCGATATCGTTACTATCTCAGTTAGGTTTACTGGCTTTCTAGGGCAGATATATCCAGTCAAGTACGTAATAAACAGAAAGAAAGCCTTCTAAATAAGCCCGCATATCTGCGGCAGTGCATGTTACGAGAAACTATTGTTAGAGTATCAAATATTTCAATTTGAAAAGCCATAGCTACCAATTCTCGTTTCGTTGCGTTTCACATTATACATAATCAAACCCATTACGTCCGCCTGATATAATCTTTTTTCGAAGTTTCCTATATTGGTACAGAATAATCTTGTTACATCTCTTGTATTTGAAGCTGCTAAATATAATTTGAAGGGAAATCTACCAACAAAGGATGGCAGCCTGTCAGCATGGTTGTCGGTTGCTGGTCATCCTCAGGGAGCCATTCAGAAATTTAATATTTTTAACATACTTGCTTTTCTTTTTTGGTATATAATACCACTATTTATCTATCGATAATCATACTATTTACATGATCTCAATCTCAATATGCGATATATTTTTCATCACTTACTTTGTCAATTTCTGTCAATATGTTATTTCTCATAAAACAAGAAATCGCTGTTCTCCTTGGTATTGGTGGTATTCAGTAAGGAGAAGATGTGTTGTTAGAAGTTAACGGTACAGCCGCACGTCGTGAGTGGTTTGTTGTCTGTCTGACTCCCCGACACATTTTTGTGCTAATGCTGTGATTGCTAATAGCATCTGTGACGGCGATCTCTATCGAGCCTGCCACAAGGGTTGGCCGCACGTCACACACGGTAAGCACTGTAGGACGGACAGGGACACCCTGACAGATCACACACACCGCTCCAACAACCAGGGATGTCAGTCGGGGTCAGAAAAAATGAGGAAATAGTTTTCATATGGAATTCACTGTCTCAGAAAGACAGAGAAAACATGGAAAATGCATAGTTATTGGCCATGGGATTGGGCTGGGGTGTTTGGTGGAGGTTTGAACCACTATTTGTTGTTGGGAATGAGGCCCAATCTATTCTGCTTTTGTTTTACACAAGAATAAATGGTTTTATAAACTGAAACTGAAAACAAAGATATCCTTGGACAATAGTAAAACTGCATACAAATGGGTTTTGTAGACAGGCGGCCGTAACCCACGAGAGGTTGATGCGGAGAAACACGCGAGCGCAAACGAGTTTATTTACGAGGTCCAGCAAGAGTGGTTTATAATTATAAAACTGCCTGTCCTTTTTCTCCAATGAATTAAACCCAGGAATTGCTATACCAATAGGGACTATTATTTAGCTCTATGGCACAAAGGGACTATTTTTTCCCCCGTATACAAAGGCATTGAGGCCGTATACCACGGATTTCAATCAGTTTACCATGGTTATGGTATCCGACAGTTTTTAGATAATGGGTAGTGACTTACTGAGTCCCCATACATTCTCAATGGGTACTTTGTATACGATGGATGATAAATTAGTAGCGGGCAGCAATAGTGGGTCACACTGGGGTATGAGTGATTGTGTCCTCTTCAAAACGACCAGAAAATCGCACTTCTCTTGGTCCCCTCCCCACAGCCCGGTCTCCAGGTGCGTCGTCCGCTCACCTGTCCGTTATCCTCCAGTGGGTGATGGATCTCGCCCAGAAACACGCAGAAACAAAAGGTGACACTTATTGAGCCTGACTGGTTGGCAATGAAGGCTGAACCTCATTTTTTTTCAGGTATTCATACTTGAAGCTTTGATATTTTTTATTCCCTGTCGGTTGTCGGTGGACGGCAGACGAGAGTACCGCGCATGTGCTGTCTGGAGTTGTTCTTTTCACTAATTGCCGGAAGATTGATTGTTACCCTGGCCTTTGCTAATTGCTGCATTAAAAGGGAAATGTGTGACAGGCCTTGTAAAAAGGGATGCTTTCGTGAAAACCCGATCCCAAAAAGCAGCTGGTGATTACCCCTACCGTCTTCTGTTTCAACTTGGTGTGATTTTTTTTCTGTTCTTGGTGTGTCAGTTACCGTGTAATGACGGGCACATGTCTAAAGACTAGATTCAATTGTGTCCTGCACTTCAACAGGTGCTGGCCTATGACGTCAGACTATGACATGGGGTAGGTTTGTCTCCTACTTCATAGGCCCGATCACAAAATAAGCCATGTACCTCGAGAAATGAAGCCATAACCCAGGGAAGCTTTTGGTTGTTTGATGTTTGGGTGGATTAACATCCAATATGTTCTATTAGACTTACTTTGGATTTGATGGTGATCGAATCTATGAGATGAGTTTAGGTAGAAATCACACACCTACACATTTACAGAGGTGAGAGTTCTTTTACTTCCCACACCATATAGACATGGTGTGAGAACATTTGGCCTTTGATAAAGCAGCAAATCTACCAATGCTGTTACAGAATAAGGTAAATGTGTAGTACTACGATTCAAGTGCTAAACGATTTAGGTCACCATCCTCGCCTTTGAGAGACTTTATTTCTCAGTTCATTATCTTTGCAAATCAAGCAAATACTAATTGTCCTGATTTAATTTTTGGTTTAGATAAACTGTAGAAAAACCAGTTGGCATTAGAATAAATCACATGGACCCGTTTTGACCAATACTTGTCAATATCTAAAAAAACAGGCGGTGGAAACACCGCGAATTACAAGATATACCTTTAAAGACATAACTAATTGTCTTTAAATCATAGAAAAGTCTACACTCAGCCTCTTTCCACCCGAATATTATATGACTTAAGAACATGTACATAGACCGAGCTTAAGGTAAAGACATGTATCTTATCTGAGAGCTCCTCAGATTACGGGTAAAACAATATGCGATGTTGGCATTTAGGGCATTAGGCACAATACAGCAAAGACATTATCACCTGAACCCTTCATACTCTAGAATGACCTCTCTGGCCAGGGACTGTACGTGACCCCTGACTCCCTAATGAACCATGAGGACTGACCACTGGTCACGTGACCGCCCTCTCACATGTTCCTCACCTGGCCGCTACGGGCACACCCCACACCTGCCGTGATGAGAGTCACCTGGCGGTCAGTATGCAGTAACCATGGTGACCGCTGGCTGGGGTCAAAGCTTTCTAGGGCAGCTCAGCGAAGTCTGATGATCCAGTTATGGAATGAACCCGGTACTGCTCCTTTTACTTTATTATATCACTTAACCCTTTCCATACGCCTAAACATCAACAGGATAAAATCATAGCGTCTTAATATTTTGCCACAGAAATAAATGGAATTATCTGCAGTTATCTGAAACCTTTATTTCTATGGTTTCAGAATTCTCCCCAAAGTTGTTCGGCGCAACAGTGCCCGCCTCCCGGTGTGGGTCGGGGGTCCGTTTGTGACCAAAGTTTTAGGAAATACCCTTTATCCCCTTCAAAATTTACCAGCTATTTTGGCATTCCAATAGTCACTGTCCAATATTTTTTACGATCACTTTAATTTCACTTTGTCTTCAAGTTTACGATTTAATATATTATAGACGAGGGTGGAATGGGCTGGAGATGAAAAAAGTTAATTATTCAAGTGGTCGTTAAAAAAGCGTTTTCAAATGTACGTAAATAATATAAAAGTTTATGATCTAATATCTGGACAACTGTAATTTAATTTTTCACTTTTATCTCATTTCTATAACCCAAAATGTAGTCTATTCTAAGCTCTATGATATATTGTAAGGGAATAATTCCCAACCTCTCTCCCCACCTTATAAAGGCAAACCATATATTCCCCAACGGTTCAAGTCTCACTGCAGGCACCTTTCTTCTTCACCCCAAGCAGTAGTAGATTTACTGCTATATCAAAGACCAATCCTCCTCATAAGATATCTATGTGGTGTTAGAAGTAAAAGAACTCTCACCTCGGTAAATGTGTAGGGGTGAGGTTTCTGCCTGAATTCATGTCATATATTTGATCACCACCCTTGTGGTGTAAAAAGCTGAACCTCGAGTTAGTCTCTATATACCCTCAGGGTTAAATAAACGAATAAGCAAACAAACAAACCCGGACGATGAATCTACTTACGAAAAATAGATAAGGCTGAGCTGGCTAACGATCGGACCAGGCGACCAGACTGGTAGCATGTCCTGATAATTGAAGGTACAGAAAAGAACGGGAAGTTCCTATCGCTCTGCACGGTTTATGATTCATATTTCACTGATAACGTCATTTTAGCCAAGTCACAGATGGTGTGCATTTTTCTTTGCCATTGCGCATGCAAAAACCGAAGTCAAACACGCGCGCGACACCCCTGAAAATAACAAATGCCATCACGTGACCCGTAGAGTCATGCCTGTGGTGCTGCCGTCTGGTGGCCGGCCCATAACAACCCTCAAGGGACAATTTTTTGTCAAGAATCTCTTTTTAAGCGGGGATGAATAATGCATAGTAATTAGCCTCAATGCCACCACTGCTGCGGACTGCCCTACATGCCGAGACTACAGAGGATAAATCTGAGACAGGAGCATGCGCGAAACGCAGGGCGGGAAGGAGGGACGGGGTGCAGGCCGGGCAATAAAAAGGTACGGGTGGAAATAGTAACAAAAAGAACGGGAAATATGAAATGATGACAGAAAAAAGAGTGGCACCTGTCTTGTGGCGGTGGTTCTCTGGGTATTTATACCTGCAGTGGGGGTGGTGGGGATTAGTCAGGCCTTGGGTGGGACTGTAAGAAGGAACTGCATAGAGATTCATAGAAACTGACAATAAGCCACAGTTTTGGCTGTGGAGTTTGGGTAGTTTAACGTCCAATTTGTTCAATTGTAAGACTTTCAACCTCGAGCGGTCTACAGAGGCGCATGTCTACAAAACCATCGTTTGTTGCATTATCATCCATCTTTTAGAATAGATTAAACTCGGTAATTGCCATATAATACTGGGTATATCAATAGGGACTCGGTTTTGCTCTATAAAATATTTCCCCGTATACCATGCATTTCAATCTGTATACCACAGTTATGGTATCTGACGGGTTTTGTATAATGGGTCATGGTTTACTGAGTCCCCACACATTTTCAATGGGGACTTTGTATACCATGGTTAATAAAAGAGTGGGGATGGCGGGGTAATAGACGAGTGGACGCACGAACAGGGAAAGGAGTCAGGGAGGTAGCGAAAAGTAGGCAACGACGGAGACTGAGAGAAGAAACTTTAGAAAGAAGGTGGGTGGCAGTAGGGACTACATAAACCCACCGGAGGATTGCCCAAGGCAGTTGTCAACAACATAAATCTCTGTCTCCATTCTTTTTCGGTTAATACAAGACAAGACCTCACATCTCATAAGATGCAATGGCAATAGTCGTCTATGCTATGTGCAAAGGGTACAGACACCAGGGCTTCTACCATACTTATTCCACTACCAAAACACATGGAAAAAAGAGTGACTCATATCAAACTTAATCCCAAGGCACTGAGAAATAATCCAATATCCCCGACCTGAAGCTACCAGTACCTTTTTATTCATCTGCTACATTTTAAACATACCAGAACTTCGTGATTTCAAATCCGTTTCGTGTTTTGGTGCCTAGGGCATATTTTCATGAAAATACTCGTAGATGCGGAAATAAATCAGCGACTTGACTGTAATGTCCAGGGGCCCGTTGAATAACTTATGTCGACGAAGGTACAGGGTGCAGGGAGAAACCGTACGAGGGGTTACCATTTAATGATATTCAAGCTCATTCGCTCATAGACTGTCCTTCCTGACCAGGTCATCCATAAGTATTGAATAAAGTTTATCCCCATCATCCCTTGGTCATGTACGACCATAAAATATACACCAGGTCCACAAAATGCAAAAATGATGCACGCTGTTCACAATTGAAGCCTTTGAAAACTAATTTGAAATGATTATTGATCGAATGACATTACCAATCCTGGTTATGTTGAAAATATCAAAGCTATCACCACGGATCTGGATCCGTGCTATCACCTAATGCTGCTAGGGTCAAAGTAAACAACGGGGTAGAGAAAGGTATGCTAGGGCTTAGATCGTAAAGCCGTCGTCCGCGTGGTCGCTAACGCTGTATAACGAACTAATAACGACCCGACAACGATGCCCCGAGAGCGGCACAGGGAGAGAACCCAACACCCACTACAGTCCCCACAAAAAATACAGATCAATTACACAGGAAGCCGTTAAGTACTTAACAGTTGTCACGAAATCATTTTGACCGTACTCAAAGTGTGTGAGTACCTCGGCCCTTGAAGTGTTCATAGTTCTGTCGGTGGCCCTTGTGTTCTAAAGCATTATGTGTGAAAGGAAGCAGTCAGTAAAGTACTAGTACAGGTATACACTACTATAAAACGTGATTGGTTCCCTACAGTAGATATACCTTCGGGAGAGTATATTTTTGGACGGTTGAACTATCAAATCACAATTTAGAGAACTCTAACAAAGACAATTTCAAATTATTCTTTTTTTATTTCATGACGAGTCTCGCTAACACTCGTTATCCTAGATTTTTGCGGAGTTACATAGCGAAAGCTTTAAAAACAGAGAAATGTTAGACGATAAAATTGCACTATAGAAAACGTAAAGCAAACAAAATAGTAACGAGAAGTATGGTGCCCTGGTTTCTTATTGCTGTCCATGATTTGTAAATGTATCGCGCTCCAGCAGTTAAGTAAATGGTTTTAAGTAAAAACATTTATGAAGACATAATGTTCCCTCTAACTGAAACTAAATGGAAACAGAGAAGATACGGTGTTCCCGGATACTGTATGATGGTTGTAAGTATTGCTGTGTAAGCAAACATGGCAGATATAAGTGATAAGAAGGCGACAAGAGGACAAAATAACACAGTCAGGTAGATTATTGTGTAGCTGACCCTCTGCATCAAAACAAATTGTAATAATATACTCTACGTAGTATCGTTCATTTTTATTGTAAGTGATATTCCTGCTAAAGAAGATGAATCTATATAATGTTGGCAATTTAAAGCTGTATTAACTTGATGAATATTCTAATGATTTAACCTCAAGGTGCCAAAATGCTATGTTTTAAACTCAAGTCAGTTATTTTTCATAACTGAAAGGTGGCTAAACGATGTTGCAACATCCAATGCGCTGAATCAGGCCTTGACATTTGGTGAAAACATTTTCGGTGCTTTATGTGATACATGATATCATATGATACATAAGACATCATAACAGACTTAAAACACTATATTGATATGGATAAAAGTCATCAGGTTCCACACAGGAATCCCCTACCTTCTACAGAACACAGAACATAATCCTTTGCAGATCTCACAGACCACTAACTCCTGGAGGAAATTGCTACATACGTTCTAAAACTTGCTAAAAGATCACACTAAAAGTAGTTCACATTTTATATGTACACTCCAATACTTTTTGTCTATCACGAACTATAAGCGATTTCTCTCTTATAATATACAGATACCATCTGATATGTATCCCCTAACCGGTTTAATTCGAATAAAAATCAAACTAAACTGTTCACAAAAAGGCTGCATTTCCCGCTTATCTTCTTCATTCAAATGTGTAAACGCTATATCCTCACAGTGCCACTCTGAGATAGGCTGCTTATGTTCTTCATTTAAATGTGTAAACGCTAGATCCTCACAGTGGGCTGGACACGTTAGCCGCAGCCTACAGGGGTGCTGCTGCGGGGATAGGAGGGTTGCAGGAGGGCAGTCAAGGCGGGTCTATACTTTTTGGCGGCAGTGTAGGCGGCTGGATACAGTTAGCTACAGGTGATAAGCGGCGCGTCATCGACAGCGTGTAGTTAGCACCTTTGCCCCCTTCCCCCGCCGCCAGACGGCACCACCAATACCCCCCCCCCCTCCTCCAGGGTGGGTGGACTGAGAGGGGTAACATCCTGCCCTCTCCCGCCAGTAGCTGAAAACTCGAGACCTTCCACCACTCAGTAGGTAGGTGGGTAAGTGAAGTGTTTGGCTCGAGATCTCCAGTTCTAAATCACAGACTACACGTTTAAAAACCTCTATAGTACTTCCCTGGTTAAATACGGTTGGATCGTCTTTTCCCATTATGCATTTCTATCCCACCTGACTTTTTCGGGGAGGTTTTCCTTCTATCTGTGGATGGTACTTAGTGTTTTCCAGCCCAACCTTTCGTGGTTTATGCAGCATACCTTTCAAGTGTTCTCCGACTGGATAACATCATGTTTTACTGAGATACCAGGCGAATTTCCCTATCTCCAAAATGCTCTTCGCCTTCAACAGTACTTGGTACATCCATTAATATACTTACCCCGTTCACCGTAATTGATGACTGATCAAGGAAAACAGTCCTTACCTGAAATAAAACCAAATAGCATCATTAACCACACAGTATTTACATCTTCAACAGAGTATTACTTCGGTTATATCCAATAGAAGTGCATCTCAGGGTACAGTGGATACTCAAACAAATCTTATTGAATTCCTAAAGATTAAAAAATGATACATCGACGCACAACATAAATATTTCTATGTAATCTTGAGAAAGATAAGGAAGAGAATATGATGAGTCTCTTTGGCTGACTATCTGCTATACAACCATGATACAATAGACCTTTTAGTATCATCATATTGCCTGTGACGAATCTTCACGACTCCCATCTTAACATGTTTGCTCGTATGTATAGCTTTAAATACCCCATTTCAAGGGAAACACGGCTCCTATGAATGTATTCTTTTTTATTTGTAATTTTCTTTTCATCGTGCTAGGCTCATGGCACACTGTTGACGAGAACAGGACGAGCGAGCCCGAAAATGTTCTCAGTAGTTTCGTCGTGAATTATCCACCTAATACAAAGTGTCCATAGAAAACACATAGTTTGTTTGTTTGTTTGATTTGATTTGACTGTTGTTTTGTGTACGAGGCTGAGATGTCTGCCTCCAGGAAGATTTCATTTTAAGTCCAGTCAACCATTATAGGTCCTTTCCAGACTTTCTCAAGGTTCTTTTACACCACGAGGGTGGTGATAGAATCTATGTGATGAATTCAGGTAGAAATCTCACCCCTACACATTTACCGAGGTGAGAGTTCTTTTACTTCCCCCACCACATAGACATGGTATGAGAAGGATGGCCTTTGTTAGAAAACACATAGGGAGTGTGTATCAACATACCCAGAGCATACGGATGTATGTTGTACATTCCAGGCTGCAAAATTCAGCGCATACAGAAAAATAGAGCTTATGGAAAAATAGTGCATAGAAAATATTAACTCAAATCGGCATACCACCAGTTGGATAAAGGTGAGTAGTAAATACAATATAGACTGGTTTCATATAAAAACGGTTGTATGTTCCTTGGAGTTCACCCTAGGCAATATCCTGGCATATGCTCGGATATTACTACACGTCAACTCTTGGAAGCATACGGCCGCTTGTATCTGAAACCAGTCAATTTTGTGTATTGCTATGACACATATCACTTGAAGAAGGCGCTTATCTCTGAAATCCCTAACACAAGTCAGGGCAACTGGAGAAGACACGCGGACCCTAGAGATGTCCAGACTGTCTCCCAATCGTTCTGACCTCTGTCTATAATTAACCTCAGCGACGTCTAGTGTCACACAGAGACTGAACTGGATCTGTGCAGTAGGCCTGGGGAGACAGGTGAGTGTCAGGTAGAAGTGAGTGCTCTGACCGCCAGGTGTCAGCAGGTGTTAGTACCCACACTGGTCACGGTGTCAGAAATACACAATATTGACTGGCTTCAGATACAAGCGGCCGTATGTTCCGAGAAGTTGACGCGTAGTAATTTCCGAGCGCATGCGAGGATATTGTGTAGTCAACTCCGAGGAGCCTACGGCCGTTTCTATCTGAAACAGTCAATATTCTATTCGACATCTATCTTTTCCTGACACGTGGCGTAGCGATATTAGTTCATTTTAGGTATGCACTATTTTTCAGTACGCAATATTTTTTCGCATTCGCGCCTTATCGGAATCCGGATCATACAACATATCCGAATGCTCAGGTATGGTGATCCATACACAATATTGACTGATTTCAGATAGAAGCGGCCATATGAGTTGACGCGTAGTATAATCAGAGTGTTTCTAAGGAAATTATGTAGAGTCAACTCCGAGAAGCATACGACCGCTTTTATCTGAAACCAGTCTATATTGTATTTATCATCCACCTTTTCTGGACAAAAGGCATGTCGTATTGGGTTCGTTTTACTTAGGCACCATTTTTCCGTACGCACTATTTTTCTGTATGCACACCCCCCCCCCCCCCCCGAGCACACAACATATCCGGTATAAGCCGGGTATGTCCATTTATTATCCACCTAATACACAGTGTCCATAGAAAACACACCTACCCGGCGCATACGGATATGTTGTATGCTCCGGGTGGCGCATACGGAAAAATAGTGCGTACGGAAAAATAGTGCACAACTAAAATGAACTGATATCGACATGCCACTTGCCCAGAAAAGGTGGATAATAAATACAATATAGACTGGTTTCAGATAAAAGCGGATGTATGCTCCTCGGAGTTGACTCTGCGCAATATCCTCGCATATGCTCAGATATTACTACGCGTCAACTCCTCGGAGCATACGACCGCTTGTATCTGAAACCAGTCAATATTGTGTATATACACTCCCCATGTGTTTCCTATGGAAATTTTGTATTAAGTGGATAATAATGTCCGTTTTACACGTCCAACTGTCCGCTGAGCGCGCTGCCCTGCACGAGCCGCTCGTGAGCTGCTCGTGAACTGCTCGTGAGCCGCTCACCTTCACGATGTAGACATTCACGCCGCTCTTATCGCCACCAGACACAGGGGACCTCAATAAATATGTCAGCCCGATGACAGAGCGTATCACAGGCGTGAAAAACCCGCCCGGTCTATTAGTAATTTGTCATCGCTTGCCCGGCCTTCTGATCTTCCCCCGCACTGAAAGTCTGTTAAATATCTACACAACACGTGTTGCTTCAATATTTCACAACAAGGTATTTTTTTTATAATTCATCATATTTTCATATGTTTTTTGTTATCAGGAACTCAGCGTTCAAACATGCTCATTAGCGTGTATACATTCAATGCAGTGATGTACGGCGCATTCAAAATACAGTGCATATGGAAAAATAGTGCGTAACTAAATAAACTAATATCGGTACCCCACTTCTTAGGAAAAGGTGGATGATGAATACAATATTTAACTGGTTTCAGATACAAGCGGTCATATGCTCCGAGGAGTTGACCCGTAGTCATCTCTGAGTGCATGCGAGGATATTGAGCACAGCCAACTCCAAGAGTCAACAAGTGGTATACTGATATTAGTTCATTTAAGTACGCACTATTTTTTCATAGTGTTTGATTGTTTGTGGTTTAACGTCCCGGGAGACCTTGAGGGTATATGGGGACCATCAATGATTTAGCTGTTCACTTTTGTAGAATTATATCAGTCAATTCTTTTCAATGTTTTCAAATACTTTATAAGCAATCAAATAGATTTGTCTCTTTCAAAAACATTATGTTATCTTTCTTTGGAATAGTTTCAAACAACATTTTCATGTTGTTATAGTTTTTCAAGTACTTTCTTCTATTTTCTTGTACCCCTTTACAGTTCAGCAGGATATGCTGAGCAGTTGTGGGTAGATTGCATGCTTGGCATAATGGCTGATTTTCCCCTTTCAGGAGTTATTCGTGTGTAATTCTGGAGTAACCTATTTTCAGACTATTTATTTCATAAGCACTATTATTCCGTATGCGCTGGTTTTTGCAGTCCAGAGCGTATAATATATCTGTATGCCCCAGGTATGATGATACACACGTCCAATGTGTTTTCTATGGACACTTTGTATTGGGTGGATAAGTAATACATTTACTAGTAACGTCTAGGTAGTGTCTGAGTCCTTAGTTACACTGCCACACAGGAGATATCATCTCCACCCTCTGTGATTTGCAGAATAATGTCAACGTACATCCACTCTAAGTTTAATAAAAGTCGTAGTATCCATCGCTTCACCGAGTAACAAAAATATAAGTCTTACTTTTGATTTACAGACACATATATTGCGACACAGCAAAAAATTCTTATCATTAAAATATGATGGGCCCATTTTTCAAAAGAACCCCTCCGAATCACTCTCAGACAGTGTCCACCCCTAAATACCCGATCCCGGATATCTGACATAAAAACTTATTCCTTATCTGCATGCCCACTGGTGCTTTACTACTTACCCCCTGCCTCGCCTACCCCTGGGTATTCCCAGGTTAGGTTTCTACCTATACCGTACAGTGCCTGGAGGCATCTCCACTAATGTGGGAGAGCTGCTTTGAGAATACACCATAATACAGCCCTAAACATGCATGGAAACAAGACATGGTTAGGCCCAAATTCTTCAGTGAAGCAAACACTAGTTCGGCTGAAGAAAGCTCTCATGACTGCTTTGAGGGATTGCCTGTGTAGTTCCTGAAACTGTAGACAAAACTGTACGCAAAACTAGAAGTGAGATAAGATGTTTGGAGAAGGAATAACATTTTCTGGAAAGATGCTGTGGATAATAACCCAAAAAGGTCAGGAAAATGTCTGGTAATAGATCCCAGTTAGGTCTATAGACATGTTCCAAAAGTACCGGGAGGCGCTTGTGATATCCTCTAGAAGTAGGCGCAAATAATATTTTCATCATTCATGAAAGAGCGTGGAATAATGAATGGATAGCAGTTAAAAGATTTTTGATGTATTCAGTCTATGGTTCGTTTTCTGTAACCCACTTGTACCCAGTCAACTTGCCCTTTATGTAACTGCATGAGTCTAGGATCCAAACATATCAAGCACCAGTGGGTTTTGAGGTATTTTGTTCACTAGGGTTTGGTAATGGTCAGCTGGGCACACCTCTAAGACCCTGAGACACTAGCACTCTACCCCTTCCCCAATATCACAGTGAATAGCACGCAGATAGTGAAGCTTTATTTTTTGCAGCATGCTGAAAGTCTATGTGACCACTTTAATATTTAGACACCGTATATAGCAGAAGCGAGCACACTTTAATAAAATATTATAAAATAATATTAATAAATTTATATATTTGTTGATCTTTATCAGAAGGCTGTGTCATGCTGGCATGTATATCACGTTTTGGAATATTCTCACAAGAGTAACTTGCCATGTGATGACTGTCAATGGTAATCTACATTTAGAAGGCGATACCTTGTGAAATGTCTGGTACTAGGTCACACATTTACAACAGAAACGGACATGGAGGTGACCGGTAAACGCAGTAGACTTTAACAGGTATGTAGGTCTACGTAGTGACTAGTGCTGGATTACCCATCACTGATACGACCCAGCTGAACACCTGCAGATGTCCATCCCCACCGACACCCTGACCTGTAGCAGCCCCATCCTCTCATTACATCACCACTGTATCGTCACGACTACTCACCATGTACACCCTACTGCCCTCAGCCACACCTAATAACTCAAAACCCTCCAATCCAAGTCCCTACAAAGTGCACAAACCCCATCACATATTACAAACTTCACCTGAACATCTCTCATCCCCAACTTCTAGCATTATTCACTTACTCTGACCAAGCCAGGGATGTCAGTTTGAGGTGGATTTTTCTGCCACAGAGAGATCTAGAAAACTTGGACAATATGTCTTTGTAGTATCTAGAACTCCAAAGGAAGGAAATCATCGTCATTTCACTGCATTTTGTCCCAGGAAAATGTCTCCTAAAAATCGGAGCGATTCAACCTGTATTTATATGATAAGTTGTTGAACTGAACTCATACCAATCTTTCTGGGTTGTTAAGCTAAAGCTCTATGAGGGCACACTCTGACTGTGTGCACCACTCAGAGCCTCTCGGACTTCTGCTGGCGATACCAAAGTTCCTGCTTTTCTGAATGTCTCAGGAAAATTACGTCATAACGCACATTTTCCAGAAGGACAAAACACAGCAGAAAGAATGCAAAGTTAGCATGATTTATTCAAACATGTTTCTGACCCTAGATTAGGAACCCAGCTTATCTGTTCTCCAACAACATATCAAACTGATAAAGAGCTGATCAAGCTGCCACACCTGTTATTCACATGTCCATCATAACCAATCCTTTTTTACACAGGGAACGCGGCAGGAGACGCTGCAAAAGTCCCCCGCCCCACGCGCCTCCTATGACGTCACATCCGGGCTTGTTCCGGGGCACAGATGGGTATGGAGCCACCACGTGGTAGGGGTAAAAAAGACAACTCATAGTTGGTGTCTAACAAAGTAGTTCTGAATGTAACAAAGAAACTGGTCAGAAGCAAAGGATTTGAGTTACATACAGCCTAAGGCAATTTGTTTATAAGGTACTCCTGATGGGGACACGAAACAGCTTGCATGAGAGGTTTGAAACAAGGAATTTATGTTAGTGTAAGCAGGGACTTAGTGTACAAGTGGTGTAAGTTTTCAGCACAAATGGTTACAGTTTTGGTTTGGGTTTGATTTAACGTCCAGTCAACCATTGTAGGTCTTTACCAGACTTTCTCAAGGTTCTTATACACCACAAGTGTCATGATCACATCTATGTGATGAATTCGAGTAGAAATCTCACCCCTACTCATTGAGAGAGGTGAGTGTTCTTTCAGTTCCCATACCACATCGAAATAGCATGAGAACCATTGGCCTTTGATATAGCAGTAAAATTACCACTGCTAGGGGTAAAGAAGAAACGTGGCTGCAGTGCGACTCAATCCCACAAAGTCCCACAACCTTGGGATTACCAGTCTGGTGCCTTACACACTGGTCTAACTCCCCACCTACTGGTAGCTACATGTAATATGAACAATTGAAATGATTGGTTTCATCATAGACATGTATGTTTGTTGATAGTTGTAGTCTGATGCAGTTCTGTGAGACTCAGTAGAAAGTCAGCTCTTCAGGAATGAATGAAGATCCAGAAGAGCGATGTTGAGCAGAAACCATTGAAGTGGAACCGGTATGACTCACATGCCTCATGGTCACTGTATTACTACACTTTATCTCACCCCAGATATTTTTTCTCCATAGACTTAACATTGGAAACTCGTATCTAACACCCATTAGATATCTAGGAAAAATATCCAATGGGGGATAATGTCACAAATGTTAGCCCATTAGTCAATATTAAGGGTGAGATAAATTCAGAAACCCATTCAAGTTTAGGGTCAGAGCTCGATCCCATCTCATTTGAATCACAGCAATTCACGTGGCTTCGCCTTGTGAATTACTACGTGATTCAAACTCGATGGGATACTAGCTCAGACCCTAAACTTTCATGGGTTTCCTCTATAAAACCCTGCGATCGCCATCTGCGACATTCAATACATAGTCTTTAAAGCCTCAACCATACACATTCACAGGTAGGTCTCATGGTGATAACCACAGCATGACCCAGCTGAGAACATGCAGCTACTGCACAAATGTAGTCCTACCCTGCTTATAAGAAAGACAAAAGCTCTGAGGTAGAATGGCACAGCAGATATGGTTTTATGTAGGCATGAAAGGTGGCAGTAAACTGATGGGACACAGAATGAAGTCCCGTATGTCAGAACACACTGAGCACCCCGCATTATCAACACGGCCGAGCCCGCTTTGATGCTGACACATACAAAGGTGTCTCTGGCGGCGCTCTCTTCGCTTTACGACTTCTTGTAGACATCATCATTTGTCTCACCTCCAGTGGAGCGCCTAAATCACCGTCTCGGGCCGGTATGTGTGCCTCTGAGGATCATTTAGGATCAGGGCCCTGTGGTTATGCCCTAGGACACCTGTTAGCTGCACATATATGATGGAGTATTTTTTTTTCTAACTGGTTCGGTTTTGGGGTACATCACAGAACTAGATACTGCTTCCTCCCTGCACAGGTCATGGGTCTGCCATGTATTACCAACTCAAAGCTCTCAGCGTGTGGAAGTGGTTCCTACCGCGCTCATTTTAGAAACGCAGAATCAGTTCCGTTCACTGGTATTTTCCTGTTAACAGGCAGATCCTGTACTAACGACACAAAGACAGTGATGAATGATTCTGCTGGTATGGTTTTCGTTGCCATTAGTGAGATAAGATTGATCTGCCAAGCTTAAAATATCACAAAACACGGATCCAATCGTCCAGTCTACAAAATATCTTATATAAAGTCAAGACTGCTAAGTATAAGCATGACTGAAGAGAAAGGTTTTGATGGGAGGTGGGTGTCCTTTCTCATCTAAAAACAACACGGTATTATCATATACCTGTGTGCGTATGTTCCACATAAACTGACTAGTTCATTGATCTCGGTTGGTATTTCCGAGAAAAACAACGCGGAATCGATTTCATTCGGCCATACTTACAATATTTTCATATATTACTATCATAAGGCTATATCTTTTGTGCAGGTATCCAGATTTATATAAATCACTTCATTCCACGAAACCTCCATTTGTTCTGATGCAAGGCTGGTCTCTTGGGTCTGTAAGATGCCTGGGGAATACTTTCTGTGAATGCTTTAGTTTACAGAACCTCATCTTCAATGAAAACTCTAAGCCGAGACCCACTTTTCAAACGATGATAATGGGCAATTTAGGTGTTTGAGTAATTGGCCAGGAGGTCCATAAACCCTCTGTGGACGTGTTCAGAAAACAAGCGGAAACAACGTCGTCCCCAGATACCAAACTAACAAGACAACACCGGGCCTGGGAGGTGCGGATACCAAACTAACAAGCCAACGTAGGCTTTGATCCCTCGTCCTTGGCAACGGGGACTAATGTGGGCTTTCAGCACCAGGCGGCTCCACCATCAGCCTGTCAATCAGTCACCGCAACCACGTGACGGGTGACGTCATCAGGGACTCCAGCTCCGAGCAGATGTATTGTGTTCCCTGCATGTGCGCAGGGCGACTGAAAACCTGCTCGGCGATGGGTCTTCTGCCTTTCAGGCTGGGTGATCAGTGCTGCCACCTGTGAGTGAATATGAAGGATAGGTACTTATTTGTGACTGGGGAGTGGGGGAGGAGGGGGGGGGGGCTGAAGGTGGATTCAATCTTCTTGTACTAGTTAGACTATACAAGATATCATCTAAACTCATTCATGTGTGAAATCTTAACATTTTATGATACGATATATCATAATATATGTATATTTGGGAGTATATTTACACCCCCTCCCCACTAAATATCTATATACATAAAATGGCCGCTCCTGAAGCGCCCCCGCTCCGTGGAAGGCACCCTGCCCACAGCTGGCCCCCATCAAGGACACCTCACGCCCACCAAAGAAAATGTGGCAACCATAAATATTTTGAAGTTACCTATTTCCCTAAATCCTGGCCCGGCCGAGGCTTCCCCGACCCGACCAGGCTCCCGATACATTTCAAAGAAAACTCTGGCACCCAACCCGACGGGCTATCTCTGTGTGTAGTGTGACACCCCCGCCCCAGCCCCCTTCTCCAGCCCCTCAGCCTGCCTTGCTGCTACACCTACCTGACAACCTCCGCGCCTAGAGATGATCATTACAAATCTTCCTTTTATCAATGCTTGACTAAAAGTGCTGAATAAAAAATTCACTAATTGGGAGTATGTCTGCTCCAGCTAGAAATACAAAGTGACTTGGTCGTACTAATTGTTCATGGGTAATTTGAGTTTATAGCTTCGGTAGCACACTTTCACCTCTTGTATTTTTTTTTAGAAGAAAAAGGCCATGTTGTTAGTCGTGAATGGTAGTCTCCAGGCGGAGTCTCAGCTGCTCCTGTAAAGTATGTAGTTCACAGAATCTGTTAGGAGACTGTAAATTCAATATGGTTGTGGTTTGTTTCCTACCCAACAGTAGAAGAGGTGGGCCACTTGTAAGCGCTCCATATTAAATACAGAATAGAGTGGTCGGTCAGTTGGAGGTGATAAATACTTCACTAAATCCTACATGTGATGGGCAGTATCAAAAGTGAATTGAGACACCTCATGACCTTTATGAAAAAACATACAAACGAATACTAAGTGACAACTTGACCATCTCGACATGGTTGGGAAAAAAGACATGGGTTTTTCTGACGTCATATGTTTGCCATCTTGACGTCATAGTAAGAACGGTGGCGCTACCTGGCGGACAACAATCCGAGCCTGTGGCTTTGACATATGGACAACATAACACAGAGCGACTCCAATAATATTTTTAGGTGTCACTCGACGGGCTCAGAGAATAATCTAGAGGAGCTCAAACAGTCACCAGCCAGTCTGGAGTGCTAACAGACTTCAGAAGACATTGGTTTTAAAAAAATGAACCCACCAAAACGAATAATTCATCTCATCTTACCTCGACCCGTCACTGTATTCACCGATAACGTTCATACTTTTATCAATAAAATATATCTTCTGTTTTCTCTTTTTCATCGAGACTGAAACCTTCATCCGGTGGCGTAATAATGAGGAATTCGCATCTGAGCGTTGAATACTTTTTTTATATGAGCCTGAAGACTTGCGCCTGGCATGCAGAGGTGAGGTGTAATGCCTTCAAGCCGCCGGGTGATATAAATCACCTCTCGGAATCTGATAAAACTCTTCTCGTCTGGTGTTCTACAAAACCACGCAAAACGTCTGCAGGAGAACCTGAACCACATTCATTGCTCTGGATTAGCAGGGATAAATCCCTCACCAGTAATGTTCACTTTCTGATGTTTGAAGCGACATTTCCCACTGGTCACTTTCCGAACCTATCAGACCAAAACATCGCTCATGTCAAACCGAGAAGCTAGATAGCACTATGTCAAAACCTGACATCATTGAAGATGAAACATTTAAAGATTCAAACAGATTCGAGGGAAAAATCCGGTTTCAGGTTCTATTTTGAGAAATCATGTATGGCGCCGTTTCAAATATAGTATAATTCATATTACAATGCAGCTTGGATGAAACAAATGCCACTAACTCTTACTAACATGGGGAATCCTGAAGGCATTAAAAACTTCCAGGATGGATATTATAAATGTCCGCTTATCAAAACTAAACTGTCACAATCCCTATTTTTTCTTTGCAGCTCCAAACAACAGGATCGTGTATTTAACACCAGGTTTCGGAGACTTGCAAAATATACGGACATCTTTACTTCACTACTCATCAGAACATAGTGGTTATTGATGGATACAGGAACGTCAGGAAGAATAGGGAAAAAAGGGGAATTTGTTTCCGTGTGGACATAATTGCCTCAGAGACCTAGAAAACATGGAAAATACAGCGGTATTGGCTACGACATGGAGTTCAGGGTCCGTGGGGGCGGTTAAAACGCTGTGACTAAAGCTCAATTTTTTACTATATTTGCTTTTACGAGAAGAATATTCATAGAATGGAAATGAAGACAAAGATCTCCGTTTAAGATATCATTTCAATGTAATGTAAAGTGTAACAATTCTAACTGAGCAACAACTTATAACTAACAATATCTGGGAAATATGGGATAAAGGTCTCTATAAACTGTCTTCGTAAGCAGATATATATATATATACTCATTTTAGTATAACATATAGATTACGCACCAACCATAATTTATAAGACGCATCCTGCAAGACTTCATTTCATATACTCATTATGACCATCTACTCTGACGCTAACTAGCACTAAACGCTGTCGGGAAGACTGTATATTTCTTTGTTTAGTTTAACGTCCAATTCGTTCAATGAGACTTCGGGAAGACTGTCTTCTGTATGCAAGGCATGTACTAGACTTGCTCAATTCTTTGATTATGAACATTTATTAAATGTTTAAACAAAATCTGAATAAAGTTCTAGTATGTGTTCTTCTCTGACTAGCCCATCACATAGAAGTAGGGTGTAGAGGTAGGGGTAAGGCAGGTGGTGCAGTGGCGGTGGCGGTATGCAGGGAGGGGTAGGATACAGGGACTGAGGCCAGTCTAGGCGCGTACCAGTGGAGTATAACAATAAAGACTGTGCAGGCAATGGCACGCCCCTATCTCCATTTCTCTATGGACCAAAAATGCACGCGAAACCTAGGTCCTATGAAATATATATTACTAAATAATACAAAATACCTCATCAATATCATTTGCTGTTTGAATAACCCCAGCCAGATGCAATGTGAATAAAAACTTGGAATTCTCTTGAAGTATCACTTAAAAGAAATATGCGAGACTTACAAAGGACAAAGAAGAGTACCTTCAGAAATATCATTTCACGGGGTGTACCATTTCCGCGTATCTTTTTTCACACCACCAACTCAGTTTATAACATTCGGTATTTTTCGAAGTTGACATGATACTAGACACTTGCAGCGCAGTGGGTGGGTGTATACAGTGAGTCCAATGAGAAATCGGAGGCGTGGAGGGTGGAATAAAAAGGCCGGGGCTCGGAGGCTGCGCGGCCCGGCGACAGGTCGCCTGCGGTCGGCGGTCCGTGTTTGTACACAACGTTTTGATGCAGGCTACATGAGCCGCCACCTTGGACCTCGTCTACACTAACAACACTCTCACAATCACCACGCCGTATTCTTATATCTAGACTGCAGAGGCAACTGAGCACATGCAATTGAACCTTTTCTAGGATCATCTAAGATAAAGATTATTTGACGGACCTTAAGTGAAATGTCTTGAGTCTAGAGAATTGGTGGATCGGAAAAGTAACTAATTTTCCTTTTCATTAGTTGTTCTTTCATTGCTACGCTTTCACAACAGAAAGACGACCACATTTATGTATTCCTATCGATACCCTAGATAAATAAATAACTGAATACATAACTAGGGGTTTCACTGTTCGAACTACCGCATTAAAGTCAAAATTTTAAGAAAGAATAACAAAAAAAATCCTGAATAAGAAATAAAACATTGAATATTTCCAATTTTATCAATTTCTCTGTACATTCCCGCATATGAATACACAATCACAGTCTAAAGGCAATCCCTAAGGAATCAGAAACGTTTTGAATTAGATTCTATTAAGCAGGCAAACACAGGACCTAGGAGTAGATTATGAGTTGGGCGATGAGCTCACCGCCACACAGGTGGGGCTCAGACAAATTGGCCCTGGCCCCACACGGGAACATTTTACAGCTAGACCTCAGCGAATTCCTTGTTACTGAGTGGGGAGCGTGGTCCGCATGTGGCCGACCTTAATAACGCCAAGTTGACTATTAAATCACAGCCTCCTCCCTGGTGTACACCTTAAAGGGCATGGCACGATTTACTCCCTGTCCTTCCATGGAACCAGAGTCATATCTCCTGGCTTCCTTTTTCTCTCTCAGTTTTTTTCCCCCAAACTGTTCCTCTTGCTTAGTAATTCAAATCCATTTATTTTCAACTACTTTCTGCAGGTAATGTACCCCTTCTCAACTCTTGTGTGGTGTAAGTCATTAGATGTTATAATATTAAAATTGGACATGCATATCATATGAAGATGTTATATATTATCTGCATGAGGTGAGAGTGTCTAGACTGGAAGCCATTTACGTCAGGCATGCCGGTAGAGCCACCATGTGAGCTGACCGGGAACTAACCCAGGTGTCCACTCTCCCAGCACCTGAGGATGTCCTCAAGGTACGTTTAGACTGGTTCCCTGTCCATATGAATAAGGGGCAGGTAACGGGTTCCACAGGCACGACCTTCAACCTTGGCTGGTGCCCGCCTGTGACTAGGGGATATCCCAGGAACCAGCCTAGTGGTTTGGCTGGTATCCGCTTGTCATACACCTAGTTCCGCCGAGCCCTCTAGCGGACTACCGGGGAACCAGGAGGCGTTACCAATAATGCACTATAAAAATGGAACCCGTTACCTGGCCTATAGTCTAACTAGGCCAGTCTTCCAGGCTTGGCACGTTCACCATTACCGTGATTACGTCGTTACTGCGGTGAGAAAACACAGACACAAATTAAACGGGGTCTCAAATGTTGATTGCCTACTCAGTCATTCTGAACGGCGTAAACAAAGAGAGTGCATTTCTCTCAGATCGTTCACGAGGACAGCAATGTACTGAAATATGGCAAAGGCGACCAGTGTACCAGGAATATGGACACCGTCTTAAAGCCCTGTGCGGTGTATGAACATTCTCACAAAGACCAACAACCACTCATCAACATATAGTTGTGGACTAATTTTTCATACATGCGTTCAATGATTGATTGACAGTTCCATGTGCCTACATGTTTCGGCCAAAGAGGGGTTTTGTTTTTGTTTGTGGGTTTGATTTAACGTCCAGTTAACAATTGCAGGTTCTCCCCAGACTTTCTCATGGTTCCTTTTACATCATAAGGGTGGTGACCGAATCTATAAAATGAATTTAGGTGGAAACCTCACCCCTACACATTTACCGAGGTGAGAGTTCTTTTACTTCCCACACCATGATATAGCGATGGTATGAGAAGGATTGGCCTTTGATATAGCAGTAAATCTACCACTGCTGGGGGTGAAGGAGAAAAGTGGCTGCAGTGCCAAAGAGGGGTGTGGCCTTAATCAGGGAGTGATAATGACTAAATCTAGAGGATTATTCTCACAAAGAATACTGTGAATATCTGCGAAATAGTACAATCTGACCCTTGATCGTAAACGTAAGCCTGCCTAGTTTCAAGTTTTTACCACTTACCTTGTCTGGTGCACCTAACCATAACTATGACGTCAGTATTGCGGTTACTCACCTGGATAAAAGAGAAACAGATGATAAGTTGATGATATCCAACTAAATCCGTTATCTTTCATATGAACAATTATATTACAGATTCAGATAGGAATACCTTAGTTAGCTTAGTTGTTTGTTATGAAATCTTATACAGTATCTTATCAAACGAAAATTAAAGAACCCAGTTATATCATCACAATAAAAGGGCCGATATATTAATAATGGTACCTAATTATAAACATGTCATTAAAGCATGTTCTGCTGATAAATAATCCCCTTCCAAGATACTACTTTTCTTCTTAAATGCTGCCTTTGACATACCATATATATCGAGTTAAGTAGAACGAGATGATCCATTTATTTACCATTCAGTGTTAGTAGTGCCGGCATTACATATAGACAATCTACTCAGTCTGAGAGCTGCTCACATCAGGAGGCAGCTTAAAACAACGGACACGTTTAGAGCATTCTCTGTTACTGTAAATCAGTTGGTTTTTTTACCACAAATCAAAGCTGTTCACATATATATTTATTACAATACTTTCAAATGAGGAACTGCAAGAAAGATACCAAATTAATAATTACATATACTGGTCCTGAATTAAAAGAAATATATCTTACAGAAATGCGCTTGCTCATTCAAATTCCAGTCTCTGAGACTAGTTTAAAAGTGGATATATCTTCCTGACCAGAGTCTGTTAGCATGATTAAAGTCAGATGTGGACTGGATACCTCCCAAGTGCCCGGCATTTAATCTTCACTAGGGTCACAGAGGTACTGGCGAGAAAATATCACCTTCACAGAACTTTCAAGCAAAATAAGAATGGAGCTGATTATTTTACGTCCATCGCCGTCAAAGTTCTTTATGGTTGTGTTTTGAAAGCTGCGCCACTGGGCCGCCCTGGTGGTGACCCCGGGTAAAGATTGTGGGTCAAGGACAAGTGCACTAACAAGGTCATGAGGGGAGGGTGAGGGGCCATAGAGCACAACCCCCAGCCCCTCTGCCTCTCGCTGGCCACACCACGTGGGAGGGGAGAGTCGGGGGGGAGAGCGGCTGGAGACTAAGAGCCCCACAGCCACAACACGTGCCCATCCATATATCACAGAACAACGCCTTCCCGCGGCCGCTAGCGGAACCACAGCTGTCATATGACACGTGCACCGCGGGGTCAGGTCAGAGGTCAAGACACGGCACATCACGTGACCTCACTGTCCACGCCTGGTTCCGGCCGCGGCCACCAGAGGGGGTGCGGAGCGGGTTCAGAAGACGGGAAGTGACACGTAGTCGCTACAACTTGCCGCCCGTGAAATGATAATGGCGGATGGGTCAGATGAAATGAACGCAATGCCAGCGTTTCCCTCCCGTCTCCTGCGTTGTGAACCATGTGTTCATCTCTACGGCGAGGCTTGTTCACAATTATACAGGATCTGAGGCAGTCGCCATCTTTTTATGCTACATATGGCGCCACCTAGGTTTTTGCAAAGGTAACTTGTATCCAGGCACTTTGCAGTATCACCATGGTAACACGAACCATCCGCAGAAATTTGTTCAATTTTTATAAAAACACGTCCATATGCGGTGAACATTCTATGACACGAATGTGTATACTTGCAATAATTCTTGGTTGGTTGGAAAGGGGGAAAAATTTGATTCAAGCTCTACAGATGTCTATTTCAACCTGTTTTACAGATCATTCATAGACTTCCAGGTTGAAATATTCCATAAGCAATTGACTACCTCCTAGACCACCCAGGCTGAGTTGGATATTTCAAATCTTAACATTGACATTTTTTATGCTTGGATATGGTCTTAGTTACCGACGAGACCGAGATGACATTTACTCAACATGTAAAGTGGACAGATATAAACCCTTGAAGAAGAAATTGCCTGGGAATATACCACAACGTAATGTACTGGGTGAGGGGAGATGGGGACCCGGAGGAAGGTGACTCTCAGGTACACTGGAGCTTAGACTGGCCTCAGTCCCTGTATCCTACCCCTCCACCCCTTCTGAGTGACACAGGGACTGGTCTCATCCGTAATCGGCCGTGTAGACTGGCGCGATTTTGCGCCACACTCCCCAAGCAGAGGTCTGGCTACTGGTCAGGATATCTGCTTGGAGATTGATACCCTCTCACTTTGATCTCAATCGAGACATAGTCAGGAGTAGGCGAAATGTATTGCTATGACAACACAGGCAGGCAGGGAACTGGAGGAGGGGAGGGGTAGAGGGAGGTATAGGGTTACAGGGAGTGGATTGGGGTCATAAACAGGAGATTCTGGTCAGAGTGGACAAGTCTTTGATTCATGGGCCAGTCAGAGAAGGACACCAGCTATAATGAAAATGAACTGTATGCCGATTTTCTTTAATCATTTAATGAATGTTCATAATCAAAGACTTGAGCAAGTCTAACTGGAGCTGTACATGACCCTAGCTCCCCAACTCTCCACCCCTAAACCTGCCACACCTGTGACCCTTTCTTCCCCACGACCTGACCCCCGACCCTTAACCCATCATCTCTGTGGGCGGCTCCCTCCCGGCGCCCACGATATATGGTCTACATGCTTATGGGCATTCTACATGGAGGTGTCCTCAGGTCAGGGGTTGAAATGAGGTTTAAAACTGTGCTCATATAAAACACGGACAAATATACTACAGAAACACAGATCGCGTCAGGCCCTATATATATTCCGTTATTGGCTTCGAAGAATAAAAGTTTCGCCTACAGTAAGGACGTTTCCTAATCGAAACACAGATCGCGTTGTAAGTACGTGGTAGTGTTGATATTCAGAAACCTAAATCATAAATCTGCAAACCCCGCTGACGCTCGTGTATTATGACGCGTCAACCTCTCTTGGTTTACGGCCGCCTGTACACAAAACCATCTATTTGGTTTATATACTGACATGTAGGGAAAGTAGGAGAATAGATTAATGTGAACTACAGAGTTGAGAGACTGGACGACATTCTTCGAGAGTTCATGAGAAGCTCACGCGCATGTTCTTTGCCCAGTAGAAATATGACCTACTAGAAATATGACCGTCAGCCTCACAAACAGACGACACACTATAGGACTTCTTCCCAGATCGCTTACCCTGATTCATCCAAAGTCACATTTCTTTATTGTATGTCGGATTTCTGATCATTTCCATACTGGAATCGTAGCCGAACAGAAACCAACGTGTCGGGAACCAGCAGATGGGTGTGGCAGACGACTTTCTCACCGAGACAGACCGCGGCAAATGACCACCAGGGCCACATGGCGGGAACCGATGGTACTAGTAACCCCTGACGGCCAGGTCAAGATCACGACGTCACGCGACAATGACCTTTTAGAGGTCATAAATGCATATTTTCGGAACGGATATTCTACTAAGTTGATTTAGATTTTGAAAAAAAAGCAACATAACAAAGATAGATCGACTAACCAAGGTGGATGAACATTATCAATATCTGGCTTTCCCCCATTAACTGTTAAACTATGTTTATAAATACGCAGGAGAATATATCTAATTGATATTCATCACCAAACTACTTTTTCCGGGTTTACTATCCGCTTTCTCTCTTTGCACTATGAATCATCTTTCTTTTGAGTTGATGTGGGTCCAGTCCCTATGTATCATACACATACCACTATATATGGTGGCTCTCATTTCAGAAAACAATGAAATCAGCATCAGGAATGAATAACACATGTCTAAAATTGGAACCAGTGTTATATATATCTGGAAGTATAACCATCAACTGCCTTCAATTCGTCAATGGCAAAGCTGATTCATCAGAACTAATGTCCTTCACGCTTTATGATTTATCAGCTATTACTCTGATTAAACCCAACATCCCCAGCGAAAGCTCAATCCCAATGAAAGAACCGTATCTCTGAATAAGTGAGAATTGCAACATTTAGATTGCTCCTGGCAGGGATGTCAGTTGGAGTCATGGAAAAGAGGGGAAATATTATACATGTGGGTTGTTCTGCCACAGAGAGACCGGAAAAACTTGGATAATATGTCCTTGTCAGCCATGATTAGGCTAAATCAGTATTACCGTTGTTTGACAAAAGGAAAATCTATTACATGATAAAATTGATTTCCACAGAACAATAGAAAACTAACATTTCTGTTGGGGCCTGTTGTGGACCTTCAACCCCTACGGACAGGATCACTGTGTAGCCAGACATCTCATTTGGGGTCATGAAAAATATCAGGAAGTATTTTTCACGTGGAATTTACATGTACAACACGTCGTTATTGGACATCGAATAGGGCTGGGGTGTATTGGGAGGTTTGAACCACTGTTTTATTGGTATAAATGAAGTCCAATTACCTCTCTCCTTGTCTTACACAAGAACAGAGATCTCACTTGGGGTCATGAAAAAAAGGAAATATTTTTCATGTGGAATTTACTGCCTCAGAGAGACAGAGAAAATCGTTATTGGCAATTGAATGGAGCTGGGTGTGTGGGGAGGTTTGAACTACGGTTTATTGGTGTGAATGAAGCCCAATGTGTTTTCTCTTTGATTAACACAAGAAAAGAAAATTCCACAAACTGAAAAGGAAACCAAGGATTTCAATGGAAAATAGGAAAACTGCCATCTTTGTGTAACAGTAACAGTAGTGGACCACCAGCTCCGTTCACCCACTCGGAGCGCGGCGCCATCTCAGAGACGTTAATGGGCGATGATAGGGGAACGACCAGCGCTGACGTTTATGACCCTGAATCCCACGACGCCCCGCGCATACGTGTGTATGATGCGATACCGTAGGCCCACCATTAACACCCCAACAGGTCAGAAGTGGGAGGACCACCACAGTGGGTGTTTATTAGTGTGATATATGCATGCTAAAGATAGACAAAACGTGGACGCCCTGTGCCCAGTGGGTATGTGTGTGTGAGAGGTGGGGGTCTATGAGGACAGCTTCATGACCGGTTTACACCTGACTTAAAGTGACACCCCCAGTATAAACGTAAATGCCAGTTACATGGAAAACCATGTTACGTCAAAGGCGTAGCGTATTTTCTACTACATGGTCGCGTATTCTGAGTGAGCCTCGAGAAGGTTTTCCATTCAGAAACAGACACTATGCTACTCCCAAGCTGAACTCCTGACCTATTACTGATTTACTCTTTACCGATTATCTACTATTCATAGATCAAGATATGAACTGACAATACCTGCCTTTATTACAAGGTATAACCCCTATGGAACATACATGTATGTTATACACAAACAGCAGCTCCATGTTCTATCGTTTGGACGTATACTTAAATCTAGACTTTGCAGTCACAAGTGGATATATATCCAAAAAAAATTCCAACTGTGACTAACATCAACGGAACGAAAAAATACACTAAATATATCAAATATTGACTTGTTTCAGATAAAAGCGGCTGTATGCTCCTCGGAGTTGACTCTGCGCAATAACCTCGCATGCGCTCGGATATTCCTACCCGACAACTCCACCTTTTCCTGAGAAGTGACGTACCGATATTAGTTCATTGTAGGTACGCACTGTTTTTCAGTGCGCACAATTTTTTCATATGCTCGCTTTATCGGCACCCGGAGAATACAACATACACATTACCTTTGTGTTTATAATGGGCATATTGTATCAGCGGATATATCTGCATGCTCCAGGCTTGGTGGTACCCACTCCCTGTGTGTTGTCTATGGACACACTGCATTAGGTGGATAATAAAAAACTAATACGTATGTAAACATGGGTTTCCTAGAAGCTACGTACGTAACAAAACGTCCCACACTGAGGTCACTGGGTCACACAGAGACAGTTTTATGTGCTCGTCCACTTAGCCTCCAGCCGGACCGCAGCAGGCGGGTGTAAAAAGTGACCTGTGCCTCCTGCCCTCTCCACCCCACAAGACCGCAAGCACGCTGCGTGTACTCGTGCACCACAACGAGGACACCAGAGACCGCTCCGCTCCTCTCCCGCGCCTCCCCGCACGTGTCAGTCGCCGCATGTGAACTTAGAAGTGTCCTGCATGACTGCAGCATTAGACTTGTTCAAGTCTTTGATTATGAACATTCTTTAAATGATTACATAAAATCAGAATAAAGTTTATTATAGTATGTATCCTTCTCTGACTGGCAAATGAAGTAGGGTGTACGGGGAAGGGTAAGGCAGGTGGATGGCGCGGTGGTGGTGGCGGTAGTGGTGGCAGTAGGCAGGGAGGGGTAAGATACAGGGACTGAGACCAGTCTACTGCAGTACCTTAACTAGAGAAAGGCAAAACCAGGTCTTTAGCAAGAGAATCTGTTAGAAAAACATGTACATTCTAACATCACTCTCAAGAGACATAAACTGTTACCTCTATAGTCAATTACTTACTTCTACACAGAGTGTCAGTCAAGTCGAAATTGCCTTCGAAACATTAATACTGTGAATGTTACGAATTGCAAGAGCCACGGCATAAACAATGATAATACGATACACACTGGTCTGTGCATGCATGAAACACTTTCGATCAGATAAGTTTTGTAAATTTGGCAGATTTTAAGTGGTACATCTATTTAAGAGAGAATAATCATACCTTGGTTCGGAATGCCATTTATATCAGTAAACGATAAATACTTTTTTCTTTGACGAATTTCTTTCGGCTTTAGAATTGTGTTTCAAGAGGAATTTCTCGGGAGTAATCTGCACCCACCCAAGGAATAACCCACAAAACAGAATAACAAAGGACCTGTCTTTTTTCTCGAGCTCCCACGACTAGTGATTCAACCCTGGCGAAAGTCTGCGTATATAAGACACAAATAGAGATGGCAAATAAAGCAGACGGGAAGGCCGAATGAACCCGGCGTGCGGTATAAACAGGGAACTCAATCTGCGGGGTATTTGGGTTGGGGATGGGTTGGCATTCACGTCGGAGCGTATCGTGTTTTATTCGTGGAGGTGATCGCCAGCCACTGTTTATACCCTAGAAAATGTTACCTCCGAAACATGAGATCACGTGACCCAAGGTTCAACCCACCACTGGGGCACCACCCAGCAGAGTAACGCGGAACTAAAGCGTTCCTAGATGACTAAGACAAAAGGGATATTTCAGGGTTGCTGCAAACAAATATACTATAATTCCGAGATTGTCTTCTTTAAAAAGTTGACTTTCCTGATCCCGAAAATAAAACCGGTTTTGCGTAATATATCTAATACAACTTATTGATCTGTCATTGTAGCATCTGGATATGTTTCTACATAATTAGTAGAAACCGAACGAGAGTTAGACTCTGGTCAGGTCTGCTCCTCACTACACTCGGCTACGCCTCGTGTAGTAATACGCGACCTTCCCGTCGTGACATAAACATTGTCAAGTCTAACTCGAGTTTGGTTTCGTATTTATCCTACCTCGTCTATGCTTTTGTATTACTAAAATATAAATATTGATTCAATGACCAACAGAACTTTTTTCATAGTAGCTGACATCCTGCTCTCTGATTGGTCAATATTGTTATTACTCTAGTGGCATAAAAAACGCTTTATGTCACGGCCTGCAACATAAAATGTCCCTATGTTAAGTCTATGGCGGTTTTTTTATTAGGGGTAGGATAAAGGCTCCTCCTCATAATCACTAATTCAACCTAATGAAATAGTGTCAACAGGTGGGAAAAGCCTACAAACAGAAAATAAAAACTGCAGGTCGTCATATAACCGCTTTATCTGCCCTATTCATCAGGCATCTATTCAAGTCCACAGTGACGATGTTAGGCTTAAAAGTCCAAGCCTAATGAAGCTGCCACGCCATTAGTCTTGCGAAGCCCAGAGTTTTTTTTCTCTAGGCGATAATGGGGGAAGCAGGTGTAAACAGGTGTGATGGGGGCAGATGTCAACCTCGCCCCTTCCCTCTCTCTCTCTTTCTCTCACACACCAGTGTAGGCGCGACCTTCCAGTTCCTGTGACTTCAACCCCTTACCTTTTTTCTTTCTGTAACAAGGTCGCCATTCGTTATTCCTTTTTATTTGTTTTACATACATAGAATTATCGCGGAGCAAATCCAGAAAAATGGTGAAAAACCACCTAGGGAAATTCCTATTCATAATGATTATATAACTCCAACTTTATGATATGTTAAAAATTCTGCTGAGAAACGAGGAGAAAATGTTTTTCCCTTTTGTAATTGTGATTTCTTTCATCGGTTGCTCCTCCGCTATCTTGTATCGCACTTCATGTCTATGCTCACATCCTAAGCCTATCACTCAGTGACAGAGGCTATCACGAGGTGCAATGTAAGAGGAAGCCATAACTACAGTTCACGTAAGGACCATAGTCAGAACCGTTTGTTTGTTTGTTAAATTGAATGTCCAGTCGACCCTGCAGGATTCCTTCTAGACTGTCTCATGGCCAGAAGCCACAAGTGAGAGAGGGCCAAGGCAGAAGCCACACGTGAGGGAGTGCCAAGGCAGCATCCAGAAGTGAGGGCAGGGCCATGGCAGAAGCCACACGTAAGGGAGGGCCAAGGCAGAAGCCACACGTGAGGGAGGGCCAAGGCAGAAGCCACACGTGAGGGAGGGCCAAGGCAGAAGCCACACAAAAGGGAGGGCCAAGGCAGAAGCCACACGTAAGGGAGGGCCAAGGCAGAAGCCACACGTGAGGGAGGGCCAAGGCAGCATCCACAAGTGAGGGCAGGGCCATGGCAGAAGCCACAAATGAGGATAGGGCAGCGGGTAGAATCCACAGGACGAAGTAGGGGCAGTAAACAAAGCCACATAGGACTGTTCGCACAAAGCAGTAAGTAAGAGTAGGCAATTGGCATGTGCTAGCGCTATGCCTCTGGTTAGTGAAGCGGATGTAATTTGAAGCCACAGGTTAGTGAGGGCTGCTGAAAGTTGAACCCATCAGCCATAATGACAGGGTAAGGATCAGGGACAGCCACAGGGAAGAGTAGATGGTAAGAATTGTTTAGTTTGTGGGGGATGATAAGCTTAAAACAGTTGTGGTTTAATGGTGACACGAAGCCATGGGTAAAATTCGAACAGTAAGCAGAAGCCACCGGGAAAGGCAGCAGGCCTAAGGGCTTTTGTTTTGAATATTGTAAAAAAAAAAAAAAAAAAGATCCTTGGTTTTAGGGGTAAGAGTAGGAAAACGCCACAGGTTGTGGGGCAATGGTAAACAAAAGGTACCAGTTGTAGTAGATCGGTAAGCAAAAGCCACAGGTTGTAGTAAAACAGTAAGCAGAAGGTACAAGCTAAGTGGGAAGAGTGTGGGGGGAGTCGCAGAGCGGGGGAACAGTCCATACCAACGCCAGGTTAGAGACAGCAGCGGGCCATAGTCATCACGATACACGAGGCAGTGGGCAGTGGGCGATGAAAAGGGGAGTGATTCAAGCCTGGCCGCACAAGACGACAGAAGATCGCTGACCCTCTGCACAACCCTGGACGTTATGGGCAACACCTGTAGCCCGGGCCAGCAGCCCGCCTCAGGCCCGAGCCCCGCGTAAAACGAGCAAGATAAAGATGTTTACCCCACCCAAGGTGACAGGTGACCAAGAGCCGGTCGGGCGGAGGGGTACTTACTCAGGGGTGTGTGTGGGGGAGAGGGAGGGGAGGGGGTTAACTAAGTCGGGGCGGGGGCGGGAGAGGAGATTCCACCCCGGTGGAGGGTAGAGCGTCTACCCTCTAGGATCACCATGGCGACGACGGACGGCCGTCGCTACCCCCTCGGGAGCTTCATTTCCCCCAGTCAACTTTCTCCATTTATCATCCGGGCCCCCTTCATTTCTGGGCCCTGGATCAGTGGGCGAAAGCAATCTTTGTGGTCTCTCTTCGTCAGGTAAACCATCAGCGCTGCCCCCTCCCACCCGCTCCTACATCGACTCACCTTTCCTCGTTCCTCTTTTCTCTTTCTTTACCTATTTCTGCGCCCTCCGGTCTACCCCTTCACATTACCCCCTCCCTCTGGCCACAGACAAACGGTGATACAAATAGAACATAGGAGTGGGTATTATGGAGACAGCTTCAACGCGGCTATTTATAGTTGTGATTCCGTGACGCCTGCTGTGGCTATTTCGACTTAGCCATGGTATAGGAGTCTTCATAAATGCCAACATTTGCCTCACTATAAGCCATTTTCAACTGGCCGAAGAACATTAATTGAGTTCTCTCCCAAGTCGGCCGGTGGTGACCAAAATCTGGACATCGGTATCTGAAAATCAGTGAGGGTACTGGGTATGCCCTGTTTCTGTCACATTTGACAGGTCCATGCCGACAGAACCGCCCCCAAACACAATGACAATCACCAGCAATTTCAAAACCCTTTGATTCTGTCGATTGTTGACCAAGTCAGTCAGTGGTGGCCTTATTGCATAATCTATGCGCGATTAATGATCATTAATCTGTGAACTTTGCATGCCTGTTTCCATTCACCGATCTGGCGTCAGTATACTATTTGGATGGTATTGGCAGGCAAGTAGACTTAAAATGAGAATTATTTCACATATACGATTCATTGATATACCTTACGATGCTGTAAAACATTTTACAAAACGCGTCTCAGTAAAGCCTAGATTTCTTACCCGAAAAGAATAAAGCGCAAGAGGCATGTAAATTAGATGAAGTATATTTAAAACTTTTTCGAGGTCAACACCAACAGAGAAACAATATCTCACATGACTTCAAATCGAAATCAGGGAAGTGGAATTAAGAAAACGTGTTCATCCTAAACGCTTATGAACACTATCCCGTACACAATTTCTCATAACAGGAGGGTGCCTTCTTAACTTCATCAACTGTGATCCTTAGTTCAATGAGGCCAAGGAAAAGTTATCTTAAATAACATTAAAACCTCTTGGGGGGTACTTTAACTCCATCTGGAATGACATAGCCTACGCACGAAACCCAAACTGGAGGGGCAGACACTATCAGCCATCGGAACACCCCATCTCCACTCGCCACGTGGCCGCTGCCAGGTACGTCGATTGGTTTCACCTGGTGAGCAAGCATCATGACATGGTAACCATGTAGCCCACCTGATAACATGTCCGGGTTGCAATCTACACCGTATCCTGGATGTAACAATTTTTACCTGTGATTAAAAGGGATTCTCTTTTTTTATATATAGCTTGCAAAAACTACCCAAGGTATAAATGTATCGCATAAGCATATTCTGGCTGTGTTGGGAGAGTGACAGTATCTAGCACTTTCTATGTTAGTATATCTATTGCAAACCACCTTCTTATTCGTCAAGTGTTAGTCGCAATCAGCTGTAGAATTGCACGCTGGTAGAAATTTCAAATCGCGTGTTATGCTTAGTGTATGTTTTAACATCGACGTCCAGTCGTAACATATACCTTACTGAGGTATAAGGTAGCTACAGAAATACAATATTGTAGATACATATATAAGTGAATGTATCAAAATATATAATCGAAAACCATATGCTTGGAATTGCTTTTATTGATCTCTCAAAATTGGTAGACTGAATCATCTACATATCATCTAATGTATGTGTGTACACTGTTGTTTTTGTGATTTGTAATAAAGCCATGAGGAAGGAATGTTGTAAATTCCAAAGCGTTGCCCAGAGATGATACAAAAATAAATATGAGACGTCTAAATCGTTTTTCTGTCCTTTAGTCTGCTTTACGAGTTTGGGGGTTCATCATCATTCATAAGAATGAACCATGTACAATGCTATATGTCCTAGTGCTGTTCCGAATAGTCACAAGTTCCCAGATGAATCTCCTTAGCAACACCAAATCGCAGAATCTGTTTAACTGGATAATATAGTTGACCTTTATCTTAAACTGAAAATGCACGTGTTATTGATAAATAAAAACAGCGCGTTGACATGAAAACGTTTAACAAATCACTGGTAACAAGTAGTATGTTTTAACTTCATCTCGCCGTATCATACCCTTTCTATCATCCACGCGCTATAGTGGGTGTCGTATATGACACGCCATGACGTATCTACCCCCTCCCCCCCGATGCGCTAATACCACCACCTGTCAGAAATCACGCCATCAAGCACACCTACAGCTTTACTGCAGACAACAAAATGTCAGTCGACTTTTTCAACTTGCCATAAAGTGGCCACAACTCGGTGACGGTCATTAACTTCCCCCTGTGGATAATCACACGGATTCCCTCCATAGTTAGTTTTTTTGGTTATAAAATGATGTTCTTACTTCGAGCCGTCAGCGAAAAACAGTCGTAAACATCCCGTCCACTTTAGATAAGCGTCCCATCGATTCCTATAAAATCTAAACTTTTTTTTCCTTTCCATACAGACAACAGTTTCATGATTTATAAAAGATTTGGAGAAGAGAATATAGTGAACAATAAATTTGATAATAAGAACGTATTCCATGCAAGAATGATTTTTCAAGACAGACTGGTAGAATTATCTTGTTTTTAACATACATGCATTTCTCACTCATAATCACAAAACTCAAACCCAAAATTATGATACTCAGGATTGAACGAAATCTGAATTTGTCTCCATTTAACATGGGATCTGAATTTGCCATCATCAATATCCAAAATATTCCCATATAAATCACAAGGAAATTGGCTGAAATAAGTAATAAATTGAGCATACATTTCTGTCATAAGACATCAGGTGACACAAAATGAACTCCAGACATGAGGCCGAGAAACACATGTACCACATCACGTGGCCACAACGAGAAGACGGCGTGTATTAACCTCCCTTCACGCTCCGCCGAACATGGACAATTTTAACACGAATGAAGACAGCCATGAATCAATTCTGCGGCTGGAAGATTAGATAAATATCAAAAACATAAACCAGAGTCACTTGACCTTCCTGCACTGCCCCTGACCTTCTACGCCCAATGAACAACCCAAACCTTTACTCGCATCCGCGCCGCGGCCATTTTGAGTTGGAGGTAAGGGAACCCAGCTCTCCAAACAGATTCTTGCTTACTGATACTATATTCATAACTTATCGCAACGAGGCAGGCTTGGTGAGTGACACTGCTACCGCATTCCAGGCCCCCTAGTGGATCCTGGCGGAAGCAGGTCGCCCGACCCCTGGCGGCGATTGGGGAGCCCCCTACCGGCGACAATATCATGCCCCATTGCATCTACAGTCACGTGACAGGACCGAAAACCTCTGTTGCCATAGAAACAGATGGATTTTGCGCGCAATCGCGGGCGTGGAGCCTGGGAGGGGAATAAACCAGGAGAAGAGGTATCCTGGATGGGGCACAGATATGATAGGAGATGGGGAGGTAGCGGCTGGGTTCTGCGGTGGATGGGGAGGTGAAGTCTGAGAAGCCTAGGATACACTATGATATATATGCTCAACTGCATAACTACAAACAACTCGGGGTGATTTCGCATTTTCTCACTCAGTGCTTGTTTATTAGTTTCCAGTTTCAGTTTGTAGTAAAATGGGACGAAATCAATTCACAGTCTCAGGAAGTAACATACCGATTCCGAATATGAACTTTGATCACCATCTTGTCATAAAATAAGCGAATATCTGTAGCTATACAACAGCCTTTATCAGTGGTGTGACCTGTTTGCCAATTAAATTCAAGACATGCTTGAACCGTGAACTGGTCTAGTATTGTCTGGACTTGCCCCTTCTCTCTACGTTGTTGGTGCATCTTGTTCTCATCTGGCAAGGTGCAAACAGTCACGAGTTGCTGTTCTCAACAATTATTCAGGTAATGGAACATACTGGGCTGGTTACAATGATTCATAGCCCATACGCACAAATACCAAGACACCAAGAGAGAACTAGGGAATACCTGGCTGAGGGTCAGCAAGATGCACACTTGTGATGTCTGTATAAAGTACACCGACCCTGACTGCACGCAGAGATTCGCCAATCACATCCGGTATGAAGCTTATTACATCTCAGCCCTCTTATCATGCAATGACCAGGCCTCTATCGGCATTACACACGGCCCACGATTGGCCGCCTCTCTGTATCCTCCTCCTTCCGGTGTCTTTCTGCGCATGCCCAGTGACCCGGGGCGGCCTGACCTCGACTGGCAGCGACCCCTGTGGAGGTCAGGGTAATATTTTGGCGTTGCTGGCAGTGAAGCCGGGAATGCTGGGTGTGGGTGTGTGCAGGTGGGGAGGGGTGAGCGGGGTTAGGTGTTATGAGCTGCTGGGCGTCCTCGATGCCTCTAGAGGCAAACTGGTATCTTAATATGCACTGATTCGTGATATACTCTGTCGGAGTTGACACCATATTAAACAACCTTCAAAGGATCAGATGCCTCAAACCTCTCCCCTGAAAAGACACCCTATCATTATTCACCTATGGCCAAACGTCTATAGAATACTACCCGCTGCTAAGGGTGTAGTATAAATAATTTTAGGGCACACCGTGACGTAGCGAATGTTAGGGTGCACTCTGCCGGTAGTGTACTTCGCAAGTACACACAATGGCATTTTTTCGTTCTTTTCGATGTATAAAAACAACAAAAGGCCGTGAGTGAACCACTAGTGATTCCGTTCTCAGCCTTTTTTGTTCATAAAGTATGTACCTCCGCCTATGGCATCGGGACGCATTTTATAGGACCAAAGACATTGAACGGCAATATCTATAACTACAGGGTCACTAACTATACGTTTTCCCTTAATACTGACACGACATCACGCGTCAAGCTAAGACACCTTTGCTATAACACGACACTTACTAACGAAGCCGGCACTGACAAGACACCTACAACGACCTATATGATCCCCCTACCTTGCCCGAAGAACTGTCAAGCTACATACCTGACAGCAAACCCTGCCCTTAATAAGATACTCCAAAACAGCGCCACCAAGTCATTGAGAAGTTACCTAGCTTGGGCTAAGCTTCCCAACAACTGGCAAGCGACCATGTCCTTGCATACTAACACTTAAGTCATATTTTGATGTGAAAATGGTTAGTATTTGTAGAATGTGGATGAAACTTGTTTTTAGTACAAGCACTGACGTTATACACGACTGATATCCACAAAACAAAAACAAAACTCACACCGTTTCAAGTGGATATTCGAAGTTATGAGTAATATTTGAAGTAGGGTATATGTTGCATACACAGACCGTACCCATTAGGTGCTAGCAACGAGTAGAGTTACTCGTTGGTGCCAGTTGAAATAATGTATATATGTAGCAGAACATACATCTTTTCCTCAGTTTACAAGGGGACTCTCACTACAGAGAAGACCACAAATCTGACAAGGTTGTCAGAGAACTCACCGGCTATGTTCTTTTCACTCTGCTTCCAATAAGGAAAGACAAATGACACCAACAGCAGCCGACAATTTGTCAGCTAATTATCTCATTATTCCCGCTCTTTTTGAGAGAGGAGCGTTTTCGCTGGTCGGTCGGCTCACAGCGCTACTAAAGCTAATCCTACGGCTGCCCACCGAGAACAAGCGAGCTACCCTGGAGTGTTGCGCCATCTGGCGGATGGCAGTACCGGGGGCGCCCTCAGGAGGATGTTTCTGGAACATAAATGGTGGCGTCTCATCACTGGAGCGTAGCCTCCACTCTCCTCCCCGATGACGTGGAGTCTCAAGAATGAAACAGCTCTAGGGTAGACTCCGCCTGGGGAGTGGAGCAATGGAACTGGCAAACATTTGTCTGTTTGGGTCAATTTGGTCGGGAGCGTCAGATATGCAGACGCAGATACCGAGGTATAGAGTGAATCAATCGAGGTGGCGCTGAATTTCCGGTGGGTCGACTGTCTACCAATACTACAAAGAGCGGAGTATTATAAACATGTGCCACTCCAGAAGCCACCCCGAACACTATCTCCTATCCAACCAACATCTTCAGTGACCTCATGAACATATCGGTGAATTTAAGCTGCACCAATTCAGACTACAGACGCCATCTTGTGTGTCTCCATTGATACTGGGGCACAGACACATGGTCAAGTCTGACTGTAAAGTCTGTCACTAGTTATCCCCTGGAATAAATGTCCATAGGCTTAACATTGGGAACTCGTTCTCCATGCCCTTACAAGCATTGCCGTCCGGTCTCCATGGTCTATATCCTGTGTGCTGTCCATTCTTTTAGTGTGCACAGGGGTGAGATAAATACAAAAAGCAACTCGTTTTGGTCAAAGTTGTTGTTCTTCAACTGATTTGAATGTTCCATGATATTCTCCTCGTTCATATCACACTGCATCAAACTTGTGGAGAACGACGACTTTGACCAAAACCTGAAAGCTTTCAGGTTTCTTCTTTAGTATGTAGAGCTATGCCAGTGTTTTTCTTACAAGTAGGCGAATTAATCACTGAGGATCCACACTTAACCTATACACCCTCCAGCCGTTACTAAACTCTCTGTTATCGCCCCGGCTACCTAAAGGATCCGGTTGCTTTGGATTTCTTTTTTAAATTTTCGTTTGTGAGGCGTGGAAAGAGGGTTTACCCTTCTAAAACCAGTGTTAGAAACAGGATTCTACTGAGTATCTAAACGGATGGGGCCTTTACAATAAGTATTACGTCCTTACAGAAGTTCACACCTGAGACGACATTGAGAGGTCATTTACGCCAACAAAATACAAAAACATGACAGCGGTAGCGATAACAGACTATTCCAGGTGATTTAGAGCGTTTCCATACCGTTCTTCGGCATGTGTAAATACTTCCGGTATTTGGTACAAAGGGAACATGCGCCGTGACCTTGGTCTGGCTGACCTGACCTTGACCGATGACTCCTGACCTCGGATGAGGGAAAGGCCCGTATTATTACCGGCGTGGAGAGCAGGGTTAATTAGGGGAGTCAAGTCTCCAGATGCTGCTGGCTTCTACCGGAGAGTTATGTCTCGCGGATTCTACAAGCAGCCCGAGAAACAACACCACTGACCAGTCACAGAGTGCTGACATGGATGGACGACGACAAATAGCTCCCATTGAACCTGGCTGTTCTGGTGTTTGTAAGACTTTTTTTTTTTTTTTTTTTTCTCGTTCCAATGGATTCGACTGAGGATTCCTTGGTTGAAATTTTTTTTTTGTAAGACATATACCCTGTCTTTCGAAGACACACAATAGACTCCGCAACAAGTTACTAGATGAAACAGAAATTAAACTCAAGATATATTTTTACGCCACAAACCTATCTGATGCCAATCAATTTTCGCGCTATCAATGCTTAAAAGAGATTTATATGATATAAGATAGAATGAGAAATCTATTGACTAGTATTGATTTCTTTGATATCATTTGGCACCCTAAAACTGTACCTCATCGATATAGATTGCTCTGTTCAAATTACTCAAATATATTTTTGACCATTCCACAAGAATTAGGAATTGATCTAACTCAACATGTGTCTCCAGCAACAAATATTAAGGCTTTTATACAGAACACGATATCATTAGCAGAGAAACACTTTTAATCGAGGAATATAATACTATGTAAATTGCATTGACTTCATCTAGTGGGCTGCTGTGGTGGAGGGTTGTGTGCCCTCGACCCTGTTTTAATTCCGCACTTTTTCAGTCGGGTTTACTTTCCATTCGCCTTCCGCACCTGACACAACAAGGTGAAACACAAGCAAAGGCACCACTCACACACCAGCATCAACGTGCCCCTGCTGTTCTTTCACCTAATCTTCCCTGGGTTTGTTTCCGAGACATGTATACCAATGCATAGAGACAGCTACCGAGTTTTCAGAGTACATCCAATCTGAGCAAGCTGATAAGGCGGTCCTTCAAAGACCAAGTCCTGGAGAGAAGAGGAATACTGACACAGTATACGCCAGTCCTGCCACTCTATCATCCGTGCCATTTGCCCCATACTCTCTCTGACTCTTCTCCCACGTAATACAATCGTCTGGTGTGAACAGACAGGGAATTTTATCTCATGCCTTCCTGGCTTATTCTCTGTCAGCGCACGTTGGGATGGGGAACGTTTAAACATGACCATACCTTGAACCCAGCTCTTTTCTCTACTGAGTCTCTTGATATTGCATGAATATCAAAGAAATTAATTTTGAAATGCAAGAAGATTTGACCTCAGTTTGGATGGGATTGTTTTTCCGGAATCTCCTGGTGGAGATTCTGACATACCAGAATCTCCGGGTAGCTGTTTCCAGGTGCTCTATGCATTTCTTGTGGGCACTTCGTAATAGGTGGATGATTAGAAGGTATTATTATTTGTAAAAACATATCGTAAAATAATTCTGTTGTAAATCAGGATGGTATACAGAGACATAAGCTAGATAGCTTTGGTACATAGATAAATCATTTATATGTACTGGTGATACACAAGAGGTTATTTTTTGCTTGTATATTTAGGTAGTTTAACGTCCAATATGTTCTATTAGACTTATACACAGAGTATGCTCGAGTCATGCTCTAGCACATCCTCGTAGTGATGTAGTTTAGTGGTGAGTTTCTTCCTAGTAGTAGCGTACTGTATGATGAGCGTGACGTATACTGTCAGTACAGCAGGGTTCGTACATGGACAGCCCAATAAGATTCCAGGCTTTTTCCAGGCCTTTCCAGGCTCCAATATTTCCTTTCCAGGCACATAACAATGTGAATCAATGCCATCTTACTAGTGAATGAAATATGAAGACAAACAATCAAAACCATGCTATATTATTAGTAAAAAGGATTTTTGGAACTATTTAATCCGAGTCACTGAAATTTCATAGGCAGTCGGGTACCGTAGTTAAGGAAAGCTAAGAATGTCCTGAATTTCAGTCTAAAAAAATTGCATTTATGCAAAACTAAATTTTCCAGGCTCTTCCAGGTTTTTCCAGGCTCTCTGTAAGAATTCTAGGCTTTTCCAGGCCTGGAAAACCCAAAAGCATAATTCCAGACTTTTCCAGGTGTTCCAGGCTCTGTACGAGCCCTGGTACAGAGAGAATTACTCTCACACCGCTGGTGAGTGGTGCTGTACTGCTGTGGTAACGTACAGTAGGGTGCTGACGTGTACAGTGGTGGCTGACAAGTGGAGAGATGATGTACAGCGGTATCTGGTACGTCACATACACAAATGGACGCCACAAACCCAGAACCCTATTACCACATGGCATCCCCCTCAAAGTACTGAGTTCACTTAGTGCACAAAGGGTAAGACGGGCCAAAAAGCAAAAAAAGGCAGAGCCAAGAAAACCAATTGCTAGACAACTGAGGTGACTGCCCCTTTAACGGATCACATGTAAAGAAATTATTATACTAAGTAAAATTGTACACCAAAATTTTTAAAAAAAGGATGTGTGTCTAAAGCCTTAATGCTTAGAGTGGCTGAGGTGGAGTAATGCACAATAATAACCAGATATGAATTATTCAAAGCTCCTATCATTCTATGCTATACAAATGACAGAATGATATTTACTCTGGAGGTTCTATACGCTCAAGTAGTGCCTATTTCCACAGTGCTCCAGGCAGGAAATTTACATGCACTACTTTTTTACCCATATTTTGCAAACAGTCTTGCTCATATGAAGTAAATTTCATGTCTGTGCACAATGTATACATCTAGCACTCGTAAAACTATCCCAGTCAATTCCAGGAATAGTGTTGTTCTAAGCAGGCTAATCTTACATTGCCAAAATATGACTTAATATTGACACAATAACAACTGCCATTCTCAAGCTACAAGAGGCACAAAATCAGCCATAAAGAGCAGTCAGTCCAAAAACCAGCCATGACACTCATTGGGCATTATTACATATTGTAGCCGCTTGCCCCAATCAACTTGCAGATCCCTCTTCCCCGGCACGCAGGTGGTCCAAAATAGTTGCCTCTAGGGTAGTTTAACTCACCAAAGAAACATGATATCGCAAATAACGCGTCAGGGAAGGGAGTAAGTTATGTGGTCGAAGCGACAACCTAAGTGGATTTCACTTCTTGAGGGGCGCGCGCACCGGGACGTCAAGGTTGTTGGATAAAGCACCCAAACTCCCCTTTGTCATCGGAGGCCTGAGCAACATCTCAAAACACATGACAGTTGTGGGCCAGGTTGTTTTACAACCGTGAACAGCTCGGCCCTGGTCCGGCCCCGAGCAGCTGTGAGTTCACTGCTACACGGGCATACCTCGGACAAGGAAATCTCTTCGGGGATCTGTGTTATTATCATGCACTCATTTCACAATTTTAAATTTTTATATATGTGCAGTTTTTTTTCTGATGATGACACTATAGTGTCTAAACGTAGCTTCTACTTGTACCTAAGTTAATTCAAGACCATTGAAGTCAAACCTAAATCATTCGGTGGACTAGCAGTTGTTTTGTGTTCAACTCTCATCACATTTCTTTTTCTTCTTGTGAAGGTCTCACATTCCCATGGAGATTCATTGGCTGTTTTCTGTTCAAAAAGAAATTTTACTTAGTCAACTACAGCTGCGATGGCCACCTCGAGTAGCTACATTTCTCAGATTTTAATCTGAGTTCAGGTACATCAAAATACCGATTGGAAAAATCCTCCATACAATTACGGATATACTTATTCAGTAAAGCTTTAAACTAATTTTAACCATATGCGTGTCGTATTTGCAGCCTTTGGTCAGATCCAGAATATCTTCCTCATTGGCTACATACACTAGAGTTATTTTGACCCTGAGGTTATGTCTACAACCATTCAATGCTAAAATCTCACTGAGGCCTCACTGCTTAAAGTTAAATTCACGATAAGTTGCACTTCGAGATGGGTCTTTTCTGGGAGGGAGAAGGGAGGAGACATGGCTAATTGATGGTGATTTTATTACTAGTCGGCACTTCTTTTTTCAAAATATTGTTCTTTATGATTTATGAGGAAATAATAGGCCTGTGTCTGTGCGGTTGGATGATGATTTAAGCACTGCTTTGTTCATCAGGGCGACTCCCCCGGGTCACAAGTCCGCATGTGTCCGGTGTGTGCCCTTCAGTTCCTTCTAACGAGGAGTGTCCCGTCTGGCAGCGCCCTCCACGCCCTCTAGAAGAACTAAACGCATGTCCTTACTGACATTGACTAGCCTGGGCTTTGGGAGTCAATGACGTCGGCAATATGATCACCCCCAAATAATATACGCATTAATTCTGGTATCAATTTAGATATTTCCCTCTCGGAATAATGTAGGTACACCTCGTATGCTTGAAATCGTCTTTCTCAATTGAATCTGGAACGTCATCCGAAGTATTCTTTTGTCACAACTGCACTCCAATAAAGCAGGCATTATTAAATCCTATTTGTGTTAAAGTAGTACCATAGTTGATGCGTTAACAGGAACCTAAGCCAAAGGAAATAGGCCATAGCTCTTTTCTTGATTTTTTTTTTGACGCAACAAGAGCAGATTCTTTTCATCTCGCCATGTTTTCACACAAACCAAAACAAAGAGTCAAAGTAAAGCATACATTCTTTCCTAGGGCAAAACATAGGACTGGGTGTACAGAGAGCGGCGTAGAGACAACACACGTTAACCCGCACCCCCTGACGCCCATTAGTACCCATCCCCTCCGCCAGGGACGACATCAAAGTTCGCTGTGTCTCCGCGGCCCGTGTGTGTCTCAGGGATACTCGCCGGTGACAGGCGGCGGGCGGCATGCCGGTTCCGACATGCCGCCCGCCGGTATGCCGCTCACGACGCGCCAGCTGCACATACAACTCAGGCCGGAGAGCCCGAAACCCCTTCAAATGAGGTCAAATGACATATTCTGCTCTGAGCTACTCTCTTTACTGGGACCTCGGTGCACACGGAAGACAAGAGACAGGGAGAGAATGTGTTTTTCATGGCTCTGCGATTTATGGCTCTGTGTTTCAACATGCTTTACCATTTCAAAACTTGTATGGTGTCTTACGATGGCATGGTCAATACACATAAATAAAATCCTTCTGTATTATATCTCAATTCTATAAAAGTAGCCTTCTTTTCAGCAACCATTCCGTTAGTAAAGCATGATTCAAAGGGATTGCAATCGGACATAGCAGGTTAGGCATAACACGACTTGGTGGGATATAAGAAGTATATCGAAATGGGGAATTGCACTCCTTGATATCACGTTGATGTCTGGTCTGAAGCATGCTACTTGGCAGAGGGCCGACACACGGAAACCCCTTCTCTGCGTCACACACATGAAAAACCATTCTTGAAGAAAGCATGTTTGTCTTTGTAAGAGTCCGCACACTTGTCAACTGCCATCGGCCCCGACCCGCAGTAGAGAATGTTTTGACTTTTGGGGTAATTAAAAGTGCGGGTAGACAGAGGTGGACGCTGAGTAGAGAGGACAGGGCACGAGTGGCAAGTACAAACCACCAGGGAGTCTGTGTGTAGGGTAAGGCTGCGTCTAGTGAAACGGGGAGAGATGGGGCGAGGGTTTACTCTGAGGAAAGTAGAATAGTGTTTGAAGGAAGATAGGTGGGGGAGAATAAAGGTGGTTACTTAGAGAAACTAGGAGCAAATGATATGTTCTGTATTGATGGATGAGCGTGGAATTATGAATAAATAGGTGGATATGACGCAATCCATTCACCATCATAAAGAGCGCAGCTAATCTGTGATGTGAGCTACAGTTTGCGTTTCAGGGGCCTGTTTAAAAATCCAGGATCGAAATGTAGACCTGTATGCCATAGAGACCCAAGGATGATGTGGGGCAAGTTTATTAAACACTTATGGACGGCTTTATGGATGGTTAATACTGTCTAGCGAACAGACATAGATTTTTTAAACGATAACCATTTTACTATATACCCATGCCGTATATACTGTAAATAAGCACCGTTTTGGCATATGACGTAAAAATACTGCACGGACCACTGGTCCGTACACTAAAATACGGACCACCTAGCCATACACATTTATCAAAATTTTGGTTGTTAAGAAAAATAAAAAAATTTCTTTTTTTAAATTTCGGGTATATAATAAATATATAACGTCCAACCAGGCTTGTACAAGTCACAGAACTCGATGACAATTTACCGTTTGTACGGAACTCGGCGTAAACGCCTCGTTCCGTACAAACCGTAAATTGTCATCTCGTTCTGTGACTTGTACAACATGGTTAGAACGTTCTATATAATTACGTGGTACAGAAAAATGGTCTCTATGTGCGATCCAGGATCGAAATGTAGACCTGTATGCCATAGAGACCCAAGGATGATGTGGGGCAAGTTTATTAAACACTTATGGACGGCTTTATGGATGGTTAATACTGTCTAGCGAACAGACATAGATTTTTTAAACGATAACCATTTTACTATATACCCATGCCGTATATACTGTAAATAAGCACCGTTTTGGCATATGACGTAAAAATACTGCACGGACCACTGGTCCGTACACTAAAATACGGACCACCTAGCCATACACATTTATCAAAATTTTGGTTGTTAAGAAAAATAAAAAAATTTCTTTTTTTAAATTTCGGGTATATAATAAATATATATCGTCCAACCAGGCTTGTACAAGTCACAGAACTCGATGACAATTTACCGTTTGTACGGAACTCGGTGTAAACGCCTCGTTCCGTACAAACCGTAAATTGTCATCTCGTTCTGTGACTTGTACAACATGGTTAGAACGTTCTATATAATTACGTGGTACAGAAAAATGGTCTCTATGTGCGATCCTAGATTATTAAACGGTACGCAATCAATGTGCGGATCTCGTGAATGGCCGGCGGTCGTAGATTTACCCCCGTCCACGTCCCCCGCGCCACGCGGACGTCGACCAACCTGTGAGGCCAGATATGTCTTGAGGGAAACAACGCCATACCCTTAATAAATCAACGTCCCCACCAACACAGCCAGGAAACACCAGCCCGCCATGATTCACGGCCGTGTATATATAGAGACAGAGATATACCTCCATGGCAATTGGTTTCACCCATGACTAAAGCATTCTGTTTTTTTTGTGATAACGCCGATGGGGATAACTCATTCTAAAACATTTGTACAATGACTTCACCATAGACACAGTCATCTCACCTTTTCTTGTTTAAGCGGATTATTTTTCAAGATATCTATGCTATAAGCCTAGAGGTGATACCAGTAGCCTTTTGAAACTAGGAGCAAAGAACTCTCAAAAATATGTTCTTTGATAAAACTATTAGGATAAATCTTGCTCGAAGTTGTTAGATGCTCATTAAAGACAGCAACTACCCAAAACCTCACATATCTGATAATAAAACAAAAATTCCCAATGTTTCAACCAGTGTCTTTCATCTCAGTATTGGAGTGCCACTAATAGGATGCCACCCTTGTAGTGTTAATGTTCTTGTAAATGAGATCCAACTTGTATGGACTAAGAGAAGCGGTGGCTGTGTCTGTACCTGTCGTACAGTTGGTCTAGTCACATTCTCTCTGCTGTAATCACCTCCATGCCTACACTGGCTCTCTGCCCGGCTGCCCGCTGAATCATGGGGCGCTGCAAGCGGCTCGGCAGGAGATGTGGCTTGCAGCCTAAGGAGCCCCACCTCGTCATTCTCTGCAAGGAATCGCATCTACTACGCACAGGTTGTATATTATCTGATGCAGGGACTACGACAGGAACAGAGTTAGCTACCCCTACCCTGCTCCCGGTATATTATCTGGTGTTAGATGCCGAGTGGTAGCAGGTAGTTGGACGATTCTGGTGTACGGTGGGGGTGTAGGGTGTGGGGTGTGCGGTGTGGGGTGTGGGGGTGTGGGGTGTGGGGTGTTGGGGGTGTTGCATGGGGTGGGGGAAGGGGTGTTCAGAAGCCGGGTGAACACGTGATCTACTGCGGTCACGTGGGTGACCAGCAGCCTCGCTTTCCGGAGTCAAAACATGACAGAGGCGCCCTCTGGGGTCGTTCGTCAGCACCAGAATAATTACTGATTCCACCAATCACAGTGCAGCTCACAAGCGCAGTCGGATCGCTCTGAGGATGGCGCTCATTGGCCAGCGGCCGTGCTGTCTCGTGACCTCAGAGATGAATAACGATTGGCTGTTTGTCGGAGGACAGTGATATATAGGAGGCTGGCAGACAAGAGGGGAAAACGTTAGCGGCTGTTATTTGGCTTGTCACTGAAGGGACGTATAAGAAGTTCAATATTTACTTACGAAAGGGCTCGGGACCGAGAAAAAAAAGGCATACCTCCTCCAATTTATTGCAGCATATGAAACAAACAACAGAGAAACCAAGCTGAGTGATACTTGGTCTCGCCCTGAGGGACTTTGTGCATAGGGATAGCGTTAGAATCAATGACATAGCAACAGGTCTGTATGTACCACTTCCAACCGGCTCTATTTGATGGTGCTAACCACTTAGTGTGCTTACCTTTGATGGCACTGGTGTAGTGACAAGTTGATAACGCCCTACGTTTGATATCACTCTACAACAGTTTCCATCCCTGTTAAACTTGTTCCTAAAATAAACCAAATTTTCTTTTTTAATGTAGGATTTGATGAGGATCTATACTTCAATATACCCCGATATTATTTAAGGTCTGAAAGTACATACTGGCGTCATTTATAAGTGCAATTAAATATGCAATATAGATTAAAAAAATTCCCAGAACGTATGGAATCACTGTATAGGTATATAACTGTGTAAGTATACAACTCTCCTCATTCCAAACTTATCTGGCTCCGCCTTTAATTAAGAACTACACCATAGACATCCGTTCAGTGCAAACTGCTAAAATATATTCTAAATATCAAATCTTCTTGCTTCATATATTCAATACCCTAACTTTCCATCTGGAAAAATGATAACATGGATGTATTGAGAATTGGACACGCTCAGATAATTTGCCTAGGTAAAGGAGAGATTACAGCAGGCATGGGACTGATTTTTTTTTTTAATCCGGGGAAATCGGCAGAAGGTTAAGGTGGCGCCTAAAGCCCACAGCGGTTTCCTATGACAGTGGCTGGGTGGGCGCCCAGGGGGCTAAGCCCCAAGGAATTTCTCAGCTATTCAAAGTGAATTTCTGGTCTCAGCTGAGAGCTAAAGTGACCAGAAATTGGCATCTTTCAGGCTATCATATTGAACCCCCATCTCCCAACAAAAACATAATTTTCTCCTCGGAAGAATGAACCTTGAAACATAAAAATACGGGAAAACCGGGAAGATCCCATGCCTATTATAGAGAGATTCAGCGTGCAGAAACACTATCCCTTCGATATCTGTTTGTCAACCCTGTGGCATTGGTAAGGTGTAGAGGACCAGTGTTTGTGTGTCATCGTGGAGTGCCCATTCACTACAGACCGAACTACTTGATTGGCCCAGTGGTGCTCGACATATTTAGACCCTCCTACGACAACTATAACAGTGGCTAGTTGGCTGGTTTCCAAGTGGGTTACTATAGAGAAAACCTATAAAAGTTTTGGGTCAAAGCTCGTATCCTATCGAGTTTGAATTGCGTAGTCATTCACAAGGCGAAGCGGACCAGCTGGCAGTCACCGATCACCGTCTCGTCAGTAGGTACGGTGCACGAGGTGAACACGCGTGAGCTGGAGCCACGCACTCTGTAGACACCAGAGGTTTCTCACGATACACAGGAGCGTGCTCAAAAACCACAGATCAGGGACTCAAGTCAACACGGCCGCCTCGTCGAGTGCCTCAGGCCAAGTCTACTGAGAGCAGAGACGACGGCAGGGGGCCAAGGTTCAATGTCATAATTATAGGATATTGAGTTTGAAACTGCAGCGAAACGAGGCATGTTGAGCATATGATGGAATGACTGCATCGAAATAACGCATTAGATTAGAGGGTATTTATTCTAAACTGTAATGTAACGTTGCACTTCTTCCAATCAATATTCTGTGGATTCATATCATTGCAAGATCTCACCAGAGTACCACTCTACCAAAGACACTATCTATTTTATTATATGCAGACTCATATGGTAAGGGAGATGAGAAAAATATTCCCACTAACTCGGGATGGGGTTGTTCCTTTCAGAAATAATAATTGTTCGTTTATCGACATGTTTCGGACTTGTCCAGTCCTTCATCAGGGTGTACTTTATTCCTATATATGAATTCGGGAGCGGTTTTGGGAGCTACCTTTGTTTGCTTATTGATTATAAGTTATACTTTTGTACTGTATAAATTAGATAATAATATACGGTATTTTGGACAGGCAGCTGTAAAATGTGATTGGTTGACGTGTAGCAATACACAAACGTCAGCGAGTGTATTACGATATCAACCTTCTTCTCAAGTAAATTTCACCCAGGAACTGCCATGTTAAAGGGCATATCCATATGGACTACATGTATATTTTTGCTCTGACACACAAGGGGACTGTTTTCCCGTATATAATGGCTTTGAGGCCATATACAACAGATATTATGGTATCTCACAGTTTTTAAACAATGGGTAGTGGTTTATCGAATGCCCGTACATTCTCCATGGGTAATTTGTATACAATGGATAATCTGTATGGATAATATACAGCAGTACCTTTGCGGTCATACTGTCCCTCCTCTCCAGGAGAGGCCCCAGTCAGGGTGATGTCTCCACACTCACTCCCCTCCAAATTCACCACTCACCTCCCCGTGCCCGCCTTAATTACCCAACTGTCCATTTACGCTTACTTTATGACACCAACACACCTGACATCAATCTCGACAAACCCACCAGGCAGGCTTCACTACCTGCTGTATACTATCAGGCTTAATTGACACTGGCATGTTCGGCCATCTTCCAATACACCTGAGAAGGCATTCCCAGCAGCCCGTCACCCTCAGGCCTCACAGAGTGGCTACGTTGCTCCCCCACCAAGTTGGTGGCCGTACGGGCGGGGCATTCCGTGGTCGTTACGACGGCCATCCCCCTCCCGGGACGAGGGCGCTGTGCCTCGTTTGATGGCGTTTTGATGGCGTGCTGGTTTACGGATCTTACGGCCATGTAGACGTGTCGGGGAGGTGTGTAAAGGGGTTTCCTGTGATGGCGTATACGCTGGAGTGAATGTCTGCAGTGGGAGGACACACACGATGCACCTACACCTCGTGTGTGTGTGTTGTGGGAGGTGTGGGAGGGGGGTGTAAAGAAGGGGTCACTTCTCAGAGCAGCTCGCGTGGGAAGGGACTGCGAGATGGGGAGATGGGGTGGGAGAGGTACTAACAATCAGCAGTTAATCTAGGGAATATTTAATACATATTAGGCCCAACATTCAATATCTATACTTCCTCATTCCAATGGAAGGAATACGTTAATTTCGAAAGGTCGTACAGTAAGTACTCTAAGATACTCCTATTAAACTATGAATACAATTTTATTTATTAATCTCTTTTTGGGAGGGGGGATGGAAAGTACTAAATTTTGGGTAGAACATGAGATTCCCATGATAGATATTACGTTACATATTCAAACATCTAGCCAAAGTAGATCCCCTTCATCTCTATGGCCATGGTCAGAAATCAAATGTAAATTTGAATTTATGACCAATAAATAAATGATAATCAAAACTAAAAAATCTCTAAATTCCTTCTCGATGTACATAGTTACACAAGTTAAGTGTAGTTAGTTAGGTTGGTCAGACAATTATAACTTACTTACATCCCCAACAAATTACTTTGTGACCTTAGGAACTCTTTCCTTTAATAAAATCAAACAAACAACACACTGTCACAAAAAACACATATGTTCTTAATAAGCCCGTGATTCAGAAGCCAAGCTGAGTGACACTGGATACAATGATGAATGCCCGCACTAGAGGACCACCTGTGTGACACCACCTGTGTGACACCACCTGTGAGGATACCATACATCACCATTTTATGCACCACCACAGTTTCTCCCCCTTTCTGTATCTTTAGACAGTGGGGACTTGGTTCGGTTTGTTTGTTAATTTAATATCCCAGGGGACCCTGAGAGTATGTATACAGGGACTAACTGATGGTTCAGCTTTTCTGGCTGGTTTTACACTACAGGGGTGGTGATCAAATGTATGAGGTGAATTCAGGCAGAAATCTCACCCATACACATTTACCGAGGTGAGAGTTCTTTTACTGCCCACACCACATTCGCAAAGTATGAAAAGGACTGGCCTTTGATATTATAGTAAATCCACCACTGCTGGGGATGAATAAGAACGGTGGCTGCACACCACACCACATAGACATGGTATAAGAAGGATTGGCCTTTGATATAGCAGTAGATATACCACTGCTGGGGATGAAGAAGAAAGGTGGCTGCTCACCACACCACATAGACATGGTTTGAGAAAGACTGGCATTTGATATAGCAGTAAATCTACCACTGCTGGGGATGAAGAAGAAAGATGGCTGCACACCACATCACATAAACATGGGATGACAAGGACTGGCCTTTGATATAACAGTTAGTCTACCACTGTTTGGGACGGAGGAGAGGGGTGGCTGCACACCACACCACATAGACATGGTATGAGAAGGACTGGCCTTTAATGTCTGCACACCATACCACACTGGTATGATATAAGAAGGAGAACTGTGGCTGCAGTGAGACTCGCACCTTCAACCTTTGGATGACAAGTCCAGTGCCTTATCCACTGAGCTAACTCCCCATCCCACAGTGGAGACACTACCTGAATGACGGACCTAGATCCTCGGCTGAGAATAGCGCACGACACAACCAGTGTTCTCACTGATAAGTGGCTGTTATCTGCAATAATGCCCGCTGATGGGGTAAGCGGCTGTTGTGCTGTGTTGGGTGGTGACAAATGGCGCTATTAGGTGATGGCCGGTTATCAGAGATGGGCGCCTCTTTGGGCTCTGTACGTCGTCCGTCACTGACCGTTTTGACCTCAGGTGACGAGAGATTTGACTGAGTACTGCCAAGACACTCCGCTACCTTCACATACTAGGAGCAACTGGTCTGTTTATCATTGATAAAAACGCGTGAAATTATGAACAAATCACAATCAAACGGTTTGGGCTATAGTCACTCTATGGGTCATTTCTAGAACAGCCTGTCAAGGGTATATATATATATATATATATATAGTCGACATGCCATTTCTAGAACAGCCTGTCAAGGGTATATATATATATATATATATATATATATATATATATATATATATATATATATATATATATATATATATATATATATATATATATATATGGGTGCAGGTGGGTTACAGTAAATGACCCATAGAGTGACTATAGCCCAAACCGTTTGATTGTGATTTGTTCATAATTTCACGCGTTTTTATCAATGATAAACAGACCAGTTGCTCCTAGTATGTGAAGGATATATAGTATATATATATATATATCAAGCACCAGGGGGTTACACTGTAATTCATTATTTTTACTCTTTTATCTTATTCTATTAAACTCCAATGGTTTAATGCATAATATGAGAATCTGTACAGTTTTTGGTTGTCTTCCTTTGTTTAACCCTGAAAGTATAAAGCAACTTCAGGCAGAATTCCCAACCCTACACAGATACCGAGGGGAGAGTTCTTTACTTTTGATATAGCAGTATGTTTATTATTGGTGGGGATGAAGTAGAACTGTTGCTGTAGTTGGAGACAAACTCACAACCTTATGGTTGAGGGTGGTTGTGGCCCCTAAGATTCGAGGTCAACTCTCGACTGTATAGCCCTCCCAAGGCGCTAGAAAATATCATGTAAGGAGGTCGGGGTTTGCTGCGAATGCAGTCATTGGCTACTCGGTCTACTCTATTCCTTATATGGACTTAAGGTAATGGGACAACTCCATGCAGGGTTACTAGTCCAGTGCTTTAACCACTGACCTAGCTCTCCCTTCTCCAGGCAGATTTCTGAGTGGAATAACCATTATCTGTAATAATCGACCAATCCCCACGACTCTGGGAATATATGCTTGAAATAACATGTATATTCAATATAAGATAATGCTGAATGTAAAATGCTGAAGGTCACAGAAAGCATGTTGAAGGCAGGTTTGAGGGAGCGGTGCGGGCCCTGTCCATCCTCCTCCTCCTCCTCCTACAGGTGACTGACTTATCGGTGGTCTCATCTCCTGTATCTGCACTCAGGTAAATAACGACAACAGACCGACCTGCTCAACCCGACAAGACAAGATAGCCAAAATCCCTGCCGGTCTGATCCGAACCAGCTGCACGTCATTTGCTCAAACCTCGCAGTTTGAAGGTGTTTCTTAGTATCACAAATCAAATAGCAAGCTCCTCTTTTTCCCTCCACATGTTTACGTGTATTTTGTGAAGTGGTTCTTCGTACATTTCACAGTTCACCTCATGGAATGTTCACATCCTCACCACACATTCACAAATTGCCATGTGGGTCACATTTTGAGCTTATGTAGGTCGGTGAGGTGCCATGTCCAGCTCAGATCCAAAGATTTCTTTCTAAGGAACATCCTTCAAGTCTGTTCCGACGAAATATTTTATCGACAAACCCAAAGATGATGACACTAATAGAAAAGCTCCAAACCTGACCTTTGTCTTGTTTTCTCCTGTCCACCTCAGAGGCGACATGATCTACCGACAAGACGAAAAACCAATACCACTAGTCAGCGACCCCTGACATGGGAGGCCACCTCTAATGCTTTTGTTGCTTTTTTCGTCGTTGGTCCCCACTCATGTGGTTCCCTCTAGCGGCAGGTGCGTGAGTTAGCCAGAGGGCGCCATCAATACGAATCAAGGCGCCATACCTACCCGAGCGCCCCCAAGCGGGCCCCGTGCGCAACAGACGCGCCCTCCGGGGCCCATTTGTTGGCCCCGCGGTCCCGCCAGCGACAAGGGAGCGCCTCCCAGCGGTGACCTGGCAAGTCATTATGAGGGGTCATCCATCAGAGGCGGGGGCGCGTCACTTCCGGTAATAGAGTCGTGCGCGGCCGGTCCGCTCGGTGGCGCTGTGCGGGGAGGCCGGGGGAGATCTGAAGGCCTGGTTTACCCGAGAGCTCCCCGTCATCTCGCTCCACACTGAGGCTGGAGATTAAGGCGTGGCTGGGGAGTGATGCTGGAGCCTCAGGGAATCGGGAAGGTGGAAGCAAGAGCTTGACCTCAACCCTACCTCTGGGCGGTGGTTGAAAAATGGGACTCCTAATGATGAAATGATTTTGCAAGATCGATCAGTTTGAGCAGACATCATCCTGATGATGGACATATCAATATGTTTTTCAAGGTAGGGTAGGGGTGAGAATAGGGGGTCACGGTAGACTTGCTCGAGTCTTTGATCATGAACATTAATGATTAAACCAAATTAAGATAAAATATGTTGCAGTTTGACTGGTCCAGGAATCGAGGAGAGGAGGGGTAGGGTAGGTGAAGGGATACAGGGACTGGGGCCAGTCTAGGGGTCACGGCAGTGTACTTCGGCGCACTACCTTTTTTCTAAAAGCGCCCAAATCAGAATCTCCAAGTCGTGCATATCAAATCACTCATCTCTAACTTTAGATGATAACAAGAGCCCTTCCGCGTTATGAAGTGCCACCAGGGAGCAGCTTTTTAACACTAACTTTGGTGACTTCAGAGCTCACAGTGCAGCGTGATTATGCTAGGTTTACACTATGTTCCTAGCGCCCCCTGACAACCCTGAAAGCCTGGTTTCATTGAAACGTAGGGCATCGCTACAGATGACACAAACGCCTAAAGTAAGCATCTCCATTATGATCCCGGAGGCCGCGTCTTCATGGGCTCGTTTTGACCATGGTGCCATGCACGGCCGCCTGCATTCTGCCACGTGCCTCATGTTTTGTCCACGGTTCCCTATACGTCTGCCCGTGTTGAGTCATTTTCAGTCATGCAATGTGCCATTCTCTACATCCTGGTATGGTTCTCATTAACACTGATTTTTTTACAGCAAAACGGACGGTCATGGCAGTCACAGTAGGTAACGTTTCCAAAAGAAGTTCGCACAACTCCTCACACATTGTTTTACATCTTCACGTTCCATCCACAGTGCTCTGAACCGGGGCTGCCGGGACCGCGAGGAACATAGTATAAAAGCAGCATTAGTGTGGTCAGGGGGGTTCTCAATGTAGCATCACTACATGTAAACTCTCTATGTTAATAAACGTTTAAAAAGAATCGCTAACTGAAAGGACGATGCCTCGTTCCCCTCTGTGGATATCAATAGTAATGATAACAGATAATACCCCGACACAGCCTGTTCATAACAATATTGCTTTTTGAGTTGACTAAGGAGTCAATCGACTGGAGAAGGCAAGTGACTGGGGTGAGAAAAGTAAGCCAGCACAAAGCACGTGGATGGGAGAAGCCAGTGACATGTAAGGCAGCCAGTGGGTGGTGAGTTACCTCAGTGTAGACACTGATGTGCGTGCTGTGTGGATGACGCTCACTCTCACCCACCAGCCTCGCACAAGCTGACGCTCGCGACTGTTAATGGTGATTCTTAGCCGCCCCAGTACCCAGGTATGCTTTGAGTCGAGCCGACATATCTCCCCCGCTCCCCACCCAGCACACCGCCCCCGGCCTGCCCGGTCTGCCCGGCACACCCTGACGGCATAAAGGCAGTGTCCATCTGTCAGGACCGGCGCGGGGCGGTTACATGGTAATTTGTAGTGGTCATGCCAAGCTGTGACCTGCATCACCGAAGATTGTGTAAGACAACTGTGACGGATTATCCATCACCAGTGATCAATACAGTAGAACCCCGCGTAAGGGAGCACCCCGTGTATGGGGCACCCCGTGTATGGGGCACCCCGTGTAAGGGGTTGCCCCGTGTAGGGGGGAGTCCCCTGTATTAGATGTTTATCTAACCAGGTATAAGGTAACACCCCATGTAAGGGGGCATTTTTGCTCGGAACAAAGGGTGGCCTCTTATGCTGGGTTCTACTGTACATATTATACCATCAGTATACCAATTTACACCATCAATATCAGACATTTTAAACTTTATAATGATGCTGGTATAAACGTACGCTTTGGTGAACGTCAATGGTTTATTTTTGTGGTTTTTTTAGACGTAGGTTATTTCTAATGAACATAATTCACAATCATATACATGTAATCAAGGTTAAGGTTGAGATCGTATTGCGTTATAATAAGACTGAGAATGACGAAGACTGCCCATTGGATCTGCGTACACAGGGCACTGCTGCTACAACCATGGCTCTCTGAGCTTATTAGTGTTAGTATTCAAACACATCTTCATAAATTATCGCCCAGATTTCTTTTTTCATCGCCGGGCTCCTCGCACCTGCTCGCCATGCGCCAGCTATCCACTTGACGTCAGTGGGCAGCAATCAGCACCACCTTCACTGGCAGAGATGTCAGTTGGGGTCAGGGAAAAAGAGAGAGGAATATTTTTCATGTGGAAGAGACTACCTCCGAGAGACCTGGAAAACATGGACAACGAATCACTTTTGGCCATGGAATAGAGCTAAGGGTCTGTGGGGAAGGATCAAATAAGGCTCAATTTATATGATATATACAAAGATACATTTGTTATATATATGTATAGATATAAATCTAAAGAGAGCATAAACTGGAAATGGAGAAAACTGCCACCCATGCATGGTACATAATAGTCTATACGTGGTCACTGAGGCTATCGCCATAGCAACGACCCAGTGGGCTGCACCTTGGCAACAACAGGTCAGTCACCATGGTAACGAGAGATTATCGAGGCCGGCTGTGACGTGGTGACGGCTAAATGACCGCCACCTGTTGACGTCATTATGAACGACGAGCTTCTGACGACAGCAAAGGTATAGGGTTTGTTACCATGACGACATATCTACTTATTGCCTCAAGCTGACCTGCGCAATAAACAACAGTTTCCGGGTTGTATGGGGTGACCAGCGTAAGAAAAGCTGCGGTATATGATTCAATTGGGCGATTGTGACTATGTTTTATAACAACGCTCGTCCAAAGCAGGAATGTCAGTTGGGGTCAGGGAAAAAATAACATATTTTTCATGTGGAATTTTGTGCCACAGAGACGGGGAAAACCTTGGATGACATTTTCTTGTCAGCCATGGCATGGGCTTGACGGACTGTAGGGAGGTTCATTTAAATATACTGTTTTATCAGAATAGATGAGGCAAAAATCAAAAATGCTTACGCAAGTTAAAGCAATTACATATATACTGGATATAAAAACGTGGAAAATTGAAAATTGGTGTCGACATCACGATGGTTAGTGCTATCATGAGTCTTTTACCTTGTAAATGGGTGCTCGCCAGGATGAGTTGAGACAGACTTTGTTGGCACTTGGCACTACATAGACACGTGTTCTTAAGGAAGCCCGTGTTCTTTCAAACTGCCGGTGGGCGGGCTGGCGACGCCCCGGGCGATGGACCCCGAGCATCCCCTCCCCCCCCCCCCCCCCGGCCCACCTAACCCTGATCCCCGATGCCTAGTCTCTTCATGAAACAACAGACTGGGGTAGGGGGGGGGGGGGGCTGATATACATAATAATGACTGGTTTCAGATATAACCGGCCGTATGCTCCGACGAGATGATGTGCAGTAACATCAGAGATGTATGCGAGGATATTGCGTAGAGTCAACTCCGAGAAGCATGCGACCGCTTTTATCTGAAATCCGTCTCCATTGTATTCATCATCATCCTTTTCTGGGCAGGTGGCATGTCAATATCAGTTCGTTTTATTTATACACTATTTTTCCGTACGCATACAACATATCTGTATGCTCCGCGTATGGTGATACACACTCCCTATGTGTTTTCTATGGCCACTTTTCTATGGTATTAGTTGGAATAAAAAAGTCACAACGACCCGACAAATGAAGAACCCACTCTCACCACCTACTTTCCACTGAAGATCGACTACTTTATTACAAAGAAGGAAAAAAAACTTGTGGTAACCTCTTTTTCTCTCTGTTCTTTCTAGGCTCGGGTTCATAGGTTCTGGTTAGACAGAGCAGCTCAACAGAAGCCGAGTTGGGCCTCCGGGTTCATCGCTGTGCCAGGAGGGGGCGCTTGGGTTTCCTACCCGTCGCCCCACCTGGCGAGCATTCTGACGAGGATGGAGGGAGGGGTGGTTAAGGTATGTTCCGACCTTTCATGGTTTATGAGCCCTCGCCGCTCATGCTCTGTCGGTTTCACAAGGTCAGAACTTTCATAGCTTGTGTGAGCTACTTGCCAATGTCTGATATTAAACAATGTATTTTTACTTTCTATTCGAAATACACGTATACATATCTATATATTCCATTTTGGGGTCCATGCTGTATTTTTTCTTTTAAAGACATACGTAAGTATTAAAAAAAACAATTTTTACGTCGGTGCTCTTTTTTCTGAAGATCCAAATCTGTATGATCACCATTCGGCAATCACAAGAATTGAAACCATACCGCAAATATAGCATAAACTGAAATCGCCTAAAATATAAACCTGTCCTGATTATACGCTGATAAACGGAGCAGCTGGAGCGCTGGAGCATTTAACTGATCACCAAAAGAGGTGGATGTGGCGCTGTATCCTGCTGTTAGTCTCAGACCTCCTAGTTCTGTGAGCTACTACTGTGAACACCCAGAGAGCAGCTCAATACTGTGAACACCCAGAGAGCAACTCCTACTGTGAACACCAAGAGAGCAGCTCAATACTGTGAACACCCAGAGAGCAGCTCAATACTGTGAACACCCAGAGAGCAGCTCAATACTGTGAACACCCAGAGAGCAGCTCAATACTGTGAACACCCAGAGAGCAACTCCTACTGTGAACACCAAGAGGGCAGCTCAATACTGTGAACACTAAGAGGGCAGCTCAATACTGTGAACACCCAGAGAGCAGCTCAAACTGTGAACACCAAGAGAGCAACTCCTACTGTGAACACCCAGAGAGCAGCTCCTACTGTGAACACCCAGAGAGCAGCTCAATACTGTGAACACCCAGAGAGCAACTCCTACTGTGAACACCAAGAGAGCAGCTCAATACTGTGAACACCCAGAGAGCAGCTCAAACTGTGAACACCAAGAGAGCAACTCCTACTGTGAACACCCAGAGAGCAGCTCCTACTGTGAACACCCAGAGAGCAACTCCAACTGTGAACACCAAAAGAGCAACTCAATACTGTGAACACCCAGAGAGCAGCTCAATACTGTGAACACCAAGAGAGCAGCTCAATACTGTGAAGACCCAGAGAGCAACTCCTACAGTGAAGACCCAGAGAGCAGCTACTTCTGTGAACAGCCAGATAATAGCTCAATACTGTGAACACCCAGAGAGCAACTTCTACTGTGAACACCCAGAGAGCAGCTGACTTTTGTAAACACCCAGATAGCAGATACTACTGTGAACACCCCGATAGCAGATACATGTACTTCTGTGAACACCCAGATAGCAGCTAATACTGTGAAGACCCAGACTGCAGCTCAATACTGTGAAGACCCAGAGAGCAGCTCAATACTGTGAAGACCCAGAGAGCAGCTAATACTGTGAAGACCCAGATAGCAGCTAATACTGTGAAGACCCAGATAGCAGCTAATACTGTGAAGACCCAGAGAACAGCTCAATACAGTGAAGACCCAGAGAGCAGCTCAATACTGTGAACACCCACGGAGCAGCTCGCAAGCACGTGTCTGTCTGGTGGGTGCTGCGGCGAGTTTAGGGTCTGGCTGCTTCTATACCTGGGGCTTTGTCTGGTGAAGTTATGAGGGTCTGTCTACCTTCTATGATGGATTATCTACGTGAGCCACTCACACTTGGTAGTCTGGTAAAAACTTGCAGATTTTTTTACTATCTCTATCTTGCAGGTTTTATTTCTCTGGTAAAAAACATTACATGACCCAAGATATGGATTAAAGTATCGCATTGATAACCTTCTCTGAGCGAATATGAGAACGACATTGTATAATGTAGATGTATAAATATCTGACTTGAGGGTAGACAAAGATAGATGTCTGACTATAAAATTGTTTGATAGGGGGTAACATCATTAGGTCAAGCTCCATATTTCTTGCACATACTTTCCTGGCACTGCTAACTAAAATTAACTTGTACAAATGGTGGGATTTGTGTTTTCCAATTTCTCGATAACTCTCTGAGCAACTACATATACAGTTTCACAATGCCAAATGAGCATACATTTCATTTCATGGGTGATCAATACACATGTGTTTATCTCTAAGGAACTACTCCTTGCATTATAAAACGACATTGACATTATAAATCGCCGATGACATGACCTGTTTCTACACAGGGAAATATTAGCAGTACAACTCGTACACTTGCCGCAGAGCCAGCGGAGCAGCATGGGGTGGCGCGGTACTCTCCGCTGGAATGCATATGTAATGACACAGTTAATAGGCTTACCGGTGGTGGACACACATATCCACGATCAAGTGACAAACACATATTTCATCAGCTATATATACATGGCTTCTCTAATGTCACGTCCCACAGGTAAGTATAGGGCATGGAGAGAAACCCCAGGTAGAACATCATTAATCTGAATACACAGCACCGCCACCTTTTCTGTCAATCAACACTCAGCCAGGAGTGAAGAAAGCTGCACAAGGAATCCCCATGTTTGTTGCCACTGTCGCCATGGCAACAACCACGTGACTCTAGACAAACAACAGCGACATCAAGCGGGACGCCGGCGGCGCGTTAACGGCACGTGCGTAAGCCCGGGTCTAGTGCCTGTCATCTGCCACCGGGGGGCGCCACTCATCACTCGGCAGGGGGCGCTGCGAAACACGTGGTAGCTTTTCCCGTCGGGCCACGCGGGCGGGCGCCGGTGTCCCGGGAAGATTGGCCGCTAGGAGACGCCGGCGTTGCGTATTCTGAGTGTGTAGGATGTGTCGGCGACATGATCGGCGGCGAGGTGGCGATGGGTGGCAGAGGTGGGAAATCGGTCAATATCTCTCGCGACTCTATGTATAATCCGTATACATATATTGAAAGTGCCACACTCAACAGTGGCGGGTCAGGCAGATCGGGCTTAGAGGTGGACTAGTTTGAGGTTTTTCTTCAGTCAGAACACATTTCATGCACTATTTCTATATACCTATGGGCGAACACTGTATATCTAGATACAGCTGCTGAGGGTGTAGTAACTTGGGTTTTCTTACTTTGGCTGATGTGTTCTTACCTTGAAACGTAAATCTTCTTTATTATTGATAGTTAAGGTATATAGGAATAGGAAAACCAAGTACCAGTTAAAGAAAGTCAAAATTACGAGGTAAGGCTAGGAAAAATTACTGCCTTCTCCCAAGCCAGTATTTTTCCAAGCCTTATCAAGTAACTTTGACTTTCTTTAACCGAAACATAGTTTCCGTCTGTTCTTCATTCAACACTTGTGACCAAAGAGAGGGTGAACTTCGTGAATTATCATGCACACACACACATATATCTACAACCACAATAGTCTGAGGTGGCTCTAATTCTATGCAGCATACTGGGCATTCTCTATGGATTTTCTGATATCGTGGTGCCATCCCAGCTAGGTATGAAATTTATGTGCCATCCAAGCCAACAAGGCTGTTCGACAGGCACAGTGTGCTATCGCAGCCATCCTGGCTGTTTAATAGGCACAATATGCTATTGCAGCCAGCTGGGTTGTTCAATGCTGTGTCAGGTATGGCATGGGGTGCTCGGGTTCATGATGAATACCGAGACTAACCAACCAGGAATGTGAAGTAAAAATAGAACACAAAAACGTGGACAAAAACACCACCGGCTCAGATTTGTGACCGAAGAGAAACATAACTGTAGTGATTATTCATTATCTTTTTCCTGACTTTACACAGAGTTCTTCTTCCTGTGTTGTGTGGACCAAGATTCAGAGTCAAAGATTCAGCTCATTTTGAAGCGGTGTGGGACAGTGTTGTAATAAGGATCTCTGACAGTTTTGTAAGGATTGGTTTTCGACGTTAGTTTTTACTAAATGAAAACCAGATCCCATTTTCTTTGGTCTCGGGCGAAGTTTATATTGCAACTGTTTGCCCATGGAGTCGCCATAGAAAATGTATAGGGGGCATATAATCCACCAACATGAGATTCTGACCACCCGTAATCTACAGTAGAAAAATAGTCCCATCCTAAAGGAATGAATGAAAATTGGGACTGAGTAAAAGATTGGAAATTTAAAACACCTAAAATAAGAATAATTCACAACATTATTTTGGAACCGAATGGCTATGAATCGATATATATTCTAGTGTTGTCGATGTATATGAAATGTCGGAATTCCGTCATTTGACTGGAAATTCGCATCCCTGAAAATGAGGTCCTACTTCGAAATAAGTTTCTCGAATATTCAATTTATTGCCAACACAAAATCAGAGACATCATATCCTGAGATATGGTTCAACTTGTGTGGGACTTAACAGTCCTATGGCTGTTTTGGCAAAAAGATGCGAAATCAGAATATTGAATTCTGATTCACTGATTTCCCAAGACGAGGAAACGGTCCCTTCACATTAATTCATGTATCAAAGCAGTCTGTTGAAACTGTAGTTGACACAAAATACTGCCAAGGTCAAATCTTGAAGGTTAAATCTTCCACAGAAACAACAAAATGTTCTTGCGTTGAGCCTAAAGGATGCGGTGACATCGAGGAGTCACAAGGGCACCTACAGGTGTGATTTTGACCGGGCCTGACGACCGCCAGCCAGGTTTGACCTGACGGCGGCGGTCCGGGGCCGGGTCCCCGGGGCTGGCGGCGCGGCGTGCGGTCCGTCCCGGCGATTACGGCCCGGGCGCCGTCTGATAGCCGCCGGCGGCGTGATAGCAGGGCGGGGCTGGCTGTGCTGAGATTAATGACGGTCTTAATCGCCTCCTCACTAACACCTGTACACCGCCGCCACCAGGGTCGCCACCATCTCACCCCACGCCGTCCCAGCGGACCCGCCACCTGCCGGGCAGTCCGTGTACCAGCGCGCATCACGTGACGCACGATCCGCAGACGCGCCGTTTTCGGGGGGTCAACACCAGATGTCGCCACAGGTGCTCAAGGTCGGAGCTGCCTTGTCCTGAGGACCTTGGATTCCATGTTCGTCCAATGAAAAACACCGGTACATCTGTGGCTAGGAGAGATAAAGAGATGGGAATGCGTGTGGCCCTGTCAGGTTTCTTCTAGTCCTGATCTCTCCAATGCCCGCCCACAATAAAACTTGGGGCAGCAAGAAAAACTGCGAAGCGTCAGTGTGCAGCTCGAGAAACAGAGACGAAGGTTCCCCATGTCTCTGACCTACATGCTCACATAAGGTGCATGTGGGGACGATTGGCATGTACCCACTGGCCTCCCGCTCACCCCACCCGCTTGATCTAACATATGATACCCATGTCGAATTATTGCATCACCACCAACCCCTGCAGGCCCCCACCTGGCCCAATAAGTATATGCCACATCAGAGGCGGTCGGATTACAGGATATTTTTCAGACAGGGCGGCGCCAACATGAACCAATTACTCATCGTGTCGGCGAGATGAAACACAAACAGATGCAAGCAGAGAACCACTGATAACTCTACCCACTAACACATCAATCCACGCGACCCAAAGACAAGAGCACCCACCTACACAATATTCATATCACGCGAAAACATCACCTGCAACTCCGACTCTATCACTGTTTTATGAAGATGCGCTGAGTTGCCCTATACTTTTATCCCCCCGGGTAAGATTCAATGTAATTTAGCCTCTAAGAGACATCGTCATATTCATATTTGGTAACTTATCTTAACGTTTCATTTTTCGAGTGGGAAGAGGATGTCTTGCCTCAGGTCCGGCGAGACTGATGTTTCATACCATCAATTCAGCTCCAACTTATCAGAACCTGCATAACTTTCACTGAGCTGGTAATAAATCTACTTTTATCTACTTATTTATTTACTTTTATCCATTCTGTTTTGCAACAGATTTTCCTTGCGCTCACTAATTTCTGCCTCAACAGCGCTTACTAATCCTTGTCTCAACCCAGTGACGACATATAGAGAAAATATATAGAGAGAAAAAGTGTAACTGTCAAAAGTTATGAAAATGAAATAACTTATATATCATGAGTTGGGGAAAAACAGGAAGTGTTAAATGAGCTTCACAGACAATCCAGCAGTTTCTTTTTAGCTCTAAACCAAATTATAATGTAGATCCACAGTTGATTAGGCTACCCCTTTGAAGGAGCACAAGATTCTTGTTGACAAAACAAAGCTCAAGAACACATGAGGTGCTTTCCACTGAAGAAAGTAATCCCAGAGACTGATTTGACATCACAAATAACAGGAATGAGTATGTAGTAATTATATATATCATGTGCATCTATTTTTCAGAAGTGAAATATAAAATACTCCTCAACGTCCTCTGAATTTAGGATATATGAAAAACTGGCCCATGGAGCAGATTTTGCCCCAAACAAGCAGGTCGGTGCAGAGATACAAGCAGGACAGGAAGTGAGGCGCAGGATCTATGCTAGAAGAGTGTGTTCTGCAAGCCTCCCTCCCTCCCGAGATCTCTAGATAACGTATTTACACTGGTTTAATATGAATGACAGCGCAAAACCTTTCTAAATATAGCGGAAAACTTTTTTGAATGTTTCATCAAAATCTGAGAGTTAGACCACTGACACCTACTCTGTGGTTGGACTGAGGTACCACGCCTCCTCACCTGGGGCTCCTCCAAGTTGTCTGTGTGACAAGTTCAAGTAATATATATTCAGTCATTTGTCTTTTGTTCCGCCATCCCACACCCAATTAAATTTCCAATGTACATGTATATCTGATATCCTACTGACTTGTGACACTGTGTCCATTATTATCTTCCTTCTGTAATCAATAGTTGATTAATCAATCATCCTGATTGTCATCTACATACTGAGTGTATGGATGTACTTACATTTTCTCGGTATCATTATGTATCTCATCATCCCTTAAATCCATTGTTGTCACTTATGATAATACCTGAGTGCATAAGATGCTGAATTTGATTTCTATATATCCAGACACAATCTGGCCCAGATTGAAAATCAAATGTAATGTTTCTATCTATGACCAATAAACAAATAATGAAAAATAAAGAGTCATCGCTGGGCAGAACGTCTTACGCACGTGCCCGTGTGATTGGCCCCGGGTTGAGGAGAGGGAGGAGACTGACCTGAGGGTTCCATGTCAGCCCGGTGGTGTGTGTTTTCTTCACGTAGGTCTGCAGCTCGCCCAGCGTCTTGGACCAGGCACGCACGTACTCCACGTGCGTCTTGTCCCTGTCAGGTGAGAAACAAAGAGCCATGGTTACCATCACGGTGACGAGACCAGTATACATGTATAGGGCATATAGCCTATGAACCATGGGGGCTGCCATGACGCCCCCCGAGTAGGTGTTCTTCACTTATGGAGGTGGAAAAGTAGGTATTCTTCACTAAAGGAGGTGCAAAAGAAATGAGTGATAATTGGGAAGTGTTACAACTTTAGCCTTGCTGACATATGTTTATACATTGTCTCATGTGAAAAACATCATGTCCTAGGTTTAATCATTATGTCATCCTGCTCTGGGATGGGTGTAGAGAATCAAGGGAACCATGGTAAAATATTGAAAGGCAGCTGAATTTCGTAAGAACAAAGAGCCATGATACAAGTTCTGTTCCCCCAAGGGACCTGCCATACTGCTGGCCACCTAGTGACTGCTTCATGAACTAACAATAGCTATGTGCCCTATATTACAGGGATGTCAGATGAGGTCAGGAAAAAAATGTGGAAATATTTCTCATGTTGAATTTACTGCCTCAGAGAGAGGCACATGTTATGGGATATCCATAAATGACGTCATGATATTTTAGACCATTATTACCACCAGCCGTTCCCCTACTGCATACACCATCAGTAGGACCAATTCCTTAAATAAGACTAACTCCTCGATTGAAAAAGCGATCTCAACTATCTGTAATTTCAAATGTCCATTGCTGAAAATAGAGACTAATACTGTTGGAAAAAAGACCAAATAAACTGTATAACAAAGAGGGGGAAAAGCAAAAAAAAAGAAGTTTTGTTTTATTACTTTATGTGTCTATTTGTTTGTTTTTGTTAGTCATAGCCTCCTCTGCTAACCCACAGCTTTCTTTTTAAAGTGCTCTTTGTGTATTCTAACGACTAAGTGTGCCATTTTATGTAGCTTTTATGCTGCAATGCCATTTACATCCTGATTTTTTAATATAAACCCCATAAATCATTGTACCTGACACTTTATGAATCATGGTCCTTTATCAGTGGAATTCTCGTCCTAATGCATCGTGATGACTCCAGCTCCTGTTGATTATCAATTCTACCAGTTGTCACTCACACTCTTCAAACTCCCACCATACCCCACGTATCACCTCTCCCTTTCCTGTCTTTAAAACACTACAGTTTATATACCGACACTTGACCTGCTTTCCCTGCTCTTTAAAGGTCTATCCGAAAGATTTTTTTCTCCATCTTTGATAATTGAATATGCTCATCGTCTTCTCATATGGCATTTAAAAACTTAAAACCAGGTTGTAATTTCCGATACTGTCCATCAAGAAATGAGTTGGTTTTTTTTAATAAGCGAAGCCGTGAATGGGAGATTTCGAAGCTGCTGGTTCTTGGAGTCGCTGTCAGAGGTTGCTGTAAGAACCCATCCATCAGAGAAGTAATTGAAATATCAACATGGGGAAGGTTTGAACGCGGGGTCCGCCAAATGAAGCCTGGCTCACTGACCTTTACATACCAGACTCCCAGCACACGAGGCAATCAGGTAAACTCCAGATAAACAGCGCTGAACATCCTCCATTCCCTCATTTACCAATCAGACAATAAAGTGAGACTCAACCAACTATAGCTAACAGCGTCATCTAACCTCATGAGTCAGTTTTGTCTGGGACTACCACCATTACAAGCTGTGGAACTCATTGACCCACTGTGATAAACTGTATCATATCGTTTGTTATTCGGTTCACCAATTAGCATTATATACCACAACGCATTCCATTGCTTATTGCCTTTCACTATGTACCAGGCGACGTGATCATGTTATGTAAATATGTTTATTTGTAACTTTTTCTACTTATATATACAACAACATCTGAAACCCAGGTGTAAGTGAGAAGCAATTGATATGTTATAAACCATTGTTAAAGGATGATGGAAGAACAAGGTCTTTGTATCGTTGCCCAATGAATTATTTAAAAAAAACATGGGATTTTCAAGATTATTCAAACTGGATATATACAAAAAATCTTTCTTATTTGATGTATATTGCTCTTCATTTTTTTGTAATATAGGAAAGCGGGATTTATTGTAGATAAATAACACTTAATTGGAACCATGAGATTTGAATTATTACATGGCAAAAATAAACTGATAAAACACATAAACTTTCGTCATATTTATTTGTAAACCACCTGCCTAACAAGTCAGAGAGAGGCAAACCTTCACTTTGACAACCGTTAAGTTCTTAGCTGTAGTTATTGCTAACTAGACACATAACCCACACTCCATCTCTGTCCATTCTAATAGCACTTTGTTAACTGTTCCTGGCAGAGACCACCAGCAAGAAGTTTGGGATGTTTATTGTACTTTACACTCAATATGTCACCAGAGAAGGTTTCAACTAGTTTCAGTATGGTTTCTAAATTGGTGTAAATACTGATTTCCAGGAGCTTTGTGAAACTGGGCGGTATCTTCTCATTTACTCCGACGAAATTACTTTGTATATTCATAAATAATATTATTATTGTTTTTCTTTTAAGAGGTAACTACCATCAGGTATGCATCGCTTCAGATACTTCAATCTGAGGTTTCTATCAGTAAGCCATTCTTAAAAGTAAAGATCGGTGAAACTATTCAATTCTCATCCTGTACATCACCAGTTGCGTAGTCATGACTTGGGGCTGATGATGCCTGGTATTAACGTCAGGGATGCAAGTTAGGCTCATGAACGAAAGAAAAATTAATGTAGAGTTTCCTCCCCCAAAGAGACGAGCTAACATGGAAAGCACATCTTATATACCATGGAATAGGGCTGAGGGTGTGCGGGAAGGTCTGTACCACTGTTTATTGCTGTGCATGAGGGCCAATTATATCTCTCTTTGTCATACACAAGAAACAATAATCTTATGAACTGAAAATGACTACAAATATTTCCTTGGGAAAGAAGAAAGCTGCTATCTCTGATACCCATAAGTCTTGCTGAGTTTGAAGGTGAAGATAGTCCCACCCCAAATATTATTACTCTTTGTTCACAGTCGAAGCGTCAGTTTAAGCTGGTTTGAATTTTTCATGAGATCCCCTAAATATAGGGGGGAGAAATCATGGAATGAAATGTAATGTTTGTTATATATTAAGTTGATTGTCGAAATATTTACTAGAGAACTGTATCTCTACAGCATATTACCATTACTATCTCTGACATGTCCTATTGTCACTACTGTTCAATTTAGTTTCTCTCAATGTTCCTATCCACACTTATCACCTGTTCATGTAATTTTTATGTGACTGGCTATTACTTTGAGCTGATGTAAACTAGCCCGGATTCTTGTCATGCTGTAATGGTCGGCCACCTACTTTCCAGGTGAATTATATGCGATAAATAAAAAATCAAAAGATTTAAAAAAAAAAGAAGTCCTGGGAACACACAGAACCCTTCTACTTCCTCCTTCCCTTTCCCAACCCTAACCCATCTCATGTGAACTAATTCCCCGGCTCACAGCCTATCTCCGAGCTCCTCAGTGCCGCGGACTGGCCCACACGACCTGGGCTGACCTCTACGTGCCTCAGTACGTCATCCGCGTGTCCCCGGGCCACAGGTGGGTCATTCCTCACCTGCCCGCTACGGGGAGCCACTGCCGGTGGCGCCATCTACGACTGCCCCCCTTGAACTAACAAGAGGATGAGCTGCTCTTTGCAATAAGCCGCGATTTGTGACCTACACCCAGGCCAACTGTCCCTTACTCCGCAGCCCTAACTTTTTTTTAACAACCTTCCTTTTTTATTTCATTTATGTAACATCTTCTGGACTATGTTTCCAAATACCCACTTATAAAGAAAGAGCAGGCTGTCTTGTAGGTATGCAAAAACAAATGGGTATATATCTATTGATTATAAATTTGTTTCATGCATGTCAAGTTGGTGCAGCAACAACCATCGACGACCACTAGCGCGCAGTATGGGGAGCAACCCGGCCCTGATTCGGGACTGACAGGGCTTAATATAGTGGCTAGATAAACTTCAATTTTCCTGTAACCGGGCTGGTTGGAGTTCTATTGTGTTTGACGCCGTTGTATTAGTTATGGGTAATATTCCAGTGGGATGCTGGTGAGAGATATTAGCAGTTTCAAGTTTGCACTTCTGAAACATCTTTTTAACTGCGGTTGTAAACCTGGGAAACAAGTTGCATATTTAAAGAATGTGGCAAATTCTAAAGGTGGCCTGAAATATGCTACATAGCTTCTTAATTTTATGTTTCTTTTCTTTGATATTTTCCATCGAAAAATTATTGTTAGATTTTTGCTTAATAAATCATGATGAACGGTAAATATTTCGATATTCCGGTTAGGTTTATGTTCCCAGAGTTGTGGGTTTTTCTTTAAAAAACAAAACCCAAAAACCCTGAACAACACATAACGGCGTCCAATAGTTGAAACTATGGGCGAGTCTCTGTATGACAGTCAAGCTTTAGGAAATCAACGAACTAATGCTCTGAATTGTATTCATTGTTTATCTTCCTAAAATATGATGGGTGGCAACGTTTCTTAAAAGCATGATTAGTAATCATAAAGGTCTTTAGGTAGTTTGCAGTTTTAGTTACAAAATACGAAGAAAATATATGAGCCAACAAAAGACTACCGAGAGTTTTCAATGAATAGTTGCTACTGTATATGAACTGCGGAAAAATCTTGTACCAATAAGGAGAAACAAAATGCTCTTAATTAAAAAAAAAAGACACACTATTGCGTATTCTGGAGGGGTTATATGTGGCTTAGCACACTTTCAGGTAAAGTGCTTTGATCTTAAACAATTAAAAAACCCATTTCCAATCATACACTGGAGTCATAAGCTCCCATGTGGTTGCCAAATGCGCCATATGAATAATCCTAAGGCAGATAAACGGAGGCTGCTCATTGGTTGTGATTGGTCCACGTGACAAATCACGTGCTGCAGGTGGCCAGGTGTCAGAGATGAATGGAGATAGGCGGAGGTCACCTCGCTTCTCTATATCCACGTGGTAGAACCAATACCTGGAGGCCACCCCTCAGCATACCACTGGTCCCTGCCCCTCATGACAAGGCTGGGTGTCTATGACAGACATGCAGGCAATGGTTTACAACTGTTCTCTCCTCATGTTTCACTTTCACAGACCAGGGTATCTACCTCCTCTTCTTTGTTTTCTTTGTTTTTCAGTACTGCACGCAGAAATAAGCTTGCCATTTAGCTTTTGCTCAAGCGCATAGTTATGTGATGTACATTTGTGATTTAAGGAGTTGAAACAATAATTTCAACCTATTCACTGGAGTTGTCACTTGCACACCAGATATGCACCAAACCTAAAAATAAGCACTACTGAATATTTATCACTTCATTGTCGACACAGATCAGGGATCCAAATAATGGTTAAGAGACCAAAATCGAAAATTATTTTCTAGAGAAATATGTCAGGACTGGTAGTAAAATATGCTCAGAGGTGTGGGATGTGTGTATGTTGATTAGGCGAATCCCTCGCTTTCCCAAAATAAAAAAAAGTTGGCACATTTCGGCGACCTAACGCCACCGGGTTTCGGTTGGGATATGGCAGGATGTGGCCGACCTGTAGATGTTGCAGACTTTAGATTATATTAATTATAAATGAGAATCTAGAAATTTCGAATATCCGTAATTCATCGGATTACTTGCATGCGTAAAAGATATATGTCCTACAATAATACTGAGATAGTGCTCTCAAGAGACGCATGGACAGTACATTTATACACATATCATCCTGTCTGAAAAATCAAGTTTGCTGCGAGATCATTTCCCCCATTGATGGAGAACAGGTAAGTATCCAGACTCATCGTCGACATTCTGACGTGGTAAATACAATTGCTAAGACAACTTTGGTTAACACAGTGAGAAACAGATACTATAACCTGTGTTTGTATAATATCTCTTCCCGGCCATAGTCATATACATGTATATGTAAATCCCGGTACTGTTTGATCATCAACAAGTTGTTTCAAATTTACCCCCTCCCCCTCCTTTTCAATGGTCAAACCTAGCGGACGGGATATGAACCTCATATGTAAATGTCCTAAACCACGTGACCAATGGCCTAGCGCTGTAGCCAGTAGATATCACTGGTGTGGGGACCGCGGCCCGTTACTGTGGGCATCACCCTCCTCTCCAGCTTTGGCAAAGGTGTGAATGGTTGGCTGAGGTGCAAATCATGCCGGGGCACCTGTTCTCGTCCCGTCTCTGTCCCAAACCCCGCGGGGTGTGAATTTGCCTCGTCCTCGCCTCAGGGCAGAGTCACCCATTGCGGAACAGAGGCTGACTTATTGCTGGAGACAGGGTATAGAGTTTATTAACTTACGTATACAAAGTCCCCATTGAAAATGTATTGGGACTCAGAAAACTACTACCCATTGTTCAAAATCTCTCAGATACCACTACCATTGTATTACGGATTCAAATCTATTGTATGCTGTCTCAAAGCCATGGTATACCGGAAAATAGTCCTCGTGAGCTATAGAGCCAAAAACAGTCCCTCTTGATATACAATAGAGCAATTCATTTACTCACGAAGATGGGTAATAAATATAATAAACAATGGTTTTGTGGACAGGCGGCTCTGTTAACCACTCGTAGTTGACTTCGTAATACTCTCGCGGATGCTCGTATATTACTATGCGTCAACCCTCTCGTGGTTTACGACCGTCTGTCCACAAAACCATCGTTTATTGTCTATGTATACACATGATGTATCTGACAGACACCGGGCTAATATGGCGTCAGGGGTAATACCCGCTCCCTACATACCACCTCTGGTGTAACACTCACGCTAAAGAGCTTCCCTGAAGATAGATCTGTGTCTGCTGGCCGTTCACTTCTCACCTACTTCTACTTGGCTACTAATAGAAAGCGTATTACTTCTCGTAATAGGTGTTATTAGGAAGTGCCGGACTGGGGGTAACAGCTCGTGCGGATACACGTGCATACAGAACCGGCACCTGGAGTGAGCTCGTCACACCTCATATATGCTGGACTTTCTATCGCCGAGTCCCAGTTCTCAAATTGGACCCTTATGGAAATTACGTCATCTTAATGGAAGCAATGTTTATATAAGTGTGATGAACGGCAAGAAGGAATCATCGCTTTGAGGTGCCAAGCAATATAGCTAATGCAAGGTCTACAATATGTTCCCTACGGCCACAGTGGCCATGTTTCAGGTCACTGGGAGGGTGGTTGTGGCCCACAAGATTTTAGGTCAAATATAGACTGTAGAACCGTCCCAAGGCGCTATAAATATCACGTAAGGAGGTTTGCTCCGAGTGGCTACTGGGTCTACGCTATTCCTTATATGGCAGTTAACGCAGGGGGACAACTCCATGCAGCTGTGGATGAAACGTGAGGAACATAAGACAACTCGAGGGGACTCATGGAACGGCATTGAGAAACGTAACACACCCTGCCTCCCGTGGCCACTGTAGTTCTAGTCTCAACTCCCTTTATGATATAAAAAAAATATACATGAACATTGCATACATGTACTACACAAGCGGAAGTCGTAAAGAGTTGATTCAAAGCACCTTGTGCATGTCATACCTTATGCGTAGATTAATTACCATTATTTTCTATTGAATGTTACCCAAACTGTATCAAAGTTTTGCTATAAAAGTAAAGAAAGTGGTAGGTAGAAACACAACTACGACAATTTAAGTTGAGATGGCTTCAAAAAGTTTTCGCCAGCATTTCTTCATCAGTCTCTTACACTTGATATCTGGCATACATCTTTGGTTACGTTCGGTTTTCTCATGTGCTTCCACCAATACCTCTAAAATACTCAACGCTGTCAGGATTATCTTTTATTGCCTGTCGACATGAGTTTGCTGGCCGCAGAGACTGAGTGATTCGGTGAGTTCTGTTAAAACATTTAAGATTATATGCCACCGTGCTTACGTGGGATTGCCAAGACAAACATGTAGCTTCAGGGAGTATCACGACTGTAAAAAAAAAACCCACATGTCCAGAGATGCGCACTGAACTGCTAGAGGGGGCCGCATGCTAAATCTTCTCTATGTCAGTCACGCAGAATTGACTCAGTAAAATATCAATCCGTCTGTATTTGTAGCGATCCCCTAAAAAACACATCTCCTTGATTCTTTCTGCAGTCTCCGCACTTTGGCTTTGTCAGCTATCAGGGGACGGCGGCTTGCTGAGGAGGGCATGGTGATAGTTTCTCCAGATGGATTCTCTCTCTCAACTTTTTGTACTCATCCCCACCCGCCGCCCCGACACATCCATCCACTCACCTGCTCAGGTGGGCTGTGTAGAGCAGCTCCGCTCTCCCCGCGGCTTCTATGACCCGCACACACACAGAGACAAGCCCGCCAATATCTCGCCGCTCGTGTAATTTACTCCCCGCCTTCAACCCCGTGCTCTGTGGCACCCAGCCTCCCAATCCACCTCTCCCCAGTCTGTCCCTCATTTACCCTTTGTAACCAGAGCGGCCGTCCCCGATTGGCCATACGTGAATTGTACGGCTAGGGGAGAGAGAAGTGAACTGAAAATTACTTCCAGATATACAATGTATCTTAAGGTAACTACCTGCAGTATAGTACCGGTAAACTACTGAAGTCTCAGTGATATAAACTGATTAACACAGCTTCTATCTGCTATGGTAAAAATTTGGATTCTTATATCAGGGATGAATGTAGGGACTGAGGAAAAAATCAGAAATCTAAAACGCTTATCTAAAAAAATAACTTCTAACATCATTTTGCAACAGATGGCCATCAAAATTCTAACATTATGGTGCTGCCAGTATATATGAAATGTCGAAATTCCGTCATTTGTCGGAAAACTTGCATCCCTGCATTATATCTAAAATTGCCGACAGCCATAACTACATTTATTTTAGGCTGTAAAAGATGGTGGCACGAAACCCCTCAAGCAAATAATTCTGGTTGTATGATTAAGGCCAAGGTCATTACCCTAAATACCCTATCTTCATTCTATTGGCCAACCTTTCGTTCCTATAAGGATCGGGACAGGGACAAAATATTACTCTTATCTTAAAGTCGAGACAAATCCTTAAACAACTTGACGTGTTTCCTTGGATTTCGGATTCCAACTCGGCTCTTTCTACGTGCTCGCTGTGCGTGTGTGTGAGGTCGGCGGGTGGGGATAACGGGGATTATCCGTCATCCCTGCCCCTCACTCCCCGTCTTTATCCGCTCCCCCCACCCCTCGGACGTCTCCCTGTATCGTGAGTGAAGCCGTCACCCTCCGTCAACACACACGGGGCTGCCTCCAGCTCCTGTCCACCACGGCAGCATCCAGGATTCCCCTTCAAAGCCACGTCTCCCAGACTCGCAGCGTTACATACCAAATCTAATAACATGGATTTTCAGAAATGCTACTTAGAAATGATTGTCTGTCTCATTTTTCTTTTCCTTTTCTCTAGGAATGATTATGTGTCTAATTTTTCTTTTTCCTTTTCCATTACAGACAGACGCTTGGCCTATGTTAGACTCCATGTCTATGGCGCCCTCTAGGGGCAGGACTGATGATAACCGTGAATGCAGTTTTCTAATGTTGTATAGGCATAAGTAAGGTAGGCAGCCATCGCTAGACAGACCTGGCCTTGCTTGCTTTTACGCATAAAGTATCTTCTATCTGACAAGGAAGGACACCTACGTCCTTCAAAATACCCCATTAGTACTCACAAGAACATGAAGAAGTTATTCTTTTTTCTCTCAATTTTTATCATAGCCTATGTTGATTATCTATACATATCAACATTGGATGGGATAATCTTATATGTAATATGATATACACTGATAACCTTAACATTTTGCTGAATTTGTCAGAACAAATGTGATGAAAAAGTTATAGGATTTGGAGTGACGCTAGTTATCTGAGGCTGTACGATCTTTCATATGCTTTGAAAACTTGCCTAAGTCAGAGGATGGTGTAAAGGTTAAAACCCATGGCCGTCTAGCTTACAATGACGGACAGATAATTGAAGTGAGAATCCTACAATATACTAAGCTCCTCAAGGTTAAGAAAAAATGAAATTACCAAATGTGCCAGTCCATTAGATTACATAATTTTGATCCTGTCTAGTTGTATTCATCATACAGTTCTTGTTATAAAATAAAGGTATTAGTCAATGCGAATATCCGATGTAAAATCTCGATAAACTTCAAAATGTCATGGAGGATGGCAAACACCAGTATATATCCCAGACTGAGTTTATAACGAGTTATTCGTGCCAACACTTTTAAATCGGCTAAGATGGTTCTTAATTAATAGCAAAATTACTAACTTTTTATCAATGAGAACGTGTGTGGACAAACAATCTAAATGCGCTATGAAGCTTTCAAACAGTATTACCCGGGGAGAGAACTGAGGGAAACAACCCACTGGCAGATAGTAGGTGCTGAGACTACATGCTACATGCCTGAGAAATGATGAAGAAAACACCAATAGAATAAGACAAATTCCCTTACACTCCCGATAAAAACAGGCAGAAAAAACACTTCTCAGGGGTATCAATGGCCCTCCTGTCTGTCGAAAAAGGCAATAGGAGAGGACACAGCCAAGGTTTACCACACCATAGCGCATATCACTTCACAGGTTTGTTCCATGGGAGTGTAAACCTTCCCCCATTTATTGGTTTTATTGCTTGGCATAATACACTAGGGAGCGTTGAAGCATTCTCAGTTTCGTCTGGCTGACATAACAGGCTGATATCTCCACTACAGATGTATTTCAACGTATAACCCAGCTGCCGGACGATAGCTCTGTGCTAAGCCTGAATCCTCCTCCTGCTCTGTCTTTAAACTGCCTCGTATGTATGCATCTTAAGAACCAATCTACGTGCTAGATTTACATTTATTATCCATGATATACGGACTCCCCATTGGAAATGTATGGGGACTCAGTAAGCCACTACCCATTATTTAGAAACTGTCAGATACCATAGCTATGGTATACGGCTTCAAATCTGTGGTATACGGCTTCAAAACCATGGTATATGGGAAAAGTCCTATAAAAACAATAACAAAGAGAATTGCCTGTAATGGAACCCAATGTACGATATAACCCAACTTTGAACAATAGAACACTAAGGTAAATCATTCTCTATAGTCATAGGTTTAAGAACCCCATCGTTTTACTCTCCTCTAACTAAATTCAAACACCTACATACTTAATGCAGGTGACACTTCTATCAGTATCACCACCGAAATGCCGTAGCCAGGTGCAACACGTGTTCTGATTGGCTGACAGATGTTCACAGTAACTCACTACACATGATATAAGTGTCACTACTGTGTGGTATAACGACAACGACACGACCCATTGATAAAAATCAGAACGGTCATCAGAACCTATACAGTTGGTTCCATTTGTCGCCTTTTATTACTCATTATTGCAATAGAGTCATTGACTCATTCACAAGAAATAGATTGCTTGTCTAAATAATGTGTAGCTGGTAACCTTTTGCGATTTTTATGGGAAGGGAGTAAAACAAATCTGAAAAGGGTGGAACGCTTGGATGATAAACGGCAACTTACTTAGAGGAAAATAAAACAAAACACTGAAATATCAGTGCTGTAATTACCCATCACTCTCCAAGCAGATTTATCATCAGGAGCACAGCAGTGGCCACTACGACCACTCTTACAGGAACATGGGAGGGTCAATGGAAGCGGGCACCCTACTAGTCAACAGGTGTCCACGTTAAACTACTTCACCCAAGACTTTCGTACTTACTCTATGTGCTATCAACTGTTTATCTTCTGTAAATACCATCGTTATATATATATATATATACAAACAAAGAAATCTTAACTTGGCAAAACTATAAAACAGATATATATTTCACATAACTGTCAAGTACGCGAATAAATCTATATACGCTTACGAGAGTAAATAAATGTACTGATACCGCATTTACTTCAAACACTGTGTTCAGGAATTATTCTACATGTATTCTATTCTAATATATTTCTATCACTGATTTCTATGTAACAGGGATGTCAGCAACCTTTGAATAGAATGCCTGAAGTCATCTGTTGTGACGACTGGGAACTCAAAAACAATGAAAACTGTGTTCCCTGATAAGAAGGACTGGGACTATAGTCGGTGCTTTCTAAACAGAGCCCTACATTTCATGTCCGATTAATGTTAAACAAAAAATATATGAATGGGAGATAGTAGTCTGAAACTGGTTCCTGGTGTTCGCTATCCAGACAATGGGAATTGTATGGTAACTGCCCGATGCTTTCAGGGATTTCAGGGATTCTCATCTATGGATTATCTTCTGGCAGCCTCTCAGTGAAACCACTGAAGATCATAGATGTAACAAAGCACACCTTTACAGGGAAGTCATGTATATATATATATATACATATTTAAAAAAAAATTATTTCGACCAGTTCTGCCACGAGTGGAGAACCTGAATTAACCTGGGGTTGACATACACAGGTTCCATTGCAGCTTATTAATATGTTTGCATTTCCTTGAACTCAGACTTGCGTGTGAGTAATATTTTTGTAATTCTCTATTCTAATACAGCTTGGGATATCATCAGTAAAAACACTGAAGATCATAGATGTAACAACGCACCCATTTACAGGGAATTCATGTATATATATGGGGAACCTGAAATAACCCAGGGTTGACATACACAGGTTCTATTGAAGCTTATTAATATTTTTGCATTTCCTTGAACTCAGACATCCGTATGATTAATATTTTTTGTAATTCTCTATTCTGATACCGCTTGGGATATTATCAGGCTTGGCTGAATTTTTAACCAAGTATTGTGGCTTTTGGTATGAGGGAAGTGATATCACTGTAAAACTGTGTGACGCAGTACAGATTACAGTGTACAGGAGCCGGTGTTCACCGTGGCGCGTGTAAGGCGAGACATGGCGTCCATCGGGTTACATTTCACGCGTGTTTTGTGGGAGTTTTTCGATTCTGTACACAGGGGACCCGTCAGATAGGACGTGCCAACAACGCGCCCAGAGTACAGAGAAGTGACGCGTAATGAGCGCCATTAAATACCACGCCAAAGGTCAGGATAACGCCCAGCTCCTATCACACTCATCCCCATCTGTCTCCCCGCTCCCTGTCGCCCCTAACCAGCCAGGGCCCAGTTCACAGGCCGAGTCAAGTCATTGGAAAAAGTCAATCATAATTAATTGTGCGAATTCATCCTGTGAGATGGGCCTCCGCCATCAACTCTTCGCGAGTCTGAGTGGGCGGTATCATTCTGACAGAAAAAATCATAATTAACTTGAAGCGGGTCCATAAAGCAATGTCAGGTTAATTTCCTAATTGACTCTATTTTTTATATAAGTTTATTTATTGGTAGCATAATTGTTTTCATACATGTATACATTTGTTACATGTATAGTCTCAGTCTCCTTCACAGTTTCGCTACCAATAAAGTTGAAAGGTATCACCTAGTCTAGTTTGTATACAATCAGGTTTTACTACAACGATATAACTTTGTTTTAAGAGTGGTAAGACCAATTAGAAATTCATCATCCAGGGCCATCCATAAAGTACGTACGCACTGATGGGGTTGGGTCAAAATTTTCGGAAATTTTGTGAATGCTCTTTCTTTGTTCTATTGTGTATAAGATCGAGAGTGGGGTGGGGGTAAACAATTTCGGAAATTTTGAGTACTGTACATACTTTTTGGATGCTCCCACCCCATGTTACGTACTATTCATCAAGTACTAAGGTATGCGATATATTTGCTGATCATGTTACCATATCAATACATAATCTCAATTGAATATATTTGCAGAACAATTTCCTCAGCAGCATTGACTTGAAGTCAATCATCTATTTGATTTGGATTTTGAACAAGTTTGACTTGTACTTCACTTAGTTTACTAACTTAGATCAAGGGCTTAGATGACTCAGTGTAACTGACTTGAGCTTCATGTCAATTACGCAAAAAAAAATCTAATTGACTAAACCTTGCATATGAATAGGACCCAGAACCTAGTGTCACTGATCTTCTGATTCGCGCCAGATGCACACTTAAAATCCACTGACTCACACCAAAATACACAAATGTGGTTGGTTTCATTCTGTTTTTTAAAGTCTGCTTCTTATATGAAAAGCTCGGTGCGGGTAGGCGCCAGGGGAAAGGTCAGCCGTTTCTATTTCTCGTGCCCTGTTCAGAACTGTAACGGTGGACCTGGCAGTATGATGGCGGCGAGGCTGGGGCGACGGCTTTGATATTCCGGTTCACGTGATCTACTCAGTATTTACACTCATAAATAAAAGGACGAAGGTGAAGTCTCCGTTATCAAAATATACCTCGAGCATACCGAGCACAGACACTTACAATCTGTAGAATAGACGAGGAGCAGCCACATCTGCCCGCCCGCCCCCGCCACCAGCTGCCGCCACCAGTCGCCCACTCGGGCTCCTAAATCTGCCGCCAGAATTGTATTATCATGGAATATGAAATCCCCATTGAGAATGTATGGGGCCAGGGTAAACCACTACCCATTGTTTAAAAACTGTCAGATACCATTACCAGGGTATAAAACGCCAAGGTATACGTGAAATAGCTCCTTTGTGCAATAGAGCTATAAAAATATAGTCCCTAGTGATATAAACTTTGATATGGCAATTCCTGGGTTTAATGTATTGGAGAAGATAGATAACAAATGCATTGATTAATGATATGTGGCATAAACACTTCTGAACACAGCCGATTCTACCTTGAAAGTGACAACTACATGTCAGAACCAAACCGTTGCTATGCAATCTCCCAGGGGACATTGTTAAAAGAACAATGCAGCATAACAACCACCCATCGCGACAGTGACATCACACTATCGCGGCTGTTCTCCCAGCATATTTCGGCTGGTGAACAGAGTCAACCAAGCAGATTCTTGGTTATGGACACTATTTATTTAAACAATGTGGGGGTGAGGGTCCAAGGTTTCATCCGAATCGGACTCTTCAGGCATCTTAAAGTAAGGCTGATCAAGGCATATGACATTGTCACATTTAGAGGGAACTATACTTTGTGTAGACCCTGTACATTTTATTAAAATAATAAAATGTGCATGGAAGGGAGAAAGCAATGACCACAAGAGCAAAAAGTTCCAGTGTGTCAAAGCAGAAGGTCCTGGGCTCCCAAGGAGAGGTAAACTCCGGGGGCCCATATTATACTGTCACTAAACCGGTAACATTCTGAGAAACTATTTATAGACGCTGTTGGCATCCAGTAATAATCTGTTTTGAGTTCAGCTGAGATCACAATTTGACTGCGGAGTTTCTATGTTTTAAGGACGCAGGCCCCTGGATTCCTAATAACGATGCCTATTCCTTGTTGTAGGATACCGCTGAATCATCTAGGCTCGTACCTGACCATTTTCTGTACCTCGCACAATGGTTACCGTTCAATAATACATGTATTTAAGTTCGTTCGCTAGGAGAGTCTTGGCTGTCAATGATGTCGTCCATAAATGTTGAATTAAGTTGACCCACATCCTCCCTGGGTCTCCATTGCGTACAGAAAAAGGGTCTTCATGTACGATCCTAGATTATTCAACAGGGCCCTGGATCCATCATTCCGTCTCGTAGTACCTGGGCCGTTATGGTCCGACATGCTGGAACTCCGGGTGCTGGCCGCTAGAGGCGTGTGTGTTGTGGGATATCCCTTATGATGAGGATCTATGGTACCCCCTGACGGCCGTGATTAACGCTAACCGTGGTTTGGACGGAGGCTGAGGCGGGTTCTCACCAACTATATGTTCCACCCGTCTTCTTCAGGAAAACCACTTCGTGAAGAATGTTTCTCTTGGGCTTTTCCCCTCCTAAACAAACCCCATAGACGGCCCTTCGCATTCCTCCTGATAATTTGGGATATAAACACTTTATCATCTTAAGATAAGATGGGTCATTTATAATATCAACCTCTCAAGGATGGCTCTCATATTACTAACCTATATAACGAGAATGATGATTTCTAACTCGTGTAATGAAGCACTTTCCTTATTGCGTTTATCGATATTGTGATAGCAGTCCTATGAGGGTAAAATTGACCACAATCTCGGCAAACTGAAGTAATAATTCGCGCAATACGGCAGAGGGACCAGACGGCGGTACGGCGTTAGCCAAGTCTAGAATATCTGTAATGATTCGACCCTAATAAAATCTTCCAAAAAAAAAAAAAAATTCATGAACATTCATCTCCATCTTATAATACTAGTATGTTACATATTCGTAACACCTTCCTATAGTTTTGTCAGTCTTTAGGAGCAAGTTCTATTTTTGATACAGAGTACCTCCCCCCCTCCTCCTCCCTCCTGCAGGAGAGGACTTATGGCGGCTTGTAATGGCAGTGTGTCTGGCGTGGCTTCTGAGTTATGGAATGTCGGCTTCTGGGGCAGGCAAAGATCTACTCTAGGTCCTGTTCCGGGTGTTGGTGTGATACTTTCGCCAGTCTATACCTCCTCACTATGACTTCAAGATGTCGCAATGTAAACCGACCCTGCAGCTTCATCCTCTGAGGTGTTGAGGTAATATTTAGGTCAGTGTTGGAATCTAAGACGCTGAGATTTTTTTGTGATAACATCTTCTACGCGGTGGACACCATGATTAACTATAATGTATTGCATCCTCCCTACACAAAATACAGGTGAATCTATAGACGTGTGTTTCCAGAAATGTTATTATACTCCTTTTAGTTTAATTTATTAGGCTAGGAATTATCTACTTGTACATGTAATCGTTGTTTTATTCATGTCATGGTATACACAGTGCTGCGGGATACCCAGCTTTATGGGATGCCCAGTGCTGTGGGATGCCATGTGTTATGGGGTATGCGCAGTGTTGTGGGATGCCATGCGTTATTTGGGATACACAGTGCTGTGGGATGCCATGTGTCATGGGGTATGCACAGTGCTGTGGGCTGCCCAGAGTTATGGGGTGCCCATAGTGTTGTGGGCTGCCCAGTGTTATGGGAGATGCACAGTGCTGTAGAATGCCACATGTTATGGGATATACACAGTGATATGGGATGCCATGTATTATGGGGTACCCATAGTGTTGTGGGGCACCATGTGTTCTGGGGTATGCACAGTGCTGTGGAACGCCCAGTGTTATGGGGTATGCACAGTGCTGTGGAACGCCCAGTGTTATGGGGTATGCGCAATGCTGTTGGACGCCCAGTGTTATGGGGTATGCGCAATGCTGTTGGATGCCATGTGTTATGGGGTATGCGCAATGCTGTGGGATGCCATGTGTTATGGGGTATGTGTAGTGCTATGGTACGCCACGTGTTATGGGGTATGTGTAGTGCTGTGGGATGCCCAGTATGATTTTGTATGCCGTGCTGTGGGATGCCCAGTGTGATGGGGTATGCACAGTGCTGTGGGATACCCAGGGTTACAGGGTATGTGCAGTGCCGTGTCGCACAGGCAGCTGACAGAAGGTTGTTATCAGCACCGGGCAGAGACTCTATAAGGCCGACAGACACGAGTCTTGTAGTGTCTACACCTCGCCCACGCCCGCCGCCAGCCAGGCCACGTCTCGCCCTCCGCCACACAGTCGTTTCCAATGAGCCAAGTGTCTGCCATAGCAACACCAACAGGTTCCCAGGTGAAAACACATCACTATCTGACACGGAAAACTCGCCCATTCCGCCATGTTTCTGTCCCACATATGTAGGCTCCAGTTGTGAGCCTCACTTCTTCTCTTCACTTCGTAAATGTGTGATATCTTGAGATACTTTAAAACAAAGAAAGTCTGGGTGAAATGTGGAGTTTGAGGTTTCTATTATCTCAAAAAGAATGGCATGTTTTGATCCGTCAGTAATATCTATACATTATACTGATGGGATTAAAAATTTCAATGTTAAGAAGGTGTCCGGTAACAGAAGTGTAGCTATCAAAGCATAGAATGCGCTGTCTGTGCAATACCATTCGTGTATAAATACTATCTTGGTGCACCCCTCTCATAAGATCTCACACTCTCTAAGTGGTATTCTGTACTCTCACTACGCTCTATAGGAGAAGAATTCTTAACAAACTAGGCTTAGAGCCTTAATGATCCACTGGCCTGCCTCCCGTGCTAAGACGTACATCAATGCAACCTAAAGATTCCTATAATCTTAATGATGTAACCTAGCGGGAATACTGTGTGCCAGTGGATTCTCAAGGCTCTAAGCCTAGTCCATTAATGATTCTTCTCCCATAGAGCGTAGTGAGATCCTTGTACAGAATACCACTTAGAGGTAGACTACTACTAAACCTGGATAGAGAATCGACAATAACACCATAATATTATGAAGAGTATACTTGAACTCACATTTATTATTATGGCTTGATAAGTAAATCCAGCATAATGCCACAGAGACTAACCATGGGAAGTCTATATACTTGGTTGCCATGGGGGATTTATCAAGGGATCAAACATCTTCTTGTGTTGACTCGTGCCGTAAGAGGGCGTCACCGACTCGTCGTATGATGTATGGCCCCATAAAGTACTACCTAAGACGGTCAGGACTTAGAGTTTATCCTCTATCTAGTACAAAGTGTCCACAGAAAACATATAGGGAGTGCGTATCATATAGATATGCCGTATGGTCCGGGCAGCAAGAAATCGGCGCATACGGAAAGAAATAGTGTGGAGTTGACTGCGCAATATCCTCATATGCGCTCGGATATTACTACGCGTCGAATCCTCAACATGCCCACTAGCGCCCCTTGCCTCCTGAACTTGCTCACAGAGTATCCTTTTCTCTCCAGGACTTCTAACCTCTCCCACTCCCTACCACCGCCAGCACAAAAAAGATAATCATTTTTAAAGAACAGAAAAATTGAAGAAACGACAAAAAGGAAAAGACCCGTTCCGTTTCTATGGCAACCAGCCTCATCTTTCCTTCATGTATCAGTCATTGGGATCTCCCAGGTGGCGGCCCCTGTTGGCATGGTAGCAGACACTTGTCTGCCCCTCTCCTCCCGCTCGCCCCGTACTTTGATCACGTGACTACTGGAGGGGCTGGGAGTCTCCTCTTCCCGCCCTGGAGGCCGTTTTTCACGGCCCTGCCTGGCCGCGTATCGGCAGTGTATTAAACCGGGCCGTGTTTTCAAACAACACAGATTGGTGCCAGCTCGTATCAGCGTCAATCTATAGTGTGCGGAGAGGGGCGCGGGCGTCTGTTATTATGAACAACGGCGCGGGGCGAGCGGGTCAGAAGACGGCAAGCACCACACCTGTCTCTGCAGCTCCCTCATACAGATCACGTTTTATCCTACCCCTAATATAAAATCCCATAGGCTTAACATTGGGTTTCCGTATGCCACACTGACTGGCATACGGAGTTTTATATGCCACTAGTGGCATACAGCATTATCATCACGTAATATTCCAAAATCAAGGAGATAGGGTAGGATAAAATCAAAACCTGATTCGTTTTAATCTTGGCCACCGTATTCCACTCATGAAGTTTTGGCTCCCGACTTCACTCGGCTTCGCCTCATGAAGTCACTTTGCCAAACTCCAGTCGCGGAATACGGTGGCCAAGATTAAACCTCATCCAGTTTTACGATATTATTCTGGGCCATCATCCATGTGTCCCAAGGGCTGTATCTGAGAATTCCTCTCAATATTGATATATTTTAAGAATATCCATTTCTTCTAGTCCTCGAACCTTGAAGAGCTCGATCCACCAGCACGATGGGTTTGGCGTACGATATCTGGGTATGTCTTGTTATATCTTATATCACTGTGATATACTTCTGGTCGTAAAAGAAAAAGGAAATTAATCTGCTTCAACGGAAGTGCTGGAAAAAGCTGGGTTCAGGCGATCCGCCACCTAGCGATAATGTGGCACGATAATGTGGCTACCATCCACCAGACAATGTGACAATAGACGCCGGTTCGTGGGGTGATCTGCTATTGCGTTAATGGAACTCTAGTGGAGCCAGACTTACAATTTAGAGCCAATTGAAGAGATACTGACAAAAAACGATTCTTGCAGGAGTGGAATTCTAATGGAGCCTCACACAAGATTCTGGTAGGATATTAGCAAGAAAAATATGGCACGATTTGGTGAAGAAAAGGGAGAGAACTGCAGAAACTCTATCTGATGAGACCCAGCACGATATTGGAAAGAAGTCCAACGTGAATACCAATAAAATCTGGCTGCTCCAGGTACCATTTAGATGCCTTACCACTGCTTAACTCTGCCCTTCAGGTGCACATACTGATCGCCGGCATGAAGAATCGCTTTACCGGGAGAACATGAAGAGTTCGGTCTCAAGTCCTCTCTGTATGGCGTCTTTTTCATCACACTAAAAAAGCCATAGCGCGCACCTAACAGCATAAACGTCCTGGTGGAGGTGAGGTTGGAGAAATGTTAATCTACTAGAGATGGAGTGATAGCATTGGTGTCTGGGGGTAGAGACAGAACCCAGGAATATTTTAATATCGACTCAGCGGGGGAAGGGTGGGGGATATTTTAGTATCTTAAAACGGCAGTTGTTCCACCCTAAGCAGCGCTAATGTAAGCTGGTGATGTACAAACAGTTGATATAATTCAAACTAGGCTAAATGAATTGGATACAAATTCTCCAGGGAAAGGCGATATTACGATTTTAATGTGACTTGGACCCTCTCCGGACAAGACAAGCTAAGATATCCTAAATCAGAAAGATATCTGGACACTTCCTTCCCTGTAAAACCTTGGGCCATTTTGCACTACAAAACAGGATGCAAACATCGTCAACATCGTAAGCTGCTATAGGGCACATGGTGCTATGGAGACAGCCATCTTGCCCCTCGACGCTAAACAAAACACTAGGTGGCGGCTCCAGTTATCACTGAACTTCATTCAAATTTTTTGTTTGTATGCCATAAAAGGGTTTTAGCCTCTCTCATGATTGTCTATAGATTATGACAGCAGAAAATAGTGGTTGTCCCCCGACTACAGTGGCACTATCTTACAATTTTTGCATTCCAAAATCACCACTGACTACAGCCTGCCTCCTGCAACCCTAGATTACCACAGCCTGCAGCCTGCTTCCTGTACCCCTAGATCACTGCAGCCTGCAGCCTGCCTCCTGCACCCCTAGATCACCACAGCCTGCAGCCTTCCTCCTGCACCCCTAGATCACCACTGACTGCCTCCTGCAACCTTGGATCACCACTGACTGCCTCCTGCACCCCAGATCACCACTGACTGCCTCCTGCACCCCTGATCACCACTGACTGCCTCCTGCTACCCTGGATCACCACTGACTGCCTCCTGCAACCCTGGATCACCACTGACTGCCTCCTGCAAACCTGGATCACCACTGACTGCCTCCTGCAAACCTGGATCACCACTGACTGCCTCCTGCTACCCTGGATCACCACTAACTGCCTCCTGCACCCCGGATCACCACTGACTGCCTCCTGCTACCCTGGATCACCACTAACTGCCTCCTGCACCCCGGATCACCACTGACTGCCTCCTGCTACCCTGGATCACCACTGACTGCCTCCTGCTACCTGGATCACCACTGACTCAGTGACTGCCTCCTGCAACCCTGGATCACCACTGACTGCCTCCTGTAACCCTGGATCACCACTGACTGCCTCCTGCTACCCTGGATCACCAGAGCCTGCACCCTGCCTCCTGCACCCCCTCAGAGGTCGGGCGGGGCTCCCTCTGAGACGAGCCCCCTGCTCGCTACACCGCCCCATGCTGTCTTCAAATCTGTACGGGAATTGAGTTCTGTGTCTCTCCGGTAGGAGGGCAGCTCGTAAACCTCCTTAATGTGACTGGGACCATCAGCATACCTGCCCCCCGCGCCTTGCCTCGCGGGGCACGGCTCTTCCCGTCGGCCGGCGGGCGGGGGCGGGAGGAGCGGCCGGTCGCCCCGCGCCGCACCGATAACCACAGGCCGCCTCCGTGTCGGCCACGTGTCAGCCCAACCACTTCACCCGGCGAAATTTGCATCGAATTTATTTTTCGATATCCACAGGTCTTTTTATATCCTATCTGTGTATTTTTTTCTATAATGTAAATATTATCATCTATTTTAAGACGATGTTTTGGCGAACTTTCGCGCTGAAGAAGCCCAACAACTGGCTGGTTTCTAAAATTAATCTTCAGGAAAGTGGTTATTCCCAGTGGCTACATACATGTATATATAAATCGTTATCCATTAGGATTTTAATTTCAATTAGACATATTACATTAGGCAGATTTCCACGTAGAGATGTACGTAGAAATATGTTATGTAAAATATGTTATGGGGTATTTTGTATTGAGTTCGTCCACCCCAGAGATTACACCATCGTCAAAGCGATAATGGAGGTGATAAACTCCTCTGAATTATGTGCCCTAATCCACCGAATCTCTGATACGCCCAACCTTTCACATTGGGACTGATTGCGCTGATATCGGATAAACAGAGTTGGAAAACTGAGATAATTGGCTCTTTTTTTTAATTTTTATTATTTTGGTTCCTCAATATTTCCTAATTTTACAAGTTTATTCATTTATTATCAATACTCATTGTTTCTAACACATTTTGAATCTCTATTGATAAGACTCTGAAAATATAGCATTCAATATGCTATAAAACTATGGTATTTGATATTATAAGGTTAAAATTTTCCAATTTTATGGAGGAAATCTAACATACGTTCTCATCAACACGGTAAAAGATCTACCTGCTTAATGGTGAATAATAAATTATAGGTTAAGCGATAGTAAGTAAGCTACCCCCAGAACCAGAATATTTCCTGGAAGGGGAATTGTAAGGGTTATCTTTTAAAGAAACGCCTCGAATTAGAGGGAGAAAAATATTACAGTGCTTACTGCTCTTTCTGTCCACTGTGCGTCCTACCTAGGGTTTATGTGGACTTGTTCATTACTCTTTACGACCGGGAGATGTCCCATCTACGAGATGCGAACCAGGACTCGCCAATTCATTACCAGCACATTCCAAGACCTGGTTTACGATATTGGAAGCCGTTCGCACTTCAAAGTGTGCTGAAGTGTTATAGCATTAGTCCAGTGTAAATCAGGAGGAATGCCATTCCTCCTGATAGCACCATGTAACGCTGAACCTATGGCAAGCCACTCTACAGCTGACCAAGTGCAGGTAACCTGTTGAAAGAAAACTACGAAACCAAACCCTCTACACAGCGCAGACTGAATCTCGACTATAAGGTTCCGAGGACACGGGCCTGGGGCCTGAGAACGGGCATGGTGTAAATTTGAGGTGTTGTGTCCATAGACAATAAACGATGATTTTGTGGACAGTCGGCCGTAAAACATGAGTGTTGACGCATAGTAATATACGAGCGATAGCGTGTGAATTACGATGTCAACCTTGAGTGGTTTACAGAGCCGCCTATAAAAAATGATCTTATGTTGCATTTATTATCCATCTTTTCGAATAGATTAGAACCTGTAATTGCCAAATTAAAGGGTATAAAAATAGGAACCATTTCTTTGATATATATGGCACAAAGAGACTATCTTCCCGTATACTATGACTTTGAGGACGTATACCACAGATTTGAATCTGTATACCACAATTATGGTATCGCACAGGTTTTATACAATGGGTCGAGGTTTACTCAGTCCCCGGTAACCGCAGTGCCGGCTGAGTTGAGGTCCACTCTAATGGTTACATTGCGAAGTATACAGTACTGCCTCGCTGATTTAATAGGGCCTCATAATACTGGAGTAAAGTACAGGTTTACGTATCATGAAATAAAATCCACAGTCATTGGGCTGTGACCTATGAAATACCCACATTAACAGGCTGTGTTGGAACATGGTATAAACCACTCTTTATTGGAACAATGTATGATGCCCTCAATGATAGTCTCAAGAGGACACTGTACTCCAATATATATGTCCCCAAACTGTGACTAGTGGGTCGAGCGGCGTGGTACATACACAATCAGTCAGGCGTGACCTGGTGGTGAGCGGTGCAGCCTAGGAACCTGCTGAGCACGCGCCAGTCATAAACTACTCAGGTCTGGTCGGCCTACAGCAGCCTGGACCGCCCGCCAACCGCCCGCCGCCCCATCCGCACCCCGCCCGCCACCCCCTCTACATGTGCAACTGTTAGCGCGGGGTTCTATCAAGAAGATGAGCGGGGATTTAATATGTGGGATCTGACAATATCTGACATCAGATATCGCGGGTTATCTACGTTCCGATATGTGAGCCACATTAGAAACCAACTATTCCAAATGTCATTATCTTTCAGTAAATACCCCAATATCCCCGTGGTCGGAGGGTAAATCTTAAAGATATAATATCAGCATGAGGCAAATAATGCAGAGGTAAGGCAGATAGGCAGAAATCACCACCGAAGGAATTTGAGAGAAACGCTTTTTTTTTTCAATTATAAAACGGATATTCAACATTTTATAAGATGTTCCATTCCTTGTTCGTTGGTCACCATTCCTATTTGACCCATGACATTCTTCGATGATAAAACATCATTTTGAATTAATGTCATCCTCTTTTTTTGCTATGGTACCCCTAATTAGTACTGGAAATCTCTGCGATGCATTCAATCATGATTTTCGATTTGCCCAAGTTTACCTTCCCGATTTCCACATTCAGCCCGTCTACATTTATTACTAACTCTGATTCTCGAAATATATCTTGCAGTAGAAGAAAACTCCACGTTGTCTCGTTGATGTAACATGAATTCATTGTGGAGTATGGTGACTGATGGCCGATGCCTGAACAGAAGTTTTGTTTCTTATACTTCTTACACACCGCGCCGTATGCCCAAATATGGTCAGGAGTCGCCACCTAGTGAGATATGGTAACACTACACTAGAGCCAAGCGTACCAAATCGAGAAATAAGCTATATAATGACGGTACCTAACAGCCATTTCATAAGACCTTGACAACACCTGACTCAGCCTTAAATTGCTGATGATCTTTGCGTGAAATAGAAATCTAATTAATCAAACTGTTCGGAAACATTTCATATATTCTGCTATATGCGGACTGAACGATGTGATATTCCCAACCAAACCAAAATGCTTCTCGTGATTTATACATTAAAGATAATTGTAAACATCTTAAGCGTAAACATAGGAGGAACATTGAATAACTAGAGAATAATCGATGGTTTCGTGGACATGCGGCCGTAAAGCGTGTGACGCCTGGTAATACACGAGCGCTAAAGAGTGAATAACGACGTCAACCTCGATTGGTTTACAAAGCCGCCTGTCCACAAACCACCATTCATTGCATTCATTGTCCATCTTTCCAATGAATTAAAACCACTAATATGGCAATAGGGACCTTTATTTGCTGTATAGCAACAAGGGACTATTATCCTTTATTATCCATCGTATACAAAGCCCCCATTGAAAATGTATGGGGACCCATTATATAAAACCTGTCAGATACCATAACTGTGGTATACGGATTCAAACCTGTGGTAAACGGCCTCAAAACCATGGTATATTGGAAAATAGTCCCTTTGCGCTATAGAGCAAAGAAATAGTCCCTATTGTTGTACCTTTTAATATGGCAATAACTGGGTTTAATTCATTGGAGAAGATGGATAATAAATACAACAAACGATGGTTTTGCGGACAGGCGGCTCTGTAAACCACTCGAGGTTGACGTCGTAATGCACTCGCTAGCGCTCGTGTATTACTACGCGTCAACCTCTCGTGGTTTACGGCCGCCTGTCCACAAAACCATCGATTATTGTCTATTTAGTATACTATGGGTTTGGAAGCTGTATACCACCGATTTGAATCTGTATACCATGGTTATGGTATCTGACAGGTTTTATACGATGAATAATTATTTACTGACTTCCCATACATTTTCAATGGGGACTTTGTATAGAGCCTCCAGAGGTTACTAAACTCCCGATTATCACCCCGGGTAAAGCAAAGTTCCGCTCCCGATAAGACTTGGCACACTACGACAAAATGAACTACAGTTTTCTGTTTTATATTTGGAGAAACTGAATATAATTTCGGATTTCCGTGTAGAAATAGCTGAAATTTCCATTTCTGACATCAGAATTTCAATTTGAGGATGTCTGAAAACCGTTAAACTGCATTAATTCTGGCTTACGGGTTGGGGGTCTATCACTACACTACGTCGGTAATCAGCGAAATCCGGAACTTGTCAACAGACTGAATTACGGGATACCTCAATAGGGTCTATACGGTGGATGCTAAAGGAGCGGAGATGGTTAATTGTTGTATGTAGACTGGTACTTACTTCTCCTTGTAGTCCTTGAGAACACGGTTGGAGTAGAACTGACCGGCGTCAGACATCTCCTTGATGTGTGGTGCGGGGGTTGGGGACTAGAATGAAAAATAACAGGAAAATCTTTACACATGAAATACTCTATAAGGCAGGAAGGTATTGTTCCCTCGGAAACACCATATTGCCCCCTCCCCCCATAATTTCTTTGTGGAATAATTTCGGATCCACACGTCTCTTTCTCACAAGTTAAATGTACAAAATACTAATGCAGAGATGTCACTTTAGAAGAAAATGGAAATATTTTTCATGTAGAACTTGCTGCCGATAAAGTCTCTAGCCTGGTGGAATCCTCACTTAAGGGAGACCATAAAAACACGGACAAGATGTTGGTGTCGGCCATGGCATTGGGCTGAGGGTCTGTGTGGAGGTTCAAAACACTGTTTTATTGACGTGAATGAGGCTCAGTTAATGTTATCTTTGTTCTACACAAGGAAAAACAATTGTATATGCTAAGAATAGTAATGTGGAATTCCCAGGAAAAGTGGAAAACTGACATCTCTGCATGAATAATTGCTTGCCCGATGCGATCTTGTGTCACTACTAGTTGGTGATGCATGTACAGTGAAGAGTGGATGAACATTTAAGATTCAGTAGAATTATGATCAGACTGTCTGAGAAGTTATACTCACTACGGCGACCCAGCCGAGAGCGCCGATGGCCTCACTGATCATCGACAGATGGTTGAAGAATTCTTTATTATGTCGGTTCTTCTCCCGAATTTCCTGAAATAAGACAGAAATACATAATTTACACTCTTGGTTCTAACGATATAAAATGGGAAGTCAGACTCCTCTTATGAGTCCTACAAACCAATCCAAATCAGGCCTGACAATTAAAACCAGCTGCAATGTATTAGCAGCTGATGTCCTGGCCAATCCATTGACAAACTGTGATGAAGGTGACCAAAACAGAATACGTACCAATTTTCTTTTCAGTCAACAATAAAATGATTTAACAAAAAAAACCTTAAAAACCACCTACAAAGTCGGTGCTTATTGTACCCTTATTGTACATTTCCTATTTAGTTCAATCAAATGTAAATTGACTTAATTCAAATATTCGGTTAGGTCAAACTTTATAATGTTTTATATTTCACTCAATTGGTAATAGAAGTCAAAGGAACCAGTCTGGATTGATAATTGACAATATTTAAATATCACCAGGTGGCGCCACTGTGAATTGTAGGATATGCATTTAACGAATTAATTCATATATACTCTACGAGATTTTCCATTTTTTTATATATAACTTTACAAGAGAATGGGTCTAGAAGAGAGAAGATTTTCGGTGTTATTCAGCAGGGACTACTGACGTGTCAGCGGGTATTTGAAAGAGAAAACATTGCCGCTGGTGGACATATACAAAGGTATCAGTGGGAGGGGACCACCCGAGTTGGCGGCCTGTTGGTGTATCGTTGAGTGTGCGGGGTGTTTTGGTGTCAGTGTATTCAAGCACATCTCAGGGCTTCTTGACTTGGGTTCTGCCCGTAACCCAAGACAGTCTTCCAGGTTCAACAGCCTGGGGAAAATGGTGCCATCCTCGTACAACCCAACACCGTCATTTGTCGTTTGGCAACCAGCACATAACTACATCCTGCTTTGTTTCTTCATAGATGTAATACGCTCTCTTACTTCTCTTCCCAAAGGGTTGATGGGAGGGTGAGGATACTTTGAAGACACAATTTAGAGTCAGAAGACACCTGCCCAGTGAAGGGCTTTTAGTATTGTACTGGCCTCTCTAGTAAAGATACTGGGCTGGCCAGGTAACCATACAGCCAGGTTATCATATGGTGCATGGACAGGAAAGCCCATTTTCGTTAAATTCACAAGTTTAACTACATTAACTAGCTCATAATGTGTACACTTTTTATGCCATAGGTGTACGTCATACCCTGAGCTTTGCAATGTTATTCCTTTGTATCTGATGATATTGAGGATCTATTTCGAGCGCCAATCTTGGTGTGTTTTCTTGGTTCAAAAGCCTCGCCGGTTTTACCAAATAACTCAATGAGGCACAGCTTGGTGCAAACTTGTTTCATTTTGGTAACATCCTCAGCCCACATGAAGTAGAAGGATGTGAATTCCGGTCTTCTCAGAAGATCTTATGATTGTTTTATTTTCTTTCCTATGCTTCCAAAAGAATCTCTGGTTCCCTTTCAGCGGAAAAAATTATTTTATCTCCCTAGATATCCATTAGTTACGGAGCTCATGGTCGAAATAATCTGTCAAAACAGGAAAAGACCCTTGCATATAAATAGCCCTAGTTCAACTTTTTCCAGTTAAGTTCAAGATCAAGTTTCTGACAGTAACATACACCTAGAAAACTTCCAAAGGAAACAGATTTGATTCCGAAAACACCTGTGGCATAGATGTCCTTTCGATAATATTTAACCTGCCACAATCATTCAGCAATCAGTCTCGGCACCGATTTAGATAGACTTCTCTGTTTTTTTATATATAGATAGATCGGCCTTGAGGGAACTCCTCACTTTGAGGTCGGATACAGTTGCACAGTAACATTAACATTTCCTCGGGGTGTTTTCACCTGCGCTGTCCTTCTCCAATCATACCTTCAGGAGTCTGACAAGAAGACGCCCCTACAGGGATGTCAGCATACCTTGAAGATAATCCTGAAGTCATTCCTGGCAATGACTGCCACCCCCTCCCTCACTATAATTAACATGGTAGGAAGAACTGCTGTAGCAAGATGTTGTTGGTTAAATAGAAATTTGAAAAAAAAGGTCACTGGGAACTCAAAAACAATGATAACCATATACCCTGGTGATAGGTACTGGTATTAGTGTATGTGATCTCAAACCAAAACCCTTATCTAACCCTATTGATGTTATATACCAAATATCTGCATGGGAGAGTGTAATATGAAACTGGTTCCTGGAGTTTGCTATGCATTCAAAGTGGTTTGTATGGTAACTGGCCAATAGTTTTAGGGATTTTAGGGATTTTCATCCATGTATCATCTTTGTAGTTTGTCAGGGAAACCTTGAAGATCATGGAAGTGATACTGCACAGATTTACATGGAATGTATTTCAAAACGTTGTCTTGGTCTCATGCGCTCTCACGCAATTCGTCAACAATTAGAATTTTACACACATTTACAGGGAAGTCAGGTATAGGGGGGTTCTACAAATGATACGGGGTTGATATACACAGGTTTCATTGAGGCTTTAAAATACTGTGGACAATATTTCTGTGTTTTATAAAAAATCCCTGATTTCACTGCCTCTAAAGCAGCTCATGTTCAATCTCGGCACAGGTCTATCTTGCCTGACGTCTCTCCTGCCTGACGTCATTCTTGCCTTACATCTCTCTTGCCTGACGCCGCCGCCTGTTTTTATAGTAGCGCGACTGCTGCAGGCGATTAATACCACTATCCCAGACCTGGAAAATTGCTTACAATTGCAAAACCTTTCCGGAATTATTTGAACTCAGGATCCGGCCCGTTCTGATGCTCCTCCCATGTCTACGTCGCTTCTGATAAGTGTGTCTACAGTTCGTCTGCTGTAAAAACACACGCAAATAGAACCTGGGCATGGAACATTGAGAAACGTAGGCACTGAGACAAGCTAGCTGACGAAGGGGCATCAGAAGATGGGTCCCATGAGACAAAATAAGGACGCTTAATTAAAGAGTTCTGATCAAAGATAGCTTCTGGATTTACCACCTCCCATCATTCTGCCGTGATTATATTTGATTTTCACAGAATTTTAATTAATATTTTCAGGCTGCGTTAAGAAGATTATCGGGTTTATCAAACTCCTGGCTGTAGAGAGCTAGGGTTTCAGGAATAGCGCTAACATCATTTTATCTGCAGTGTGGCACTACAACGATGTGAGATTACATGCTATATTTGTCAGTGCACACAGGAGGCAGGGAAAAGGAGATGTCACCTTGAGAAATGAAGATTTTCTGTCGGCTCATTGGTCAGAGGTGAACAAAGAAATACCTTTCACCTTCGTGCATAGGAAGGAAGGAAACTATATTATTCTATGTTTATTCTGACTGCTAAATGCCTTGAAATATTTCTTGGTATTTAAATGTGAATTCACTTCGTAAAAACTCGAAAAACGTGCCAGTGTAAGCCAGAGCGTGGGGCTGAGGATCTGAGGGGAGGTTCAAAGGTTGTTTTATTGGTGTGAATGAAGCCCAATAAATACTTTCTTTGTTTTACACAAGAGCAAGAATATTATATGTTGAAAATGAAAAGGCGCTTTTCCGTGGAGAAACGGGAAACTGTCATTTCTGCGAATTAAGCCCTTTCACATACGCCTTCCAGACGTTATCAAACTCCCTGATATTGCCCCGGGTCTGTAAAAGATCCAGTCCTGACTCGTTGGCCACACCACGGCTGCCTGTCCCCCGATGAACCATTTTCCTAATTCTAACTGGACAAAAAGAATATAATTTGGCATGTAAATGTAGATATACCTGAAGTTTCCATTTCTGGCATAGGATTTCTTATTTGAAGGGATATAAAGACTGTTTAACTGCAATAATTGTGCACCCCTTCCCCCATGGGTTCTATGAATGACCTTTCCCTCTGCGGGACAACTCGCTTCCAAACAAGTAATGATTAGTTACCTTCCCCTCGGGGTAGACCCCCATATTACCTATCTTATCCACCTCGTTCCTATACTCAGTGTTTAGGGTGTCCACACAAAATCCGACCCCTCCTCAAACAAACACAAGATGGCGCCGCACATCACCTACCCAGGGGCCCCTTATCACATTGGCAATAACAATGAGGACCCCTTGTAACACCAACAACAAAGCCTCGCTGGAGGCTGACCTACTTGTTTACATACCACTTCATTGGGCAGGTAAAAATGCCTGTAAAAAAGAAACAACACCTGGAAAACAGAAACCAATAACAAACAGCCATACTCATGTATCGTTGACTAGATGGTTAGGCCTAGGCTAGGCGGGAGGTGGGAGGTGGGAGGGTGGGGGCTGATGGGGGACAGGGCTTGGCATCGGCAATGAACGGGCAGAAAAAAATTGCCCTTGTATACGCGCAATGGTACCCGTGGGCATTTGGAAAAATAAACATGCGGATTGACTGGCCCGGCCGAGAATAGAGCATTTAGCTCTGTGGGCGTTCTGTGCACTACGTCACCCCTTCCTGTGTGTCTGTGTGTGTCGGAGGGGCGACTGGCTGAGGTGCCCCAAGTATTATAGACCATACGTGAATGGTACTACGTGTGCCTCTAGGCTCTACACCACCACAATGCCTTCTTGAGGGGTAATATAGAGTTCCCTTGGTACCGGGTGAGTTAGTTTGCCAATGTAATGGCTCTATATTCAAGTCTGGAATCGGAAAGTATTGTGATATTTTCTTCACGTTTATGGGGATTGGATTACTATCAATTATGTGTGCTCAAAAATACTTAAAGTTGGAAATGATATGTTCTGAGGTCTCAACATACCAGGAGTAGGAGAGACACTGCTTTCTCTTGAAGAGGTTGAGGCCGGTCAGGGAGGTGCAGTTTCCTTGGGCGTCGTGGGCGGCACGGCCATGTAGAGTGTGTTGTTTTTTGGGGGGGGTTGGGGCAATTTTTAAGGGAATATTGTGTTACCCAATCACCGAATTTAGCTATATGGCCGTCCTTCCACTCGGGCCCTAGACCCCTACTCCTCATTTTAATGGCGGGTGTTAAGCCGAATGGGCAGTGGTTACCATTTTTGTGTAAGTCTTTGGTATGACCCGACCGGGGTTTGAACCCACGACCTCCCAGGCTCGAGGCGAACACCCTGACCACTTGGCCACCGAGCTTGGTAATGTCTATATCTTTGCTGCATATCCCGAGAATCCCTTTATTATCTCCCCCCTCTGGTATTTCCCCCCATAGAATTAACATTGGGAACTCGAATTCAACGCCCATGGAGAATTGTTTGGAAAAAAAAACCAACAACACCAGCTGAATGGGCGATGAGTGCACAAACTTCAGACGAAGGGACATTCAAAACTATTTATATTCTGGTGACCACACGGACCACCTCAGTCTAATTGAAAAAGTGTTAGGACCATCGTATTTGGACAAGCATGAAATATTTACTATGGTTCTGATTGGGACCACTGAAATAAGGTGACCATAATATCCCTATAAATACTGTGTTGTTCCGTGTAACAAATCATTCCTGTCCCGAAGAAGACCTTGATCTGGTCGAAACGTTGACCAGTATCTATTCACGTAAGTAAAGGAGACAATGCAGACATACCTGGATCTCCCCGATCTTCGAAGACAGCGGTTGGAACACCTTCTGAAGTCCAGCCTGCAAAACACAGAATGATGCTTTCTTAAAACCATGCATACTGATTCACTTTACTACTAAACTTTAACAACAGACGTTCGTTCGTGGCGACAGGCCCTTGCCAAGTAGGGACATGCCCTTGACATACAAAGACCGCCTTTTCTACAGTATACATATACACGTATCTATAGAGAAAAGCCGTTTTTGAAATTTATTTAATTGGTGTGGCCATGACTGGAATACACATATTTTCATATCTCCATTCCAATAACGAACGTAGATAACTATTGGCCTATACTATGTATCACTGGTATCTACAATGTTCATTACTGGATGGACATACATGTACACTGAAAAATACGTCTAGAATCATTAAAATATTCAATTACTATACCGCCATTACCAAGTCGGAATTACATTACTTTCAAGAATATCTATTACCGGGGAATCTACTTAGATTTGCTATGATTCGCACCATTGGCACTATGTCTAAGGCGCCCTAATAAACGCCTCCTCTCTTTTTTCTCAACTCAACGATTAGGTATTACCTAGACATACATATAGCTAGAAAACTAAGTACATGCAATCAAAACCACAGGTCAATTCACATGTCATCCCCAAGCCTTCCTTGAAACAACGAGAGAACAAGGCAGCAACAACAAATTGAACAACTTCAAAGAGACACGTTTCACTTTTAGAGGTAATATGAGACGAGACAGGAGTAAATGTGAGCTTTGCCTTGTATCAATCAAAGTGCAGGGTTTTAGTCACACTTAATCTGCCTCCGAGTCCACCAAACCCAACACCCGGCCTCCTTATTTGCCAACGTGTGGCGATATTCCCAGCTCCGTCCACAATGAAAACCCACGGCATACATAGCAATACAAACAACAAAATCAACACTTTTACTTCTAGCTTCGCACATGAGACTTAGATCGATCTTTTCAACCCACTCTTCACCCCTGACCCTCACACTGGTTAGAGTAACAGCTACTCCTTCCTAATTCATTCAATGGATGGTTTCTTTATTATGGGAAACTGAGCTAATAATAATGTTACCTCCTAAGTATTATCGACTAATTAATAACATTAAAATAGTAAATGTTAATTATATTATTTCTTTGTTGTCGCACTATACCTTTTATGACTAACAGGTTAATTTCCATGTGAACACCCCATAATGAAACTAACTGCAAATCAAATACACGGATTTGCAAAACAAGTCCCTATCAAAATTAACAATTGCATTTCTGAACACTTATTTCAGTTATCATTACATTTATCTCTAATTGAAATAATTTCGAAGAAGTTATACACATGTCATTATTCAGATATGAAGGGTGTATTTGTAACAATCATCTTGATATAAATACATATATTTAATAATTCCTCATGTCATCAACATACCTAACCATTATCACTTTAACCATTTTGATATTCGTGTTGTAATCATCATAAGGGAAAAAGTTCTGTGTAATAAGATGAGTTTGGAATACTACTTTATTCGATATAATGATATATATTTACTTTCAAAGTTAAAGCGTCCTAAATAACCACAGACCATTATCGCCTGTGACTTCCATTCTACTCTTTACTAACGCGTTCAGAACCTATCCTATGAAATCCAGGCCGATGGTCAGCAACAAAAGACCCTTAACACCCCTCCTCTGCGGGCTGGGGTGGGGAGGCGGGGGTCAACATCGACGACGGGTTGTTGGGGTAAGCAGGTAGTCGTGAGAGCTTTCCTGAGTGGGTGCGGGTAAGGCCGATTGTTATCCCAGCTTACCAAACACAACCTTGGATGAACCCCGACTGGATTGAAAGCAAAGACCATAATACTTTGTGTGTGACTGATGAAAAGGTCACCATGGGAAGTAACAGGTAGGGTGGATGAAAACATAAGGGTTTAATGTTCGTAGATATATGTATACCTATAGGGATGGAGGGGATTGGTATAAAATGAATAAGTGTGATATACATAGACAATAATCGATGGTTTTGTGGACAGGCGGCCGTAAACCACGAGTGGTTGACGCGTAGTAATACACGAGCGCTAGCGAGTGTATTACGAGGTCAACCGCGAGTGGTTTACAGAGCTGCCTGTCCACAAAATCATCGTTTGTTGCATTTATTATCCATCTTTTCGAATAAATTAAACCCAGTAATTGCCATATTAACGGGTATAACATTAGGAACTATTTCTTTGCTCTATAGCAAAAGGGAATATTTTTCCCGTATACCATGGTTTTGAAGCCGTATACCACAGGTTTGAATCCGTATACCACAGTTATGGTATCTGACAGGTTTTATACAATGGGTAGTGGTTTACTGAGTCCCCATACATTTTCAATGGGGACTTTGTATACGATGGATAATAAAGCCACAGGTTGGGCATTGATCTACGCTTTCTGTATATTACTTACTTAAATCACATTATCAAAGATCATTGACACTCAGTCCCCTCCCCAAGCCTCACTTTGAACAAACCCTTCAAATGACCACCCTAAAATGACGTCACACAATGCCCTGCTTACGTCACTACTTGCATCAGGTGGGTAATCTTGGAGCTAACACCTGTAGAACAAAGGGCCGGTAACAGGTACGTGTCTCCGTGTTTACCCCGGCTGCCCTCCCCTGACAGCCGCCTGTCACACGGTGACACCTGTGGGTCAAGGGGCCGTCTAATGGCATTACTACCGCGGGCCAGGTGCCTGCCAAATAGAACCTCCTCAAACTAATGTGCATTTATATAATATAATGCATTTATAATGATGTAACAACCAAGTCCCAATAACACCTCTCTTTAGACTATCTCATATATCATGCTATTGCTTTCCTTGTGATTCTAATAGTAACCCCTGTTTATTCGAGGGGGGGCAGTCAAACTAACTGTGGATGCACACATTACAATGGTCTAGAGCTGAAAGAACCAGGACCAAATAGTATGTTCATCATCGATGATTGAGCGTGCAACTATAATTGATTAACAATTAAAAAGTTTGGATTACTTTCAGTCTATGGTAGTATTCTGTAACCCACTTGCACTCATTCAACTCTGCCTGAGTCTAGGATCTAGACACATCAAGCAGCAATGGGTCAATGAGGAATTTTGGCCTTGAGTGATTGGTCATGGTCAGCTGGGCACACCTTTAAGACCCCGAGAAACTGGCACCCTGCTCCTTTGCCAATATCACAGTGAAAAGTATGCAGATTGTGAATGGATAGTTTTCATGAAGTAAGCTGGAAGGCTATATGTGAGCACTCTAACCTCTAGGCGATGTATATACTGTGTACAAGCACGATCTAAAAGCATCTGGATTGTCTGCGAAGCTCATTTGACCCTTCCAGTTTTCCCCTCTCATAATATATGAGTTGTGTGACTTTTATAACATTTGACATTTGACAATATCCTTTTAATCCCAAATGTAGTTTTTTTATATGAAATCACTTAGTTGAAGTTGAGATTGATAAGTGCAAGCGCCACGAAAGATCTGGGAGAGTGATCCCATACATGCCCAGTCTATATTGTATTTATCATCCACCTTTTCCTGGCAAGTGGGGTACAGATATGAGTTCATTTGGGTACACTATTTTTTCATACGCACTATCTTTCCCTATATATGCGCTTTATCGGAACATGCAGCACACCTGTATGCTCCGGGTATCGTGGTACACACTCGCCATGTGTTTACTATGGACACTTTGTATTAGGTAGATAATACATGAATATCTCTGTACATACTGATAACTATGCTTCGAAGTTGTACATAATCGCACCCGAGGTATCATCTTCTAAAATGTGACGGATCCATCGCAATAAAACCGTCACATTGCATCTTCGGTCACATAATCTGTGTGACCATCACATCGCACCAGTGGACCCGAGCCTTAAACTGTTTTTTTTTCATTTGTCCATGCTCCTTGACTCTCATTTTCTTCCCTACGTTGTTCAAGAGTTAGGGCACGGACTATCAAGCTTTACTCTGTAACTGTATTCCCCAGCACAGGGTCAATGAATACCAAGTTTTAAACTGAATACAGTCGGACCTCGTTAGGTGGAGTCTCAGTTCTAATACTCGTATAGAGAGGTGCCCTCCGTGGACTATCAAACATTCATAACGATAGAGATGAAGTATATTTCATACACACGAACATTGTCTCGTTTTATTATCCACCTAATACGGAGTCTCCATACTAAACCTATGGAGCCTACAGGTCCCTACTGAGTAGAATACGGAAAGCCGTATTTTACTCAGTAGAATACGGACATTTTTTCTAAACATTTACTTTTCTCGTTTCTAATTTAAGATTTCGTAAATAGTCGAAAGGTGAGTAATGAATACATTACTTTTTTTAAATTATTTTTTTAGGGAGTAGGACGTTGCCACGTCTTGTTTTAATAAATACATTACCACGATTTTGATCTTTGTGACTATCCTATTTGTAGTTGACGTATTACTCCTTGCTATCACTCTACTACGTGCCACGTAAGCGGAGAATACGACCATTCAGATCAATATCCTGGTAATATTGTGTATGTATCTGAATTCTCGTTCTAAAGAAGGTGTACTGTACCAGTTCCGTTTAACGACCGCACCCCCCCCCCCCCCCCGACCACAGAGTAGACCCTTCTACACACAGCTTCCACTGCTCCGCCCCCACAAAATATTGACGTATAAACCAATATTTGTCACCACAGTTATTGACCCCTCGTCTAGCGCTGTGTCTACCAGTTCGCCAATAAAGTAAAAGTGGGCGGAGTCCCTGGATTCGGAGCCACGCCCATGTGTCAATTATAACTAGATTGACACATGTCAAGGCCTTATTAGGGAAATCTATAACTCTGTCTGAGTGGGAGAATTTATAGGCGACCTTGAGACCGTTTGAAGTCACATTGGGTGGGTGAAGTGTTTACTGTATGTCTGAGTACTCGACACTGTGTACACGTGTACTTTCACTTCAATTTCAAACTTTATAACCGACCCCCACAACCTCCAACAGCTCGTCCCGGCATCAGACTGGGCGACAAAAAGCCAGCCTGCTGACAAGGTATGCAGTGCATATAACCGCCTCTTTATTACCGGGAAATGCCTCCTACAAAGTGTAGAAAACAGGCACAAACTGGGCATTTTCTGGTCGGTTTACGGTGTCTGAGTCATCGCACTGGACGTTGGTTGAGTGCTATCTGGCTTTGAGCACACAGATAACACCGTGTCAAAGGGGGAGGGGACCAGATACCAGCCTACTTACATCCTGGATTCAAAAGCTCCAAGCACATGTCGGTGGTCTTCTAACATGGGGCCCAGAATGTGAAAAGGTATTAGGGTATCTGTTGGGAGAGCGTAGCTCTAGACTTCAGCGATTTAAGGTCAGTGTACACAAGGCTGTTCTGCATCATTTACATGGTAGTTCAGCGTTATCTTCCACATGTGGGATACTAATGATACTTTTTACCTAAATATTAGTTGACGTTACGTAATTACATGCAGCTCTGTGGGCACTGCGCTATTTCCCACCACAAGGTGTTGACAGATGTCTCTCCCAATGAATTCATAAAAAAATCGGTATCTAAGTTCATTAAAACGAGCGCGTTTGTTTGTTTGTCTGTTTGGGTAGTTTAACGTCCGATTTGTTCAATTAGACTTACTTTGGTTTACTTTACTCAAATTTGCATATCCTGTTGGAATAACAAGTTATGCTGCCTGGTTGATCCAGGCATCTTACTTTTCTCAATCATATCTTATCGAATATCTTACATACCCTGAAGAAGTCAAGAAATTCTTTCTTGCCAGTGTTATAGAAAACACTGCGCATTGTTGTTACATTCTTTAGGAATTACTTCCTGCTCTCTTTGGTGGTTTGACAATTTAGCATAAGATGTTTTACACTCAGCAGAGTGTTGAGTGTAAACTCTCCGGTGAGTGTAAAACATCCCATGCTACAGCGCATGAGTTCACTTAGAAGGGTATATGAGTTTATCTATATGGGAAGGCGAGTTCTTTTTAAATATTAAACCATTTGTACATCGACCATTTGTATTTCATTTCACAAGAGCCATAATGACGTACAATCAGCGGTCTTCCATTATAGGCCGGAGAAACCACAGCAGGCTTTGCAGGTTACGAGCTATCTCCCTCCTGTTGTAACCTTCATGGGCTATAAACCCTTATGCTCTAGTAGGTATTTAGATATACATGTATGTAAGTATATGCATCTCCCTAATACAAAGAATTCAATTATAACACCATATTTGTAGGTACCTGATCAGTGATCGCTTTCAGCCTTACAAACGAATATCTTTCAACAATAGCAAGTATCATTCTTCTAACACATTGAAGATTTAAAATACGGGGCGAAAAGCACTTCTGGTCCCAACCGAAAAAAAAAAAAAAAAAAAAAATTCAAACACATTGAATGCTGCTTTTACACACCACCTCATTGCTACAATATATATAATTAAAGATTACGTTCTGCCGTCCGACCAGAGAGCGGCTGAGTAGAGAGAGTCTGATGTGGGTGAGTTGTGCTTACCGCGTCTGGCTTCTTGGCCTTGGAGGCCTTGGTGATCAGGTCACGCTGCTCCTGGAAGGCATCCTTCACCATCACGGCCTGCAGAGATCACGTAGAAATGGGAGGCTTTAATTGCAAACTATTGTCAAGATCAAAATATAGCCTCAATATACAGGGTTGCCAGTTGGGGTCAGAGGAAAAAACCCATATATTCTATTGCAATATAGGGTTTATGCATTACATAATCATTACAGTGAGGAATCTAAAGGAAAGCTGCAGTCTTTTAATTGGGTCCGTGGGGAGGTTCAGTGGTGGAGGGGGGGGGGGGGGGCATGGGCTGTAGCTGCATTGGGTAATATAGGTTGGTATGTCTATATTACACTAGGATTTTTTTTTGTTTTTATACTGAAAATGAAAGCATGAATTTCAATGGAGACATTGAAAACTGGCTTCCCTTAATTATACGTATGTGCAAGTCCAGCAGTTGTTCCTCATTCTCTATTTTGACTATGCCGAAGTCTATCTATTTCTCCTAATAATTGTTGTCTCGACATATCCTCAGTATTTACTCAGGTGTCTATCTTTTTTATCATATAGTTGTTGTTTTTTTAAATAACAGAGCACAATTACATATTATTACCTTGTCTCAAACCTTACTTTTTGAGAGTTTTTTTTTCCATATCTCAAAATGCAAATGAGTGTACATTTCCGTTTTTAACATAATCATTTTCTGGACATTTTCTTTTACACTACAGTACCTGCTCATTGACGACTCCGCCGATCTGGGCGCTCTTGCTCAGGAACTCTGCCAGCTGTCCAGCCACCATCTCGTCATATTCGAGCACAGCTGCTGCTAGCGCACCTACAGAACGACCAAGTAAAAAATGTTAAAACATACCCACATGACTGTTATTACAATTCATATCAACATTAACACATAATATCAGGGCACAGTGGTTTAATGAGTATATTTCCAGGCATTCCATATGCTCAGGGATGTCAGTTGGGGTGAGGGAAAAAATAGGGAATTTTTTTATATCAATTTTCTGCCTGGTAGATACCGGGAAGACTTCGATAACATGTCTTTATCAGCCATGGCATGGGGCTGAGGGTCTGTGGGCCGTTCAATCCACTGTTTTATTGGCGGAAATGAGGCTAAATCAATATCATACGACCAAAATAAGTCACATTTTACCTCACCTCCCTATACACTAAATGAACAGACGACACACTGGATATATGACGTCATAGACCAGTAACACTCATAGGCCATGATAGGGGCATAGAGAACCAGATACGAATGTTAAGGCTATGAGACAAAAATACCAGTGTGAGATAATGGCACATTTCACGATACAGTCTGTAGGTAGTCGTCAGAGATAAATGAATGTGCTGACCTCTTTAATCGCAGTTCACGTTACTGATGGTGGTTAGGTCACCATAAATTGGTCGTGACAGTATTTAACACCAGTTGGTCGTGTGAACCGAGTGCAATAAATAGGTTGCCCGGGTATTAACGGGAAGTTACTTAACTATCATTCACCTTGATGGATAATCAACAGCGCAATCGGCATTACATATGAGATACTACTGTAACTGCTCCGTAGAAAACAACTATAACAAAAATGCATTGTTGTGTTACAAATAGGGACCAAAGGACACAACGGCTTAGGCCGAGCTTGGGGAAATCATGTATGATAGAACCCCAATAAAATCTTTTCAAAACAAAAAAAAGCATATTGGACTATAATACTAGTTTCCTTGGAATAATTAACATCACCATTTTATTGCGCGAGAGACGCTCTGATACAGGCTTCATTCTCTTCATTGTGTACAACCTGCTGAATAAAGCCTGGAAATACCTTATGCAGGGATGCCAGTTGGAGTAAACTAAAAAAAAACACCACTGAAATATTTGATTTTGCGATGCAGGGTTTATGCATTACAAATGCATTAGTGGGGGATCAAGGGAAAGCTTAAGCTTTTACATGAGTCTTTGGGGAGGTTCAGTGGGGAATCATGGGCTGTGGCTTAATTGGGTAATTTAGCAGTTGGTATACAAATATTACACAAGGATTTTTTTTATCATTGGTGAAGTGCATTTAACATCATCACCTGATGAAGTGCATTTAACATGCACGAAACGTCGTGACAAATGCTGATACCATCATGTACACCAACTGTCATCTTGGCTGAATAATAACACCTTCAAATACAAATAACTGTGTCTGTTTTTTTGTGAGTTTTTCTCCATTTTATTTTTTTTATCATGAAAATGAAAACATGAATTTCAATGGAAACATAGAAAACTGGCATCCCTGTTATATATACGGTAACTACATAGGCATCATCCGGTATTCATTACGGAACGCCTACAGACATTATCTGTGTGGAGGGCCACGCCTGTAGAGGACGTGCTTGTATCGGAACTCGTGGTACGTACAAGGCCGTACAGACCGACATGTGGACTGACTCGTACCCCAACACACCGCAGACACACATCTGAATCCCAACTGCTGGCTCCTGCCCGCACCCTGCCCACTCCAGCCCCGTAAGACAAAGGGCGGGCCGGGGCGGCGTTAACGAGGTGTTAGCACACGTGCCGATCCCCGGCCCTCCCCAAACACCCCGACGGGTGCCTCCCCCTCGCGGTGCTCTGCGTCAACACGGCGCATTTTGAGCATGACGCAGATAGCGGCGTAGATTGGCCACCACTAGACTTGCTCAAGTCTTTGATTATGAACATTCATTAAATGATTAAAGAAAATCGGAATATAATTCATTATAGTATGTGTCCTTCTGACTCGACCATGAATCCTGTGTCACTCAGAAGGGGTGGAGCGTAGAATACAGGGACTGAGGCCAGTCTAGGCCACCACCTCTGTCTACACTCTGCTCCAACTTAGAGGTTGGTATAGTTAAACACTGTCCATGAATTCTTACTGTCGTACCAATCAACTTTCTTTATTAGTGGATTCTGGGAGCTGAAATACTTACTAAGCTCACATAGCTCACAAAATTAATGATAAAGTCTACCTTTAAGCGGCTGCCTGAGAATACACACCTAGCCACGTATCTATCAAAGTCTACATTTAAGGTTATCTTATTCAAATAACACACAAAAGGAAATATGAACGTGGAAAAAATAGCCTCAATAGTGAGAATTGACATATTCTCTAACCATAGGTCCAGGTCACATAAAACATCTGCTGGGAGAGTATCATCAACATACAGGTAGCGGGTTAAGGTGGCCGTGTATTCAACCCAACCAGAGCTCACATAGTGTAGCTCTGGCGGCCAGTGTAATGGCGGCGCTGCTTCCTCCAGTCTCCTGTTTACCGCGCCTCTCAGAGCGCCCCCTGTCGGCTCTGCCCCCCCCCCCCCCCGCCGCATTCTTACCCTAACTGCCTCTTCTTTTTTTGTGACTTCTGTTTTCTGTTTGATTTTTGTATTGCTTGCCTTTTGGGATGTGTTCTCTTTTTCTCTCAGTAGGTTTTATGTTTTCAGCTTGCAGGCTGACCACGTGTACCCACTTGTGTGGCATAATGCGGCATTGCTTGCCGGGAAGTGGTCTGGCTGGTAGAGGCATCTTTCATGTTAACTGGTACTGCCTTATCTCGAACTGAACACTAAAGCTTTCTTTTATTTGTTTGGGTTAAATACTTCTTACCCCCCAAGAAGAACATTCCGATTTCTACATTTATAGCCTTACTATTTCTTGCATCAGGGATGTCAGTTACGGTCATAAAAGATATAGGAAATAATTTTCATGGGAAATTTACTGCAAGAGAGAGACGAGAAGACGTGGAAAATACATCGTTATTTGGCATGGAATAGGTTTAAGGGTGTGTGGGGAGGGTTGAACCACTGTTTATTGCTATGAATGAGGTCCATTTCATTTGATCTTTTTGAGAAAATAAGAGAATAGAAAACAAGGATTTCATTGGAAAAGAGGAAAACTGCCATCCATGTATGTGATTCATTTGTGTGATAATGGAAAACATGCTGCCTACATAGACAAGGTTATAAATTATCTCAAATAAAAAAAAGTGGCTTCAATCAGTTTTATCAAATACGTATGCTTATAATAACAAATATGAAATATCTCCATTCGCCTGCCCTATGCAATTTACAAATGGCAACTCTTTCAACTCTTTAGATGCATCTTTAAGTTATTATCAGTAACGCTAATATTAAATCTAGCTCCATAACATCTACAATGCTTGTGTCTTCCACCTTGTCTGGTAAAATAAGTCTATTTAAAAATGTGTCTACTGTGAAAACCGACAATCAATACTGGAATGACAGAGTCAAATGTATATAAGCTCAGGACGCATCTCTTTTCAGTCATTTCAGTTGTGTTCCTTGTGCAAATCGGGGAGCCAGTCTTAATTCCGCCTCAGCGGGAGCAGGGTTCCATTTAATAATCTAGGATCTTTCATGTATACCCTTTTCTGTATCCCATAGAGACCCATGGACGACGTCGGTCAACTTTATTCAACACTTTTTCCTTATAACAATGTTTCCTGGGAGATCGCATAACAACGGTTTGGTTCTGACATGTAGTTGTCATTTTCAAGGTAGCATCGGCTGTGTTAAGAAGTGTACGTGCCTCGTATTCTTCATTTTATTCAACACTTATGAACGACCTTATGGGTGGTTAGTATTGTCTTAGCGAGCAGACTTATTTTTAAACGATAACCCTTGAACGAATTACACAAAAGGGTCTTCATATAAGATCCTAGAGCATTAAACGGTCATCAGTAGCGCAGAGTTGCCTGGCCATTAGTGCCGACACTCGTCACCAGGTGGCTGGCGGCCATCTGGGTCCCGTATCTGGGACGCTGGCAGAGAACGCCACGTCGTCCTAGGAACGCCGCCAGAACGCCGACTCACATAACTGTCAGGTTTCGACACCCGAGACCTGCACCAACAGTCCCGTATTGCTTCCACATTTCTAATTATACGACACATTTCGTAATTGCCAGCCAGAATCTTTTTGAACGCTCTGTGATCCATGTGAGATGTTTTTTTCACGGCCTGCTTTCATCAACAGCGTCTGGCTACTCGAGCGCCGACCTGGTGTCTTGGGGTCTGTGGCTGGGTTGGTTTTGTTTTATGACTGGCAAGTTCATATCACAGTGAGAACCAAAATATTCTTGGCTCTTACAGGCCTGGGATGAAAGAAAATTGAAACTTAATAATGGTCACCTGGTCTCAGTCATTAATATAACTCATTAGCGTTGTGTAATGGGAAGCACACAGGCGTGCTACTCTTGCTGCCAGTGATAATTCAGACAACTCCAATTTGTTAGCTTTAACCCCATTAGTTACGCTGAGATCACGAACGTGAAACTGTTCAGGATCCATAGTTAAATGTCCCAGCAAAAAGGTCCATGGTACAGTATTCCTTCAATACTAAACGTCCCTCTGGGAATCAGGTACACTCTCAGTATCCCTTGGACACAATTTCTCTCTCCGGGATCAACAATTACCTGTCTAACCAGTGTTCTATGTGCGATACCCATAGCCTGTCTGTACCAACGCTGCTCTATGGGTTCCTACCTGCAACACAGTCAGCAGCACTGGTGGAGAACCATTATGAACCATTTTAAACTTGTATCTATACTGGAATTTGGGAGTATACAAGTAGATGTCCATTTCCACTGGCTCCAGTGGCCTGAAAAAAAATTCTTGAGCTTCTTTAATCAAACTATGAACACACGACTGGTAGTGCAGAGTTCTAACAAATTTTCAATATTTGCTCAATACCAATGATGACTTAGGCAAAAGTAACGGCAGGAATTAGATTCTTCCTCTTGAATGATCAGCTGTGGCGTTTGTCACTGCAGCCCTGTGATGACAACCCCAAGGTGCAGACAGACAGCATACGTCATGGCCGTAACCCTGGTGACAGGGTGATGGCTGACGTCTGGCACACGTCACGACCGGAAGACGCTCAGAGACGCTCAGCGTCTGAATGGCAGACGATACAGGACGACCAAGCGCCTATCAGACCACCATCTGACCTAGAGATAGAGCAGAAACTATACTCTGATAGGATCTCACAAAATGTCAACACAGCCCGAGAAAATGTATCCCGTGAAAAATAACCGAGTCGGTAGAACACCCAGATCAAAAACTACATTCCTCTAGGTCCAATATTATGACTACTGCTGAAAAACAGTTTTGAAATCACGCTACTCCCTTGAGTTTGAACGTCAACAGCTGAGCCACTGTGAAGTAGTTTTTGGACAAAAAAAAACAGAAATACGCACTAGGGACAAAAAGTGTCAGGCTCCATACATCAGTGGCGTGGGCTACAAGCTCGGGTGGTGTAGAAAACGGAAAACCTGCGTCCCAGTGACCTGACAGATCTCAGAGACCCGTCAATTAGACAACTGGCCCCGCCCAACATTTCTAGGAAGCTGTCAGTGTCGGCCACCGCGACATCTGGTGGCCGTTAGCGACGACACAGGTCATGTGACACGACGGCGTCTGCGACTGGAGACGCTGGCATCAGGTTGAGTGGCGGTGTGATCCAGTGTGCAGGCGCACGCGGGTGTCGGTGTTATAGGATGGTGAGGGGTGGGGGTGGGGGTGTAAAGGGGTCAGTAGGATAGAGGTGCCTGGAGGTGGTAAGCATAACAGCGTGTATGGTTTCCGTAGTCACGTGCCACCATGCCCATATAAGGCGTGCCGCGCTACCCGGCACTTCCGCGTAAGGAGGAACTTGTCGGTGGTGACTGACATGTGAATGTACTCACAGAGACAAACTAGGAACCGCAGACACACTGCGATAGAGAAACCGTTTAATAACGGAGTGCAAATGTAGCATCAGGGGCGTATACAAAAACGGTTGGTTTTATGATTAAAAATGCGACAACTACAATGGCTTTGGCGGAATGGAGTAACATAGCTATGGTTGAGAAATTATCAGGGTTGGGGTCAGGGGGGAAAAAGTGGACATTTTTCATGTGGAATTTACTACCTCAAAGAGAGTGAGAGAGCATGGAAAACACATTAGTTTTGGCCTTAGAATTTATACTATCTTTGTTTTATACATGAAAATACATGTATAATTGGAAATGAAAACAAGGATTTTCTTCAAAGAGTGTAAATTTGCGATCTCCGAAAATATGAGAACCTCGCATAGACTTATCTAAAACAATGTAAACTTTGTCACATTCCCCCAAGATTTTTGAAGGAAACTCATGAGAATAAAATAACTTAGTGCGTACTCCACCGAGTTTGACCACGGAGTAATACATTTAGCAAAGCTAATTTAATTACGTAGCGGTCAAACGAGGTGGAGTGCGAACTAAGTTATTTTCATTGAGTGGGTTTCTGATTTTATCTCACCCCATATACATGATCAGAAACATTACTAATCAATAAAAAAAAAACTCACACAATCAGCTGTTGAGTATTGAGTACAATAACTTCACGGCCATGGAGTATGAATTCATAACGTTAATCTCATGGATAATAACCCACGCATACCATTAACTGTGAGATTATAAGCCCTCCTGATACACGGACCAGCTCATACTGGGCACGGCAGTGACGAGTGACTGGGCCAGGAGACCCAGCCTCGCATAGTTTACAGGTGACTCGCTCAGGTGGAAGCGGGGAATGCGGCAACGTGTTTTTATGTAATAACTGCGTCTTCAGGGGCGGCGGGACGGGATGCGGGCTTATTTACAATGCAGGCTGGTGGAGACGGGGCTCCTGACGCCGACTCCCACCCCGCTTCTCTGTGATGTAAAGACAATAAACGGGCCACCTCAGCTGCCCGCTTAGACCGGCTTCAGTCCCTGTCTCCTACTACTCCACCTACCCCACCATAGACTGGCTTCAGTCCCTGTCTCCTGTGCCTACCCGTCCACCTACCCCACCATAGACTGGCTTCAGTCCCTGTCTCCTGTTCCTACCCCTCCACCTACCTGACCATAGACTGGCTTCAGTCCCTGACTCCTGTGAGTACTCCTCCACCTACCCCACCATAGACTGGCTTCAGTCCCTGTCTCGTTCGCCTACCCCATCATAGACTGGCTTCAGTCCCTGTCTCGTTCGCCTACCCCACCATTGACTGGCTTCAGTCCCTATCTCCTGTGCTTACCCTTCCACCTACCCCATCAAAAACTGGCTTCTATCCCCGTCTCCGGTGCCTACCCCTCCACCTATCCCACCATAGATTGGCTTCAGTCCCTGTCTTCTGTGCTTACCCTTCCACCTACCCCACCAAAAACTGGCTTCCGTCCCCGTCTCCGGTGCCTACCCCTCCACCTATCCCACCATAGACTGGCTTCAGTCCCTGTCTCCTACCCCTCCACTTACCCCACCATAGATTGGCTTCAGTCCCTGTCTCCTGTGCCTACCCGTCCACCTACCCCACCATAGACTGGCTTCAGTCCCTGTCTCCTGTTCCTACCCCTCCACCTACCCCACCAAAAACTGGCTTCAGTCCCTGTCTCCTGTGCTTACCCTTCCACCTACCCCACCAAAAACTGGCTTCCGTCCCTGTCTCCAGTGCCTACCCCTCCACCTACCCCACCATAGACTGGTTTTAGTCCCTGTCTCCTATGCCTGCCCTTCCACCTACCCCACCATAGACTGGTTTTAGTCCCTGTCTCCTATGCCTCCCCTTCCACCTACCCCATCATAGACTGGTTTTAGTCCCTGTCTCCTATGCCTCCCCTTCCACCTACCCCATCATAGACTGGTTTTAGTCTTGGTCACCTGTGTCTACCCCTCCACCAACCCCACCCCTCTTCACCTAGGCCTGTAAGGCGTTAGAAGAAGTCCAAATGTTTCAATGTTCCCTTAATTAAGTCTTTAAACAAAAACTTGAGCAAGTCTACTGCCCACTGAGGGAGCATTCTCATCGGCAACCACAATACTTGTGTGCGGGATTACTTTCCATGCCGATTTTTACATTTTCATATTTTTTGTCCAATTATTGTATGATTGGGCCAATGGCTGGGAATGTCTATGGTAAACAAAAATTCAAATGTCTGTAATGGATCCATTTATTTTCCCATCAGCGACCAACTACCAGTCTAGTCGGACACTTTATCGTGATAAGTTGCCCTAACTTAGTTTGCTGGTGCTTTTTTCAAGGTAGTATCTGCTGTATTGAGAAATGTATTCCCGCCTGATCACTTTAATCACATCGATTTGTATTTTGTTGGAGGTCTAGAAAATGGCAGCATTCCGAGATACATCCTAGCATTCATAGGTAAAAAAATATTTGCTTGGCATATTAATAGAAATTGCAAAATTGCTTTAATTTGCGAATAAACAGTATTCACCAGTCATAAAATTCTGTATGTTCACAATAGCATTTACATCGCTGGTACGAATGACTACGATATCTGACCATTTGCGCTGTCTCATCCAAATTTCTACCTGTATGAACTTTGTTAGTAACGGACTGGGTCTCGTATAAACTGAACTGAAGACATCTCTACCCAAGATACCTACATTGAAGTCGATATTGACTCTTCCCTTGCTTGTGGGATCAGGGATGTACGATGAGGTCATGGAAATAAGAGGAAATATTTTTCATGTGAAATTTTCTGCCTCAGAGAGACTGAGGAAAACATGGAAAACACATCGTTATTGCCCATGGATTGGGGCTGTGGTGTGTGGGGAAGTTATAACCACTGTCCAATGATGTGAATGAGGTCCAATTTGTTTGATTCTTTTGTTATACATAAGAAAATAATATTTGACAAACTGAAAATAAAAAGATGAATTTCCTTGGAAAACTGTCATCTGTGTGAGATGAAGTCACGCAGCTCTAAGTGAACTGGGGTTGAACGTTTACATATGTAAAAGAACCTTAAACCAATGCGGTGAGATGTGACTGAGGACCCACTGACAGGAGGTGGGAGGTGTTGCCGACCCTGCCGTCACTGAGGACCAGACAAAGACCATGCCCGCAATTTGTTGCCGCCCTGAGAAGAAACAAACCACCGGTGGGGGGTCGAGAAACCAGAGCCAAAACAAGGACACACCGAGCGGCCCTCCGAGTGGCTCGGGGTGCCAGCCACTCTCCATACACATTCTCCGGACCCAATCCAAGCCTCTGTATGGAGAGCCGGTGTAGGTATCTCAGAGCGGCCGCAGGTAGCAGGGGGTGGTTAGTGGAGTAAAGGCTACCTGGGGCAGGTAAGGGTACTCGTGTGGTAGGCAGGTAACTAGAGTGTGAGGGTGAAATATTCTACAATGGTCGACTATTTATCAAATATAAACTTCGCGGTTTATACTGAATTGGTCGATCCTAAATTAACTGCATTCCGAGAAAGCAGTTCCTAATACTACCAGTTAAATACGAGTAATCCCAATCTAACAACTTAGAATTGAGCGCGAATATTTCATGCGCTGAATATTTCATGGTGTTGCTTGCTGGAAGGTTTCCAGGAGAGAACTATCATGTCTGTTGTTCAGCTCTTGCATAGAGAGCTCATTCTCGGAGCACATGTTTTGGTATTCTCTCTATTCTTGCCAAGAGAACCCCAGGTCGAATCATCTGAGTGGAGAGTGCAGCTGAGCAGTTCGCTGATCCCCAGCACTCCCACGCGCCCTGCAAGGTTTACCTGCAAGAACCAGCGATGTGAGCAGCCGACAACCCGACCCACGTGACCTACATTGAAGAGGCCGGCCATGGACTCACCATCATCATAGTCAACAGCAAGAGGCCTCCTTCAAGATATGTCGGGAACAATACAACTGTCAGTTATTTCAGTTCACATTTCTTTATACATTATAATAGTTGAGGAGATTATTCTCACTAGCTCGCAGATGGGCAAGTTCCTTTATAAAATAATGAGGCAGATATTTGCGTTTAGTTACCGACACGTTTCGGACCTTCTCGGTCCTTTATTAAAGTGTTTGGTTAAAAATCTTTCTTTCCCGGGTGCGTTGCGCGATCTGGTGGGATCTGTGAACTCTTTCGGACAGAAATTTCTACTTTTTTTCCCCTTTCTTTTTTTTATATTAAAGTGTGTTTTATTGCTTGATACGATTTCATTACACTCATTTCAGAGTGGTTTTGGGAGCTATCTTCGTATCATGGTTACCGATGTATTCTTGGTTACAAATTACAGCTATGATAACGACCATATCAAGTAGAGTTAATGGTATCCCTTTTAGTTTAGTATAATCATAATAGTTCATTCCAATATTAATTGATAGGCAAGAGAGCAGTGAGGGAGGCAGAGATGGGGTGGGTATGTAAGTAGAGAAGTTGGAACACTGTCTCTGTTATTTACCCATGTTATTCGGACGTTGGCAACGTTGTTTCATGACTACATATTCAAAATGTTCACAGGGTCAATAGGTTCATCAAGAGCGTCCTCATCAGTTGAGAGTTCAAGTTCTCTCAATAGTTCATTATATAATCATACAAGTTAGACTACCTGTTCAATCGTTTGTTTGTTTAGTTTAACGTCCAATTTGTACTATTAGATTTACTTGGGAAGGGTGGCGATTGATTCTATGAGATGAATTTAGGTAGGAATATTACCCCTAAACATCTACCAAGGTGAGAGTTCTTATATTCCCATATAGCATTTTACGAGAACAATTGGCCTTTAATATAGTCGTAAATCTACCACTGCTGGGGATGAAGGAGAAAATTGGCTGCAGTGCCTTAACAACTGAGCTAACTCCCCACCCGCTGCTACCTGTTTCTCATAGGTAAATATGACAGTGTTAGTCAACTGGACCTCAAATAAATTACAAATCTATTAAGACGAGGCAACGTCTGCTCCCTAAAGAAAGAAAACAACAACAAATTTAAAGAGATGTATAAAGTCCATTAGAAACCAAGCCTTATAAGGGCAATGTCTAATTCCTCGATGAGTCATATTAGGAAAAATACACATTCAGGAATTGAGGAGCTGATGGGGAAGAAACCTTTTCGAGTACTTTTGTCACTGCTCTCGACGTCGAACTCTTTTCAGTACAGATTTGGTACTTTCATTACTGGAATAATTCAATAGTTTTTCAGACAAATCTTAATATACATGAAAAAGAATATGATAAAAATTAATCTTAAAAAAGGACATATGTACTACCTTTATGCAATTATCAGAATTAGAAGCGTATGATGTATTCTCATGAAAGGCAAAGACATATTTATTTGATACATTGCTGCAAGGGTGCAGGATGCCAAGCACTAGACCAGATACTTTGACGTTTATTTTTAGCTATCCACCTAGCGAAAAAAAATCCTATGGTATTGAAACGCTCAGCGGCTCTAGCTAATGTTAGTGTTTACAGGTGGGAAGAAGTCACCGGGAAAATTGTGGACGACGCACCCCGACTGAGTTCCACTCACCATAAACATGTCATCAAAGTGACACCTCAAGAAACTGCCCACTGCCACACCCGAGTTGTCTCAGCCTGTTCAACTCGTTCTCAGGTCTAACACTACAGATTGGATAGCTCACAATGAGAGCGATTACTGTCGAATAACATACACATATGCATAGACATCCATATGTGTGTAAATATACATATACGTGTACCTTTTGGTGGAAGAACTGTCCTAGTGACAGAACCAGAGGGAATAAAAAAAATAAAAAAATATATGTGTTATATATACTGCGTTATTTGTCTAAGTGCTGATTTCTGTTTTCTCCTCCAGGACACCAGATCGAGATGCATCAAAGACCGCAGTAGGCAAAGGCTTATCAAGGCATCACCACGAACATATCTAAACATGCTTCAAAGGCCTAGTACATGAGAGGCAGAAATCCCGTGCCACTCTTGAGAAAAATTTCTTGTAGTCCGGGATATATCATTTAAAATATGCTAGACACATTATTCTGATTTCCCACTACTAAAATAAACGAATTAGATAAATGTGGCACATAAAAGACCTCAGCCTATGAACTGTTTTGTTTTGGACGGTGCTATAAAGTGAGCTACTCCTGTGAGTCTGTGAGTAGCAGAGAGCAGGTGTAGGTGAAAGACTCGACATGTGACGTAGCCAATTACGAGGTGGTTTCTTACTCGATGTCAACTGGTGCAACCCTGCATTTTATATACCTCAATGAAGAATATCACTTTACTTTCAATTCCTCTTTTTGCATTAAGAGCCAGATTACATGAAACAACTGCCCTGAACACAGAATGTTAAGCCTGCCTTCTCTTTTTTTTTTTAAATAATCTAACGCTAACCATCACACAATATTGGTTTCTATTCTTTTTAACCTATTTTTCCTAACATTCTAATTATCACTTCATTGAAATACTTTACTTAAAGATTAACTAAAGTAAAAACATGCTGCCCATAACACTCCAAAGCAGCACCAGGAGGCATCCTGGCATATTTACCAGAGAGAGGTCTTTGCGACATAGCGGTGTGAAATAAAGGTTGAGAAGATAACGAAGACGACAAATACGATTTATTCAGGGTTCTCCCTTCTCCTTACTACCAGGAGCAGCCTGACAAAGCACAGGTGTAGACCCAGCGGACTTGTAGCCGTAGCCGAGGGCAGGACCTGTGACTCAATCTGAGGGCTGGAATCTGATAACAGGCGCTGGGAGGTGAGATCTGATGGCAGGAGAGATAGGCCCTGATCCTGGAGAGAGAGACGAGCCGGGATATCTGTACCATCTGTCACACTGGTAAGCATGAGGTGAGGGGAGCAGGGTAAGACGGAGCAGTCGTAGACAGGAGACGGAGGAATGAGAGGGAGAGAGGCAGGCAGAGTGGAAGGTGAAAAGGCGGGAAGGCCAAGAGCCAAGGCGGCTGATATACAGAGAAGGCAGATAGAGAGAGAGGCTGGTATTCAAGGAATGAAACAGGCAGTGAGGGAGGGAGGCTGGTGTAGAGGTGGGCAGCGAGGGAGGGAGGACCAGAGGTCAGCTTGCTGGTAAGGGAGCAGAGAGGGAGGGAGGAGAGATGGAGTGTGGTATGTGGGTAAGGGAGCAGTGAAGGAGGAAGAGATGGAGTGAGGTATGTAGGTAAGGGAGCAGTGAGGGAGGGAGAGATGGAGTGAGGTATGTGGGTAAGGGGGCAGTGAAGGAGGGAGAGATGGAGTGAGGTATGTGGGTGAGGGAGCAGTGAGGGAGGGGGAGATGGAGTGAGGTATGTGGGTAAGGGGGCAGTGAGGGAGGGAGAGATGGAGTGAGGTATGTGGGTGAGGGAGCTGTGAGGGAGAGATGGAGTGAGGTATGTAGGTAAGGGAGTTGTGAGGGAGGGAGAGATGGAGTGTGGTATGTAGGTAAGGGAGTTGTGAGGGAGAGAGAGATGGAGTGAGGTATGTAGGTAAGGGAGTTGTGAGGGAGGGAGAGATGGAGTGTGGTATGTAGGTAAGGGAGTTGTGAGGGAGAAAGAGATGGAATGTGGTATGTGGGTAAAGGAGCTGTGGGGGAGAGATGAAGGCTGGAAGGTGGGTAAGAAGCAGTGAGGGAGGGAGAGAAGGAGGCTCGTATGTGGGTAATGGAGCAGTGAGGGAGGGAGAGATGGAGTGTGGTAGGTGAGTAAGGGAGCTGTGAGAGATGGAGTGTGGTAGGTGGGTAAGGGAGCTGTGAGAGATGGAGTGTGGTAGGTGGGTAAGGGAGCTGTGAGAGATGGAGTGTGGTAGGTGGGTAAGGGAGCTGTGAGAGATGGAGTGTGGTAGGTGGGTAAGGGAGCTGTGAGAGATGGAGTGTGGTAGGTGGGTAAGGGAGCTGTGAGTTGGTGAGAGGTGGCGTGTGGTATGTGGGTAAAGGTATTGTGAGGGAGGGAGAGATACATAGGACACATAGGTGTTAGTGTATAGAGGGAGTGATGCAAAGGACGCAAGCAGTTCGTCAGGTAGGCAGGCAGATAAGGAGGGAGTCAGTGTCGGGGAGACAGGGAGGGAAGGATGGGGAGGAAGCAAAGGCCTGCGGCACTGAAGGCAAACAAGTAGATAAGCAAACAGGGAGAGAGTGGTGGAGAGAGAAAGATATGGAAAGGATGAAGGAATGAAAGGAGGGCGGCGGAGATGGAAGGCAGGTAGGCACGGCGCAATGTAAGATATGGAGAGACTGCTGTGCCAGCAAAGGAGATGGGGTCAGTGCGATCTAGGTCAGTATGTTTGTTTGCCTTTGCTGCAGGTAGCCTGCCGCCATACCAGACCTAGAAAACATCTTTATTTACTCAGATCTGGTTAGTTCCAATGTACATGTAATTCCTCCTTGCTCCAGGATGCCATGCTAAACTAGACGCGGACAAATCGATGCGAACTCGTTTGTAAGGATGTCAGAAGATGTATTCATAAGAAAAGAGTATCACCACATGTTGTTTCGGTTACATAGCCTGTACATGTAAATTAGCTACTATTTACCATTTAATTTCTATAGCAAACAACCGGTATTCAAATATATAAATACAAAATTGATAGAACACAACTAGGGTTGTAAATGGGATGTTGGAAGAGCGAGGGTTTGGTCAAAGGGATCGGAACCCAATTAACAAAAAAATGGAATTGGACTGATGACTACTCCGGGTAGTTGTTTTGATAAAAGTAATTCTAGTCAGGTATTTCCCATATTTCTGCGACCCTCGAGAAGAATCTCCGCCCTCCAATCTTAAATTGTATACCAAAACTGCAATTCATACAAATGTTCATTTTGTGCTATAGCAACTTTTGGCTATAATGAAGTGTGTAGATTATTTTATCATTATTTGTCGCACTTTTCGCATTTCCAGTGTTCAATCTATTGTGAACAACATTGGTGATGTTTTCTGGCAGTTGACTTCACTTAACGAAGAAGTTTGTTGGCTAACTGGAAACTCCCCCCCCCCTCCCAAATATATATATAGTGCCTTGTTCCATTATCACAATCTACCAATATCAGTTTCATGTCTTTATCTATGATGAAGTTGTTTCTTATACAGACTGTATGAAATTCCTGACATGGCTTCGTTTCAAACATTGAGGATGCAAGTGTGGATCATTTCTCCACTTCAACCGTATGAAATTCCACCAAGACTGCTGGGTCTGGTTCCCTATTGTTGCTGAATGTTCTGCTGTTGGTACCTTTCAGTCTTATTTATAGTGCAGTTGCTGTCTTGCTGGACCCTAATGCGTGTGGTGGTGGGGTGAGGTCACTCTATTTTTACTCCTTTTCTCGCTGATTTATTGTACCTCTACGAACATGGAGTTCTAAGCTGTGTATAGTATGGTGTAGCGAATGGCGGCTAAGGTCTTATGATGATCTGTGAGTTTTTATTTGACTTTCTTCATATCTGGTCATTCGTAACCAAGAATAACCACTTATGAAAAAGAATCATTCATAACACAATTTTGGAACAGAATGGCTATGAATTGATATATAATCTAGTGTTCTGGTGTATATGAAATGTCGGAATTCCGTAATGTGTCTGGAAATTTGCATCCCTGCGTAACGCATATTGTTTCCTTTAACTACATATCTTTTAAAGTGCAGCGGCTGATTTGGCAATACCAATTAATTACCTAGTGCAAGTAGATCGGTGGATGGCAAGAAGATCCTTATCTTTTTTTAGAAGTCTTTTATTCGGCTCAATCACTAGGAAATAGCACTCAATTTCCCGCCCCCAGCCTAAAGAAGTTTACAGAATCCTGGATCCCATCCGGTCACGTACAGACTTTATCGTTATCCCATATAAAGGTCATGGCATCTGATGTAGTGTAAATCTACTGCAGCAACCATTATCCCGTTATCACAATATGGCTAAAAAAATAACGCTGGAAAAACGTCAAGTCATATCAAAAAGAGAGACAAATTTGTCACAAGGGCAGAATATTATGGACATATTTTCCCGCAACCATGGAACTTGATATGCAGGCGCAATATCTTCGCTAACTTAGTAAGTAATATTGACCGACCCAAAATACACCATGATTTCTCCTAATACATGGACTTGTATATGAGCTAGATCCGTGCCTACTACAAGCGGTGACGAACTCGGGCTAAATGGACAATCTCGAGCAATGATGATGGGCGAGGATCGAATATAATTTCGGTAGACCCTGCTCCCATCCTGAACGTCATGGTGTCCAATCCAGGGCTGGTCACACATTATACCACCCGTGTTACTGTCGATAACCAATATTGCTGCTGGGCCGGTTACATACATACACGGACGTATACAAGTCCATGATACATCCTACTTATCCACGCTGCCATAGATTCTACATGATAGTACATCGTCTGTGTGTACACTCCTTATATGGTGTTAGAGTCACATGCCTTATATGGCGATCGGGTCGTCACCGACTCCTACCCCCAAACAAGTGGACGTGACTTCTTATCAGCACACGAACCCAGAGAGATCAATGTCCTATGTATTTAATCTTCATAATCCTCCCCCTACACTCGAGTTGGCGAGCGGTCTATGTGATTCATAAGGTCTATCAAAAGAGCCAATTTCCACTGGTAACTGAGATATGACCAGCTTATTTGTGAATTCTAATTTGTTAAGATGGTCACCAATATGTGTATGCATTTTTGCAGAAAAAGAATCAATTTGTCCAACGTACAGACGGTATATATTTATTCTCCATTTTACCTGATTCTTTTTTATAACCAGAAATTTAGCCAAAAGGAACCATTTTCATGAAGAACAATTAGAGACGTGAATAGCAAATGAAGTCCTACTACAAGTTAATTCTGATGAGATGAGTCTTACATTATCACAACTATGATTTTCTTGCATTACACTTTGTGTTTTCATTGAATTTACATTCAAAGCCGTGATGTCAGCCATAAAGCTCCTGTTGTTTCCCAAAAGATTGTACATAATTTTATCCTCCACCTAATACAAAGTGTCCATAGAAGAAAACATTGAGAGTGTATATCACCACACCCAGAGCATATAGATATGGTCTATGCTCCGTGTTCCAATAAAAACGCGCATACGGAAAAATAGTGTCTACTGAAAAATAGTGCATACTTATATCGATACGCCACTTGTCAGGAAAAGGTGGATATCAAATAAAATATACTGGTTTCAAATAAATGCGGTTACATGCTCCTCGGAGTTGTCCCTGCGCAATATCCTCAAATGCGCTCGGATATTACTATTTGTCAACTCCTTTGAGCATACGACCGCTTGGATCTGAAACCAGTCGATATTGTATATGTACCTCACATTTCTTACACCAGGCAACTCGAATTAAAAAGGGGGAATAACACCATAAACTAACTCACCATCAGATGCTCCAGCACTGCCTTTGGTGGCGACCGTCTCGAGGCGCGAGGTGACGGCTTCCAGCCGCTGGATAAGGTTGGTCAAATCAGACGACATTTTCGCGTCCAGTCCGCCGGCTGCTTGGCGGGACTTGGCTTCCTGGAGGAGAGTGTTTCCCTGTGCGAGGAGTTCGTTCACGTCCGACGTGGTCTCGAGCCGCTGCAGGAAGTCGGCTAGTTTGGCTTCAGGCAACCTACCGTCAGGAGAAGCAGCTTTAGTTGGAGACACCTCAACAGCGGCAGCAGCCGTAACCACCTGACCTTTGTCAGGGGAACCCCGGCCCGGTGACTGGGCCTTGGACTTGGACTCGGGGGACTTCTCTTTGGTGGGAGAAGGGGATTTCTTCTTGGGGGACTCTTTCTGGGGGGAGGGCGATTTCTTCTTAGGGGACTCCTTCTGGGGAGAGGGCGATCTTTTCTTGGCAGACTCTTTCTGGGGGGAGGGCGACTTTCTGGGGGAAGACTCTTTCTGGGGAGATGGGGATTTCCTTTGAGGGCTTTTAGGGGGAGAGGGGTCCCTAGACGGCGAGGGCTTTTCCTGAAGCACAACTGCTTCTGGTTTGGCTACGCCGTTTGGACCGTTTGTCTGGCAGTCTGCTGGAGGCGGGGTTTGGGCTTTGCCGTTGGCTGGCGGTGCTCCTTTGCCAGGTGACTTCTGCTTCTCGTTGGGTGAGGGTGGTCGCTTACGACAACATAACATGATCCCGAGGTGCAGTGCTAAACATAGGATCAAAGTTCACAATGGTGTTGTCTCTCACTCTGTCCACTAGGTATGCGTATGCGCACTCAAGACTTAGAATAGATGATCTTAACCGACCTGAGAAGCCAACACTGTCCGAAGAGTGTTTGCCCCCTGGCAAGTGCTCCAAAGGGGGACAAAGTTACCAAGCTGCGATGAAGCGAGGAATCCGTAGGTCAATTCTCTCAGACTTCGGGTGTGAAGTCTATCGACAGCCGTTAATAATCCAACAAAAATAGAAAACAGAAGAAAAACGCCGGTCATTAATCAATACTATTATTTTCCAGCCAATGTGAAGTCTCACAGAACGATTTTCTGTAATGTTAAAGAGTTTAGAGGTGCAATAGTTAAGAGAATCCAAACAAGCAGGTCACCGACAGATCGGCATTAGCGCAGAACAATATGGTTTTTTTGAGTCGAATGAACAATTCTCTCATCACATACACACTAGACTCACGTCATATTCATAGGTCACAAAGGACAGACAGGGATAAGGATTAGGAGAAGGAAAAAATGTGGCATGAGATGACTACGCAAAAGCAAAACCACTCCATGACCAAATAAAACCACGTATTACGAACACCTTTCCAACTAGAAAAAATGTCTTAAATCACTTCTGTATCACTTTCCTTAACCGTGTATTTTTTAATGTGTGAATGAACTGTTAAATGGTCGTGTTAATCCCAATAATATATAACTATATGGTAAGCTAGTTGCTATTTTAGTATGGAACTGATTAGTGTGGACACACTTGTTTTTCTTGAAGTTATGAAGTCATGTGTATTAATTTTGTTTACGCGCCAACAACAAAAGAGGAAATAGTATGAAGAACTTGTGTTTTAGGTTTATCTTAAAACAAATCAAAATCAAATTGTCAACGAATGTTAAACTGGGTGTTTAGAGCTATGTCCACTTTAGAATATTTTGATGAATTCAGGTGAATGCATATGTATAACTTTTGTAAAGCTGCAGACCACAAAGCATAATATTGCTTGATGTTGCTGAGTGGAAATGTTAAAAGCTGAGCACACCATGTGAACCAATGTTATGTGTGCGAGAATAGGCTGGACTGCGACCGAAATACCTTTACGACCCCGAAAGTGCAACACGGCTTCCAGAGTGAGAGACAAAACCAAGGGTTTGTGTTTTCAAAAATTCTACTTAGGGCAAAATGGGATCGCTAAAGGGACTGGACTTCGGAATACATGTGTTGGGTATATGGTAATAGCACTATTGAGTTCCCATCCAATGAATACATTAACGAAAGGGTTAACATATAAACCGCGATATAAAAACAAGTATGAATTTCCAATCTCATTAGAATCAAACGTTCTAATGAAGAAAGCCTTAGCGATGCCTTAATAGGAAGCTTTAGCTATATGTTAATGTTTTGGCATATTATTCTTGTCCAACACTGGAGACTGGTGTACAGACAAGAACTTCTTACTCTAATCTTATTCCTTAAGAACACATTCCATTTCAACTATATAATGTTTGAGGTTTAATGGGGCATGATCGGAAAGCTTCAGACCCAGCTGAAAACAGTGCATCAATCCTGTGGGCTTAGTTTTTATGGTTAAATGCCATGACAGTGCCCTTGCAGTGCCAATAAACTATGTCTATGTTTATGTTATACTTTTATTTTGTGCGAGATTGTAAGTGTTTGGCGGTAGCTATGAAAAGACATTGAAAATCAAACTTAGAAAGCACCGACAGGATAGACTGCTTTATAACTACGGAAGTTTTATAACTCGGGGCTAAAGCTAAGCTAGCAATGTGCCAGGGCATACATTGCATTTCATGCAGGTAAGAATGTTTGCAGAGCATTCATTTATGGCTAAGAGAGTCAGCTGGCATTTAAGATGGAATGAAAATCTCTTTTGCCAACGACACACTGTCACATTATTAGAGAGAAAAAGCCGTCCATGCCTCACGCAATCTAAACTAGGTCCATGTGTACTGAATACGATGATGACATTTAAAGTGTCCCCAAGGTGATTCACTACCAGTGGTAGGAGTAGTGTTCTATTCTACAAAGATGAAATACGCATATCGGTACTAGAAAGTTGGTTGGACAAGTCAAAATCCATGCAGGGAAACCACTATCCACAACCAATAAATTCAAACATTTAGATTTACATTCTTAACGTTGATGAAAGCTTTGTACATTTCGATTAATGCTGAAGCTGAACAAGACCTGTTCAACACTAGTAGAATTATACAGTGTCACTGTATAGCCAATTGCCGAGCCAATAGTCACTCTTTCTTGTCACGTTTAACGTTAAATTGATTGAGTTATGTTTACAATGGAAGGCTCCTGTTTTGACGAACAGGTAAATCTAAATGTGTTGTTCGTCGAGCATACTCACATCAAGGTCTCTCCCGTGAGCCGTCAAAAAGTGTATGTTATAAAATACACGAGGAGGAAACGTCCCCAATTATAGATATTCAATGCCGGATATGAGTGACTGGCGGAAATTCCCTGGCCTGTGAACAGTGAACTGATCTGTCAAACCTGTTTGACCTGCACTCTCGGCTAACTTTTGTCCGACTACAGTTGTTTACGTACGGTTTTTGGAGGCGCTAGCGGAGAAAACAAAGAATATATCACTTACAATAATATATATCGATGGGTATGACTGAAATGATACTATTTGCGTAATGCAGACCGACAACTTTACTATATTTGGGCATTTAATTGAAGCCGGCGAACCCGGAATAGGAATCAACATGGGGGCGGCCATCTTGGAATTGGCCGAGCCGCTACAGAGATTTCCGGATTGGGTATCCAAAAGGATGATGTCAGGGCAGGAACGTCCTGCCGTGTCTTCCAAGACCTATATAATGATATAATTCAAATAATTCTGTTCCGCTTTCCTTTCAGGCAGTATGCCATTGTCACAAAAACCTACCTTTGAGACAACTCACTTGGTTTGAATCCCAGTGCTCACTTCAGAGGGCGTGGCGGTGCGGAAGCAGCATTGAATGCTGGGATGTTTGACCTACTTCTCTGATACCACCGGCCATCGCCGGATAAACACAACATCCGTGCCGGGTCCCGTAGAGAATCCTGCAAACCCTTTATGTTGTTGAGCAGAACTTGCTGGCGAAAACAAAGAAGAGAAACATGCTTAAGGGAATTATGATTTACAAAGGGTTCGAGCAGTATCATGAAATAAATGTGCTTACACTCGGTAGTAAGTTAACTGTCATTCACTTTGAAAGTGGCATCATAACTGAGTCAGAAATCTATTCAGGAGGACATGCGGGCTGCTTCAATGCCGAAGAAACTATGAGTAGCAATTTTCTGCCATTTCATGTAAGATTATATCAACTGGAATATCAAATATGGAGTAATAAATTATATTTACAGAATCTACAGTCACATTTTGATGTCTTTTAATTTTTTTTATTATTCTTATATAGTCTATATATTATAATTAGTTATTTCATATCACTCCCAACGTTAGCTATCAATAGTATCATTGAGTACATTTTTTCATCAAAGGAGAATGTGATTTGATATAATTTATTATAAGAACTATTTCCAGCCTGGTGTCATAGAACAATCCAATAACAAGCTCGGTCATTGTCAGCCTTATTCAGCTTTATTCCTTCTTAAGTTGATATTCAATTCAATTTTAAGCTTACAGTCTGGATTGTGGATTAAATCAACATAATTGTTTTTAATTACAAATTGTAGACATATTGATTTCTATCTTCCTAGATCTATACTGGTAGTAGTCACTCTATGTGATAAATCGGATGTGGAAAAATTCAGTTAATTTATTTGAGGAAATATGGCAGCATAGATTTGTATTGTCAAGACAGCTCAGCCCTTTCGAGGTCTTCCAGTCAAAATACTCTATACAAATATCAACGGAATCACAGGGAAAAAACAAAGCCTCCAAACAGCCCTAAAAACACACAACACAACCATAGCAATCATCAACGAGACCAAAACAAAGAGACCACCCCTAATAGAAGGGTACTCATGGTACCACAACCCGAGAAAGGACAGAGGAGGGGGAGGTGTAGGAATACTAGTAAGCAACCAAATCAAACACAACACACAAGAAATCCAGACCACAAAACACACAAATATAGAATCCCTGTGGATAAAACTCAAACAAGCACGCAGAACAATAATCATAGGCACCTTCTACGGGCCACAAGAGAGTTCGAACATAGACAATGTACAAAACATCTACGAGGAACTAACAACACAAATCACAAACAACAAACACATCGGAGACATGCTAGTCATAGGGGACTTCAACGCGAAGCTCAACATCAACCAAACACACATTAAACAGGAAAAAACTAGAAACGGCCAGCTACTAGAGGACATGCTGGTAACCACGGACCTTGAGGTCCTAACGACCCAACCTGACATAACCCAATGGACAAGGGTCAATAGGAAAAATCCCACACAGAGATCGATCATCGACTACGCTATATGCACGAAAGGTATGTCTAGAACCATAAGCGAAACTAACATAGACCATCAAGGAACCCTAGACATAAGGAATACTAACAAAACACAAACAGACCACAACACCATAACACTGAACATAGTTAACAACCCACACCAAACCCATACAGAACAAAGAAAAACATGGGCAAAAGGCACCAAGGAGAAATGGAACGCCTGCAACCAATACCTGAGTAAAACCCTAAGAGCTAACCCCCCAAAAAACTACACAGAATACCAACAAATCCTAATAAATACACTTCAGAAAAACCTGGGAACAATAACGGTCAAAAACATACACAAAACACCAGAACCGGACAATATAAAAAAACTAAGGACAGAAAAGAGAAAAGCCAAAAACGAATACAACCGAGCATGTAGAACAAAAGACCCCACTAACATACATGAAACTAGTGAAAAATACAAATATGCCGCCCGAGCACTGAGAAACGAACACGAAAAACAGGACAAACGGATAACAAGACAGAAACTACACACGCTAATAGACCAAGGGGGGGTGAAATCCAACCTCTTCTGGAAAACCAGGAAAAGACTCATAGGTAGAACGAACGACGAATACGATGTAATTGACGAACAAAACCAAACAATAAGTAGCCCCACTGAAGCCAAGGAACACATTGCTAAGTACTTCGAAAACCTATACCAAGCTAGGGAGGGAAACAAAAACTACGAATCATGGTCCAAACACATAAAACACACAAACGACAACATCAGGAATCTGGAACCGCACAGCAACGAAAGGATGCAACCCTTCACCCTGAAGGAAATCAACCAAGCAATAAAAACACTAAAAAACGGTAAGAGCAGTGGACCCGACAGAATACCAAACGAACTCATCAAAAACCTCAACCACAACAACAAACTAGACCTCCTTGAACAACTAAACAAAATAAGCAAAACCAAGACAATACCACAACAATGGCAACACGGGACAATAACTAGAATATACAAGGGTAAAGGTACAAAAGGGCAGTGCAAAAACGAAAGAGGAATCACAGTAGCGAGCAACCTAGGAAAACTCTATGAGAGACTCATAAACAACAGAATAAAAAATGAAATACATATAACACAAGCACAACTCGGGGGAAGAAAAGGAGCAGCAACAACAGACCACATCATAACTATAAAGGACATAATACATAAAAACAAAGAAGCCAAGAAACCAACTTACATAACATTCCTTGATGTAACAAAAGCCTACGATAAGGCATGGAACGACGCAATAATGTACAGCCTACAGAAAAAAGGCATAACTGATAGCACCTGGAGCATAATTGATAAACTAAACCAAGGCCTAACAGCAACGATAAACACCAAACATGGACCAACACGAAGAATAAAAATAAAGGACAGCATAAGGCAAGGGGGTGTCCTCGCAGTAACACAATACTCAACCCTCATGGACGACATTAACTTTACCATAGAAGAACTCAACCCCAAACAAACAGACACACACCATACACCCACCTGCCTACTCTGGGTCGATGACGTAGCGATAATCACCAACAACGTAGAACAACACAAACAACTCCTAAATATCACAAACGAAGTAGCAAGCCGATACAGGATTGAATTCGGTGAGGAAAAATCTAAAACCCTAATCATTGGCAAAGGAGAACAAACTGAAATGACCCTAGGCGACACAAAACTCCAGCACACTAAACACTACAAATACCTAGGAGAAATTATCAACGAAAAGGGCAACCTGGAAGACCAAATACAGGAAATAAAAAGAAAAACGGAAGCGGCATTCCAGACAATCCTATTCCTGGCAAAGGACACAAACTTCAGAGGGATAGAAATGCAGACAATATGGAAACTAATCGAGACATGTATAACCCCGATCACAACCTACGGTGCGGAAACTTGGGAACCAAACAAACAACAAATAAAACAAATAAACAAAATCATGGACAACATAATAAGGAGAACACTTAGAGCCCCATCAACAACTCCTAGAGAAAATCTCTACCTAGAAACAAAACTTAAGGACCCTGAAACAACCATGAAAACAAAAAGAATCCTACACTACTGGAAAACCCAAAACGGAAAAACCATTACAAACATACCAAAAGATAGTAGATGGCTAGCAACAACCGAACAACTGATTACAACACTAGGAATAAACCCAACGGCATCCAGAACCACAACCAAATCCCAATGGAATAGGATAACCCAGAGAATCATAAACAACGACTGGTTAAAACAAGCAAGAACAGTAGCAGAGGAGAAGAGCAAAGTAAAATACATCCTAAACAGAACAACAGAGGAAACAGAGAGGAGACCTACATACCTAACACTAATGACAAGAAAACAAGCAGAACAGATCTTCAAACTAAGGAACAGGATGTTCCCCACCAAGGACAACTTCAGGACAATGCACCAAACGGACACATGCAGGGGGTGTGGCCAAACACAGGAAACAATACACCATGTCCTAAACCAATGCACAACCTTCCACCCAACGGACGCCACAAAAACATACCTAAATCAGGCTTTTGACCACAACTTACAAACCCTAAAAAATATAGCAAAAGAAGCAACCAGGATAGAGGAAATACTTAAGGCTAACTCACAAACACATACAACCACACATAGATCACAAATAGCACAGCTCGCCACTGACACAAGTATGGGCTTGAGCGACGTGGCAATCCAGGAAAGTGCACGTGAATGATGATGATGATGAGGTGGCAATATTGTTTGTTATTACGTACTTAAAATATACAATAGAACTCCAGTTATGGAATACTTGTCGGGAACGGAATCTTTCTTTTTCCCGTACAAGAAAGAAGAACAGATTCTAATATTTTCCTCCACGAGATTCTCACTCTCGTGGCCCCTCACTCTCCAAGCCTAAGTCTGGTTCACTCTGTCCTTATGTGCGGGCAGAAGTCCAAGCAGATACTACCAGAATCATAGTTTTTTAGATATAGTAGGTAATCACACTTGTCCCCGTTGAGCGAGCACGGTTGTTCAGTGCGCAGGGTGTTCCGCTTAGTGACAGTGTGCTGTATCATAGTATATTTCGCACATGTATGTAGGGAAGCCTGTGATGATTGGTAAACTTCTGTTGGTCGAGTATGCACGTTCGATATTTCTATTGTTGAAACTCGCATAGCATGAGGCTTTTGTGGAAGCCATCTCACAAAGTAAGAAACATCAGGGACATGTCCAGGATTTTGTTACGGGGGGGGGGGGGGGGGGGGAGTCTGGGACTGCCTTAAAAGATCACCGGGGGCCAGCGGCAAAACTATACATTATGGGGGTATTTGCGGACGTAGTTGCTTTGTTGAGAAGCATGGTTCACGGAAATATTTATGACCAATTGGTGTGTTTCATCATAACCCTTTAACTATGAATGATAGAAACCTAAATACGCCCCTAACCATCAAAGTAGCAACCATTGTGCAGTACCCCTGCACATACACTATCATACAAATGATTAATGAATTTTATTTTACAAAAGAAAATCGTTCATGATTAATGCATTTTCAACCCCAAAAATATGATATCGTGTATTTTTTTTTATTGTATACATAAAAGGCATATCAGACAAGTTTGCTTCAAAATTAAAACCCAATTCTTTTCCTGAAATTTAAATGTAATGATCTTTAAGTGTTTTAGAACACATACCTAACTTAAACATCAGGGGTCACTGTGCTAGTTTTTTATTTAGAGATTAATATTATGATAGTCATATGATAAAATATATAGAGATTCTAAAAATCACCTTCTCACATAGTAAAACCCATGTCATTTTCCTCAAATTTTCACCGATTAAAGTAGATGTATAGTACTACACATTTAAGTTTTAAAATTCATAGGTCACCGTCCTCGTTTTTGAATGAATTGCAGATATTTTTTAGTAGATGAAGCAAATTTATATTGGCCTATTTTATCTATTAACATTAGATAACCGGACAAAACGTTAAAGTTACTCATTTAGATTTAGAATGAACTACCAGGAATAAGTGACTGACAATTGACAATATTCAAAAATAACCATACCTTTAAAACAACACACATACGCGAACATTTTTCATTGGTAACATGCAGTAGTGGTATCAACGGTGACAAAAGGTATAGGTCCGACTATGTTGGACAGGCTGCCTACCACCACCTATTCACAGGTGCGAACCCGCTACTGCCTAACGCGGGGCCTTTTGCCTGCTATGTTTCCATCCTGGGCCAGTGCGACCCTCCTTGGACGACCTGGTGGGCCTGGGCTCCCCCGAACCCACCATATCGACGCCAGGCTTAGCGCGGACACCCGATCGACATAGTGCACCGACAGGCAGAGCTCCCATCCTCAAGCCATCCTCTACACCCGACCTCCTAGCAGCTGGATTATAGGGCATCGCCACGAGCCCCGGTCGATTTCATCAGCCCTGGAACTTCTACTGTATCGCCAATCTACAGGTTGCCTCCATAAACAGAGGACAGTCACCTGCAATGTGTCCAGTAAATTAGCAATGCAAAACATTGAGCTATATTGAATAGATCAAGAACAAAAAGATATTTATAGCTTACAGCATATGAATATATTTTCTATCAAATTCTTAAGAGAGTGTATAGACTCTATTCTATATTGGATACGAGGTCACTCTGCTGACCCAAATGACCATGGTCAGTCCTAGTCCCAACTCTCCCAGCTGAGTTAGACTCTCGTTGGCCATGACTACTCCAGCTGTCAACCAGCAATATATGCTGAGAGAGTGAGAATCTAATGAAACTAGGTCATGTTGACCTAAATCTCTCCACGTGTCAAAGGTTCATTCTCATGTATTGACATGATTATGCACATGTAGCAAACCTATATATAAGTAGGTATGTCAGAAGTTCTGAAAGTGTCGGGGGGGGGGGGGGGGGGTCTGAGAACTTTTAATTTAGATATCATTCGATTGTAATTAAACTTTTCATATTTGTATTGATATATATGTTTCTACGTTGGTTAATATTCCCATCATTATTGAAAACATCTATGGAGGTAAAGAAGGACAATACCATGAGACACTGAGTAGCAAACATTTATTTTGAGTCAGATTGTATATCATCCACCGTGTGATGCTGAAGATTATACCTTGCAAACGGCATCTTATTCTCCATTTCATGCCTCTGTGTCGCTGGATCACCGGTGTGGGCACTCTCCCAGCATAGATTCTACACCGTACTTCTTGCCCTATTTGTATCTCTGCACCGACCTGCCTTTTGGTGGCAATGTCTGCCCCATACACCAGTTTTTTATATATCCTAAATTCTGAGCACTTAGGGGGGTATTTTGTGTTTTACTTGTAAACAGAGATGCACATGAATATATTAAATATCATACACTCATTTCTGTTATTTGTGATGTCAAATCAGGAATAGATTATGTGATTAATTTATTCAGTGGAAAGCACCTCGTGTGTTGCAGGGTATTGTTTGTCAACATGACACATGCTCATTTGAAGGGGCATCTTATCAAATGTGGATTCACATTATAAAGAGGTTTAAAGGTGAAAAAGAAACAGCGAGATTGCCTATGAAGCTCATTTAGCAATTCCAGTTTTCCAATACTCATAACACATCATGTGTTTGAGTCTCATAACCTTTGACAGTGACACTTATTTGAATCCCAAATGTCCTTTCTCTATGTGACGTCACTGGGTTGAAACAGAGATTAGTAAACAGAAGCGCCACGAAAGTCCTGCTGGGAGAGTGCGGTGTGGGATCCAACCTGACACTTTACTCAGTGGTTGGCCCCTATAATTCCTGAAATATAACAAACCTAGGGACCATTGCGAAACTCGAGTTTTCCAGAAACATCTTCGATATTCATATTGACATTATCAATTTCATATTTTAGAGAATGTTTTCTATGATGATATATCTATATTCATTTTTAAATAACTACCATTTGGTATCACGCAGCGTCCAGACCAAAAGGCTTGTGTGATACATTTACTCGGTCGGTGAGTTGGCGACGATAAACTTTGCAAGCCTCTCACAGGGATAAACAACCACAAGTCTCCTTTTCCCTCAATATAGTGTCTGCCTCCCACACCAAGAGACTAATAAAAACGTGTCTCCAGCACAGAGCTATGCACTATATATATTCACAGGCAGCCTACTATTATGTGTACATATGGTCGCTTTGATAGTTACGAGCATCAAGATGTCACAGGTATCGTATGTAAAACAAACGTCTGATACCAAAATACAAAATCATTCACGTTTATTCAATCATGTTTAATGGTTTATAGAGTCAGGTCTAGAGAGGCCGCTCTCTAACAAGGTGGGATTATTTTGTATTTTCGGTGCTGCTATTATACTAAGATCCCAGTAGATATGGACCAGAAATAACAGTGTACTTTGAGCTTATAAATAGTAAAACTTGGGTACGTAGTACAAGTATGACTACTTTGTTGTTACCTTCTAGAAAAAACCCACTGTGGTTACATTTCGCTGACTACTTCACCATGAAGGGCACAAAGACGCGTTTAAAAAACTGGTACATGGCCGCTAGAACCTATGCTACTTGAGTATAATTCGCCCAAACACCTTTCAAGATAAAAAAAAATATATAGAAGCAATGAAGAAAAGTAATGCGTATACACATGTATATGTAATCATAATCCAGTGCTACATATACACAGTGTGAAATTGATAAATACCCGTACACTTTTTTTGTATACCAATATTGATCTGAAAAATAACATTGAACGATTTCACGCAAATTTGTTTTTATTTCTACTCTTTTTTACATTTGGATAACTTTCTTTTGCAATTCCTTCACTCATACACGTGTTTTGCAAAAGGTAATGCACGTTCTAGAGATAGAGAGAGAGAGAGAGAGATTGAGAGAGAGAAGAGAGAAGAGAGAGAGAGAGAGACAGAGACAGAGACAGAGACAGAGACAGAGACAGAGACAGAGACAGAGGCAGAGACAGAGAGACAGAGGTATAGTGAAGTTATAAAGAACTTCAAAGAGAACTGAAATTTCAGTTCCACTGCTTACTAGATGACCGTAGATAAGATAAACGGAATTAATGAAACAGTACGCATCTATCGTGTTTACAATTGAATTATAATATAGATATATTTAGGTGTCCAGTACTGGGATATCATGAAAATAGTTCATATTATGTTTAACTACCTTATGGTCTTCAGGGAATTCGAAATTAATCAAAGCCATGAATTGGTCTAATTTCATACTCTTCAGTTCCAAATGCTTCCTCTTTGGTTTGGTTCGAGGCTCAATGAGGGTAATTTGAAACACAACTGTATCACTGTTCACAGCACACTGACCCTCCCGTATGTCCCTCGTCTGGAACTCGAGCTCAGTGTGACGCGCAGACGACACTGCCATCTGGTGGACAAAGTGAAACCAGCAATTCTAAAGATACCAAGGCCAGGTTGAATGATTCATCCGGGTATATCTGCAGTGTATTATTGAACATGCTGTAAGTGCTGCTAGCCACACATTTAAAACAGCTTAGATATGTGCTGAGCGTAAGCCTGTCTCAAAAAACGATTAAAATCATTTAATTTTTTTTAATTTTTAAATTTTCATTTCAATCTTTATACTACATGAGTATCAGTCAGTATAGACTGGTTTTATTGTCCATGCATTGGACAACATACTACAGTTGTTACAAAATACATTCTGAATCAATTACCCATTTGTCCAGGGTAATTACCAATGGTAGCCAATACGCTGACATACATTACAAAATATTAGCTTTTTCACACTATAATAAGTGTAAGCTTGTTTCTCGATATACAATTTTGTTACCAAATATCCCAAAGGGATGACACCAGTATACAGCACAATGTATCTTCATCTTTACAGATTAGGTTTATTCCCATGGAGAGTATATTATCATGCATGTGCATATGAAAGGATAGTGGGGTAAATGCTAATTCTTTAGTGGGGTCCATGTTTTGCAGCCATCCGACTTGATGAGTCTTCGTTCGCCCCTGCTATCCAAGCGGGCGCTTCTTCACTGCGCATACAACAATTCTCTTATTATATATATGTTATATTATTACATGTATGGTTTTACAAAAAGAATTCTTCATCAAAAATATTTTCGAGATTCTTTTCGGAGCCCGCCCAAGGGTGTTGCATGGGGGCAAGGACTGACAGACAGGCATATAGACAGACACGGGGACAGAGAGGCAAATAGAGATGGAGGCAGACAGAAACGTGCACACGCATACCCAAACACCTACATACCCAGAGCGAAACAGGCACGCGCACACACGACTGGGAGACCGACCATCGAGATTATTGCCGCAGGATATAGACACGCGAGACAGTATCTGAGGAGTAATCAGAAAGGTGGGGGGAGGGGAGGGGAGGGGGCTTGCAATATGGTTCAGACTCGCTCACGATCCATACATCGAATTTCGGAAAACAAAATTTATGAAAGGTGTGATCTTAGCTGTTGCTAAACTCACATTTATATGGTGTCCGTTATCGTGGAGTGTCTGTTAGGCGGGATTCAACTGTACACACATTGAGAGGGCCTGGTGAGGAGGTCAAGTAAGAGGACACAGGTATCTCTTTGGAGAATACAGGTATCTTGAAAGATAATGAGAAAGTAGTAAGGTAATTTTATAAAGGTCGACCGACCTGTATAAGTTATAGAAAGAAAGTTCATTAAAAGAAATGTGAAAATAGTTGTACTGACCTATATAAAATCGTAGATGGCAAATAAGATAAGTGTAATACATTGTATAATAGATATGAAGAAAATGTAATGATGTTACTGGTTCTCCTGAATGTACCTAAATTTCTTGATTGTAAATAGTCGTGCGACTATTACCTTTTGTAAAACATCTTGCAATGGGTGAAAGAAATAGTCGGAAATAAATTTATATAAAAAAAGGAGTTGTTGGCGGTGAGTGTGCCGCTTCTGTACGCCACTGTAACATGCCGCAGCCTTCGCCACCATAACTCTCCGGAATGAGGGACAAAAAGACTTAAAACCTTTCCTAGTCACCAAAGGTCAAAGTTGTAGACTTTTATCTCAGCATGCTTTGCATCCCCGAATTCTCCACATCGGGGGGTCGGGGAAGGGGACTTCCTCTTCTGTTTTTTTGTGCCCACTATGACAACACTTTTTTTGCCTAATAATCTCACGAGGTGAAACTGATTGAGGTTAGGGTGGGAAATAAACGACTGTCGTTTCCTGGCAATAGATTCACTGCATGTGATGGTTTTCAGTGTTTATCCCATCCCTACAATCTAGTGGGAAAATTGGCTGGGCATTTCATATGATAATTGTTACGAACTCCCGGATCGGCAGATACATGCCCGACGCCATTAGGCAGGATGGGCGAATCTAGGAATCCAAGAGTGAGTAACAATTATCATATTGAATGCCTGGTCGGTTTTTTGTGCACCTTCTAATATCATAGATTAATAAGACATTACCTGCATCTCCATTCAAAGTACAATTTAGGCACGATGAGCTAAGCCGTACAACAGTGTATGGCACACTTTGCCGTACATCATTTTTACGTTACAGGGACAAAGTATAAGAATAATGTGTACAGCTGTATAATGCAATTTTCAAAAAGCCACACAAGGAAAGGTTGTACAGTCTGAGTCTATAGTTCACCATCTTGAATACTTGATTACGTTTTGCCAGTGTGATATCTCTTGAATTATGAAGGAAATGGTGTAAATGTTCCTTGATTCCTTTACGATTTTAGAATAAACCAATAATGTTATTCAGCTAACTGAAATAAAATTTAGATGATTCATTTGAAATATTATCACGAAGCAGCAAAATAAAAACACCTACGGATGAACTGATTGGCGGATGTTTTGTGATATCATTGTACATAACGCCCATGGGTCTTTCTTTCGAAACATCAAAACTCATACCTTAAATGGTAATACCAGCACACCTATATGTCTAATACCGACGAATTGTGAGAAGGTGAATAAAAATGGTTTATAATATACATGTATTATTATTTCACTTATCAAATTCGTTCAGAGCACAAAGACGAAACAAACGCAAGGTTCGGACCCCCCTCCCCCCCCCCCCCAAAAAAAAAAGAGAAGAGAGTTCGTTTGTGAGTTTTTCTAAGTTTCCCAACAGAAGGTGTTGAGACATCCGCTGCGGCTGGCAGGAGGTGACATCAGAGATCTATACGCCTATCTATAGATCTACACGCCATCTGTCAAACACCAGGAGAAGCCATATGCAACATCCCAGTCGCCGGTGAACCGGAAGGAACTCTTCACCACGGAGTCGCCTAAATATCGTCTGATGTCGACCAGATGCAATTCTCATTGATTTTATTGATTTTAAGAGCACAAGAATATAGATAATAGATTGCGCAGTTCTGGCTCAGGCGCATATGTGAAAGAACCGCGAAACATATGCAGCAAGGGTATAAACCATATAGACATGTTTTTACAGCAAATATGAACGGAATACATGTGAATGTACATATACATGTATTCCATAGACAAGAATTGTTCATGCTTTATGGGCTGTTGCTAGGCTTGTCTTTTCGGATCCGTATAAGCAGGACATATACCATACACCGTGAATGGTGTTGAATGATAAACATAGTTTTGTGGACAGGCGGCCGTGAACCAAGAGAGGTTGAGGCGTAGTCATACACGAGCGCTACTGGTTTACAGAGCCGCCTGTCCACAAAACCATCGTTTGTTGTATTTATTCTCCATCTCCTCGAGTAAATCTAACCCAGTAATTTTCATATTATAGTTTATAACTGCAGGGACTATCACTTTGCGCTATAGTACAGAGGGACCACTTTCCCGCATACGATGGCTTTGAGGCCATATACCACAGTTGTCGTATCTGACATGTTTGTATAATGGGCCGTGGTTTACTGAGTCCCCATACATTTGCAATGGGGCTTTTGTTTACGACGGATAATAAATAAGAATTCATAGCATTGTGTGTTCGAGCCTGAACCCCGAATCAATCTATATTGACAAATTCCGAGAATTTGTAATTGCTATACTTTAGATTGACAGTTTATTATGATCACACTAAAATATATAGCAAAGTTCAGAAGCTACATAATACAAGCAGCTTGCTTACTTAATTATAAACCAATATTGACGTGTGCACACATATTTACCGCGCTCCGTGGACCAAGTTTCCTAAGAACATGAATAATATATCGTAAAGATGACACTTTCATGATTCAAACTAAAAGTTAATGCATTCCTGTAGAGATAACTAAAGCATATTGATTTACAGAGTTTGGGTAGGATGCACGCGACGCATTATTGAAACATAAGTATTCGTCTTTCAAGACAGTTTCCTATCATTTTAGGTGTATGCAATTTCCACACTTATAAAAAAACGTGACCCATCTGATTAATTGGAAGTTATTGTTTGCGTATATACTAGGATACATTTAATAAGGGGCCATTCACAAAGTACGTACGCAAATATTTTTCATAACTTTGACACCTCCCAGCTGTGAATCTTGTATGCAATAGAACAAGGAGGGAGCAAAACCTCCCTCACCCTCAGTGCATACATTCTTTATGGATGGCGCCACGCTAGTTTCCGTTTAGAATGCACAAAATGGTCATTGATTTAGTCTCAATCACGTAGCATAGAAATATATTTCTCGACATAATGTCTCATACATCTCTTACAACTTAGATTTGGACAAAATACAAGAAATTCTGAATTGAACATTGAGGATGGAATCTGAGTGAGATTTGGTTCATCTGCATACTGTAACAGATTCAACAGTTTATGGCATGTTGGAAATCCCATAAGTCGTATATCTTTTAAGTCTAAAGATAAGGTTTATAGAAGGATGTCAATTGGTTGGATGGTAATGGAAGAACATATGGTGTAAAATTTGTTAAGTATCCAAAATCCAGCGAATTGAATGTTACAATCATTTACATTTCGAATACATGTAGTTATTAAGGTCAATCTGGCTATTATTACATGTCAAACTACAATTATCACCACGCATTAACTTATCCCCATCAATCTATATAACCAGCATATTCAGTATTAAAGAAGAAACCAACAAGTTTTGGTCAAAGTCGTCGTTCTCCACAAGTTTGATGCGGAGTGATATGACAGCCGATATGACAGCCGAGCCGACATAGCATTCAAACGAGTTGCAGAATGACTTCTTTGACCAAAACGAGCTGCTTTCTGTATTTATCTCACCCCTGTATACATATGTGTTGTCCAAAGAATGGACAACAAATAGGATATAGACCATGGAGAACGGACTGCAATACTTGAAGGGGTATAGAGAACGAGTTCCCAATGTTAAGCCTATGGACATTTATTCCAGGGGTGAGATAAAAGAAAGCTCGGCTCAAAACCAATTACTTTATGCTGTAATAAATATACAAGTAAACTGAAAAGGAGAGAACGAGCTATGCCGAGTCTGGAATATCGCACACGAAAATATTCTCTTAAAAATTACCCAGCCATGCGCCGATAAGTGATGCACGAGATTCAGCTTTCTCAAATGCACTAAGGAGTTATAGATTGAAGCTAATTAGGAGTGTTTTGTGGGAAGTGTTAGTATATCATCAAGGATAGTCAATAGTGACAGAGCATGGGTCGATCAAGGAGGCTATAGGACAGGTTGGTGATCTGCTCACCCCTCTCTGGTAGAGGACATGGAAAATAATCGATGACTTTGTGGACAGGCGGCCGTAAACTACGAGTGCTTGACGCATAGTAGTACACAAGCGTCAGCGAATTTATTATCCACCTAATACAAAGTGTCCATAGAAAATACATAGGGAGTTTGTATGGACATACCCGGCGCATACGGATATGTTGTATGCTCCGGGTGGCGCATACGGGAAAATAGTGCGGATGGAAAAATAGTGCATAATTAAAATGAACTGATATCGACATGCCACTTGTGCAGAAAAGGTGGATAATAAATACAATATAGACTGGTTTCAGATAAAAGCGTTTGTATACTCCTCGGAGTTGACTCTACGCAATATCCTCGCATACGCTCGGATATTATTACACGTCAACTCCTCGGAGCATACAGCCGCATGTATCTGAAACCAGTCAATATTGTGTATGTATTACGACGTCAACCTCGAATGGTTTACAGAGCCGCCTGTCGACAAAACCATCGTTTGTTGCATTTATTTATTGTTGCATAAGGTCTATGTACATCCACTGTGTGGATCGGGAGACCGAGTGGAGGTGAGGTTAGTTTTATTAAGTTCACGTTGCTTGGCGTGTCAGGGTGTGTGTGAAGGTGATGGATCACTCAGGTTCATCACCGACATGAAGGCAGCACACGTTACATTACACGCGTCAGGAGCAGTGGGGAGCAGTCCCCGCGAGCGACTCGGGAGCGACTCACCTGGGCCCGGTCCATGCTCACCGCTCCCCACAATACGCCATGACGGCCTCCGCACCACTCCATCATCTATCAACGTGAGGCCGCACCCAAAAATGTAAATTAGTGATGCTCAACGTCTTTTTACCTACAGAGAAATGGACCGTTGATGGACGGGTCTTGGGAAAAATGTATAGAAGAAACCAACATGTTTTGATCAAAGTTGTCGTTCTCCACGAGTTTGAAGTGGAGTGATATGAACGAGGTGAAGCCAAGTGAATATCGCATAGCATTCAAATGAGTTGGAGATCAAAGACTTTGACCAAAATGAGTCACTTTTTGTATTCCCCCACCCCTGTACACTTTAAAAGAACGGACAAGACACTGAATATATGACGTCATAGACCATGGAGAACGGACTGTAATACTCGTAGGGGCATGGAGAAGGAATTACCAAAGTTAAGCCTATGGGACAAGAATTCCAGGGGTGAGATAAGGTGGATGATGTGGTAGAACCTTACTTTTATATGAATAGTGCTGCATGAAATTACGATGTGCTCTTCTTTTAAACATCATTGTATTACTTCCGTCTGTTAAAAACACTGCATTGCACTTCGTATAACTTATTAGTATAAGAGGGTGCACCATAATATCTTCACACATCCATGGAGTATATGATATACCACAGTAGTATATCTTGTATCTTGTCGAGATTTGGATAAACACCATCTTCCTGTTGTATGCTGTTTATTCATACTAGGAAAGACATAGTAATTTCAAGGTATATCCTTATATCCAATGAACATATTAGTATATCAATGATTATATGGGGTTTAACATATGCTCGTGTGGGAAGAAGAACAATTACATATAATTTGCAATACCAAAACACCTCTCTAGCCTTATATCAGTACTGAGAATTAATTATACTCATACTTTGCATATAGATGAAACCTTAATAACTAGGCCCTTTTCCTTGTATAGGTACATGTACAATACTTGAAGAAATTCGACTAAACATATCTTTAAAACCTGACATATTCATTTCGACACTGACCCTAACATGGGCCTAATCTTATCTTGTGTACATTTATATTTCTCGCTGAATAATGTCCATACTTTATCATGATATATTGTTATAAAAATTCCTCCTATGAGGTGTTCCCTCTTCCCTCAGGGGTGCGAATACGTCCTTAATAGAGAATATTTTCACCGTAATATTTTCCGTTACACCAGAATTACCTCTAATGGATTTTCTTCTGTTACCTCTAATTCTGTCCTCTTTTGCGAATATCTCATACAGAGGCAGCCTTCCCTTCAGAGAGTAACAAAGCGGTGCAGAACCTTTGTGGCCCAGACAGATGCAGGATTTCCCCAAGCCTGGCGTAATTTCTCTCTTGGCACCCACCAACATGTTCCTGGATTTTGGCACTTGGGGGATGGAATAAGGGGCCAGTAGTTGTCTTGGGGTTGCCGGAGGCTGTTAGGGGGCCTGACCGTACCCCTGGAACCCCCCACGGAGGCGGGAGTACAAATATTGGGGGTAATCACACGCAGTCAATGGGCGTAGAAATGGTAAACACACGTGCTCTCATACACAAACACGTATAAACAGTTAGTTCGACTGCTGCCCGGGCGGGGCGCCACGTGTAGCTGACGGCACTGAGAAGCAGGCAGCCATGTTGGCACTGCCGGGTTTTCATAGACTTGAGGGCGCCTTCGGTGGTTTAATAAAGCTACAACATATCACACCAGGGGCCCGTTTGATAATCTAGGATCTTACAAATTTTCTGTAACTCGTACAAGGGTTATCGTTTAAAGATATCTAATTCCGTTCGCTAAGATAGTATTAGCCGTCCAAAAGGTCGTCCAGAAATTTTGAATAAAGTTGACCCACATCGTCCATTGGTCTCTATGGCGTACGCAAAAGGGTCTACAGTTACGATCCTAGATTATTAAACGGGCTCCGGACTGTTTTATGTCCATGACATTTCATTGCATGATCAATGTATGAGATGCCAGTTTTATCACAATAGCCTTCATATATAAAACACTTTTTCCCATGCTTTGTGTATGTATGCCCAAACATGCCTTTGGAGAAAGTGGTGCAATGTTCCCTAAAACCTACGAGGTTACCTTGCTGATCAAGCCTCACGTATCACCCTCTAATGGAATACAAACACAGGACATCTATGGGAAGCTGATATGTGGGTATCGGGATACCCACCACGAAAACCAATCTGTATTAGGATTGATGCCTGGTGCCTCTTTTATTGAACATGATTTTCATCTGTACAAACTTTAAGTTTTGCGACTTAAACGTCGAGTATGTTGAAACACACAAAACGACCATGAGTGTCGTATGACAATGGAAGTGATATGTATAACCTTTATAGTTCAATAAAAGTTGATATTACCAAAAAAAAAAAAAAAAAAAAATTTCATCGGACCCTCCCTTATCCCTTCCCCTCCACCAAGGCCTCCCTTTCCGCTCAGCTGGCCTATATTCTGACCATGAATACTGAGCAATAACGGGATCTTGTTTTCCTTTAAATGGTTCTTTTGGATAACATGATTGGGAAACAACCGGGGGACGAAGAAACAATACACGAAAACCCCAGCGATGTGTCCGCAAGAAATAACGGGGGTGCCTAACTACTGCGATTTAGGACCATATTAGTGAGGTTTGCGGTCAAAAGTCATATCACTCTGGAAAGAAACGTGAAATCATAGTATTTATAATGCATCAGGTTTTCCCCACGTGACTTACAATGCACACCAATGCACTATGAGGCCCTCCTGTTCAAGAAGATGCATCGGAGGATGCACTAGGAGATGGCCAAATTGCATCGTAGTGCATCAGTTAAATACCCCCTTAAGTTTATATGTATATCCTACTCCTGACATGTCACCCTTGGGGCCCGTTGAATAATATAGGCGTGTACATGAAGAGCTTTTTCTGTACGCCAAGGAGAACCAGGGACGATGTGGGTCAACTTTATTCCATATCTGGGAATGACCTTATTGACGGCAAAGACTGTCTTAGCGAACAAACTTAGGTATTATTAAACGATAACCATTGTACGAGTTACAGAAAAGGATCTTCATGTATGATCCTAGATTATTCAACGTGCCATTATGGTGTACAGATTTCTAGACATTCCTTGTAATAATACTCAGTTATATCCACGTGTATAATATACATGTATATTTTCTAAAGTAAATCTACATCATAATCTAAAAGGAAGACAGTCGCACTGTCTATCTATATCAGCTTTATCTCTTTTGCTCTCCTTGGCGTCCAACTTCTAAAGCAGTGTTTGTATATTGGTAGGTGTGCATACATGTGTGTGTTTGTGGGAAGGGGGGGGGGGGTGGACGGGCATTATGAATAAATAGAATTGCCAATGTTATGACAGATTCACTAAAGGCATGGTATGAAGTAATTACTCAGAATGGTATGTATACGTAAGAATAGCTGATTTATATCCAAGGTCTTTATTAAAGTGTTACAGTACCATCCACAAGCCGCTTTCTGTGATTATCCTATGGATCATCGACTCAATTTGATAATTACCCAACAAGACACGACACTGGATTTAGATACAAGTGAATTCAACATATCCTTATTAGAGAGTTTACCACGGGTATCATGAACAATAAAGGGAAAAGAATACTATGAAGAGACGTCACGAGTTTGAGTCTGAGTTTATTTATTCCACGCATTTTGTTGGCTCCATAATTTCACGAGTCGAAGACGAGTGTCATTACGGAGCCAACAAAATGAGTGGCATAAATAAGCTCAAACTCAAACGAGTGGCGTCTAGATTTTATCCTACCCCATTTCCATATTATTTCGGTATCAGAAAGTAGTGGCATAAACAGCACTTTATGTCACACCCGTGACATAAACAAATCCCATGTTAAGCCTATGGCGTTTTTTATTAGGGGTAGGATAAAGATACAGATATACCTGTAAATGCATTAGCTCCGAGTGGCATTTCCGATGCAGATGAAGTTGACAGAATTTGTAGAAATAACCACCATTAAACGGGGTGTAGATACAGACAGGGTTGGGCCATAGACATGTTAGCTACAGAGTGTTCAATAGCCAGAAGCACTCAATTAAGGTTAAGCAAATATTGACAGTCGTGGCTGTGGGAGTCGCCTGCAGTCAGCGTATGTAACAGCTGGATGTGTTGGTAGGTTGGGGCTGTGGGTTAGTTTGATCTCAAATACTCCAACCCTCAAATACATGTTTTCAGTATACATGTACTTGGTAGAACGCTCTCCACTCACTCAATGGTACATGGAAGTGTCCATGTAACCCTCTCATTGATCATCTACTTGAAAGATCAATGTTTGACGTTTCAATAGTAAAAATTGTATCAATGGCAATGAATACATGTTATCCCCATTGCTGGAAAATCGTACATTCCATCGATAGGTAATATTTACATAAATCATTCAATATTATAGTATATCTAAGTTTGCATATTTGCCTTTTGACTCAGACGATCACTACTGAAACGACTGTCAAATCTTAAAAGCCCTCTGATCCCCGAATCAATTATACTGTATTGTACTGTGTAATCGTAATTTAGGTAATCCAGAAGAAAGATGCAGGTAATCTGAGTTGTACACTATGAAGGCGTTCATATAATCATACATCTTATAGTCTAATGTCTTACTTTTACTGACAAGGAGGACAAATTCCGTTCGTCTCCGAATAACGAAATAATATTCTTGCATTTCTCCATACCATGTGACCACTGTCATTCTGGCATTCTGCTATTTAGTGAGTTGTGAAATGACATTTTGAATGATTTCCAGGTACATGTATATAATAATAAGGAGACATAGAACATTGGTGTGACAGAATTACATCTTTTCCTTGTTGTTTTTGGTGAGAAATATTCACCTCGTTTTTCGAACTCGGTGAATATTCTTTATCCAATCAACTCGGAACAGATTCCATTCAGTCACACTAAACATGTTTCCATATGGTACTGGTAGCCGTGAACCAAGGGCGACTCATCAGATTGTAAAATGATGAGGTCGTCTTCAGAGACCTCTGGAAATATCCACCTACAGGAACCCCGCCATTTTGTCTGGATCTATCATCAGACGTTGCCAGTGAGGGTCAGATTAGACCCGCTAATTGAATAGACACGAAATTAGCCCTTTGGTAAATGAAGCGGCGCAGATTCCGACCATAGATCGGCCAGATGCGCGCTATCCCCACGAGGTTACTGTCTGTGGGCGCCACTGTGCGGCGTGGTGGTCGGCACATCATTAATCAATCTCGTGAAAAGGATTAAAACCCCAGCTTGGCCATCACCCCCGCCTCCGACCACCGCTGTGCCCAGTTCCTGTATCTTCTGGTACACCGGACCGTTCCGTGAAGGCTGAATAGTCATAGCGAAGCCACCTCATCTACGGACCGTCATTCTCTGCATGTGACATGTGACATTCTGTTCCAGTATAGGCCCGTTTTCATTGGCTGAAGAAAACGGTGTAGATTTTTTTGTCCTCCTAAGACCCCATGTCAAAAATCCGTGACTGTATATTGGTGACGGCCAATTGAAATGGACCATTAGAAGAACTCAAAAAATAGACCTCGTTTTCATCAGCCAATGCAAACGGGCCTTATGATTGCTTTAACCCAAGAGCCTTAACTCAGTCTTGCCAGTCCGCGTGTAACCTCCAATGACTTTACAGGAGGTTGCTGAAGTCTGCCAGGTCCCAACCTACATCAACTTAAGACGGTCGGCGACCAGCTTCAGGGTCATGCCTTCTGCGCATGCGTCCATAATGCTGGTTACCGTCATGCTGTAGAGGTTTACTCTGTAAATAACGCCCGTGACGTCGGTAGAGCAGCGACCACATCTATTACGTAATCTTATAGATCACTGCCCTGGGTCTTCAGCCATCGTCACCAGGGGTTTAATGGTTACAGCTATTCTGAATTAGAAGGGATATATTCTGGTATCAAGCTACGAATATAGTTGGATACATAATGCTAAACTTCCTATAACCAGACAATTCACCCCCGAAAGATGTCTATTCTAGACCCAGATTCTCATGTCTCAGGGAAATGGAATACTACAATTTAAACAAAGAAATTGTGTTCGAGTACATAATCTCAGCTGGGTTCCAGGCCTTACAAGGCTAATAGTATTATAAGCTATTTTCCAGTGGCCGACGAAAACGGCACCGATTAATTGACTTTTCCTAAACTTCGGTAGGCGGTGGCCAAGGACTGCACGTCGGGATCTACAAATCGGTGAGGGTGCAGCTGCCTTGTTTCTGCCGCATTTGACAGGTCCATACCGATGGAATATCAAACCTCAAGACCCCAAGGGCCCAAGAGCAGTCCCGCAGAAAAATGTGGGTCTCTCATTACCACATCGCGTTGACCAGCCCAAAAAGAAGCATGTTATTGCGAGGTGAGATATCAAAGTCTCAGCGCCATGGGGTTCCATACGTGACGTCACAGACGCACGCCGGTGTCTGAGGGTATGGTGTAAGTAATGTGACGGCATGCTTCATCTCATTTCTTTTGTGACGTCACCGATGTCAGAGGAAAATTTCCCCAGTGTCCCCATATATATAGAGAGATTGTTAGGTTTAATGTAAAGATATAGATGGAGACTGAGTGTACATATGTGCATATGGAATTACGGGATACGAAATAGTTCTTGAACCTTAGCCTGATGACAAATGAAAAATGTGTGTGTGTAGGTGTGTGTGTGTGTGTGAGAGAGAGATTTACAGAAAGGAAAAGAAAAAAAGAATGCTTGGAATCTCTAATTAGAATATGGTGTACCAAGGTGTATCTCACTCTGGCATGCATTAGCCAGTGATTGTTAAGTTACGAAATTAAAAGTTAACTTCAGCCATCACCTGGTGTATATGTGCCCCATATTCCAGAATATTACCGCCTTATTGTACCATAATACCATAATCAATAATATATATTTAGACGATAATTACTTAAACCGAAATGCTCGTAAACATTTTGTTGCATCATAATTCATATTTCAACATTGTTCATTACGAGGAAGACCAGTGTAACTCCATAGACCATATACACACATTAAAAACAATTAAAAGAACAACCCAAAACGACAGATTAGGAAGATCCATTTGTCAGTGGTCTTGTTGCATAATCTATGCCAAATTAATCTGTGGGCATCCTCTGCAAGTCTCTTTTCCATTCACCGATTTGGCGTCAGTGTAGCCAAAAAAATTCTATCTTTGTTTCCTAACTGCAGATCGGTTCCGAGTTATCGGCCAATGGAAACGGGCTTATTGTCTCATAGGTTTGAGACAAATTGTACCAAAAGGTACTAACTTATGGTGGTGTGCGACAAATAGGAGCCATGCTCCTGACTACTTGACCCTATACGGCGAGGTCAGTGCAGCTGCGCACTCGACGTCTGCCGAGCATGTGTCTGTATACGTCTGCGTCCTGTGTGTTTAGTGTTGTCTCCATAGAGGGAGCCATACGGAATGTGTGTTATGTTAGTAGAACTAAGTCATAACTATCGCAGTCCATCGAAATATGCGACATGATAATTCTGAAAATATTTTTTATATTGCGGTAAGTATTGTCTTACATAAATGCATGGTTATATTATGATGTAACTTGCTGTTGAATTTGATCAGAAAATGTAATTTTGATGAAATGTATGATGAAGTTGTTTTAGTGATCCACAACAAACCAGACGAGCTAATTATTGTTTAAAAGTTTTATCAGGGATTCGTTGGACATCGAGATAGGGAGGTGTAGGTTGATTGAAATATGCAGCGTTTCGTCTGATTGATTAGACTTCTTCAGGCAGTTGATTTCCATGTAGAATGTAAAATGGTGCACGTGTTCTAATTAACCACGGTCCTAAGCTTGGTGTCTGCTTATTACTTTAAAGCAATCTCTACACTATCACATGCACAGATAAAGTAATGGAAAATGGAGCTGAAGCCATTACTGTACTTCTGAAATTCCTGCAACTAATGCAGCGTTTCCACCTGCCGACAATGACCACCGATCATGGCATTTCGCACCAGCGACCGATTATGCGAGACATTTAGTGCAAGAACGGTCAGGTAGAAACAGAAATGGTCAACGATTTTTTCTCTCCTGCCTTATGCAATATGACACCACCGACCGATTTCTGCATCCACCAACAAAATCAAAGCACATTGAATTAATCCGGGATGGTCTGTATTTTACTACCAAAAGTGGGTGAGTGTCCACCGCATTTTTGCAGTGCAGGTTACCGATTATGAAACACCGACCTTTCACAAGGAGAGCCACCGACCGACTTTATCTATCGGTGGGTTTTTAGTCGGCAGGTGGAAACTCCTGCCACTTAATTGATGAGCCAAGTGTCGCTGCTACAGTGGGGAGAATCTTGTGTCCACGCCATATTGTGACCGCTACCTGATGCAACGGTTTTTACATCCTCATACAATATTATTCTGGCGCATTGTTTTACAGATGCTAGATAGGGGTAAAAAGAGAAGACGTAGTTAGTGAGCCCGTAACCATTACTGTTCGAGGTATTTTCAATTTTAACTACGACCCAACACCAGAGGCGGAGGGCCGTAGTTATATAACACAAGGCTGAGTACACGAAAAAGACACTTTTTCATTCACCTACAAGAAACTAAGAGCAAGCAGATCTGAGCAAATCATAAGTAGGCAACCAGCAAAAATTGGGAGAAAAGTAGATAAGAAAACTACAATAATAAACTTTGATTTCAGCATAGCTCAAAATGAATCATAAGAGAAAACGTATGTCTGTGTATAGAAATACAAAAAAGAGTAGGAGCTTACAATTTTTCACTGCACGAGAATCTCACTCTCGTGGCTCTTCAATCTCCATTCCTAGGTCTGGTTCACTATGTCTCTATGTGCGGGAGCAACTTCAAGCGGATTCGATAAAATTCTAACGTTTTATATGTGGTAGGTAACTAGGTCATTGATTTATGGGTCAGTCACTACGTTTCAGTGAGCCCGAACCTTATTTATGCTCCACCCCTAGCAGCGGGTAATATTTCATAGACTTTTGGTTATAGGTATGTAATAATAACTATCAATTGATCTCTTATGTCATGCAAACTTACTGAGGATGCTGTGCATGCCTTGTTTCTACCGCATTTGAAGGTCCATAAGGACCGAACGGCCCTCCAAACACATTGACTATCACCATCGATTTCAAACCCCTTTGATTCTGTTGGAGGGTGAGGAAGTTGGTCAGTGGTGGCCATTTTGCACAATCTAGGCACAATATCAGTGAACGATTCTCTGCGTGCCTGTTTTCATTCACCGATCTGATGTCGTTATGTCAAAAAATATTGATGTGTGGTTCCGGACTGCCTATCAGAGGTATAAAGCTGGCCATTGGAAAATGCCTTATAAACCCTGTTTCCATTGGCCGCCAAAATGGCAAAAGATTTTTTTAGTCATTTGGTGGTGCCACTGACTGTATATCATATCAACTTATTGGCGAGGACGTATCTTATGTAGTGTTTCTATTGTATTTTCTGGGTATAAACAGATTTAATTGGCATTGTTACATAATCTATGCAAAATTAATCTGTGAGCATTCTCTGCAGGCCTCCTTTCCATTCACCGATATGGTGTCAGTGTACCCAAAATATCTACCGGTGGTTTCCAACTGCAGATCGGTGCCAAATAGTCGGCTAGTAGAAAATGGCTTTAAAAATAGAACAGTGGTTCCCAACTGCAGATTGGTGCCAAATAGTCGGCTAGAGGAAAATGGCTTTAAAGGCCCTTTCCCATTGGCCGGCAAAAACGGTGTAGATTTTCTCCTAATAACCCTTTTACATTTTGCGTCAGCAGTGCTAAAGGTCCGTCTGTGGTTCCTGACTATATATCAGTGATGGCCAATGGAAATGGGCTATTAGGAAAACACAAAGAATCTATACCGTTTTCATCGGCCAATGGAAACGGGCCTTATACCGGAGACACACCAAGCGAGTCCGGGCGGCGATCTCTGCAATCGCCAACACAAAATGGCATGAATATGAGGTATTATTTCATAGTAATATCTCCTAATGATAATTCAGCGCCTCGGGAGCAATAATCAGGTGAAATATGAAATAATGGCTCATATATGGGCCATTTTGTGTTGGCGATTTCGGAAATCGCTGCGTTACTCGCTTGGTGTGTCTCCAGCATTAAGAATAGACCGGTGGTTCCCGTCTACAGATCGCTCTGACTGAGTTGCGACACGGCTGGCTGCCGTGCGGGGCGTCGCCGAGCGGGGTGGCAGCGCCCGGCGGCTCGGCCCGGACTCGAGGCCGCCGACAGCCCGGCTATCTGTGGCCGCCATCTGAAGCCCGCTGCCAGACCGCTAAACACCTGCGAAGTGGCTTCAAGTTGTTGTCATCCTCCGGGCCGGCCGCTACAAGCATCTGGCGGAGGCCGGACGCGTTCGCAAATGCTCCAAATTTCCGATATTTGGAGCTCCATGAGGCCTTAAGGAAGGACTGATTTGAGATAATTCGGTTAGCTTAGTGTTCATTTTGAGGGTATGATAAGAGAGCCTTGGATATGATTTCCCCAACAAAAAGAACATTCATGCAGCAGTTGAAGATACAAAGTCGTATAATCTTACAATGTTTCATTAGCTTTTCACCAAAGTTTTAAGAACGATTGTCATGTACACCTGACATGGCACTTTCATCTAAGAGAATTAAACTCTGTTATATATGCAGACATAGAGAACTTGCTTGTTACAACGTCATAAATCTTGGCCAGAATACCTGATATGTACTTCCTTTTGTGCAAAATGAAAAAAAAAGAAAAATACAAAATCGTAACCATTTTCAGGAATGTATAAACATTATTGATCCATGTATGTTTTCTATATCATATTTCACCCCAACACACTCGTCTTTATACTGACACAAGCTCTCATATTGGGATCCCTATTCCATAGGACAGTATGTACCGTTCGATAGCCTTTCAAGCTTTTGAAAGTAAAAAGTAGCAAATGAAGAACCCACCAAAATACCCAGATCCAGTTATCAATGGATTTTATTATAAATATCTTTTTGGGTTTGCCATAAAAGGGTTTTAGCCCCGTCTCATAATTATCTATAGATCATGGCAGCAGCAAATAATAATTGTCCTCCCACTACAGTGACCCTATCCTTCAATTTCCTTGTTGATAATGGCAGAACTAGCAAGCACTCTGTGCTCTGTACCATATAGATCGGCAACCAACCCCTGTCTGCGCTGAGCTACGATATAGGGATTGGTCGGGTTAAATCCCACACGGTATCCCTCTGTGTACTTTTGTTCTATGTAGGCTCTAAAAGCAGAAATACCCATAAGAAATATTCATAACTTAACAAATTGATAATGAAACCTAGTCTCATGTTCGTTGCATTTCTTTTTAAAATTCATACGAAAGGAAATAATAAAATGTTAATTTGGGATCCAGAGTACTTAATGATACACTCTCCACAGAGTACAGACAATCTGAGTGGAGAGTAACAGAAACTCACAGCTACTGGTTCAAGGTGGACACGGATTTAACCCGACCAGAGCTAATGATGTGTAGCTCTGGTGGTCAGTGTATATACCACAGGCAATGCCCTTGAACGTTTACGAACGCACCCATTGCTGAAGCCACACCTGACACAGAAGGAGCGCGGCTTCGTGTGTCGCCCGGGCTCCAGCCTCCTCCACAGCAGACCCAACACTTTGTCGGCAACACGTCCTCTCTGTGATCTCTCTCCTCTCTCCTTTTTGTAACTGATGTATCGTTTGTTGGCCAAAGAGGCGCTGTTATGTAATCAAGATTTACTTTCGTTTACAGTGTATGAGCTACTTATATGCAATGGTCTGAAATCCGCCCCAGCTATAAATACTTGTCCAGTAAAGAACGAATATTCTCTAAACACATAATTAATGCTGTCAGAATGAAACAGTTCTCTGAAAGTATTGAAAATGTGTCCATGTTTTGGCCTCCAGTTTCAATCGATCATTCCGGGAATGATAGTTGGGAGATTGTCTAGTTTTTAAGAAGAACTGAATATTTCTTTGTCGGTACCATCAAATTGCACTTCAATAACTTGCTGATTGACTTGTAGCTTATAGTCTTCAGATCAGATCGCTCATTGGTCTAAATCAACCCCCCGTGGTGAGAGAGAGGATTAGAGATTATCATCCATTGAATGACCACATGACGACGAGCTAAATCATATTATGATATAGATAATTGACAATATATATTATACTATTAAGTATCCCCGCTTAAATTTCTTCTTAGAAGGTTGCTAAAGATTAAAAAGAGATTAAAATTTCGAAAGATTTGTAGCTGAACACAGGAAGTGTCAGACCGAACATTTTTGGAATCATCCTCAAAACAAGTTTTATGAAAGGTTTCTCGACTGCAAATATAGCAATGGGGGCTTTGTCAAAGTCGTCGAACTCCTTATGTTGTTATATGATCTAGAATGAATAAGAGATATAAGCATCAAAGAGTCCGATGAACCAGGACCCCAAACATAAATCCAGACTTGACATTGTGTTAACTCACACACTCAAGAAGTCTCTTTGATTCTAATTGAGTTTGTCCCTCTGCCACGAAAGTCTCGTTTTTGATGACGACTCGCTTCATATCTTTACGAGGAGCCTCAACAACTGGAGAAATGTGGTCTCACCTGGGAATGATTGAGAAATACGTTTGGGGGAGTGACTAAGAGACAGGGAGCATGGAGAGAAAGCTGAGACAGTTTTATGACAGTGTATGGAGGGGTGTTGTTTTGACCCTTGCTCTAGATGCACCCAGTTCTAGTTTCTCGGTCAGTGATGTTAGCACTTGACAACCCGCTTCTCAACCGTCCTCACATAGTCCCGTAAAGGTCCCCCTCTGGACACAATCCTAGAATAGAGGTGAAAATAGAAAATTGGGATGGTAGACTCATAAGAATCGTATGGGTGAATATATGTGGAATGTGATAATATTCTGCTGGTAGATATAAGAGATATGTAGATAAAACTATATTTTACATGGAGTAGGAAAATAGGCCATGGGTGGCAACTTACCTATAGGGTAGGAGAAAGATAGAAAAATAAAAACAAGTATTATGATAGCAGTAATATCGATGTAAAATAAAAATCACAACAATATTGGGAGCGTAAGAAAAATGCTGGAATGATAAGGGATGAAAGAGTGGGGAAATATATGTCTAAAAGAAAAAAAAATTAGTACAAGAAAAAGATCATATTTTTGTGTTGCCGCAAACTCTGCAATCCTCGCGTGATTTTCAACACCGAGTTTAAACATGACTTACGAATAAAAACTTTCCATGTCCTTTGATTACTTGAAGGATATTCAAATATATACCAACACACAACAGTTCACTTCTGAAATGCTCGGGCTGTATGTTCGGGGGTGAAATAGGGCGGAATAAAACAGATGAAGAGTGCGGTGCCCACCACCTTCAGGCAGCAGGTGTATACCTGGCGAGGCCGGTGCCACGCTGAGCAGGTGAGCCTGACTCGTAACACCGGAGCAGCTCATTCCGTGGATTCCTGCAGTGGCTGAATTGCTCGCGGTGCATCCTGCGTGCGTTATGAGAGTCTGGCCACAAACCATCTGTATAGACGGGTTCAGGTTAAAAGCGGAATGGAGGGTGTCATGGCGGCTTAGGTAACCCTTTGGGGCCGGCCACCTGGCGAAGTACAAAGGTATTGAGGGCAATGTTCCAGGCCAGAACCACTTTGCTATCTCACAGTCCTGTATGTAAAGAAAGATTTCACGAGAACATCATTGCAAATACATGCTTAAAATTACTTTTCGGAAAGATTTTGAAGGATTTCGGCATCTTAACCTGATATATATGCGTACTTGTAAAGTTAAAAGTTTTTATTGAAATGTTTCTACCACTGCCTATAACCTCGTTTCCCTTGGCCGGCAAAAATTGCAGGGATATTTTTGGTTACTCTAAAAGTCTGTCGGTGGTGCCACCGACTGTATGTTGGTATCAATCTATCGGTGAGGGTGCATTGATGTACTAATTGTACTGTATTTTCCAGGCACACACATTTTTTTAAAGAGAAAATCCATCGGTTGTAGTCTTGTTACATAATCTATAGCAAATCAATCTGTGAACATTCCCTGCAGATTTCTTTTCCATTCACCGATCTGACGTCGGTGTACCCAAGAAATCGATCGGTTACAAGCGAGCTTCCACACATCTCCTTACTGAGGGGAGTGTATCGATAAGCCTGTTTCCATTGGCCGACAAAAACGGCGGTGATTTTTTTTAGTTCTCCTAAAAGTCTGTCGGTTGTGCAACAGACTGTGCGTCGGTATCAAAATATTGGTGAGGGTGCAGTGTATGCTTTGTTTCTGCTGCATTTGACTGGTCCATAACGACAGAAGCTGTTCGGTGGTGGCCTCATTGTATAACCTGTACACAATTAGCCGGGGAGCACTTTTCAGCATACCTGTTTCCATTCACCGATCTGGCATCTGTGGTCCTTGACTGCAGATCGGTGCAGTTCAAGAGCTCAATACAGATATTTTGCCGCAGAAGCAGAACTTCACATCAAGTTAAAGTTAAACTTCAATTTTCTAAAAAAAAAAAAAAAAAAAAAAGAGAGAGAAAGGCAAAACATTTTCTTGTTTTAACAAAATGTTCTGAACACTACTGTAGTATCGGCATGAATAAGGATAAAATATTCCAGTCAAGTTTCAAGTATAGAGGCATGTAGAATATAAAGAAGACTGTACCAGCAAATAGTTATGATAGCTTCCACAACGATGGTCACCTCACTAGCCTCTGACATTCGCACGAGGTCGTTACATGGCCATCAGTGCTGACACCTGGAGACGCCTCGCTAAATAGACCATGACAATCACCCGTCGTTAAAAAGTGATCCTCTTCAAAATGCCGGCCCAAAGGTCGCAGGAATCCATCAAGGTTGCAGGGCCCCTAATTCACAACTCTTTTACGGTGCCGGAATGATGAGTGACAGATTTAGGTAGCGCAATTGGCCTCGTCACCAGAATCCAGCCGGCCCGCGATCCGTCATATGGGATGCACGCGTATAGCACCTTCATGTGGGGAATGTATGACCTTTTAGGCTCAAGGTCTCGTGACCTTCAGATATATAATCACCATCCCCTTCTCAATGTCCCAGTGTCAATTAGGAGGGGAAACCGTACCTCTATACATTAGTGGGTTTACTTGATTTCGAATTATTTTGAATCACTTGAAAATACACTCTCAATTGACTTCTCTTAGAACCAATGTCCCTCCTTTCAGGGACATAAAAGTCTTAAGTTGTATAAGATTCATACCATAGCTCATATATAATTAGAAAAGAAGAAGAATGGTCAGTCTGGTAACTAGGAAGGCTCAGAGAACTGACAGTAAATATTTTGCCAACATGGCCAACAACAGATTGAAATGTGTCTAATGTTGCGCTGGGCGTAAAGTGAAACCAGTCATAAGACTGAGTAGAAATCCCACGTTGAATAAATGTTTTTAGAATGTTGTCTTTATCATAGTAAAGTGATGTGAAGTTCTGCTTCTGCGGCAAGATATCTGTATTGAGTCGCTCTTGAACTGCACCAATCTGAAGATTGTGTAATAAAGCCCGTTTCCATTGGCCGACAGTAAGCAAAGCGTCAGAGGATAAGAAAAGGGATGTTTATTGAAGAGATATATACAATATACATGTACAGGAAAGTAATGGAACAATAAATGCCAGGTCCTGTCACTCGGGGAAAGATCATCAATGGTGGCTCAATCCTTTGGCTCAACATAGAACACTCGTTCTCCTGATTAGTCAAGAACCAAAAAACATTCAGGACAGGAAAATATGTATGAGGCCAGTTTAGCCACAGCATCTGCCACGCCACTAGAAATTGCAGAAAATGTTAAGTTCATTGTGTGCTGCCTGTATATTCTAAACCCTTTTCTTGAAAGAAAGTAATCTGTAAAATCGCAGGAGCTGCCATACGGAATCATCTGCCTTTTTAGAGCATGCTTGCAAGCGCTATATACACTGCCAACAGGTTAGAGTGGTCATATATACATCTCTTCACTATGTGCATGCTATTCACTGTGATATTGGTAAAGGAGCAGAGTGCCAGTATCTCAGGGTCTTGGAGGTGTGCCCCAGCTAACCATGACCAATCACTCGATACCGAAATGCCTCAAGACCCACTGGTGCTTGATATGTATGGACCCTAGACTCAGATAGTTGCAGAAATGGCAAGTTGACTGGGTTGACTCCTAGTTTTGCAGTGGTGGTGTAGCAGTCTTTTTGCCTGATGAATGATCTGTACAGGTAGTCTTTTTATGTCAGGGTATGTATTTCCTAGCAACAGGTACATGTTATATGCAATATAAATATTTATCTTAGCCTGGTTTAAACGTCCATATGCTTAATATTAAGAAATCATACTCAACAGGCTTGCGAGTACGGTAACTCACACTTAATGGGCGATAAAGAGATAAATATTTCAAGGCTGAGATAAAGTCAGAAATGTAGTCGTGTTTTGTCCGAGTCCACAATTGCCATCTCGATTGGAGTGCTTTGGAATATGAACTCGGTTATCGCCTCGTTCATATTCATACACACTCCAAACTCGATGGTGAACGGGGGCACAAACCAAAACACTCATCAATTTCTTTCTTAGTGTATGTCGGTGTACGAGGCTGTATTTGGTGAGTATTTGTACACATACAAATGTAAACCTCCTGTTAGAAAAGGTTTATTTCCACATTGACAGTAGATAGATCATCTATTTCTATTGATATTTAGCTAGAAAAAAATGTATTTTCCTCACATGAGTTAAGCATCTCTTTGGTCGTATCCAGTCAGACACAACCTCAGCACAGTTTTAGTTGAAAGATGTCTTTGATATGTCAAGTGTTGAAGCAAATTCCCAGGATTCCCACTTTCGGTGTAAAAGCAACTTTAAGTGTATATTTTCGGAGGAGTGTTTAGGACAGATCTGTGCCATTGGTGTGCTCCTCCAGGCGCTTCCATATAACAAACACACAACACACTCCTCTGAAAAACCACATCTGCAGCACTGGATGCTGCAGTAGCTTTAGAGGTTTGTTAGTGTATCTGTGCAGAATAGAACTCTGCCTTGGGAGCTTATGGCTTCAGAGTGACTGGTACATGTTGAACTTGAGACTAGTCCTCATTAAACCAATATGTGGGTCTGCTATACATGTATGAGGTAACTTCGCATTAGGACAAGAGATCTCGTCCACCTGTAGGCCAGCTGATGAGAAAGTGGATCATCTGTGGAGGTTAAATACGTCCGGCATGTCTAGCACACTCCACTACCAACCAGCAATCCTTCCCTCGGTCTAATCTACATTGTAATACATTAATGTTTAATACTTCTTCAGAAACATCTGATAACTAGCGTGATGACTGATGTTAGTATCTGAAACATGTTGGCATCTTACCAGTTGTAGCATTTTATATTGTCAACATCACACTATTCCTGACTCTGGTACTACCGTTAATCAAAGCCATCATTTGTAGTTCCATCAGCCTTGCTCCTTATGTCTGCCTCATTATCCAATTTCCCACTCCATCTTCCCTTCCCACCTTCTGCCTATCTTCTCTATGGTACCCTCCCTGTTCCCTATCCTTCATCCGCCTACCCATGTCCTGCCCTTTCGACTTCCTACCTCCCATCATGCACCTCCTTTGATCTCTATTTCCTGCTCACTCCAAGATCGACTGCCCTTCATGCCTACTACCTCCAGCACACTCACTCTTCTTGCTTCTTAATCTCTTCCTCCTATTCCTGACCTCTTCGAAAATGCATGTTTTGGAAAAGATGGGGGAAGAGTCGATCTCTTCCCTAGCATTCTCCAGACTTTCTAGCTCCTACCTCTATGTTATGAAACCTGCACTCCTCCTTCCGTCCATGCTTGTCACCTGGTTGCTTCCCATTCTTCTCGTTTCCTGAATTTTCGCTCCTGAATCTCTCACTACTTTATGGTCTCCTCCCGGGATTCCTGGAGCCTTTATTCTCTTCGCTTCTTTTTATTTTTATCGCTTTTCAGTTAAACTGCTTTTTATTTCCACCCCCTTTCCTCCCACCAGAGCCTAACTTTCCCACTGTTTCAACCATTTCCTCATATATCACCACTCCTTAGCTCTAAGAAATGATTGCCCTTTCTGCACCCGACCTCCCTGTTTATACGCCCTGTTTCTACCATCCCTGCATCCAGTGTCCTTCTCTTCACCACCCTCCTTTCTACTCCTTTTTCCTGACGTCCTCCCTGATCTTCTAATCTCTAATCTTACTTTATCCCTCCCTCCCTACTGCTGCTGCATTTCCTAAATCCCCTTCCCCTTCATGCTCCCATAATTCCCATGATTTCCTGTCCCATATCCTGCTGGTCCTACATCTGCTTCTGATACCCCCTACAAACCCCTATAGCTGTACCCCTTGTCTCCACCTCCCCCGTATGCCATGGTATGTTACCAGCCCCTGCCACCATGCATGTCTCATCGCGGGCTCATTCACGTGCGACACGTGCGCGCCATGGAGAGCACGTGGCTGGGGATCCGGTGATGCACACACGAGGGCACGAAGCGGCGTCAGCAGAAGAGTCTGATCCCCCAACAACAAACACCTCCGACGGCCTCTCCTCCACTCTCCGCAATGTGGTCTAACTCACGTCATCTTTTACTATTGTGAAAATCAACAAGACAGAGAAAGACGGAAAGAAACCTTACAGGAACATCTAACATTGCATATATAGGCCTGATAATAAGCACAATTAGAACACAATTCCCCGGATACGTTTTGTGGCGCTTTCATGAGGAATTACACACTGTAAACATTTTCAGTAAAATATACAAGATACTACCGTAAATGCGGACGGTATATCACCGTAATCTTATCTGCAGTTTTATACCGTATATTTGGTATAAAAAACGGTATTCAACTGTAAACATTTTCAGGACTGTAAGCCAGCAAATCTACAGTCAGTTAACAGTATAAAACCGTAAAAATGGATGTATTAGGTACACTAAGAAGAACTCCAATATCAGCAAAAAAGCAAAGTGGCAAATAAAATGCAGGAGATAACTTCATCAAAATATGTAATAGATATTCATCAATCTCCTGTGAGGTTCCTGCCATTTAGAGCACATTTAGTCTCAAGTTTTCATGACATTTGTATCATTCATAGGATTAAACACCACTTTCATAGGACATTTCTTAAACATAAGTAGGATTGACTTCATCCTACCATATCAAATGCAGTTGTTTACTATAGTATTCATGTGAATGACATTAGAGTTGAAAAACCTAGATGTTGAAATGTCATTGATAATAGTTATGAATGGTATAGTTAGCCAATATGCTGATGGAATGTAAGATGGCAGCCATCCCAAAGTATTCACTATTGTATTCATAATTTGAATATCTCCTAGGAGCCATCCAAAAAGTCCATATACAATGAGGAGGGTTGGGGTGGGGGTCAAGGATTTGGGAAATTCTGCATATGCTCCTCCTTTGTTCTATTGCATACAAAACTGGGAGGAGGGTTGGGGGTTTAAAATTTCAGAAATTCTGCATACATACTTTATGGATGGCTACCTACATTTAACAGTTCTCAAGAACCTAAATAGCAAGATTTCTAGTATATGCATATCGAAGGGCTATGCACATAGTATATTTCATACAGCTTTGAACCTTGATATTTACAGATTTGAACCGTTTTCAAAATACGGTTGATTACAGTTAAAATTTATGGTCTGAAATATATTACAGGTTTAACCGCTAGCAAAATACAGTTTAGGACAGTTAAAATTTATGGTCAGAAGTATATCACGGTCACCCGTAAAATTTACGGTATTTCCCTGGCACCCCAGTTGCCAGGGAAAAACCGTAAAATTCACATGAAATTTTTTACAGTGCATGTTTCGAGCAAAATATCACTTTTCAGAATACATATATACATGTATATAATATATAAATATACATTATATATGTATATTTATTATAAATGTATATATATATATAGATATGTATATAGATGAATATGTACATTCATGCATATGCATTTCATTCCCGAATTCCTCGTCCTCACTGACCTATATTTCATACTGCTAGGCACTTCTATATAACAGTCTTCTCAGCACGGAATGCACCTAAGGTGAACTAAAACTTTAACCCTTCAAGAGCCACACATAATTCACCATGTACCCATACTACAGCAGGCACCAGACCCAATTGTGGCCTTTGTATGGCCGGCTTTTGTAGTCAATATTATTAAGAGAAATTAAAAATTAAAAATTTCCAGTAAATCTGTATTTTTTATTAGAACTTTCCGATATTTCAGAGACATACTGGCGACATTTAGCATAATATCTCATATAATTTTTATGACTCTGCGATAATTTTCCAAAACGTTACAAAGGAACAAATACAGAGTGGTTCATCAACTCCATATGTAAATGCCATATGGCATTGTCCGGCCCTGGCCAGGGGAATGCCATATGGCATTGTCCTGCCATGGACAGGGGAATGCCATATGGCATTGCCCTGCCAGAAAGGGTTAATGATAATGAAAATTCAAGGTTTACAGACCTTTACTATTGACCAGCTCCCAGGTGTTCTCAGGCAATCATGGATGTTCAGCACTGAGAGTAACTCAGATGGTGCTCAGCCTGACCCGACCTGACACGAACCGACCTGACCCGACCCCAGGTCACAGGCTGCTCGTCTTCGTCCAGGGTACTTATTGTGCGCCCCTTTACTGATCACAATCAGAGGCAGAACCAGGTGGGCTAAACGTGCCATACGTCTCCTACACGTAAGCACTCTGAAAGGTGATTGCATCGGAGATAAAGAGCCACAGACACACTCTCTGGGCCATGGTTCTTACGCTGAAGAGGGTGAAGTGTAGACCCCTTTTTGCTACTGTTGTAGAAAATGTTCATAAACAAATAGTCAAGTCTTATGTTTGTTTATTGTCGTGTGCGATAAGAATTGCGTGATAAGTTAGGGTGTGCGTTTGGTTCTCTCAGTGATAGTCGTGCCTCTAGACTTGCTCAAGTCTTTGATTATGAACATTCATTAAATGATTTAACAAAATCAGGATAAAGTATGCTGGATTGTGACTGGTCCAGGAATCACAACGAGGACGGGTGGAGGGATGCAGGAACTGAAGCCAGTCTATCGTGCCTTAGAGCGATTCTAATGCTATTTGTGAAATATGAGCTTTAGGAAAAAGGAGATTCTCTCTCTGGGAAAAAGTATCTATAAAATATTTCCTATCCCCCCTTTTATCTTTCGAGTACAGAGATGGGGTGTTGGTCTAATGAACACTTTCAATGAATATATTCAAACAAAGGACACTTCACCAAGACCTGATGATGCAACTATTGTAATACGATACTCGAGTGATAACTCTGGCCTCCAGCAAAAATACCTGTGCATAAAAACTTCTCTGAATCTTAGGACAATTATAACATTTATTTTAGAAATAATTCTATTTCACTAAAGTATACTAAGACAGAGGAGGATAGAGTGATCATATTTGTGTTTGTATTGTCCTGTGATGTCTTATGTGGAATGTTTGGAGAAGAAAGCCAATAGGCGACTGATTTTCGTTATCATGTATCATATGTATTTCATTGCATAGGGAAACAACCCCACCATAACTGAACTATCTCTGATGGGAAGACTGCAGTAGAAATAGCCAATGCCCTGGCAAACAAACCCAACTACGATTTAGGTTCTATCAGAATATAAACTCTGGTAAACTTAAGCTTACAAACACAGATGTGCACAATCATTAAAATGAATACGAAATAATATATTTTAAAGAAATATGTTACTATTATTTTTGCAAATGTCGATGCGTGAATATTATTGAAATTATGTCTGGGTACATTTTTCTTGTAGCGGCTTCCCTCAAGAAGTAATTGCACTAAATGTAAATGTGAAATGACTGCAGCCTGAATGGCCACAATAGAGAGACAGTATTTACATTAAAATGAAGAGAAATATATTCACCCCCCCGGAAAAGGCTGCAGTAGAGAAGTGATAGTTAGGTAGGAGTATTCTAAAAGAACCATTTGATCTAGGCCCACCAGAGATCACTCTTTACATTGGAATGGGTTCAAAATCTGTTTCCAGCATACATCCTTGTATCCTTGTGTCAACGTTAACACCTGACGGGCCGTTTTTTCTTCTTGCCAGAGGTCCTCTTTTTAAAGAGAGATCAGGGACCACTTGTGCAGAGGGCACAGTTGTGCGCGCTGCAGTCTGTGTGCCCAGTCAGTATGGGCGATATTATAGAAGTATGCTATCCACAGGATCCACGGGGTTCCACTTGACGTCCCAAAGGGGGTTCCGTTGCGCCCCCTGGTGGCTCCCTGACTCGCCCCGCTCAGACGCTGCTGGAGGTCTGACTATCACCAGACCGAGGCTCTTGTCTCCAGAGGAGATTGTACTGCCATCTTGCGGCAGATAATGGTATCACACTGTGTGACGTCAGCCTCTGGCAGGCCCTTTGTTTCTTGTTTATATTCCAGGACTCGGCAGGCCGTGTTATTTTTTTCCGAATCTAGACTACACATTGGGAAAAGACATCGGGGCATATGGGAACACGAAAATGATCACGAATTATATTTAAAACATATTGGGTTCTGTCAAATTTAAAGTACATTGTTGTACTTTTATAGTGTTTGGGTAACCAATATGCCATATAATCTATGTTGATTTCGATATTATTGATTGCTCCCTGGCAATCTTGCATAGCCTTAAAACAGCCTTTTTTAATTGCTTATACATTTCTTCTTTTTGTCCAGACAGAAGACAAAGTTAATCTTTCTTTAGCTACCCGAAATGAACAGCAAGACATCTATGACATTAGAAATAGACATCTGATTATTGAAGAATAAATAGAAAAGTAACTTGAATACTGATCTAGATAATGTAGGGCCCCCAACCAATATAGTAAATATAAGCTTTATCAAGAGTGCCTGAGACAACCATTCTGTACGATTTTATAATAGGCTAGATCTTCTGTAAAGCTCTCTTAGCTCTGTATAAAGGTCAAGACTATGACCTCATACGCGTTGGAAATAATAAAGGGTCACGGCTTTGCAGCTATGTTTTATCTGTTATGTCGCATATAAAACTGCATCAGGGTCGCTTTGGACTCTCAGTGCAGAGCGCACAAGGCACCTCCTTCTCCCTATATTCTACAGGTCTTTTCGAGTATGTTGTCACTCTGGGGGCAGTCGCTCGCCGCAGGTGTGAAACATCACACCCAACGATGAGCAGATGAACGGCACCCAAAGCTCAGGTGCAAAACACCCCTATTATCGCTCACCGGAAGCACTCCCCCCACACTCGCCGAGATCCGGAGGACACGTGTGGGCGATAATGGGGCGATATTATCTTTGACCACAAAAAAGCGGGGCACGCGGGACGTAGCGTTCTGGTCGGGTAAATAAACAGATACTCGGGACTGGGAGCCTGTGTTTATCATGTGTTGGGCAGATAGTAGGCCAGCCAGACCGTGCGCTCGGGCATCCAGCCTGGCATGGCTTCCAGAACTTGCAGGCAAGGTCGCCAGGTCTTCGGCATCTCTGGCTTAGAATTCCTGGATGTCATCTACAGGATTATTACCCATTTCTTGATACATAGTGTCTTGCAGTATGTTGACGACATGCTCATCTAAAGGGTGAAACATAGGTGGGCGATTTTCTGTGCATGGGAAAAGCAACCTGATTGGAGCTAAGTGGATGATGATAATTTGTATCTAAAATGATGATAATCAGATATAGTGAGTGTATTGCATTAAGTCTTAGGGAAGGTCAAATCATTATGAGTGCCAATTCAGTGAGAAACTAAAGTTATATATTTAGGAGAAACCGAACGAGAGTTAGCCTTGTCAATGTTTATGCCACGATGGACAGGTTGTGTATTACTACACGAGGCGTTAGCCGAGTTTAGTGAGTAGCAGACCTGACCTGAGTGGTATGAACATTGACAAGGCTAACTCGAGTTCAGTTTCGTATTTATCCTACCCCATCTCACCGATATACAGAGAATATTTGTAATTATCCATGTTAGTAGTTATCAATGCTGCCGGATCTACTTTCGTTATCTCGTCCCTGATTGGTCCGTTTTTTTATTCACCCCGGTGCATAAATAACACTTTATCTCACGTGATACTGATTGAGTCTATGAGTATCTGAACGAGGGATTGCCACTGCCCCTCAACAGTGCAGACACTTTGTTCAGCAATACTTAAGGGGACTACCATAAAATAGATCTTTGACCTTCAGGGTTATCACTGACGCACTGAGGTCACCTTGAGCTGGGATTACCCACAGTCAGTTTTACTATATTTCATTTTCTAGTTTCATTTTCTGACATTTTATGCAACCAAATGTCTCTACACTATGCCAAGGTTATGAAGTGGGAATTTTGATTCATATCTATGATAATAATTTGAAATGAGCAGGGGTCCAGTATCAAGCTTTTTCATATCCCCTGCCCCATAACTGACCTGGTTCCTAAAAGTAGAAACTTTTGTTTCTAGTATTTTTGATGACAAAGGATTGACATAGTGTTGTTAGATAATAAACACTTAGTTATGGATACTGTAATCTGTTACTAGATTAGATGATAATAATGACTAAATGTGGTATTTACATTTTCAAATCAGATGGGTCAGACCTGACTGTACTGTTTTCAGACTGTCAAAGCTGATGGGACAGACTAGGTGTTTAAACCCACCTGGCCCAGATCTGACAAATCAGCTTCACTCCCATCCACCCATTCATAGCACTCTGGCCCTGAAACCACTCTTCTTTACAGTCATGCCATAAAAACCCCACCCCTCCCCTCCCACAACCACTCCTATCTTCCTCTATACTAACCAGCTCGGCACACCCAAGAGCCTGTTTGCTCTGGCTCTCTTCGATGCTACCACTCTAACTTCACAATGCATGTATATTTCAAACTGTCAGATCTGTTAGGACAGACCTGACTGTGTAGCATTGGAAGTTCCATATCTTATGGGACAGATCGTGTGCACAACCACAAACAGCCGTTCTTCTACTTGGGCCCTATACGAAGTAGCTTGTCACTGGATGATGCTCAGTGAAACCAAGCCCCCAAACTCCTCATTCTAATAGCGGTTGAACAGTGGGTACCATTTTTGTGGAAGTCTTTGGTATGACCCAACCGGGGTTTGAACCGCCGACCTCCCATGCTCGAGGCGAACACCCCTACCAATTCTCTATGACATTTAAAGTATCTGGTGGGACAGACATCCGTCAATAAAGACCTGGCCATGATGCACACTGTCGACAGATTACACGAAATGAACCATGTTACATACTTAGCAAGACGAAGACAGGAAATGTCATTAGTATATATGAGGAAGATATGCCTACAAGAACATGGAACACTGGATATTGATGCAACTGTTCAAGAAGGGGTTGACAGAGTGAATTCACAAGCGGCGCTTAGATCAGGCAATAAACGTGTTTTCACATTAAGGAGATCTAGAACCGAGTTTTACGAAAGGTCACCTGACTATAGGGGGAGAAAATTATGGAATATGCTTTCTGAAGTTGATAAGTAAAGAACAACCAAATAAGCTATCCTTAAAAAATCTGTAAAAGGTTTACCGATTATACATAACGGTATGCAGTAGCATTTCGTGACTGATTTATCAGTTATTATGATAACACGGCAGTATGTACCTCTACCTAAGTTAACTTATCAAGCTGGCACAGAATTTAATTATGCGCTGCCATTGTGGCCTTAGTGAGTGGAAATACTTTATAGTCTTTAGTAAGCGCATCTTTTGCCTGCTTGGTCGCTCCGGGTCGCTATTTGAAATTCAACTGTCAACCTCTTCACATTTTTGGATCAAACCCGCATTCTAGATTGTATTTCATTACATTATCATCTGTTTCTCTTTATCTTTTAATGTACTAAATACATATGGAAGACCATGTAGACCAGAAGCCGTGTGATTGTTACGGCCATAATTTAAAACCAAACGTCGAAGTTGAATTATGACCAATAAATATCTAAAAAAATTTGAAGAAAAAAATTGAAAAAAAGTAATGCAATATCATCCTCATTATGTTTGGGACCTTTTTACCTATTCTAAATTTTCATATATTTAAAAATCACCATAGTGGAATTACAGTATCAGCATATAAGCTTATTCCAAGCTTTTTACATATTTTCCTACTCCGGGATCTGACGTGCCATACATTGTATCAGATTGATCAAGCCAAGTTCCTATTTCTCCCGACAGGGGAGGATCTCGCATGATTCTCGCGGTGCCCCGTTGATAGTGTTATGGAAGCAGATTCTGGTAATAGTTGGTGCCTCGTGGGACAACACCAGTAGAGAATCATCCTGGAATGACAATGTTTTTTCAGTCTGTAAGACTGTGCCAGCAGGTTTTTGTTATGTGAATGATATATAAAAATCCGCCATTATTTGACAGGGACATTGTATGATCGTCTGGCACAATCGCCTGAAGACCCCTGAATTATCCATGGTATACAAAGTACCCATTGAGAATGTATGGAGACTCAGTAAACCACAACACATTATTTAAAAACTGTTAGATACCATAACCATGATATACGCATTCAGATCCGTAGTAAACGTCTTCAAAGCCATTGTAAATGGGAAAATAGTCCCTTTTTGCTATACGCTTTGATATGGCTATTCGTTGGTTTTATTCGAGAATGTGGATAAGAATTACAACAAACGATGAAAATCTCCACCGTTTTCGTTGCCCCTTGGAAACGGGCTTTTTGCATGATTATCTCACTTTTACTCGTTCTTCGAAATCGGTGAATATTTCCGACAAAATAAATCGAAACAGATTTCATTTAGGCAGACTACCCATGTCTTCTCATAGTATAGCTAGAACACCGAAATTTGGGGATATATACATTAGAACAGAGATGTTTTTATCAATGATACACCTAGCTTACCGGTTAATGACTAAGCTTTCGGGTTATCATATGAAATCTGGCGATTATTTGCTTAGATACTACGTTATGGATGCTATGCTACAGGGAGTGTACCTCTATTTTGATGACGTCACATGATGGGCTATCTGCCCGGCTTGAGGGCGGTGAAGGCAAACACAAGGCAGACGCGAGTGTTATGACATTTGTTACCAATGGAGCAATCTCCTAAACGAAAAACATACGTCCTAGAACAAATGCCAAAGGCCTCCATGTAATACAGGGCACACGGTTAAAAAAAGGGTGCTATGAAAATCCATAACCATGAGATTAAATCGACACATTAGACGCAACGAAAAGACACAGCAATACATTTATGAAAAATGTATCTATTTAGGAGTGTACTAGGATGAGATTACAAGGATGATCCTAAAATACACGGGGCCTTTCCTTTATGTCATTAATTTGCAATCATAAACATAACTTTTCTTGGCTAAATCCATACATAATTATCATTGGGAGAAGCAATTTATGTAAGTAACTTTGATCTTACAGACACCTATGATGGTCGGTGAATTTTAGTAGACAGCGATCAAATGGCTGAACAAAAACTGCGTCAAGGTGTGGGGCCCACGTTGTTATACGAGGAAACAGATGGTGGACACGTATTCTGTGCCGACTCTGTAATGCTTTTAGGGCAAAGATATATTGTACCCGACGGGCTGTTTGCAACTATATCAAAGTACTTTCTTACATGACTGCTGCAAAAGAAGGAAACTAGAAGTACGGAGGAATTGCTACTTACTGAATGCTATAAAATGGTGGAGTGTAGATAATGAACATGTATATGAATGACCTGAAGGGAACCTAAGAAGCAAAGACAAATGTAAGATAATGGTTAAAAGGCCGAATTTGGAAAAGTTCAAAAGATCTCCATTATATGTATATAGTAATTTGTGGGATAACCTATCAGCGGAAACACAAAGAACAAGTTTAGGTAGCGCTTTTAAGAACAAGGTAAAAGAAGAAATTACTAAATTACTGTAAAAGTTGTAAAGATGTATCATGCCACCTGTGTTATCTTTGTTTGATTCCTGTTTGATTCCTGTGTAATTTTCTTTCCTATCTGTGACTACCTTGTACATTTGTTGGACCTGAGATATGGAAGATCAATGTGATACAACATTGAATATCGCTCCGATGGTATATTATCATATATTAAAAAAAGGTACATCTGATTACTGCTGGGGTTCAATTACAACTATTTGTCATAGAAGGAAGGAAAAGGTAGAAGAAAGAACCTTAGAAGTGCAATAGGTGAATGATAGGAAGGCATAGGTAAATGAAAATGTCCCTGGCCTTTATAGGAATTATATACAAACGGCGGTATAGATATTCAAACATTCCTGTTATTCATGTACGATCCTAGGGTCCGTTTAATAATCTAAGATCCTAAATGTAGACCCTTTTCGGTATGCCATAGAGAACCAGGGACGATGTGGGTCAAATTTATTCAGCACTTACTTTTATTATTATCTTTTTTATTCAGGAAAATAAGTGATGATACCATACAATCACCTTGTGGCGGCGTTCTTCCTTGCAAGTTTCTGTCTTTGCGAACTGACTTCAATATCATCTTAGGTAACGGGATATGGCTAAAATGGAATACGTTGTAGTATTTCTGTATCATCGTGGGGATCGCTTGACTAGCAAACCATCACTTTCAGCATATATGTTTTATGGGTGCCCAGAAGTATGTCACCTGCTAAACCCGGGTGTACGTCACATTTGTCAGGGTAATCCTGCGGTCCACGAGGCCGCTACGGGGTCGCCCATTACACGGTAAGGGGTAGGGGTGTGAATGTGGCGTGTGTGAATTATGAACATGGATATTGACGGGAGCCAGCGAAGTGAGGAAATCCAAAGACATCAATGAGAAAACCAAACGGCAATCACTTGTCGCTGACGGTCTTTTCACACGTTCTCACATTTGGCTCCTGTCCTACTACATGGCAAGGTAACTACCATGCTTTTAACGATGATTAAGGTCCGGGGTCCACCTACTACGATATTGCCCCGATATTGTCTACGGTGCACCTTCCGATAAAAAATCAAAATCGCGTCGGAAGGTCACCTATTATTGGAGCAGTTGACCACGTTTCTGCGATTAGACATCGATAAAAACCCCATACAATGCATGGTGGATTGGCATGTCTAGACATATGTCTACGATTTTGCACCTTCCCGATATGTCTCCGATATTTGGTTTTTGTATCGGTGCCATATCGGTAGGTCTAAATTTATATCGTAGTAGGTGGACGCCTGGCCTTACATATCTTATACACTTTAGTCATATTTCCGGAAATAAAACCAATCCAATTTTGCAAAGGGCAACCGGAATAAAAATTAAAAGAGTTTTAATATACTACCACAGAGTCCAGTCTGCTCCCACCCCACTCTCTCCTTCTAAAATTCCTATACAAATTTATATCAGCAGGAAACGAGATGTCAATCTTGATATCATCTCAGAGTGGATTTCCCTCTTGGGCATGAAATATCGTGAATATGCAGACGTCGAATGGATATGCAGCGCCCTGTGCAGTACTCTAACATAGACTACAGATTTCACCATCTTCTGATGTTGAGACTAAAATATGTAGAATACGGAGGGGCATATTGCCCTCCTTGCTGCGTATTTCAAAGCACTGAATACAGAGAGCCAATGTATAGCGACACTTCATTTCACCCGATCACATGTCCATGATTAGAAAATAGCATGAAACGCGGAAAAAAACATACATGGACACGATATGCAGATAGACAATACCGAAGTATAGCTGTTTCAAGAGGTGAAACAAATTTAGATGGCTATGTATCAAATAATCAACAAAAACAAAAACCATCTTGGACTCGAATATAAATAAATACTCTATAAAACAAGGAGAGACATCTGTCATGATCTATGCCCCAAAGCTTCATCCAAGAAAAAAGAATTTTGGCAAGGAAACATTATGAGAAAGGGAACAACATCAACAACAACAAGGGAAAAGGTATTGTAAATGCGTAAATCAAGCTGTTCTTATGCAGCATGACCATCGGTCATTACAAGACGCCAATGGGCGTGAATTTCTCCCTTCACTGCTGGACAGTTATTAATGACTCAGCAGAAAATGTGATGCTGTATTATCGCCCACACGTCTGTTGATTTTAATGGCGTGCTGAGGGCTATCTGCGACCACTGAGGGCGCTGATTCCCGGCGGTGACGTTGATGAACGACGTACGATAGGTTGGGCATCGGCGTCCCTTGTTGTCATGGTGATAGCCCTGGGCCAGGATATCGTGTAGATTCTCGGGATCTGGCAGGTAACGTCTGTCCCCGCACTATAGGTATACTGACACCTAATTCATTTAATCCCTACAGATCTGCTTTGGCCGAAAACCTGTGTACAAATAGATTATCTTCGTCACGCAAGTTTAATTCAGGATTTTCAGCTGGTGTGTCCACTAGGGGCACAGCAGGTCGGTGAAAATGCCTGTGATAAAGATTTAATCATAAATGTTTTGGTCTGATTTTCCTGGACAGTTTTCGGCTCACTTTTTCAGATTAATGATCAAGCTGCGGAGACAGATGTTCCATATCTTAAATACCACATCTACATCCAGTTTATAATTTTCAACGGAATGACTTTTGTTGTTAGTGGTCGCACCAGTTACAGATTTGATGAATGAGTTTCTGTCTTGGCTGCATTTCTCATCGAAGCGAAGCTATTTCTGCTTTCCTCCTTTTCTTCTTTTCTATTTCCCTCTCGATTCTGCAAATAATATTTAGCCCTCTTTTTTTTAACATTTTCTTTTCTGCACTGATTATGTTAATCTCTTCCACAGATAAGTCCTAGAAACACGATCTTGACGGAGTTGACCAAGCAGAGTTCCCCGAATTCCATCTCAGATCAGAGCGTCCAACAAACTGTGATGAGGCGAAGAGCAGGACCGCAGTACGAGTACAACAGGCTCGCACCAATATCCTCAATCTCCTGCGCAGTCTTTGGGACGCACACTTCAAGTCTCATGCCTTAAGTTCCGTATTGTGTTTGGAGAGTGGGGGCCATCGCTGCCCCGCATTACCTGCATAGCGGGCGTACTGCGGGACTACCACAGATACCAGACGGTTCATCTCTTCTATGTGTCTCAAGAAGTGTTGGTGTGTCAGTCTGCTCAATATATTTCCTCTGTCTACCTCTTCATGTTCGGCGACTGTGCAAAAGTGCGTTGACCTCATTTGTTCTGTCGATACCAGATGATTATCACATTTCCCTTTCCCAGTTCAATGGACTTGAAACTCCGAGTGATTATTCGTTATGAAATAAATGGGGGACAGTAATTGAGTCAGAAAACACCATATTTGTAGGTATTTTAACATATTCCTGGGCAGAAATATGGAACACATGAGCAGCATATCAGATTTACGTTTCTCCATCCACTGCTGGACAGTTATTAATGACTCAGCAGAAAATGTGATATGGTATTATCGCCCACAAGTCTGTTGATTTTAATGGCGTGCTGAGGAAAAGACATGCATATAATCATGATAGATTTATGAAGATTATGACCAATAAATACCATTATGGGTTCTAGATATCATTTAGTCTGGTATTACACAAGATTGAGTGATCTGAGCGTAGACTTGTAATACAATGCTATCGCTCAACTCATAGTAGGAAGAAAGAGGGAGAATTATTTCAGAATCTAGTATATAAACCTGCTATATTGGAGGTAGCGAGCATGTCAGAGTGTAGGATAGAAATTGTTTAGATGTAAGATGAAGATCATCAGACCTGACTCGGTTGCTGGCACTAGGCTTTACCAATGATCATTACAATGTGTCTTATTATTAGACCACATTCTGTCTTGTGTCTTATCATTAGATCAAATTCTGTCTTCCATTTCCAAGTGACCATATTATGTTGGTCATTACTTGATGTTACCTTTGTTTTCTGGAACCTTTTATTGGCTTTGTAAGGTTTGATAAGATCTTATTATTAAATATAAATGTAACCTCTGCAATATACAGATACATGATTAATATCTGTCGGGTATTTGGTTATCAAACTATTTATATATGTATGCATCGTCTTATTCCAATAAATACTTCACTTCGATATTCAAGTATCAATCTTGTAACCCCTCAACAAACCTAGAGTAAAAGAAAGAAGAAACTGCGTGAGATGGATATCCACCCCCCACTCACACCAAAAACCTACAGAGTATCGAATATAGCCACATTTACGTATACGATCATCAAGGTATGTCTTATGTTCATTCATTCTTTTTCAGCTGATAATTAATCTTTTTACAAATATGCCAGGTAATGTAACTCTTTTTGAGCATATCTTTTTCACCCTTATTGACAAGCAACTTAACCATCAGTTATTTAGAAAGAAAAATCAAGAGATGAAAATAACTTGGTCCGCACTCCATCGAATTTGACCGTAGAGTAATTCATGGAGCGAGGCCGAGTGAATAAGGTACAACAGAGGTCACCCTTTACTATATCTCCAACTACTGCTACTGCACATTTGTCTGTTGTGTTTCGTTCACTTCTCTCCTTCACATATAAATTTTGGCTTCAAAAAATATCTTTATTACATCTCTCGTATTACACGAGTTTTTTTAATACAATTGTTGGTATCTTCTTATGGTACTATATCTCAATATCTCCAGGTACAACCAAATGAATACACAAATAATATAGAGATAAGAATACAAATAACACAACTTTAGCCCAACACGGGATAGATTAATGTGGGAAAATTAATCTATACGGTTTAACTATTTTGCTACATTCTTTGGTCTTCAGATACATGTACTTAAATCACATCAATACATTTTCCTCTAGCTACTGCTCAATTGTGAGTGCATGTACATTATGCCGAAAGAAGTGTTTGTCCTTTTTGTTTGGATAGGGGTTGAGTAAGGGGCTTCTCACTGAGTCCAGGACACCCCAGAGTCCGACACGGTGTTGGCAAAACGAATGAACATCCTACGATAAACGAGGGAAGGCAGAACGCCCATAACGCCACATGCACTTCTCAGCGCACATTTACTGCCCTGATCTATGTGCCCGCCAACCGGATATGACGACAGACGATAGTCGGCGCGTGCGCAGCGCAGACATACTGACCGGATTTCCGCAACTTGCCGGACGCCGCGTTACATTTAGACTCGGTTTGGCTCAATTGGTATGATGAGTACCAACTATCATTGCAACCAGCAGCACCTCTTTGAATTCTGAATCAGTTCAAGCTATTTTTTCTCTGTGGTGGGACAGGATTTAGTATGTTATCGCGAGTCAGGAGGGTGGGAGGGGGCTAGTCCTACACCGCTACTATCAGCAGACGCGGTAGGGGAGGAATAGACCCTCCTTGGTATGCAGCTTAATGGGGCAAATTTATATTAGCATCTAATGGGTTCTGATGTGATTATCTTAAGATGCATTCATCTTGTGTTATGAAATGCAATCTAAGTGAACATAAAAATGTCGTCTGCTATTGCTGGATGAAATATTTCCCGATTAGATAAAGAAGACAGCAAGTTTATTTATCTCATATGCAGTGGGATGGTCTTCATGGGTTTTACACCTTCTTGGGGATGAGATGCTGCGCGCACGTAAATCAGCTTCCTTGTTCAACTAAGCATGATGTTACATTATAGGAAACGACTGAACTTCAAAGAGAATGGCCATTCTGGTGATTTGGGGTTTATAAAGCAATTCGTTTTGGAGAGCCATGATCAATGTTTTGTGTGTATACAAGGGTCGGTTTACCCATTCAATTACTCCAAATGTAGGCTGTGGTTGAAATAGTCTTCCTTATTACATGATAAATCTTCAACGGACGAAACTATTCTGCTTTGTTGCAGATACAAAACACATTTGTTTCTGTAAAACTGCCAGTTGTCTTCCGTTTCTTGTGATGATAAATCTCATAGAAAGGGTGAATAACAACGAAAAACAGTTAGCAAGGCACAGGAATATAGATATGCATTTAAAAAATCAAGAACATGTTATCAGAATAGGATAGGTACAGACTACATTAACCAACTTTAGTAAAGTTGTGCGATGCCTGGTACAAACTATTGCAATAAGTTAATTACAACCGTTTTTCTTTTTCTGGTTAAGATAAGATGGTTAGTTTCCATATTTCAACTCATCCATTCACAGTCGTTTGCTTTTGTTTACCTCTATTTTCTGAAGATTTCTAAAAAAAGTTAGCACGCGTTCATATATTTATAGAAAGTATTTATACACTCGTCACTAAATATATATATATATATAATAATAATATATATATATATATATATTGTAAACGTCCTTTTTCTTTCTGTGGGATATGATAAGATTTTCACCAGCTTCATTGAACTCGAAGGATCCCGAAGATGATGAATTAGGTATCTGTAAGTTTAACCGACAACCTTCCCATATCACTTCCCTGCAGTTCTTTGATGTACAATTTCACAAGAAAAACTTGGTTTAGTAAAATAAGATATCCCACAACCTATAGCATTATCCCGTTACACAATCTCTATTACGGTACAGACCTGATAGATTTGAGCTGAACACTTGATTCTAACGCTGCTACCAAAGCAGAAAAAAACCAGTTATGAACAAGAAGACTTGGAAGAAATAGGGATAGACGAGAAAAAAAAAACACTGACAAAAAGACAAACCCTGCCAGGAAACAGGGTGATTTAGTAGTCCGCAGCGCCTTCCGAGCAGGCCGCCTGGTCCCAATAAGCGCGGGAATTTGCTCGCGCTACACGAGATGAGAGAAAACGTCGTCTGTTCTGGGATGACGTCATTCCCCTATTTGTAAATGGAGAACAATAAAAACTGCCACAATTGGATCATATATTAGTATTCCCCAGTTGTGTTCTATTTCATTCATTTAAATTACATTTATATCGACACAAAGTTAATTCCACAACCTATAGCATAGACTCCTCGGAGTTGACTCTACGCAATATCCTCGCAGACGCTCGGATATTACTGCGCGTTAAGTGCTCGGAGTCTGTGTATGTATGTATGTATGTATGTATGTATGTATGTATGTATGTATGTATGTATGTATGCATAAAGTGTCTCCACCATTCAAGTCGAAGATAAGAAAAAAGCTGTGTTGTAATCAATCCTTCTGCGTCATCAAAACCATTGTTTTTGCATGAATAGCTACATACGTGAAGTTATTTCATTCTGAAGAAAAACTAAGCTTTGGTCGAAGTCGTTCTCCATGAGTTTGACGTGGAGCGATATGAATGAGGCGAAACCGAGTGAATATTGCATAGCATTGAAACTAGTTGGAAAATAATCACTTTCACCAAAAAAAGAGTCACTTTCTGTTATTATCTCACCCCCATAAAAACTTAAAAGAATGGATGAGACACTGGATATATGACGTCATAGACCATGGGGAATGGAAAGTAATACTCATAGGGACATGGAGAACGAGTAACCAATGTTAAGCCTATGGGACAAAAATACCAGGGGTGAGATAAACTCACATATTGGCTACTTCCACAAGAAAAGTAAGAGAGAAGTTGACAACACAGTGGTGTCTGTTATATATGAGAAACTAATATAACTCTGAGGTAACTGAGTATCTACACACCCAAACAGAGGACCACAGAACTTCACAGGTACCTTTCTTCTCACCCCCTATCGTCATCCTCGCCTGCTCCTCCTCACCCTACCTCTCCGGTCTATCTACCACCATTTATCCTCCCCAGGTACCCCCTCCCACCTACCTGTCATACCTCACCTACATACCCACCTGGCTCCAGGCTTTACCCGGGCAGCCACTGCTGGGCGATCGTCACAGTAAACAAGTTACCCTTCTTCATCCTCAGCACCCATCTCCTCCTCCGGTTCAGAGTCCCAGCTCATCCACCACGTCCCTCTTGTTCTCTTTACCGAATTTACCATGATTTTAAATATGTCTCATTTAAAGCAGGTTTTTCTAAGAGGGAAAATCATATGGTAGCCCCTCCGAGTTAGACGTTGAACAATCTCTATTAGATTTGGTAATAACCAGTACAAATCCGTTTTCATAGATATCTAATTAAGTACCTTGATTTGAAGACATACAAGATATCCATTTTAGGTTTCCAATCCTGTATGCGACCTGCAAATAGCACAAGATTAATCATCATGTGGGCCCGTTTCCATTGGCCGACGAAAGGAGTGTAGATTTTTTAGTTCTCCTAAAAGTCTATTTCCATTGGCGATCACTGATCTGCAGTCAGGAGCCACTGACGGTCCTTTATCACTGCTGAAGCACAATGGAAATATATATATATATTTTATTCTGCACCTATTTTCTGTGTCAGAGAATACTTGAAATAATTCCTAAAATGGATAAGGTCACCTATATTGTCTATTCTATCCAGGTTACGCCACTATTGTTTGTACTATGTATACAATAGCCGAGTAAAGTATTTTACAATTCTAATTGAGATAAGTCTCAATGAAAGTTAATGTAAAACCAGAATAATGGACGACCTGAAATACAGCATGATAAGAATATATCGTGGGTGGGGCGAACGCACCCACATTAAATATTTCACAATTCTCGTCAATCAATATTGACTGAAACCACTTAAATTCATTTCTATTTCTATAAGAAGACAAGTACTACCACAGACTTTGCTAGGCCCATGCGGTTTGCTGCCAGGGGGAATAAGATCTCTATGGCCTCTAAGCCATATACAATCATATCCTACTTCTAGACCATTAACAAGTTATAATCTAGCTGTCAAGTGGTGCAGTGTGGTGTGATAAATGGATGTCAAACACGGGGGAAACGGTTCATTATCAATTCGACCTTTACACAATCGTCTGGCTCTAAGAAGGATGAGGATGGAAAACCACCTTGACCCTTGACACAATAGCAAGGCTTTGTGGGTGGTCAATATCACTGGAGCTTGGCCTTTTGGAGATAGTATCTCAGGTCTCCTGTTTCTTTGTCTCTCTTATAATTCGAAATAGAGGATTTATTTAAACTGAAAATGTTCAAGCATCTGGAGAACCATGTCATACAGCAACTAGCAGGGCAACTAACTATTATTTTATCTCAACCCTGCTATTTTTGTCCCATAGAATTATCATTGGGAACTCGTTCTCCATGCCTCTACAAGTATTACAGTTCGTTCTCCATGGCCCATATCCTGTGTGTTGTTCGTTCTTTAAGGGTGTACAGAGGTGAGATAAATACAGAAAGCAACTCGTTTTGATCAAAGAAGTCGTTCTCCAACACGTTTGAATTCTATGTGATATTCACTTGGCTATCGCCTCGTTCATATCACTACGCATCACACTCGCAGAGAACGACGACTTTGACCAAAACTTGTTGGTTTCTTCTTTGATCATTAATGCTGCTCCCCATACTTCATGCGATCGATAAAGCCTGGGGTCATAGGCAGATATCTTTACAATATCACGGGGAGATGAGATCTATACGCGGATCAGAGTCAGGCATCTTATCTCCCCTTAGGCCAACACTTCCATGCCTAGAAAGAGATACCACTTAACTCAGTCAGTCCTACACCAAGCGATTACATCATACACAAATCCTGAGAATGATATTGTGGCGACCTGCTGGAAACCTGAGTATTTATGCAGTTATCACTTATTACAATCATACCCAGGGTTCTCATGGCTACATTATTCTAACCCATAGTTCATATGAATAAAGATATTGTTTTCTACATATCCTGAGGAAATCAAGGAACTACATAAGTTATTTCTCCTTAAAATTGGCTGTCTAGAAAAACAAAAACACAAAAATGTTTCATATTGAAATCCTTTACCTTTTGAAAGTGTTCATAATGGAGTTTTAGAGGCACAAGTTTAGCCTTTTAGAGGCACACTTTTGATCTTGATGTTATTTACCGATCCTGACTTATCTGTATCTTGACCTTTCGACGAGTATCTGAAAAACTCAGGCATACTGAGAGATGCTTTTGCTAAATGAAAAAAAAATTGGGGTAATTATTTATATACAAGCAAGGAAACCAATGTCTATACACTGCAAGGAACAGAAATAAAGACACGATCATACGGTATTTTAAAAAAAACCCAAAACCCCCCCAAAACACAAAAATGCATAAAGGTATCTTCTGGACTCAATCGAGGAATGCCTGGAGCCAACTTCAGGATCTTCGATGGCAATGCTTCCAGGCATTCCCAGGGCTTAGAGGGTTAATACTAATACTGTAGACGAGCGAATTGACAACTCTCTAGATCAGAAATGAATGAAAGAATCTCGCCTGAGTTAAAGAAAATTATAACTCGGTTAAAAGACAAGTTGAGGTGACGCATGTATAACAGGGAGAGATTTACCTGTAAATCGTCATCGATTAAAAAATCGGCGACCTCTAAACCTCCACAAATATCGATTATGACACTCCTCCATTTTCAAGAGCACCATTCTATATTCCGAAATGTACCATGAATTGTGTATGAGTTTGGTGAATATTGCAGGGTTGACATTAGTAATATATGACACTTGGAAATTGAAAAGCCTAGACCACACCTTTCAGTTACCTTTATGATAGGCCTCTCTGCAGTGCCTCTGGTCACAGTAGCAGCCGAATATAGCTCACAGGGTAAAGAGGGAAATGACCAGATCAGACACCTGAGATCATCATACGTCGAGCAAAAACAAATGGCAACCGGAAGTCGCGAGAGACACGTGATAATGAACAGCCTCATTTTCATGTTTGTGTCAACGTTGCGCATGTGCAGACTGTAGGGCGGTTTGCTGATATTCGGTGTGTACAAACAGTGTCGGAATGAAGACGTTATTTTCACATTCAATACTGACTGGTACCGGTGGGGGTGTATGATAACACTTCTTGTATTGTATGCCTGGCCCAGCAAGCCCCTCGTATCAGGTTAGTGCAGGACGCTGCCGCGAACCAGCGCTGTCAGCCTGGTCAACACAACTAGGTCAAAACATGTCACGTGACTTGCCATCTGATCAAAACTCATTGAATGTTGTTATCCCATATTTCCAGTGTTTGGAAAATGACTATAATTCCTCTATGTCTATGGTTTCCACTAATTTATGGAATTCATTATTATAGAGGTGCCACTTCATGGAATCCATTGTCCCTAGATGCACAGAATATTATGCAGAAGATCATTTTAAAGACTACTATTCGGTATTGTAAAATGTCGTGTTATTTTGTACCCCAGATGCCTGTTGCTTTCATCTAATCATATCTTATTACATCTGACTTCTTCTATTGTAATTATATATTCTTTTTCTTTTATCTTCTATTACCTTGCACGTCATTTGAAGACTCAGACATGTATATTCTTGACTTGGAATGTATCTAAAAAAAACTCGCCCGGGAGAGACAAGCAAAATTTAGATAGAAAAGAAATATGACATAACGGTATTTGACACCGGCTAGAAATATATCAAGTCAAAGCATCAAATGGAATTGACAAAAGTTAGCGAGTTGTGAAATACGATATAGCTCTTCAATCATCGTCCATGAAGAATTTCATAATCTTACAGGTCAGACGTGTCTAAGAATAGAGAGTAGTTCATAAAACTTCAAAAGACATCACCACAGACTTTGACATCTATGTCGCGAGCATGACATTAACCTTGCCCTACCAGTGTCAAGGTGAACCTTGAAATAATTTTACCCATCTTTCAAAAAATGATAGACATATCCACTGGTTGCAATTTAAGAAACGAACAAATATCTTCAGAAAAAATATCTCCAGCTCCTTTTTACGGTGGGTTTTGCCCTTCTCGCATACAGGGCGCAGCAGACCAGTGTCAAGGAGTGAATAAATACACAATATTGACTGGTTTCAGATACAAGCGGCCGTATGCTCCGAGGAGTTGACGCGTAGTAATATCCGAGCGTATGCGAGGATATTGCGCAGAGTCAACTCCGAGGAGCATACAACCGCTTTTATCTGAAACCAGTCTATATTGTATTTATTATCCACCTTTTCTGGGCAAGTGGCATGTCGAAATCAGTTCATTTTAATTATGCACTATGTTTTAGTACGCACTATTTTTCCGTATGCGCCACCCGGAGCATACAACATCTGTATGCTCCGGGTATGTCCATACAAACTCCCTATGTGTTTTCTATGGACACTTTGTATTAGGTGGATAATAATATATATCTCTCTCTCCCTCTCTCTCTCTCTCTCTCTCTCTCTCTCTCTCTCTCTCTCTATATATATATATATATATATACATATATATTTATATATATATATATATATGTATATATATATATATATATATATATATATATATATATATATATACAGGGCGTATATATCCCCTATAATTTTGTACACTTTTAACCGAAGTGGACGGTTAAGGTTTTCTTTTAGATTGCAGCGGTCATAGATTAGTTTTCTTAAAGGGGAAGATGCACTCCCCATGTAACATAACGAATGCCTACATCAAAGGTGATTATATAAGTGTGATTAAACTTTGATGGCTATAACAGAGATCTTCCATTCAAAATAGGTTGGCTCAGCGCATTCATTGACAGGTAATGAGAAGGAGGTACAGCTGTATGCAATCACTTTACCGTGCAGCTGACACCCCCGCTCTGCCACCCTGAACTTACAGGGGTATTCACCTCCAAGACCTCGGACTATACACTTATTATCCACCTAATACAAATAGTCTGTACAAAACACATAGGGAGTGTGTATCACCATACCTGGTGCATAGAGATATACTGTATGCTCTGGGCTTCAATAACAAGAGCTTACAGAAAAATAGAAGAAATAGTGCGTACCTCACTGAACTAATATCAGTATGCCACTTGTCAGGAAAAGATACAAAAGACTCTGTGAAATATCATCGCATGCGCTCGGATAATACTATGTGTTAACTCCACGGAGTATACAACCGCTTGCATCCGAAACCAGTCAATATTGTGTACGTATGCACTATCACTTTAAAGATGGGGAACAACATGGACATATCATTGAAGAAGTAGAAAACATATCTTTTTTTTTAATCATGCCTTCATTGACAGTCGACAGTTACATTGTTCAATTATGTTAGTTTTTTTCCAGTGTTTATTTGCACGTCAATGATAAGGCCATCACAACAGCTACTATCTATTGTAGCTGATTCTAATCGTCTGGCCGTACCCAGTTTATGCTCAATATCGTACATCAAGGCCATATAATTTGATATTGTCATGAAAAGTATGTACCTGGTTTGTTCAGGATTGTGTTATATCAATTCTATCATCAAATCCCTCAAGTCAAACCCAGCAAGTCAAACCCATCAAGTCAAACTCAGCAAGTCATCTCATCTCATATTTCTGTTCTGTTTTATTCCTGATGGACGAGATTGTGCTGAAAATGTGTCGACATTATGTATATGCTACAATCAACACTGTGTCACCACTGCTTAAAAGGGCCCGAACGGCAGGAACGGCACTATGATCTATGTATGTTCTTGATCCTAATAAAATTCAATTTAAAAAAACCCAACAGCAACAGAACAACAAACTTACATATCAACATAAATCTTCGTTGTATCACACAGGGAATTACATAATTACAGTTATATTGATATATTCGTTGGTCTAGTCTATACAGTGTCTGGAATTCTAAGAATGATTCTACAAAATTGGTGTTTATTCCTCCAGGTAAGTCTTTGCGATTTTCTATAAATAATTGTACAAAGATCTCCGTCGAAAGTCATATGACATTGTGTGATATCTGATAATCATGTGCCCAACAATAGTCCGGCTATTTATATACAGCTAAGTGCAATTATGTAAGTGGCATTTGGTTTTAGGTGTTCAATAGTTCTTTGGTAGATGGATCAATCTATTACACCATTATCGGTAGCGGAAGATGATGGAGATTCTGACTCACTTGTAATTGATATTAGTTACCAATCCTAGCTAGATATAAGAAAAAAACATATCAATGGTATTAAAGTGGGAATGAAACCCTACCTGGTAGCTGCGATGTATCGTCAAAACTTCGTTCTATAAGAAAGTACAACAGATGACTGGTTTATACAAAGACCATAAAAACTTAATTTGGAATACAAGCGGGCCTTAATAAAGGAATGTATGAATACTTGTACATTTTTCATAATTATTTTCATTGACAAACTTCGCCAATTCTGGCGGTATTACAGTTGGCTGTAGTACATATCTCCATTCATCCTTAAACAAGTATGTAAGGAGGTGACTGTGCGACCTAATGTTCACACCGGGATTGTGACATAGACCAACGAGTATAGACTATTTACTTATTCAATCAGAAAACATATGACACATTATATTCGCCTATTGGCGTTCTTCCATGCAATAGTCTTGACAAATCCACAGTGCAGCACACACAATAAAATACAAATACTCGACAAAATATCACTTAAACGTAATGAACAATCCTGTCGATCAAATTTTCTCCCGGCGTTCCGGTGGTTCGGATTTTGGTTTTCGCCGAACCTGCGGTTTTAACCAGAAGAAAATCCTGTTACATGTACATGTACTTGAACAGGCTCAGTCGTATATAAGCAGTATCATGCGTATCAAATCCCTATGAACACTTATCCTTTTGATATCCCATTATTTAATCTTATTATCATAATAAACCACAAAATCTTTCGATATTTGCTTAAGTATCCATACCATATTTACAATAGGTCTCTGATCTTATGATCCTTTAATATAACCGTGTTTACGTCTGTTATGGTGTAAAATCTTGAGACGGTGTCACAAACGATCTTTTGATCAGTCTATATTACTCATCTCATTTCTTGGACGGGAAACCGGGGCCCTGGAACAAGTGATTTCACGTCATCCCAGACTGGCCTTATTTTCTTAATCGCCCGCTCTGAATATTAATTCAAGTGACTGACCAATTTTAATGAGGATTAATAACGGTGTCATTGGCGGTCATTCGTCCCCATTCAGAGCAGTGGAAATATGAAATTAGGAAGGGTTTCCATCATAAGTTTCCTCAGAAATTTCAGGAGATAAGTTTTAGGAATTGGCCATGGAGGCAAGGTTGGATCCAGGTAGGAAGACAAAGAGATATGTGGGAGTCGCTATATGTACAGACAACATTCACAGATACTATGCATAGTTCAGATATTATGCAGAGTTAAGATACTATGCATAGTAAGAGCGTAACGTCCATGATCATGTTACACATCTGAAAACATCTGGATTAGCAATGAAGCTCTTTACCACAAATAACATGGCATTCACATATACAAATCTAGATTGCATATTTACACGAGCTTGCGTCATATAACAGTCATTCTGAATGAGCCATCTTCTTGAGAATGCATTTCACGAATTTCATTGTAAATAGAGAACACAGTGATCAGCAGATGATAGACGTATGAGGTGTGAGAACCTGATTTGGTAAACTGTTTATTTTGTGAACGAATATTCAATAACATGTAGATAATTGATGAATGAGAAGAAATCTTTCCCAGAACGATATAGACAATGCGGATGAAGGGACAATTCTTGTAATGGACTATAACCTTTTGATCCAACCAAATGCACTACGTATTGTAAGGCTGCAGGGTCAAAGCAAACAAATAAAATAGAATTTTAAAAAAGGACATAGACTGGAGTATTACAGTAAAATACTGAAAGTAGCGTCTGCCAAGCAGCATCTGTTTTTTTAATTTTTTTTTTTACAAACTCTAGGTTTGACCTTCATGGGATGAATGGTTTTGAATCCCCCTTGATAGCAGGAAACGATCGACTAAATATACTGGATATTTTTATAATTTGCATGTTATCAAAACCAAGATTAGGACCTTCATCTCACCCCTGGTACAAGTTTAGCCATAGGAATAATGTTCGAAAAAAATACTCAGTGATCACCCCGGTAAAGTGACAATACTATTCCATGGTTGTTGCATAGTGACTATGAGATGACGTCATAGGCGATTGACCAATCAGTGGCCAAGACTTGAGAGACAGGACAAGACAAGACAAGAATTTTGAGATCAATCCAGAACTGCACTTAAATAATAAAACTAGGAGCAAATAGGTTGTTCATCATGGATGAATGAGCGTGCAATTACAAATGAATAACAACTAAAAGGTTTGGGTTACATTCAGTCTATGGATAGTTTTCTGTAACCCACTTGCACCCAGTCAACTTGCCATTTCTGCAACTGCCTGAGTTTAGGATCAAAACACATCAAGCGCCAGTGGGTCTTGAGGTATTTTGGTCTTGAGTGATTGGTCATGGTCAGCTGGCACACCTCTAAACCCCTGAGACAAGGGCTCCCTGCTCTGTACTCATTATCATAGTAAACAGCATGCAGATAGTAAAGGGATAGTTTTCTGGAAGCACACTGAAAGTTCAATGTGACCACTCTAACCTCTAGATGATGTATTTAGGGTGTGCAAGCACGCTCTAACTAGGAGCTAATGATATTTCCATTTACAATGGATGAGCGCGATACAATAAACTCTCACATAATAACCACCTTGATAATACAACTATTTGCAAACATTATGGCTTAGTCCCGATCATTCTTCCTGTAATTGTTGTTACATGGTCAGTAAGAGCACAAGGGTGAATAACCCACAGGGCCCAAACCTTGGTCCGACATTGTTTCTATTATACATAAATGATGTAGTTTCTGATTGTTAGTAGAAGTCAGTGAGTAGGTGTAGGGGTGGGGTGGGAGTGAGCAGGGGAGGGGGTTTGTCTTTAGTCACCAAAAGCACAAGGGTGAATAACTGGTCAAACAGGTTTGATGGTGCTGTGCCATGTAGGGGAATCTGTCCCATCAGTTTCTAACTGTTAGTAGAAGAAGTCAGTGAGTAGGTGTGGGGGTGGGGATGGGAGTGGGCAGGGGAGGGGGTTGGTGTGTCCCATCAGATTTGAACATGTATATACGTATTTAGTCATTATTATCATCTAATAGTTTTAGTCTGGTGGTGAGAGGGGTATACCTTGCTTTAGCGTCCAGACAGTTTTTTATTGATGATTAATTATCTTCAGAATCTTCTGATTTCAAATCTGCCGGGTGCAACGCTGAAATATTTGGGCAACTCAAATTATGACCATTTGAAGTAAAAAAGTTAAAAAATGATTTTTAATCAATAAATAAATATGGTTAAAATAATATTATTCTCATTGTTTCAGAAATCTATCAATTTTGAGCCCAATTATTCAACCAGTGTAATTGATATTTGATACTGAAATGTGGCTTTCTCATATGTATTTTAATAATAACAAGTGAATTTCATGTTCACTTATTCATCAATAAATTGCCAGTTTTCGAATTGTTGTCAATATATATTTTATAGATGATCTGTTTTTTGCATCCTTCTCTTTTATATCAGTTATTTTCCACAAGGTAGTAGAGTTAACCCTTGAAGGATGCATGATACCTTGAGGCATCACCACACTATAGATGCATGATGCTTTAGGCATCATTGTTCAAATATTTACAACAAATCTTAAAAAGAAATAATAGAACAATATTCATGAAATCTTTAAAAGATGAGGATATGACATCATATTTAGTATTTCTATTCAAAAGAATGAAAATATTTATGATTATCTATCATATTATGTGTTACAACCTTGAAATTACAACCTAAAGGTTTTAACCAGTCTGTGCCCATCCTCTTGTTGGACAAACTGCCACCAGCGCCTATCCTTATGGGAGTAGTTTGGCCTCAGGCACTAATCCTTGAAGGGTTAACCAATTCATGGTAGGTGATGCTTTGAGGCACTACCATGCCAGATTTGGTGATGCCTGAGGCATCATTTTCCAAGATATGTATAAAATCTTTTTTGGAATAACATAGGGAATAGCTGATCAATATATACATGAAACTTCGCCAGAATGTAGATAGAATGTCTCATTTAAGTATTTTATAGAAAAATACATGATATCAAGTATCATGTGTCAGATCACATTGTAATATTCTGGTCTCTGCATTCCTATCATGAATAATCAAAATTGTTTCTACTCAAAGGGATTAATCACCTAAATTGTTTGTAAATTATTAGTATAAAAAATGACTGAATTGGAACAATCACGCTTTTGAAGTAGCTCTCCCTGTCTTGATGTATAGTGTATGGTTTACCCTCATTATTGCTTCCCAGACTGTGGACTGTCCACATGGGGAAAAGGCACTCTAATATTGACACTCTGAGTTTTTAGTGTCATGAGTATCCCTCCTGATATGTGTAACAGACTGGAATGATACTGGTCATCCCTCATTGGCTGTTGATTCAACAATCACAGCACAGAACTTGCAAACTCAACCTGCCACAAGATGCCTCCCAGAACCTGTTCAGATTCTGCCAGATTCTGCCAACTAAACAAGGAGTATCTATCATTCAGAGGCTTCAAGGCTGATATTATACCCATCTCAAACATACAGGGTACAGTATCACATCCAGTGATCCATCTTGATAAGAATTAGATCCTACAAATTATGGATGGGAAACCTTTATCAAGAGTGCCCCTGCCAATATGAACACCTACTAATCTAACTGAAAAAACATTCTCTCCACCCCAGTAAATAGCTGAGTCCAGAAAAAAAATTCCCACTCATGGTCATACCCTGCTGACTGCACCAGCTATTTCTGTGGTTCTGAGCTAAATATTGCATTTTCCTGATAATAACCAATGCCTACTTATCTTTTGCAAAAAACTAAATATACATCCTTAAAGTAAGGATAGACCTTAAGAGTAAAAGAATAAGAACTCAGAAACAAAAGTATGTAGAACTACTAGGAGACAAGAACATAATTGATTTCAATGAGAACTGGAGATTCATATATACCTATTACAAGACGACCTTAATCGTCTGGTCAACTGGTTTGATGAAAACAATCTCAGACTGAACCCAAGTAAAAGTAAGGTTATGTGGTGTATGCCAAATAATAAACAAGACCATGCTGATCAACCTGCGTGTGTCATAGAAGGCAATCGTCTAGAGAGTGTGCCTTTCTTCAAATACCTGGGTATTATGATAGATCAAACATTGAGCTTTAATAAATACTTTGAGAACACCAAGCGCGACTTCCAAAACAAGTTATTTAAGCTTCGTAAGCTGCGTTACTGCATTGATGCTAGCACAGCTGTCGCAATTGTTAAAATAATGCTTTTGACAAAACTAGAGTACTGCGATTTTGTCACTGTTGCACTCAATGCTGCTCACGGAAAAATCTACAAACACTAGTGAATAATGCCCTGAGAGTCTGTTATAGAATCAGTCTGGCTGATAGAGTTGAAGTTGGCTCTCTCCTTGAGTGAGCAAACCTTGATTTTCTTATGGAACGAAGAACTAAACACCTGCTCTCTTTCATGGACTGGTGGGCTCCAAACCCGGAAAATCTAGTTAAGAATAGGCCGGAGGGTCCCCATACGCGAACTCAAAATAAAATACAGATTAACCTAAAACGCCCAAAAACTGACATGTTCAATAAATCGCCTCTTTATTATGGATCAAGAGTATGGAGTGAACTGAACCAGGATATTCAAGCGACCATTAATCATGAATCTTTCAAACAAAAGGTGATGGGCCTCTGCCTGGTTGAGCTTTGTGGTGACCTACTACGCTAAATACGGAAGTATTGTTTCTGAGCTTTAACCTTTCTTTGAATATAAGTGATCTCTACCTAATTGACTCTCCTTATCACGGGCAGTCTATAGTGTTGTTTGTTAGTTTGTTTTGTGTGTTTGCTCTGTAACCACCTTGCCTGATCAACTGTGTAGGGCCCATTTAGTGCAGGCTCCTGTCGCCTGTCACTACCCCCACTGTAAGAAATTACTCGTGAAAATTCTACCCAGAACTAAGGCACAAGGTCTGGTTAAACCTGTATATGTTTGCGCATGTCTTCTTGTTCTACTATGTCAAGTCTAAGTCTATGTCCTCTTGACGCATGTTGTTTGAAAATCATATACTTGTATGTGAAACCTTACATCAATAAACACTTTACCAAAATAAAATATATATGTATACACAAGCTGGAAGATATCTTGCTGCTGGTTGCGCTTGCAAGTTCTGTGCTGTGATTGACTGTCAACAGCCAATGAGGGATGACCAGTCTCGCTCTGGTCTGTTTCACATGCCAGGAGGGACACTCATGACACTAACAACTCTGAGTGTCAGTGTTAGAGTACTTGCCCCCATGTGGACAGTCCAGGAGCTGTTGCCTCATTCATATCACTCCACATCAAACTCATGGAGAACAACTACTTTGACCAAAACTTGTTGGTTTCTTCTTTAGTACACATTGATCAATCATTCCCTATATTATTCCAAAACTCAAAAGATTTTAAATAAATCATTGATAACCTGAAGAAGCTGATTAGATATCAGCGAAACATCATGACAGCACTTGATACCCACTATTCACCATCTGTGTACCACTTGGTTCAATAATAACTACTTTAAAAGAAAATTTCAAGGTATCACCCAATATGGCATGGTGATGCCTCAAAGCATCATCTACCCTGAACTGGTCAATTCTCCTTGTGGAAAACTGGCAATTTATTGATGAATGTCTGAACATGAAATTCTCTCATTATTACTAAAATACATATTAGAAAGCCTCATTTGAGTGCCTTATATTATTTTCTTATGATCCCTTATCAGTTTTATGATGATTTTTCATGAAGCCAGCTATTTCAGGTAATTCTGTCATTATGACCTGATTATTCAATTTAAGTAGGTCATGGCACAGAAAAAACCTAATAAAAAATCAAAACAAATATCAATTACACTGGTTGAATAATTGGGCTCAAAATTGATAGATTTCTTAAACAATGAGAATAATATTATTTTAACCCTATTTATTTATTGATTAAAAAATCATTTTTTTTACTTTTTATCTTTAAACGCTCATAATATGAGTTGCCCAAATATTTCAGCGTTGCACCCGGTAGATTTGAAATAAGAAGATTCAGGAGATAAATAATCATTAATAAAAAACTGTCTGGACGTAAAAGCAAGGTTCAGCCCAAAAACGGGCTTTCGCTGCCAGACTATTTCCTTTTCTAGGAGCAGATGACAGAATCCATAACTAAGTGTCTGTTATTTAATGACAGGATCGATATAGTTATAAAAAATTCTATTTTTAGGAACCAAGTCAGTGGTAGGGCATGGGTATGGTCAGACTGGGATACTGGACCCCTGCTCATTTACCCAGGCCTTTATAGTTGGGACATTGATAGCGAAGTGTTAGATTCTCTGCAGTAAGCTGAAAGCCTGTGTGAGCATTCTAACCTCTCTAGATGACGTATATGAGCGTGATTTCACGCGCTCAATAAAAGATACTACACTCATCTGAATGGGGTGTAATTGTCACTCGGCTTTGCCTCTATGACGATTGCAGTCCATTCAAAAACTCATGGAGTATTGTGTATTTATACGATTCTCGATGCAGATCTATATAAATATTTCTGAAAGTTATTTTCAAATTGGATTTGCGGAACCCTTTTCTCTACTTCACACTAGCACATATTTAGCTGATATGTACCACGAGATCCTAATAGTTGTTCCCTTCTGTATAAACCAAAATGGCGATTTGAGGAGAATCTCTCCTGGAAAACAGGCAAGACGGAAAACACATTCTTTAACATGAGCTATGAGTGTCATACATCATCAAGGAGAGAGATGGTTGCGGTTTCTAACGCTGGCGTAAAAAGGTCGGTGTCCCATACCGTTAGTTTAACAACCACTGCACACTCTGTCGTCAGGGAATTTAGGTGTGGCAGGTGTGCGAAAAAGCCCTAACAAATAAAAGCAAGTCAGATAATGCATGGGCTCCAGAGAACAGTTCCCTGGTCCTAGAAACGAGTCTGGAGAATCTCTTGAGAATAATCATGGCATTTAGTTGTTCACAATAAACATCTTTATTGATAATGAATTAACTGAGCAGTATAAATTCACAACATCGGATGCGTATCCTCAACATAAGCATTGCTCGGTATGTCTTATTTACAATCATAGAGTTTCTCAAACGCAGATCTAGAAACCAGCCTTTCGAAATTCTTAAATGCCTGCTAGTATTGGATAGGAGAATATCTTGAGCAAAGAGATGATCTTAGCCGTGTTCAATGTAATGCCCGGTGGTCTAAATCGTGCATTTTGTCGAATCAAAATTGAATAACTTGCAGACAAAGAGAATTCAGATTTTTTATTTTTTTATTTTCGCCATTAGCATGTGATGACTGAGGAAGGAGGATTCTTACGATGGTGATGATGAAAGTCAAAGACTTAGTGACATAGTTCGGGATGTAATAGTTCTATCTCCCTCTAAATTAAATTTCTATTTTTCTTTGGCTGTTTGTAGATTGTTTTTGAGCGTGGACCAAACGCTCATATACTCTGCCCAAAAGGCTAGAGTGGTCACATAGACCTTCAGCTTGCTGGAAAAAACTGACTATTCACTATCTGCATGCTAACACTGTCACATTGGGTAGGGAACAGGGGGTCAGTGTCTCAGGGTCATAGAAGCATACCCAGCTGACTATGAGCAATCACTCAAGACCGAAATACCTCAAGACCCAGTCATGCTGGATATAATTGGACCCTAGAAAGGCAGTTGCAGAAATAGCAGGTTGACTGGGGCGCATGTGGGTTACAGAAAATGACCCATAGACTGAGTAGAACCATAACCTTATAGTTGTTATTTTTTTTATAAATCCACGCTCATTCAACAATGATGATCATACCTTTGCTCCTAATCTTGCCCAGATGTCCCATAGATGTTAGTATCAATGCAATTATGGAATGACTTGCCTTTAAACGTACAAAATGGTAGCTTGTACAACTTTAAGAAACATGTTAAGCTGAAATACTACGATCTGTATACTTAGCTCGATGGCCAGGTTTTGCTGAATCAGAAAATCGAACTAATATGGTCGGTTTAGAAATCACTAGTTACATCACTTCATTCTTCCATCCCCATCAGATATTGTTGTATATATTGTTTATTCTAGGATGAGGAACGTTTTTATCAAACAAGCAACACTTGTAAAATAGGATTGGGCCAGAATATCTGCTATGCAGAGTCCCAACTACATGTACCTCTCTACAGTGCAAAAAAAAATCAAAAAAAATCAATGTCATACCCTTTTACATTTCAGCTCGTTCTCCTTGTGGCTTCAGTTATACCTCACCCCCCCCCCCCCCCCCCCGATCCTCCTTTTAGTCTACGAGCCTCGGTCTCAGCAGCAGTCACGGGTTTGATTCCCGTATTGGCTACCAGGTGTCAGCAGCAGTAGCCTGTTTAGGTTCGCTGGTCCCGCTGGTCCCAGTACCGGCTCTGCTTTCAGACCTGACATCATACTGGGTCAGGTTTCACTGAAACCCACACGCGTACACATACCCCTCGGCCTCTGCCAATATTTACTCGCCTCTTTTGTATTATTGCGCTGGTATTAAAACCACATTGCATGTTTTAAAGGGTGCGGACACAGGTAGGTGCATGGCAGTGGGTGGTGGGAGAAGGCAGAGTACATTATTGTCTGCGCAGCTGGAGGTAGGGACCACTCATAGTACAGCCCATAGCCAATCAGAACGTAGCTTACATATTAGGCAGAGGATACTGTATCAAGCAGGCAATAACGGTGAACGAGTAGCATGTCAAAGTGCACTCAATAATAAATCAAAATGTGGTTAACATTTTGTACATAGTACACAGCACCAAGCAAGAACTCTTTTGCAGCTAATATTCTCTCAAGGTAGAGCCAATATCCAATCAGAAGGTGGTTCACATAGCGTGTTGGAGGCTCCAATCATGTCACCTATTCTGACAACTTGTTGCCAAACGGTTCAGATGAAGTATTCAGAAGATTTCAGCGATTAACTGCCTTGCTGAATAATTGTTTCCACCTACAGGTGTATGGGGAAGGTTGATGCATTTCAATGACCTAGTCTGTAGAATGCTAATTGGTCCAGTATAGAATATATTCAATATGACCGATTTAACGTATGAATTGTTTTATGCGAAATTCAGATATTTCTAATTATCTCTGAGGTAAGAGAGGAAGAGAAAGAGGTGAAGAGAGAGAGGGAGGGAGAGGGAGGGAGAGAGAGAGGAAGAGATAGGGGAGGGAGAGAGGGGGAGGAAGAGAGAGAGAGAGAGGAAGAGAGAGAGGGAGGGATGAAGGAAAAGAGAAAGAGGGAGGAAAAGAGAGGGGGAGATAAGGAGAGAGGGTTGGACAGAGGGGGAGATAGAGAGAAAGGAAGAAGGAAGGGAGGGAGAGAGAGGGCGAGCGAGAGAGAAGGGAGGGAGAGAAAGGGGGAGAGAGAAGGAAAGAGAGAGGAGGAGAGAGAGAGAAGGGATAAAGAGGGGAGAAAGAGAGAGAGAAGGGAAGAGAGACGGGGGGACGGAAAGATAGGACGGGGATGAGGGGGAGAAGAGGAGAATGTGAGGGAGCGATAGGTAAGCAAAGAAAAATAGAGACAAGGAGAAAGAGAGAGAGAGAGAGAGAGAGAGAGAAATATGGTTGTGATATGATGGTTTGTTAATCCATACCCTAAACTGTAATTTTCCTAGCCTGCAAAGGGTTAATGAACCATCTTTAAACCGACTCAAGGAAAAGACAAAGACGAATCTCCGCATAGGAAAGTGGTAACATTAGTCTGACCAGCGAGTATAGAGAGTTTCTCTATACTCGTTGGTCTGACTTTCCTGGTGGGAGTAGGGAGGGTAGAGGCCACCCTGATGGCGCAGGGAGGAGCCTGGAACAGCCGTGACGCACGCGCACATGAGGGGCGGGGGCGGGGGAGGGGGCGGGGGCGGGGGGTGTCCGGGAGGATGAAGGTGTTATGACAAACGAGACAGCAAGGTAGAGACTAAAACACAAGGTCAAAATCTCCCATTCGAAAAAAAATAGAAAAAATGGAAAAACTGACCAGAAATAAACCATGAAACAATGTTTCTCAGATTTTAGTAGGGTGTTTTGCTCTGTCTGAATGACAATGTGATTTGTTTCTATGAGGGAATCATTACTGGTATGCGGACACACCGCCTTTAGCATGAACACTGCTCTCCTACTGAGTACAGAATATAAGACGATGATTCACCATTTCCTTTCAGTTTCGTTCAACATTTTTGCACACATTCTCTCAGAGACGGCGCACGTCCATTGAAGTATTGCGTAGATCCGACTCATTGCTGATGAATGGCACTCAGCTCTCTCTCTCTCTATTTTTTTTTATATATAAGCAGCTTTATTTCCAAGAATAAAAAACCTTTCAGGTTGTAGAGGACTACATCTAGATCCCTCTCAAATTACATGAAAATCAATTAAATTCCTTAAATTAAGACATATTCTGAGTCAAGGTCCTTTGAGTTACATACAATAATTGCAGTGCCGCTTATATATATATATATATATATATATATATATATATATATATATATATATATATATATATATATATATATATATATATATATATTTTTTTTTTTGGGGGGGGGGGGGGGGGGAGATCTATCTCCCTTCTGGTTAAAGAGAAGGTAAGAAAGGAAATCTCTCCTCGTTATCTGCATTGTTCGTTCCGTGTTGACTTGATCTTAGGTTTGTCATGTGTGTACTCAGCTCTATATTGATAAACCTTCTGAATATCTACGTTCTTCTTTGTCTGATACATGTTACATTAAGCTAAGAGTTTGACGCAGCATCTCGATATGATTTAGCCATGGGGATAATATTAAAAGAGTATACACAATTATAACCCACATAATGTGACAATCCTATTCCGTGGTCTAGGTGGAGTGATGTTGGATGACGTTATAAGCAATAGGCCAATCAGAGCAGACAAGACATCAACATGGAGATTTAAACGTTCCTCACTGATTTTGCGAAGTAATTTGAATTCTTCTGATATTGTGATGCCATTGTGATGTCCCTGAAAGGGGTGTGATAAATCCAGAACCGCACTTGAATCATGAAATAAACAATATTCCACTCATTTGGATGCACTGTAATTGTCACTTGGTTTCACCTCGATGATGATCACATAGACATACTGTGTAACTCATCATAAACTTTAATATATCAATTCATCAGAAATTTTCAACTCATTACATCATTAAAAAGGAGATCTTTATTTGCAAGACTGAAAAGGAATGTTCAAAGGTCGGGGTAACTTAATACTTAATTTGAGTTGAAAGGGTCTCTATTCTTTGATTTGTAACCATAGGTTTCTGAAGTGTATTCATTCGGATTTAACAATTGTTAAGTGCATAGAAACCCTATTGCATAAACACATTCATTTCTCCACAGAAGGCCACAAATGTTAATGCACTAACAGCTTCCAACTCATTCTTATGTATACACAACTCTGGGGTCTGGTCATTCTTGGTAAGCACCACTTATTGTTGACTGGAATGCTACTTATTTGTATAACCCTTTAATGTCCACTGTTCATTTGATTGTTTCCCTCCATTTCCCTAAAGCAAAGTGGAGAAACTAAAATACTGACTGAGCCTTACGAATGGGTGTTCTAATAGGGATCTCGTATAGAAAGATAAACAGTATGTTAGAACAGGTTTACGAATAATGCTATTATAATGGACAGCCTGGGGGTCTCACAACGGTGAATACACAGATGGTTTGGGCATAAGCGGATTGGGGAATTTGTGGAGGGCAGGGTGGTATAGAGTTCAGTAGGAGGGGTCTGTGGGTGGTGGTAGCAACTGGGGTTGAGGGTAATAAGATAAGCTTAGGATTGGGAAAGGCCAGCAGGTTGTTGGGATTAGCCACCTGGTAATTATGTCATCAAAATGGGGCAAACAGGGATCATACCTACATGTCGGTCAGTTCTTAATTCTTTGGATACACTTTGTGTGAATTTGTTAATCATTTCTCATGCAATATTTCTGTATAGACACCGGTTTTGAAAAAAAATAAAAATGGTGATTCTTTTGGGAAAACAAACAGATATTTAAATATATACCAGTGCAAAATATAATCAGGATTATCATGTACATATATATATATATACTTACGATTGCCGATTGTCACATTGATGAAAATGTTGGCATAACTAGCACATGTATACCATACGCCTGAGATCTTATAAATAAATATTACTTACCTAAAAATTTCAATATCCTTTTCATAAATCGCATCTTATTTATTTATTTTTCTCAAAGATTATTGGGCATCTGCTAATATATCTAGTCTGTTCCACATCCTACACCTACGAAAACATTTCTTCATAATCTCCGTTTACGAAATTTCCTGTTTAATTTTACCGTTCCTCTCATCTTTAAAAATCCAGTAGCCCCTTCAAGGTGAAGGTGCTTAACATCATTTGCAATATGTATCCCAAAGCTAAATACTTCATCTTACTTTCTCACAAAAAGCAACGTAGAATGGAGACTAGTTTAGAATTTACATAAATGAATTCGGCTTGGTTCAATTTTCATAAGATTAATATAGATTTTATTTGAGCAGTTGCTCTTGTATCTTTGTTCTCACCTTTCATTATGGTTTCTTAAACTTCTCGTCCCAAATTGTTCTGTACCTAAGATGTGATGTTAATCTCTATTTGGCAGTCAAAATACTTAGACAGACGTCATACACATCCATAAATAAAGCATAGGTTTGGCTCCAATAAAATATTTGTGTTGCGTTGCACACTAAGGTACACCAGAAAAAAACCTGTACATTTCTTTTGTCAGTAAATGGCATTCGGTCATGCAGTAGATTGTAGCCAATGGTAGCTCTAGTATTATAGAGAGGTCAATGGTACCCCTTCTTGTTTAGTATGGGTGATAAGTTCGGATTTAATGTCTTATTTTTAAGTATGCCTTCAGGCAATAGATTTGATATCACGCAGGAGACCAGAAAACTAAAACAGGGTGATTCATAGCTTGGATCTCAGAGAATACCCATAATCTGTAATAGCTATTTTACAGCCACAGCTAGCAGCAAGGTACATTTGTATATCCGGATGAAATAAAAAAGATTTATACACATATCATCTGACACTACTTATTGAAACAACGCGAATTTCCTTCCAATGAGAATGTAAAGTTTAAGGGAGGGGGAAGTGAAGAGAAGGGAACAGCAACGATTCCCAGATCGGGTTTCTGAACTCTCCTGCACATTTTACGGTATTGGTATTTTTGTCATACCACACAGTGTGCTGGTATGGAAACAAATACGCACATGCTCTGAATACGCAATTGACATGAGTGAGGAAAGCAGTATACGGAATGATTGGTAACACCGATAAACATGAAATATCCATGTAGGAAAAGTACAGAAAATTATTGTAAAATATTATCTTAACATGAAAATGAAATTATTAGATACATTCTCATTTTTTGTAATAACCTAAACAGACATCCTCAGGGTGACTTCTGTCATACCCAAACACCCTGGATCGTGTCTTGACATATTCTTGTTTTGGCAAATATTTTAATATTTATTTTGATTTGGAACTATATAACTTAAATATATTTCATTTTGAAAGGATAATTTATGACGAAAAGCGTCTTAAGTATAAAGAAAGGCGTTATCTAAAGAAACCCATCAGCTTGTTGATCGCGGGAAAATGCGCTCATATACGTCACCTGGAGGTTAGAATGCTCACACAGGCTTTCAGCTCTCTGCAAAGAAACTAACCCTTCACTATCCATGCACCAACTATAAAGGCCTGGTAAACCCCTGCCCTACTACTGACTTGGTTCCTAAAAATAGAACTTTAATTTTATAGCCTTTTCGGGGACAAAGTAATCACTATGTCAATCCTGCCATTAAATAACAAACACTTAGTTATGGATGCTGTTACTTGCTACTAGAAAAGGAAACTATTAGATGATGTCAATAAGCACACTGATATCTGATGGGACAGACTCCCTACATGGTGCAGAGTCTGCAAACATGTTTTACCAGTTATTCGCCCTTGTGCTCTTACTGACCAAAGACCCTCCCCCACCCATGATTACCCACCCCCCTTGACTTCTTCTACTAAAAATCGGAGCACACTGGCATCTGATGGGACAGACTCCATACATGGCACAGAGCCAGGGAGCCTGTTTTACCAGTTACACACTCATGCTCTTACTGACCACAGACCAAAGGATTGGGACTAAGCAATAACGTTTGTAAATAGTTTTATTATTGAGATGGTTGTTATGTGAGAGTCTCTTGTACTTTAGAAGTACCGCGCTCATCCATTGTAAATGGAAATATCATTAGCTCCTAGTGTTACCATATACAGGATAAGAGCTATATTTTGTATTATTGAGTTACATTACACTAAAAACCCCCATTCTTTTGTTACTTCATCCCACGAATGATCAATAGGCCAAAATGCCAATCAGGCTTATACATGCAAATTATACCTTTCAGCAACAAAAGTGTACAAATATGGCATTTATGTATATTGAAGTAAGCAACAGTAAGATTATTGCATAACTATAATAGAGAAGGAGTTTTCAAGTACCATCGACGAAATAGAGGTTTGAAGGGAATGTTAATCTATGGTTGACCAAGAGCATAATCTATACTATAGATTATCTATACCCTTGGGACAAAATGAGACAACATACCTTCCATTGAGGCCTGATGAATGGTGAGTGACATCAGTACAGGACCAAAGGAATACACCCACCGAAAATCTGACAAATGCTGACAAATGTATTTTACTACATTACTATATACCCATGCCGTATATATTCTAAATACGTACCGTTTCGACATCTGAGTAAAGATACAGCCTCTTCCACTATGTAACGAGACAGAGAACTCCATTTAGAAATGCTTCATAATTGTAGAATGTGTGGATGTCAGTCGTCGTGTCCTATCATTGGATAACTAACAAGGGTAATCGTGTATGCGGTTAATTGGTCACGGTCAAATGACTACTGGGTATCTGGGGTACACTAAAGGCAGGGAATCAATAGGTGAATGTTTACGGGTCAGTGATCTCAATAGGCCAGGCTTAATTTGGATACGGTTCAAGGTCGCGTGTTACGAAGGTCATGAAACACTACCCCTGTCAGCCTTCAAGAGGTCATACAGCACGGGTAAATACCGAGAGAAATTCCATAAATCCTGGGGAGCACACAGACTGATGAAGCTTTAGCATGCTTACTCTCCACGTAAATGATCCCATTCTGCTGGTTGGCCTTTACATCTGGGACCAGGGACCTGTTTCAGTAGTTTCGTGACATGTCTAGATGGCGTCTGTGACACCATATTGGGATTGGGCACTCTGATTTTCTGATATTTGCTAGTCTTTTTCTGCTGTTGCTTGCACTGTTGGTGCTGCATTTGATGTCTGTCTAGGCCTAATGTCACGAGCCTACTGAAACAGGTCCCAGCTGTTTCACTAGTTTTGTGACATGTCTAGATCATAAATGGCGTCTAGATGGTGTGTCCGGTTTCATAAGAACTAGACATTAGACTTTGTTTTGTACCTTCTTGCTTGCACTGTTGGTGCCGCTTTTCATGTCTGTCTAACACTTTTGTCACGAAATTAATGAAACAGGTCCATAATATGTAGATTTGTCTAATTCTTATGTTTGGGGTCTGTCTTTACCTGAGGGCAGCTACTTGTGTTGCCACGAAACTAGACAACCCCAATGTATGTATGGTGTCACAGACATGTCACAAAACTAATTGAAACAGGTCCCAGCTATATCTGAGGATCGGTTGATTCCAGTCTTTATCATAACCGAAATATTTGATGTGCACACACGTATAACATAGATTACATACAAACTGATCAATCATCATTATATTAAATGACAACTGGGTTTGAGAAAACGAACGTTATCTTTTTTCCAAATTGATATCCTGGGACCTGTTTTACTAGTTTCGTGACAAAAGTGCTAGACAGACATGACTAGCGGCACCAACAGTGCAAGCAAGAACGGACATAAGTAAGTCACGTTTCATAATGCATGTCACATCTAATGTCGCTTGTTGTGTCACGAGCAAATAGACAAGCCTCTAGTCTTGTTGTAAGGGTCGCTACTTGTGTTGTCACGAAACTAGTCTGTCTGTATGGTGTCTCAGACGCCATCTAGACATGTCACGAAACTAGTGAAACAGGTCCCTGATGTCGAAACCGCCTACTGTTTTGGCTGACTGGCAATTACTACGGTCGATTTTTACATGGCATTGCAAAAGGGTACAGAAGATCATTCATTCTATCATAAAGAATAAACAAACAAGTTTTGGTAAAAGTTGTCGTTCTCCACTAGTTTGACGCAGAACGATATGAACGAGGCGACAGCCGAGTGAATATCGCGTAGTATTCAAACGAGTTGGAGAATGATAACTCTGATCAAAAGGAGTCACGTTCTGTGTCTATCTCACCCCTGTACGCACTGAATGAACGAACGACACATTGAATATATGACATCATAGAGCATGCAGAACAGACTGTAATACTCGTAGGTGCATGGAGAATTTGTTATCAATGTTGAGCCGACGGGAAAAAAATACCAGGAGTGAGATGATAATTTTTTTTATTGATACTCTTGATTCGTGAGCCCCTGACGCTTCTTCATACTCAACACTTTGTCGGTGATTATGAGGAATGTGCTTATTCGTTAAGCTCTTTTAAAACACCTACTTTTGATCTCCATCGTCAATCAGTGTGCCATACGTTTTTATCAGGCAACAGAAATACCTTTACCGGTGCAGACACATTACATGGGACGACTAACCATTTAATTCTCAAAGGTATGAGGAATTTTGGATGAATGATTTTTTTTTTTTTTTTTTAATTGGTCAAAATTCAACTACAAGGTTGGTTTTCGATTACGGCCCCAAAACATTCACTTGGGCTCTAATCATTGTTGTTAATGATTAGAACCCAAGTGGATGTTTTTGGGGCCGTTATATTGATACCAGTGATATTAGACGAAAGGCATTGAAGAAAGGGCATATATTTACTAAAAGAAATACAAGAGAACGTCTGAGGAAAAGGTGGACATATTGGGGTGACAAAAGGCATTTAGAGGAAGGTAATTAGGAAAAGGGGTGAATGGAATAAGGGTTTTTCCTACATTGATCTCATTCTGTAGCAATACAAATGGGTAAAAATCGTATATAATCATAATTGGATTTAAATTAGGATATGCAGCAATAAAAATAAATTATCTGAACATATTTCTATGTTTATCATACATGGGACGTGGGACTATATAACGTAGCATAACCGGGATTTATAGTAATCAATAATACTAATCCAGTGATGATTTCCTATAAATCGTTTAATCTGTTGGCGCCTGGCGGCACAGACTGGGGAGGGTATTGTGCTACAGCAATGTGCTGACATGAAGGTACTTCCACTGGTGCACGGGCAGGGAGTGGTCGGGAGGTCGAGTGAGGATCAAGATAATTAGAAGACAGAATCTATCGGCTTAGGATTATCGGCCTATAATAGCTCAATTAGGAAAGGATTAAGTGAAAATATACGTTATAGACATGTATAATTTTTTTCACAACGCTGCTATATACATATAGATAACGAACGAAAATATGTTTACAATACGTTATAAATATAGTCTGCCTTGTATAACAACTGTATGATGTCATACACCAAACTAGGCCATGAGAGTTAACTTAGGATTAAGTTATACAGCAAATCATGTGTAATGATCGAATCGAGTGGATTTAATCATTAGGGTAATATTGTCCATCTATGCTTTCATCTAGAGGTCAAATAGAGTGGGTATCGCTTTGTGTTTCATCTCCAATAGCATTTCCATATGTATTATTTTATAGTTCTCTCTAAAATTCCAAATACAGGCTGCTTTGCCGAAATGAGAAATGTGTTTCCATAACGACGGCGACACAACAGAACGCAGGGCAATCATTATTGATGTTATGACAACTGTAGTAATGACGACAGCGCATGCGCCAGCACGGGTCCCGCCCGGTCCCGGCGGAATACAAAATGGCGGCCGGGTCAGATGACCTTCTCCCGGCGCGTGATGACATTACCGTATCCTGACGCGTGGCACATCACATTAATGACGTCATGGAGCGTCACGCAACACCCACTGACGTCATAAGTCATGTCATATTGTTGTGTTCCAGTCAGCAGCGTAACCAGTCGGCCAATCAAATGAGGTGTTACTCTGGGACTCCATGAGAATGAATGACCAATCAGATGCGTCTTGACAGTAGGAGATTAAGTCGGTGGAGGTATTGGCGGACGTGCTCTCAACATAGACTAGATTAGGTTGATGCTAACTTGGTCGCTGTATGCGGCCGTCACTGTTGTGAAAGCGGCATTATTGTATACCTGTACGCGAATGTTTCACATTTACGGGTCGGCCGTACGGATTCCGTTCATCACTGAATGACGGACTATAAATATGACACCACCCTCAGTCCCACGTCACTATAGGTGAGATGGTGAAAGAGTGAGATGTTAAATGGCGTATTTAATGATTTCCAGGTAAAAAAAATAATAAGGAAACATAGCAAGGGTGGCTGAATAAAATCTGCTCCTTGTTGCTTTAGTCGGGAATACACAACAACACGGAACATATTTCATTCACCATGCACTATAACTATGTCTCCGTATAGTAAAGGGCAGGCATTACTTTGGCACATTTTAAGGTCCAGCTCCACTGGTGCGACGCGATAGTCGCACATAGTTCATGGACCTATAAATACCGGTCGACCATGTTTTTTTACTCCAACTGCGACGGATTCATCTCAAGAAAATCCATGGTAGACTTGCTCAAGTCTTTGACTATGAACATTTGTTAAATGATTAATCAAAATCAGAATAAAGTTCATTATAGTATATACCTTCTCTGACTTATCCAATGAATCTCAACGAGGAGGGTAGCCATAGGATGCAGAGACTGGAGCCAGTCTAAGTCCATGGGTATGCCACACTGATGCGACGGAATCGTTTGGATTTGCATGTATATCTCTTATCATGGTTATTTGATTGAGCCAATTTCATAGCAGTTACAATATATATCTTACCATTTTGCCTACCATTCAAAACTTTTCGATAAAGAATGTATAAGTTAGTTGTACATCCTTTTATGGACATCTTTCATAAATAACATCTGGAGTGAAATAATTTTATATCTTTATAGCGTCTACATAAGCCTCTGTTATTAGTAGTCGATCGAGTTTACACATCTTAACACAATTCATAGGACCAAAATGGGTGATTATGCATTCTTTGTGATTTAAAGAGACGATGGTTTACAGATTCCGAAAGGCTAATCAATAGAAAATAAGTTTAAAAAAAAGTAAAGGAGAATAGTTCCGGTGGTAAAAACGCTCTCAAGCCAGGGCTCCCAGGGCAAAGCCTTGCTGACCCAGATCTGTAAATCTCTACCTTCAGTGGCGAGCACCGGTGCCCATTGCGTGCTGCCAATTGAGATTTAATTAACGTGGGGGTAAATTAACAGGACCCTGATGCTTAATGAGACTAGACTGCAAATGTCACATGGCCCTGAACCGATTGGAAATTGCAATCCTGGTCTTAGTGAGAGAAGCCATGAAAAAATAATGTCCAGCCTAAGTCACGACTTCCTCAGACACCGCCACTGGTGAACAATGAGAGGCCATGGAGGGTATTGATGTGACCACCTTGAATAAAGCTGGCGATCCACAGGCTCTTAGGAATTAGATGCTAAGTTCATACATAGTAGTCTGTAATCCTCTTGGAGGTTGGAGATTGGAGGTTTCTATGAACGTATCGGTTATATGTCAGCTTGCTATAGTGATTATATCATTTTTACACTTATAAATGTGTTATTAAAAAAGGAGTATTGTTTCTATAGCTGGCTATCGTTCTCCCTAGCAATACATGAAGGAACTAATTGATTTTAAAAGTGACAATGATGCTGTTTTCCTATCAAGCTTTGATTTGTTTTACATATAAGTTTCATCCGCCGTAAATTAATACAACAACTAGAAAACAGTATAGCCTAAACGCCCCAGGTTTACTATCTAACTTCACTTATTGAAGGTAACCAGGCTTAATTACAATTAAGAGGTTGCAAATCCTGATCAAGTCAATACATGTGAACACTGCATGTAATAGGCTTGTAGTGGCGTATTCCTTTACATGATATAGCATGGTATAAATTCACACCAAAACACAATAAACCGGTCACTTGTGGGTCAAAGACTGGAGAACACGAACGTCTTCACTCAACGAGGTGAATTTTTTATACACTCTCAAAACTTCTGACAAAATAAAAATGAAAGAAAGAAGACGTCAGGTGAACCCTGCTACCTCATGCCCTCATTAGAGCATTTATTCAGCTCAATTGTAAGAGTGCGAGCAAACATGAAAGAAGTCGACCCTACTTGAAAATAAATTGAATTTGATTTTATCCTGAGCTTGAGGTCAGTGCAACTTGGCGGCAAGGGCCCCTTACGCCCATGCCAATCCCGTTGGCGGGGTGCCGCCATATTGTCGGGAATCACGCAACGCGTAGATCGTAATTAGTGCGGCGAGACCTGATTGAACTGTAAAACGGAACGGACCCAATGTTTGATTGAAATCAAAACCCAGCCACCGTTGTTGTCGAGCGAGTATCCAGGGAGAGGGCGACCCCAGTGACCGGCTGCGCAGACAGCAGAGGAAGATTAAAAAAAGAAAATCTTTTAGACAGAACTGGGCTTCTTCCCTCGAGGAATAACAAACATGTCAAACTGTAGGTCATGCCAAAAATTCCCCTTTTCAAACAATCAGTAACACATAGACGGAGGTATCGCGTATTTGATCTAATTCTTTACTTTTTTTACTGAAGTCTTTTAGGTAATGATACCATATCTGTAACTATAATATAGAACTACTCATAATCACCATGTATATAGTCACCAATTAGGCCTACCTCAGTAAATCTGGTATACCTAAACGACTCACCAGTATACCCCAGAAGCACTTTTCTTAAATTGTACATTATAAAGAAGTGAGTACATTCATGGCATCTGCAGTGCAGATCTTACAGCCAGTCAGGCGAACTTGATTACATATTGTTGGAGTTATGCAACTAGTCCCACGTAGGAATTCACATTTTGTACAAATTTGGAGTATAATGATAATGAGGGATGAGTGAGGTAGCACTTGTCTCATTTTTAACAGTTTGGCCCCCAGGAACCCTTTAAACTTATACATTGATCCACATTGTACTTCTTTGGGAAATAAACAAAATTGTATAATATAAGCTGACAGAGTTTTTGATATCCTTTGAGAGTGAAGCATCCTTTCGGGGTTCATTCAGATATGCAGTACACTGTATTTACGAAAATACTGCTAAAGGATACTAAAAACGATCGGGATATGGCAAGTGATGGTGAAAGCGAAGGGTTAAAATGATATGGCTTGATTGGATTACTGATTGATCATTTCATTTCGGTTTAGAATAATGATTTATGAAATACAAAAAAAGTAGTTATAGTATTTTGTCTATTATCAACTGATTATTATGGAAGTTGTGCTTGTCTACAAACTAAATAACAAATCTCAAGGTCTTGCGACCCGTTGTATCAAATGAAACCATGTATCTCTGAAATGTCAAGAGCACAGCTGCTATATATGATTGTAAATAGTTACGACTGCTGAACTGAAGTAAACGCCAATTTGTGGATTGGGATAATTGAATAAACTTTGTTATGAAAAAGACTTCCCGGGGATCTAGACTTGAGAACTACAGCATCAGTTATATATATATATATATATATATATATATATATATATATATATATATATATATATATATATATATATATATATATAAGACTACTGACTTTACAGTTGCACCATGCATGAAAACCAACACTACACTCCACATGGGTAACCTGTTTCGTAATTTATTTCGTAGATTTATTTTCTAGTTACTATCCCTTACAACTGCGATCTATTAGCCTTACAAAGTCAACATATTTGAAACTTCCACTTTTTAGAACATAGCGATGTAAGTCTCAGCAATTCATTCTGAAATTCATTCAGAACCAGTGACATGACATTTCTCCGAGTCACATGTATTCATTGACATTATAAATAAATCATTTATATCGCACATGAACTTCACATTATTTCAGGATACAGCAAGTCAACGTATTCTACCTCAATGAATGGTTTTATCTTTAAAGCATTCGTTTGATAAGTCCTTCGTTGGTAAACCATGAAGCTACAAGGAATATTGAATGCAACAATCCCAACCTTTCATAGAAATATGACGTCTTTTTCCTGGTTTTAGGGAAGCCAAATCAGTTTGGGGAGGGGGTAAACATGATAATTCATAGCCTTTATCCTCCATATTGAGGGGATGTCAGGAGCCATACTCTTGCTCTAGATGAAACTTATTGACATTCCATCTGACCCTTTATCTCCTGTCCCCTTTTCCTATTCCTAATTTTCCCAAAAAGCCTCTAGTTCCTATTCCTACCTTTCATAATGCCTCTACTTCTATTCCCTATTCCCACTATATATATATATCGTGGGATTCCCTCAAAACCTGATATACAACATCCGAAATTAAGGCCATAGAATGGCCCTTAAAACCAATTTCCATTTTCCTGTTTAGGATACCAATTTGATTCTGGAATGGAATGGAAGCAATCGTAATGTCTACATTGTATAGTACAATGCTTGTAATCATATTTAAAACAATGTTGGATTAGGAAACTTTAAATCACAAAAAAAATACATATTCGAGCTTATGCTTCTACAAAGTCGTCCACATATTTAGATCACATGTTTTGAATTTACACATTATTACAGACTTATTTCTTCCTATTGTGAGAAATATGTTTTGAGCGTAGGAAACACGCTAAGATACGGTGCTTAAAGATTATAATGGTAATAAAGACTTCAACCGTGATGCAAAAAGTACCTCTGTACCAGCTCTGAGATATGGTAAGAAACAGAAGACTAGTATCTTATCATCATAAGGGAGTGCCCAACTGACCATAGCCAATCACTACAGATCAGAATACCTCATTGACCTCCTGATACTTTATATATTTGGCGTGTGCAGAAGTAGTTAGTTGGCTGGATACCAATTGGGTAACCCACAGATGGAAAAGTCCCAAACCTTTTAATTGTTATCTACCTGTAATTTAACGCTCAATCATCAATGATTGCTTCCTGGTAGTTGGAGGAGAAGGGTATCGTCCACTCATGTTTACAAAATGATAGTATGTGAATCGGCAAAATATTTCTTGCGTAGAGATCAATGCATAGAGATATATTTATAGGCCACTTTTTGAGCCTTAGATATTATTTTAGCTAGTCAATATATACAGATATATATAGATTCTCATAACACTCAACATGTATAGATCATACTAATAATTTTGAATTGATCAATATCATAAGAAGTGTCGTAATACGTCACTTCCACCTTAGATTTATTTTTGAAATTTACATATGGATACTCGGTAATGTCATGACAAACATGTATGTGGTTCTTTTATCTTAGGCTGGTATAAACCTCCATAGGCTTAAGATTAGGAACTAGTATTCAACAGGCTTGCGAATATGGTAACTGATACCCAATGGGTGATAAACAGATAAATATTTGCAGGCTAAAATAAAATCAGAAACATATTCCTGTTTGGTCTGAATCTCTATCCCCCACCTACTTTGGAGCACTTCATGATTTTCACTCATCTATCACCTGGTTCATATTACTACATGCTCTAAACTCGATGATGAACAGGGACAAAGACCACACACTCATCAATATCTCTCTAATACTTAAATGTTAATGGTAGTCTCTTCACTTTGGTATGGGGAAAGTAATTACCGGGGTGTTTCTGTAATTATGTCAGCCTCGTGTAACCTGAACCAGGGGTACTATAACCACAATTAGCTGCCGATGTTACAGCCTTAACCTCAAGCCTCTACTCCTTAGGGAGGAAACATTATGCAACACAGACTGAGCCAAAGATCCCCGGAGGTACCTTGGGGATCCAAAATGTAACAGCTCTAGATTTCCTCTCTGGGTGTATACATACATCTGTATAGGCCTCAAATCACTCAAACTGATATTCCAATACCCCCTCGAAAAGAGATCTAAACTGCAAAAGCGGATGGAAATAACGCATTTAAAGTAGGGGTCTACATACATTATAGATCCCAAGATGGTCATATATTTCTCCCTGAGAATGCGGCGGGTGAGTGACAGTCGCACACGGTGGGGCCGGGTTCAGTGAGGCGTGTCTGGCAGGGCGGGCGTGTTGGCAGGCACTGAATGGGGCCCGCGAGCTGCCTCTCCACGCGTGGCCGGGAGGGGGAGCCTGGCAGGGCGGCTACTAAAGAATACATTGTCGGCTCCCTGAGTTCGACGGATAATCAGCAGCCCCCTTAATTATTCATCCTCCCCACAGCTACCGCTTCCAAGAACGCCAACAGAGCTGAAGGTAGCAATGCTGCCCGTGCCTGTTGACAAGGAACCAGCCATTGGGAGGCGATGTTACAGGCTGGTTGACATCGAGTCCGACCTGTTGTTACCCGCCCTTTGATTGGTCGAGATCGATCAAGGAGGTATTGAGTTGTTAATGTCCATGCGAATTGTAGTTTGGAGTGTGGTACCAATGGCTCTACTTATGGATAGCGTGGAAAAACTAAGTTGTAATTTCATTCGTGATGGTGATCGGCGTAGCAGCGAATTTTGTGTCTGAAGCTGTTCGCAAGAAGATTTAGAAAATCTTTTATCATCTACGCTTTTAACTAAATTAGGGCTAGTGGTCATCAAACATGGGGCAGTCTCGTGAAATGCATTTTTAGTAATTCTGGAGGGAAATTGTGAGCTGCAGTTTTCCTGAATCCACATGTCTAAGACACTGAATGGAGTTGAAGGATATTTAAACTTATCAGTACGTGTTACTATAAGAATCACACCAAAGTCCTTCATGCATATTACAGTTAAGGAGAGGTTTTACCATTAGAGGAAAATTAAGTCCAAGGTGAGCAACTCTCAAGAAATATCTTAGGAATCAAAATATGGCTTTTGAAGGGCATTCTTTGATTTAACTATCTGTTTGCGGGATCCGTAAATGGTCGAATTATAATGAGTAACCAACACTTTATTTCAGGAAACAGAACTAACAGAATTTGCGATTATTAGAATTTCTAAATCAAAGATACCAGGATCATATATATATAATAGATATCTCCAGCTTTAGCAACTAGGACAGTTGTGCATTGCTTGCCAGTGCATACGCCGTTAGGTATCAGTAAACTGCTTTTGGCTTAAAGTGTAACGACTTGATTCACGCCCAAGTTAGAGCCAAGGATTCGTCGCTGCAGCGAGCCAATTCCTACTTCACAGATTAAAAGCCGGAAAGGTTAAGGTCGATTGAAGAACGTATACCATCATGATTCGTATGTAGAAATCGAAAATGAACCGAGAACTTGAAACAAAGAGATAGATCACATCTTAAATACTTGATGCTAGCTTCAATACGTTCTGTTTGTGGTTTTGGTGATATGATTCTTGTTCGTGTATTTGTTTTTACTTTCCGAGGCGTCCTGTGCTTTATCAGCCTTGTGCGTAGTGATACATGTTTAATACTTCCCGGAACTTAACAACTCCAAGTCTCCAGAGCACGCTACTGGGAAAAGTCAATCGATGTCGACCAGTCCAGGTAATTACCGCGAGTAAAAGACAAGCCCGAAAAGGATTTTACCCTGAAGGGAAAGTCTTGTTGTATGCAAACACTTATGGTCTCACTAGTAAAAAAAATCTCGTCTACATTCTTGTGGGAAAATACAAAGAGAACACCTATCAATAGTGATGGTCCATCAACATTTGCTGTTAATCATCATGTTCCATGGCATGTTAAGACTTCATTCGACTACTTTGGACGCTTGGCATTGCGATTAACCAGGTATCAATATTGCAGCACATGTAACTCATCAACAATGCATCCTTTGTGAATTCGCATTCTGTATAAGTTGTGTTAGTGTTAGGCCCGGCCTCCACCTACTACGATAGAATCGTAGACCTCCCGATATGGCACCGATACAAAATGTCAAAATCGGTGCCATATTGGGAAGGTGCAAAATCGTAAACATATGTCTAGACAAGCCAATCCACCACGCATTGTATGGGGTTTTTATCGGTGTCTAATCGCAGAAACATGGTGAACCGCCCCGATATTAGGTGACCTTCCGACGCGATTTTGATTTTTTATCGGGAGGTGCATCATAGACCATATCGGAGCCATATCGTAGTAGGTGGACGCCGGGCCTTAGAAATCCACTAACTGTCTCAGTACGTGCAAGACAGGTCTGTGGAATGAGAGATCCAGATTCAACCAATATCTATTTCATTCATGTATCGTGAATTTAGTGGCGATAGCTCGGAGACCTTCATTTGATCAAACTCCCCATTTTTGACGTTGACCTCTGTGCATGATAAATGGATTGTTTACAAATTGCAATAACTTATATGTAAATAAATGGATAAGGTAAGTGGATGTGGACGAGTTGTTCAATTGTTATGATTCACTGTCGACCCTCGATGTGTAACAAATTTGGTTTGAAAAGCAGATATTGTTTCAAAGTTAGACAATCATAGACTCCACTATTCAAATCCCATCCAGGCTAAAGGTGTGTTTATTTGAAATTAAGTTGCACATAAAGTGTCTAAAACAGATTGTATGTTTTGACTGCTTTAACAGAAACTATATTTGAATGCAACATGCCACCCCACGGTCAGTTCAGAAACATTGTAAACTATGGAGAGTCCAAATATCTAGTATTTCTGTTGCAGAACTAAACTACAGGAATACCAGTTATAGATCGTATTTCAGAAATATGTATATCGTAATATTTATTTTCCTCGAATCGGACACTATTCCCATCTTCTTAAAAGGTGACTCTACCTCACATAATAGATAAACACATCCTGTGATTTGAGCCACACATCCTGCAGCAACCACCACATCCCTTGAAGGTCACCAACAAGTTACCATCACGTAGCAGCCATATCTATTAGCTCTTATCGATAAGGATAAGATATCTGTGTATCTTCAAACATCAGCAAACTGAAAATGTGAACAAAAACTGTCTGTCTGGGGTCAAGTGATTTCGACCAAGAAGTGATCGGACGTTGACGCTTATAACATGTGCTAGAAATATCCGGATCGCTGGCGTGATAAGTTGCAATCATAGATACGTTAATACACAAAGATAAGCATAAAGATCATGATTTTCACAGAAGTATGCTCATACAGTGATACTTACTAAAGGTATGTGGATACTGATGTAAATTGTGAACGTGATATTATGTCAGTCGTAAGAGAAAACGTAGTTAGTGACCCCATAGCGATTTCCGTTCGAGGTCTTTTGTCGCATAGAATAGGTCCCTACGCCAAAAGCGGAGGAACCTATTTTATGGGACAAAACACTGAGAATGCAATCACTACGGGTTCACTCACTACGTTTTCTTATTATCATATACCTGAAAAAAAGCCACTTCATGTACTTGCGATGTATACAGTACGTCGAACATTCACTACGTCTCAGTGAGCCCGAACATTATTAATACTGCACCCCTAGCAACCGGTAGCCTTTTATAGACGTTTGGCCATAGGTATATATAATGATATCCTTGACGACATTGGGAAGGTGCACACGGAGGGGGGAGGTATAGAGGTTTTTGTGAGAGCATGCACGTCCCTCGTCCTATTACCTTACATAAAAACCTTGCAGCTGGCAACTCACTTTATCAGTGCATCCTATTTACTCCGCATACATCAGGGTGAAATCTAATCACGAATATATCTATGATAATCCAAACTATGAAGAAGCTTAATTATTCATGACAGTTTTCATGATTTGGTTGATCTTTCTTGACATCGCGATTAAGCTTAAAGCTTTCAACTTCTTTGTAAATGTTTCTCCTTCTGGTGGCAAGACAATTTAGATATGAAGAATCAAGTCTTTAACATGTTATCTGTAAGTATTCGAGAGGGACAGTTACCGACTCTTTCGATTCGTATATTTAAATAAAATCTAGAAAAATGTTTTGTTTTCCTCAAAGTTCGTAGTCTGTCTTGTTTTTTCTCGCTCTTAATCTTCCCCGATAGTAGTGTCTTAATCGCAGCACTTGACAGTTGGTATCTGACACTCTTCTAGTTCAAAGAGAGGATAGCGACAGGGATCTAAAGAAATCAGGACAGGAAGAAAGAAGTTGGTCTTCAAATGATGCATATGAGTAACGAAATGAAACATTGTCAGGGAAGGGGTTGAAGGAGATGTGAGGAAGACGTGTGTGCACTTATAGAAATATATACCACCCACTCCGTCCGCCTACTGCCACATCCCCCTCCCTGCACACCTACTGTCACACCACCCACCCCGACCAACTATTGCCACATCACCCACTCTAACCACCTACTCCCACACCCCCCACCCCGACCAACTATTGCCACATCACCCACTCTAACCACCTACTGCCACACCCCCACCCCGACCAACTATTGCCACATCACCCACTCTAACCACCTACTCCCACACCCCCACTCCGACCAACTATTGCCACATCACCCACTCTAACCACCTACTCCCACACCCCCACCCCGACCAACTATTGCCACATCACCCACTCTAACTACCTACTCCCACACCCCCACTCCGACCAACTATTGCCACATCACCCACTCTAACTACCTACTCCCACACCCCCACTCCGACCAACTATTGCCACATCACCCACTCTAACCACCTACTCCCACACCCCCACTCCGACCAACTATTGCCACATCACCCACTCTAACCACCTACTCCCACACCCCCACTCCGACCAACTATTGCCACATCACCCACTCTAACCACCTACTCCCACACCCCCCACCCCGACCAACTATTGCCACATCACCCACTCTAACCACCTACTCCCACACCCCCACTCCGACCAACTATTGCCACATCACCCACTCTAACCACCTACTGCCACACCACCCACCTCGACCACCATTTACTGCACCTTCCACCCTGACAATCCATTGTCACACCATGTCGGTTTTTTAAATTAGTTTTTATTTTGTATTTTTAAATGAACAAATCCATTTCTGGTCTGTATGCCAGACTTCCAATGGTAGTAAAATAGAACCCCACGTAAGCGGGGTTGAAACAAATATCTAATCCAGGGAACCGTTCCGATCTAGGGTACGTTAACGCGGGGTGCCCGCTTACGCGGGGTGTCCGTTAGGTAGGGTTCTACTGTATGCGTATCGGAGTAAATAACAATTTTGTTAAGAATATAGAATAAGGTTTTTGATAATAATAATTATGATAGTAGTACATGTGTTAATGATTGTAACAAAAGGCCAGTATATATAGGAATGATAGTGGTTGTGCTGTGGTGTGATGTGCTAATATAATGAATTGCAAGCATCAATTCTTTGCACATTTATTTCCCATTTATTCCACATTACTCATCCTCTAAAGAATCATGAGATCTCGTATTTAGCACTGCGGTGGTTTATCTGCTTAAAATCAATCTTTCGCGCTAATCTAATGTTTATCACCAGTTCCTCTAAATTGTTTGGTTTCTTCAATTTCTTATGCATGACCTTTAGTAGTTGCAGCTGCCTGCTTACTGCTTACTTCCAGTTTCAGCGTGTTTCGTCTGGAGGCCCCATCTGATAACTAGCTGCAGTATCTGACTACTAGATGTATACATGTACTATAGATATCGTACTGCGATTTTTGCTAGGCGTTTGCCAAAGTCGAGCAATTTGTCTATTTCAACCCCTGGGTAAGTATGTGAGTCCTTTGTGCTCAGTTTAGTTCTATTACAGAGTAGGTCTAATTTACTAAGATGTCGCATTCTACTCGGCGCTGCATACCAACACAATTTGGTTTTGCTATCGTTTACAGCTAACCCATTCGTTTTCGTTTTATCTTATACTTATGGACATATAACCTACTTATGCTGACCGCTGCGACCCATGGCGTAATCATAGCTGTATGTCAAGCTGAAACGCACGGGGTATGACGTCACGTGACTGGGTAAAATTTCGCCATTTTTAGGTTTTTCTTTTTTCACAGCTACTTAGGCAGGTCTACACTAATTTTTAGGTATATGATAATAAAAAAACAGTCTTGGTAAATCAAAAGTAAAATGATCAATCAGATATGTCACTCTGTCTTTGTCGTCGGGAAATATCTCATCAGTAATTTCACCGCGTATTTTTGACGTGCGGAGACAGTGAGCTAGTTTCCGTATAATACGATAATTGTGACTGAGCTGCGCCGCCCGTGTTTCCTGGGTGTGTGAGGTGGAAGTGCGTGCGGTGTCACGGCGAATAGTCCGCCCCCTGGTCCGTCCAGCGGATGATATATTGATAATGGAGAAGACATTGCCTCAGACATGAACTTCACTAATTACTGCAGTTTCCTGCCAGTTGGGTTGCGCATTGTACATTGGCCTCGCAGACCCCGCGCTAGTCCGTTCACGCACCGCGCCGCCTTTGGGTTTACGGTACGTGAAGGTCTAACAGAGCATGGGTGTTATTGGACAGCTACCTTTGGTGAGAGGAATATCCTGGTTGGTTGTTCTATTTATAGCATCTATGAAAGCTAGTCCATTTCAGGGAAGTCCACTTCGCTGTCTGTTTACAGACCGCAGAGCACAGGTCCCATTTTCCAGCTCCCTCTGGATGATGGGAGAAAGGAATTTTGTGATTGACTGTTCTAATTTTAGTACCAACTCAAGCCTGAGAATACCACGATTCTGGCAAATCATTATAACTCTCCGAGCTGATTTATTTGTTACATGCCCAGTAAAAGCTACTCTAGGACCTATGCTTGAAGAGTAACACACTGGTTACTGGCAAATCACCCTGGGCAGCTTAGTACCAGTGGAGGCAGGAATTCCTGCCTTAAAATGGCAGGCATAACAGTCTGAGTTTGAGCCTGTGCGCCCTGGCCCTGGCGATAACAGACTGTTCTAGAGTCTAACCCCGCGCTGCCATGTTTTCTCCCCGCGCATGCGCAATAGCAGGAAACGCTGCCGCCAGTCACACCTGAGTGATTGTCTGTTAAACACGCATATAACCCAATGAAATAATGCCATTCTGTATGGAAAAAGGCCACCCTTTAAAGTATATATGAAGTAAGCTAAAAGCAAATGGTATGCTCATCATTGATGAATGAGCGTGCAATTATAAATTAATAACAATAAAAAGGTTTGGGTTATATTCAGTGTATGGATCATTTCTGTAACCGACTTGCACCCAGTGAACTTGCCCTTTCTGCAATTGCCTGAGTATAGTATGCAAACAATTGACGTAGGTCAATGAGGTATATCGGTCTCAGGTTATTGGTCATGGTCAGCTGGGCATGCCTCTAAAAGACCCTGAGACACTGGCCCTCTGCTCGTTTCCCGATATCACAGTGTATAACATGCAGATTCACACTCTAGAAGGTATATATGAAGTAAAACAGACATGTTCAAGTCTACTCTTTGTAGAATAGGGAATATGAGCTTTTAGATGGGGTCATTAACCGCCAGATGCTCTTTGTTTCCATAGAAAACAACCAAGTGGATATCAATTATTGCTCACCGATAGCAATTCCCAACCATAGAAAGCATATGGAAATAACGTTTCTAGACCGGTACCGATGCATAATGATAAATGGTTTTAGTACAAGTGATGGTTATAGCTTCGGAGGATGATTTAGTTTCATGTCAAATTTTGTGGACTTTTGGGAGGCAGTAATGGTTGGCTACCAGAACGCAGTTTCATTACTATCTAAACCACATCATACTCCAACTTTGCGGCAACTTGTATAATGACCGGTCTTTTACTTAGGTCTGAATAATAACGGTATATTAGGTTCCAACATGACTTTAAGAAAAAAAAACTTTGGGAATACTAAAAAATGTCATGGCAAGATTCCAAAAAAGATTCTCGATGTTATTTAAAGGGCAACCCACAATGACTGCATTGGCAACAAACATTGATCTCATCCTTATCCATTCTTGTGATGTTATACCTCAGCCAAGGGCTAATATCGCAGCGCAATAATGCTTACGATTAGAGCAACTTTTTCTCCTCCCCTGCTGTGCTGAGTATCCTCCCTTACAATATTCTCCATCCAATATTGCGAGCATATCGCAAGAAAAGATATCGCTAAGTGTGTTTTAGACTTCAGGAGTGCTACTGCAACAACCTTAGTTCCGATACATTACGTGTTCACTACAAACTCGGTCTATCTTGCATAAGCATACTACGTTAGAAAACATTGTAGCAGATTCCAAAGGAAAGATGATAGAAGCGAAACCATTCTTGGCACCATGTTGAACACGATATTGGCTTGACACAGTTACTAACACTGACCTGGGCAGTACTCCAGCCTTAACGTGTCTAAACTGCAACTCCAGTAAATACCTGGTATCGAGAGAATTATTTGAAAAAAGCAAACACATATCAAACAGCCTTTACGAAGTTCACTTCTGTGCAGATCTCAGAGGTCGCACGGTGCATCTGTGTACGTGCTTATAGCTTAGCCCAGGTGTAAAGCTGATGGTGAATATCTAAATCATATTGTAAATATATAATCTCTGATGCTGACAAGGATGACATTGTGACTTTTACATAACGTTTCAATTCATCGTTGGTAATATTCTGAATTAGGCATAGCCTATAGCATCAAGACAGAAGACACACTGACATAAACACAACCTTTACATCCCCACTAATCTCTAAGAACAGCGTTGATCTGGAAGGTGATTATTTTACATAATAATGGCAATTACTTTGAGAGATAAGTAAAGTGCTTCCTGAGATGCCCGAATAGCTGAGTCCCTTTTAATGCATCTTGTGGAAGGTTCGAGAGTCACGGTAGGATCAGTCTGGAAGCTCGAATTAGTAAATATAAAGCCCAGCATCCACTGAGGTGCAAATCGTCTATGATATACCTTACAACGAACCTGATAGCTGATTATGATGCAGGCCGATGTTCCTAGTCAAGTAGACCTCTGGGTAAGATAAAAATGTTGCTGACCGTCTATGATTTTTGACGATCAGGTCATGAATTGCTATCGTAGTAGGTAGGACGCCGGGCCTAAGACTTTGCAGTCAATTTCTCACTAAAATCATGTAGTTGTGTGGACTATAAGTGGTATGTTATTCTATAATAATTAGATTTGTGTGTTGTTATTTTCCATTGTCATACAAAAATTAGCACAGTTAAAATGCAGAAGGATGTGAGTACCCATGAACATCTTGGTCTCATCAGGTAGCTGAGCTAACATGGTCAATACAAACGAGGCGTAGTACATGTATCTATAAGGCCCGGCGTCCAACGACTACGATATACATTTAGACCTACCGATATGGCACCGTTAGGCCCGGCGTCCACCTACTACGATAGAATCGTAGACCTCCCGATATGGCACCGATACAAAATGTCAAAATCGGTTATGTATCGGGAAGTTGCAAAATCGTAGACATATGTCTAGACATGCCAATCCACCACGCTTTGTATGGGGGTTTTATCGGTGTCTAATCGCAGAACCGTGGTCAACTGCCCCGATATTAGGTAACCTTCCGACGCGATTTTGATTTTTTATCGGGAGGTGCATCGGAGGGCATATCGGTGCCATATCGTAGTAAGTGGACGCCGGGCCTTACTAAAAGCAAATATCAGAGACATATCGGGAAGGTGCAACATCGTAGACATATTTCTAGACATGCCAATTCACCAAGCATCGTAAGGGGTTGACAGGTAAAAAAAAAGGTGACCATGGTCCCGATATGCCCCACGATATTACCAGTGCACAAGTGCCCATCTTGAGGTGTTATCTTCATTTTTAGATATATGATACCATTAATTCAGGAAATATTGCATCGATAATGTTTGCCAGGAGACATAGACCAATAACATATATTTTTCCCATGCACTAAAAGCTCTGTTCCAAGTCAAACTAAGAAAATATTGATTTGAAACACTTAAGCCTTATCAAAGATCACCAAATTTACAGGGCATATGGGCATATGTATCTCTCATTTATTCTTAAAATTGATAATTTTCTAGTTAGTGGTTCACAAGTAACATTGGTTTTCCTGGCAGAATAGTCTGCGATGATCACGATTACCCATCGACGTTTCAACATGTTGAAATGTCGTTGACACCCTACGATACACGTTTTTCATCGGAACGAAATCGTAGACCCCCATTTCTCATCGGGGCATAATCGCAGAGACGTGATCAACTGCACCAATATTAAACGGGATTCACACGGTGGGATTCATGTACCTCACAGGCCGTTTGTCTGAGACAAATCCTGTTGAGATTTGGTACTGGAACACAATCTCCTCGTGTGAATGACAGGCTTTCATTTTGCTGAGACAACTTTTTTCTCTTGCAATTGTCGGCGACAATCGCCCCTAACAAGGAACAGAATCTCATGAGATTTTGACTTTAAACAGGTTTAAAATTTAGAGGGACATTTTGGTGAGACAAATGTATTTCACACGTTCTCCCCCAATCTGTGAGTCTCAGCGGTCTCAAATTACACCTATTCACACGGGGAAGTACCCTGAGTCGGCGACTGTGTACCCTGTGTACCCTGTGTACCCTGTGATGGGGTGTAGGGTTGAGACTATGTACCTGTTAAATCTTCTCATGTGAATTGAATCCGCCATGTTCCCCTGAGACTGTAGAACACCCCAATCTGTGAAACTTTGTTCCCAGTTGGAAATAGTAGCCGACTGGTGCAAAGGTGTGAAGTACACCAGTCTCAGGTCCATTTGTCCCACCGTGTGAATCCCATTTTAGGTGACCTTCCGACGCGATTTTGATTTTGTATCGGGAGGTCCATCGAAGAGCATATCGGAGCCATATCGTAGTAGGTGGACGCCAGGCCTAATAGCCAGATTGGTGAAGCATATTCCTATCTTGGACTTGCAAGATTTTTATCCTTTTCAAGTGATACAAAAAAGAGAGAACTGTTTACTTCCTTTTTATATACAAGCTTTGCTCTTCTTTATTAATTATTAATTTGGATGAACTTTACAGGTGGATAATCCAATGATAAATGATCAAATATCCATATTTGGCTACATGTGTGTTATCCATTGGAGAATAATGTAGGAGCTGATTCAAGTGCACAATCCATCTTTGAATAAAGAGACTCACCCAAAATCCAGTAAGAGAAAGTTGTTACATCTTTTACTGTTTTTCTTCCTCTAATAAGCCGGCTAGAATGTTATTTGTAAGTCTGTCCTGCCTGTGACTAAAGGGCTTACACCAGCTACTTAGAATGGTGTTTATAAATCTATCTGCAGTTTGGTTAATGTATCAAAGTTTGCGCAGATCGGTCTAAGATTGTGTTTATTATTACAACTATAATGTTTGTTGTAGGTTTCCTAACATTTACTATCGTAGTTTACACTTGGTGGTCTAAGTAAAGGTTTTTTTTATGACACTTCGATGTCTGTTGTAAATATACGTGCATTTCAGCGGTAAGCCTCGTCATTCCATCGCCTCCCATACCTATGTTGTAATTTCATGTAGTTGCCAGATTTCTGACTTCTGCCCTCTGTTACATACATGCTGCAATCCTCCAAATATAGAGGTTATACAGATGTTAAGTATAACTCAAACCTGCAGAGTTTGATATTTCATGCTTGTTTGGGAAATTATTTAACATAACTCGATCAGGAGATCAGTTTTCTATTGATCTAATGCTACTCAATTGATAGTTTTACCTAGAATTTAAATGTTATACCATGCGCCTGTGCTTATTTTCTCTTGGACATTGATGCGTAATTATTCTCATAACTATAGATACAATATCACCAATGAAATAGAGGAAGGTCACTGATACTGTCCAGAAGCTGTCAAATTGCTGCGTATGGTTTAGTGTTTCCTATCCAGTTTGATATTTCTGTATACAGTTTTTCTTCTTTCCCCCCTCTTGGAGCTAATCATCCCCAGCATACTTTTATCCAGAACAGTATGTGGAGAGCAGGACACAGGTCTGTCATATTTAATTAAGATAAGAGCAGAGGGCCTGGGCGCATACCATACATCAACAGTCTCCAAATGTTATTGCCCTCAATACAGAATGTAATCTATCATGTCTTGATGCAATAACAGCCCCACCGTCAGAGTCAATACAAGAAGTAGCATCTTTGCCCAGTCTACTGCGTGGCTTTAAAGGTGCCTGGTATATTTTATGTATCATTCATTGGACCTCCAAGTAAGGTATTGCAATCCTGGCTAGTATTCGGTGTGTGGATTTGAAAATACAAAGGTTTCGGCATTAATAAGCCATCACAATGTCTAAACCTTATTTAGAGAATTGCTCCTTTTCCGTTAAGGGGTCGTATATTATTTCCCCTGTTATGTGTTTTCGAGGAAGAATATGTGGATTATGTAGTCATACTATATCAAATATAATATTGTTTCGTAGAATTGTCCACGTTGTTTCAGACAGTAAGCTAGCTCATATACTTATTAGAACCGTATAATATTTATGATGCTCATGAATTCCGTATTTGATTACTTCATATGATTAAAGTTCTATCTAAATGGTACGGTAGATTATCTTTGATCTTTCATCAGTCTTGCCGCGTGGAGTCAGAAGAGCATGGTAAGCTCACACTCTTACTGACCAAAGGTACATCAACTATTAAGATTAAAGTTTTAATGATTTAATTATTCAAAACGTCTCAAGGTGATGTGATAACATTGAACATACACAGGGTGGATAAGTATCAAGCCACCTGTTACAAACCTTTACTGCTTTTCTCAATAATGTTCCTTATATACATAGATATATTTCCATAGTTCATCTCATTCCATTGGGAATGAGAGTTCAAGTTGGTCAAATGGTTGACAAGGTATAATGATAATAATAATGATAACAATAACATGTTTAACTTGACTTTAGGTTCCAGCAATGATTGCATCTGTCAAGATTGCTGGATTTCCCTGATAATTCTGTCAATTACATAATGCGCCTAATAAATGATAATACATAAAATACAAAGTTGTCATCGTCCTCTATGATAACAACATATCTGAAAGATCTTACAGTTGTAAGAACCGTTTGTTTTCTTTTGAAATAAAAAAATAGAAGCTGGTGGTGTACGGCATTTAGCCCAGAAGCCCGAGGATTCAACACTCCCAAAAGCACCTGAAAACATGATAGTTTACTATTACTCAATGATCCTATGAAGAGACCATAGGCAGTAATATATTGACAACATGACTTGAGCCTTGACTTTATCAGTAAGCTCATATATCACGAACGCGATTTTACTGCTTGTGTTATATCATATATTTAGACAACAGACAATATATAATATACACGTATGTATCTAAGATAATAAACTTGTTGTGCATAATGCAGCTTTCCCTTAATCAGGGAAAATATCCCCACGACGAAATGGGCGTAGCTTGCTGACCGTCGACTTGACAAGCCAGGTCTATATGGCGGTTTTCAGGTAAGTGATATATATGACCAAGAACCAAAACATTTCGCTCACCCTATCCCATATTCATGATAGTAAGATGGGCTGTATTACAAAGGGAACTGGAAAATTGACTGATCTAGGGTTTTTAAACAATGGGTAGTGGTTTACTGAGGTCCCCATAATTCTCAATGGGTACTTTGTATGGCTCAAAAGTCTCTCCATATCATAAACATTCGGAAGGGCTCTTGTATATATTTTAACATATGCCGTGGAAAATAAATGTCTAGTTATCACCAGCACATTATCTGAGACTCATGCCCCTGACATGCTAGAAACTGGCATGTACAACTCTGATACATTTAGTATACTGGACGGTCAAAGGACGGATAAATCCCAAATTGCTGGTCTACTTAGTGACTTTAACCATGTGAATATGAATCACTTTATGTCAACATAATCATCCACCATATCATAAACATTCGGAAGGGCTCTTGTATATATTTTAACATATACCGTGGAAAATAAATGTCTAGTTATCACCAGCACATTATCTGAGACTCATGCCCCTGACATGCTAGAAACTGGCATGTACAACTCTGATACATTTAGTATACTGGACGGTCAAAGGACGGATAAATCCCAAATTGCTGGTCTACTTAGTGACTTTAACCATGTGAATATGAATCACTTTATGTCAACATAATCATCGATGTAGGCGTTGCGCTTTACAATGACCTATTGGATATGTCTTTGTAGATAAGAAGATTTTCTTGGTAAAAAGATACAAGTAAACATGACCTAGTTCAGCCTTATTTTAATCCAGCAGGTCACTGAACAGGTGCATTATAAGGACGGCACGTAAATCAAACATTGGAAGACTTAATCTGATAATACATTTTAGGAATATAATTGTTTCTTAAGTAAAGTAGGGCTGATTTATATACTTACAAAGCACAGGGGTTTTCTGTACATGTACATGGAGGGATAGAAAACATCCTGAGCAATTAACACAGCTTCTGTTTAAAAGTATGCACTTTGTGAAGCATTGACATTCAGGCGACAGCAGGCTGACCTTCTGTGACCTCCGTGGAAGGTCACGTGATCGGAACAGTTGTTTCAAGTGGCAGGTACGGGATGAGGTGCGCGACTAGACGTGAACTTTACAACTGTTTCGCAAAACATGTCATTTTTCTGTGGGGTAGGGTTTAATTGGGTGGTGTCGTTGTTGGAGGTATATGTGATTTTCCCCTGGGACAAACCATACGAGTTGTGTTATTTCTTTAATGTGTGAGTTCACATGGGAGGTGTGAGCGGTTAGGTTAATCAGGCAATCTACATGTCTATAGATACTGTTAAATAAAGGTATATTTTTGTATGCATGGCATAGAAGCGATGGTTCAGCAGTATCACTCCTCGTATCTTCTTTGACTCATATATGTTTACAAGAATTTCTGATTTTCTTTAATGAAAGAGTCTTGTGGTGCGTTATATATACGTCCGTACATTCCCTCAACAATAAAGACGGTGTTTGATACTTAGATACTCCAATATATCTACCATGAGAATATGTTATAACAAAGGTGGAAAATATGTTGACTCAATCATTTGTAAATACCATCAAATTCACGCCTCCAAGATCATTACGTGGAAGAACAATCTGTGAAAGTGTCGATTGCATACAAGTTCCTACTATATTTATGTATAATATTATATCACTAATTTGTCTGGCAAAATCATATATGAATTTTTATTCGAATAATCATCCTAAAATCTGTATTTGTCAGGAACAATTGAGCAAATAAAGTCCTCCGACAGAATACATGAGAACAGAATTTAACACCCGCCGGTTTTCAAAATCACAAAATAATTACGAGGTATTCATCATTGAGATCTATTTCCCGGTGTGAAAGTGGAAAAATCCCAAGCAAAAATCTTAAGATGTGCATATTATATCCCTAGAGATATTCAACCAACTTGCTGGGGTGACCGACGCCCGGGCAGATTTTGTCGCCGACTTTTCCCGACCCCTGCTGCCTTGGCCGGACCTACCTTCCAATATCTTCGCTGTTTCTCAAGCATATCTCAAGGAAAAACGTCGAAGTGTGACGTGTCACAGAGTTTCAGCAAATTATACTGATGACCAGACTTGAGATTCCTAAAATAGTGTACAAAGATTTTGTTGAAAGATTTGAATGAAAGTTTAATGATTTGATGGCTGTAGGAGGGTATAGATCTACAGCGTGAAGTATCTCACCGGATTATTCTGACCATTGGCTTGGTGAATATCGGTGATATATGTCGATGCCTGATGGGCTTTACTAGATGTCAACACTTTTTCTTCGCAATCATCCGTCCACCAAACCTGTATTTTATACATACATCATAGTTCATCATAGTTTGTGACAGGATTATGCGATGCAATCCTTACATGGAAGCCAATGATTATGTTAGAGCGGGGGAGGGGTTTTAATAGGATAGCCCTTTTAAGAAATTGCGGAGATGTTGTATGAGATGGGATTGGCTTTATTATACCAATGCATGGCGTTACCAATGCTACAGATTGAAGTAATCATATTTATGATACAGATATATCAAGAACTAGGGCGGAACAAAAGATTAGGATAAAGATACGAAAACCGAACTTAGAAAAGTATAGACACTCGCCATTGTATATAGGATCAAGTTATTGGGATAAACTAGCACAAGGGACTCAAAAAATGGAAGGAGATAATTTTAAAATGAGGGTCAAAGAGGAAATATGTAAAGTTATAGATTGATAAAAAGACTAATAATGGTATAATGATTATAAAAACGGGAGAAAGAGTAACAGAAAAAATTTATGATGGTAAAGAAGTCAGAAGACCTGTATGTCAATAGTAACATGAAAAATGTCAGTAGACATAATTTATTATTTATTATTCATTATTTAGTAATTGAAATCAGAAAGATGTATCATACTAATAAAGTACTGTATTTAAATGTAGTGTGAATGGTGAATGAATGATGTTATAATTGTCTGTCCTGTAACTGTATATTATATGTTGACGCCAGCGTGGAAGATCGTCTGGCAACAGATGAACGTTTTGTACCGTCATTAAATAAACTTGATTAAAAAAAAAAAAAAAGTATCCGATAAGAAGACTGACTTAGGGGGGTTAGAGATACATCTTCCAAGAATTATCCAAAGATATAATACTCTTAGTCAGTTATATCACTGAAAAATATATTCGATTGGTATCCAGCACAATGCAAATGGAAACCAGGGATCCAAGATGATTTTTTTCTTTTTTTTTGTATTAGGCACATTCAAATATACATTTGGTTTTCAATGAGCCTACCTTTTTCAGGTGGCATCAGCACAACACTGTTCAAACCAGTATCATCTGGGCATATATTGACTAGGGTAATATTACTATTATTAATAATAATGTTAACAATGTTAACACAGTAGTATTACCAATAGTTGATAAATATGATTTATATGTTGTAAAACGCATAGAGACACATGTGATGTATACAACCATCTACTGAGCACCATAGCTTATCCAGCCAGGCGAAATGGAATCCGGGGACTGGTGATGATTTTTAAACTAACTTGTTGGACGCACACAGGAAACTTGAGGTGAGTCGAGAAATGTCACCTGGAACGCTAAGCAGACGCTGCCGGATCCCTGCGTCTGGATTTCTGGCGACCACGTGACTGTCATGGCCGTCACAGCGGGAACTGCTCAACCGGAAATGAGGAAGCAGCTTTGGATGAGTGCTGTGTGGGGTTGAGGGGGGGGGGGGGGGGGGGTGAGGTAGAGATGGAGAATGTGTGTCGGGGGAGAGATGCTGGGAGGTGGGGGTGTGTGGCAGGGTAAATGTTAAAGGTGGGGTGGTACAAGCCTGGGAGACCCGGACGACTGTTTCACATGGTTATGAGCACGTGGAGTTTATTCACAGGTACACGAACCGCAAGTATTCCTACGCCAAAACAGGCCCAAACTTGCCAACACGTCTAGGATCAACAACCGTCATACGAGGATCTTCATTTAGACTATGAGATATTTATCCTATACTCCGTATATAAATATCCATAGACTCAACATGGTGTGACTGTATGCCACGGTTATGTCATAAAATATTTATATGCCGCTGGTAACATGTGACAGGGTAGGATCAAATCTAAACATCACGAAATTTCATATAATTGTTTACATGGCATTCATTGTCTTCTGCTACAGATATCACTCAGCTCCGCTTCGTGATATCATTCTGCAAAGACAACTCATGCCATATAAACAATCATATGAAATGTCGTGATGTTTCATGATAATATCCAATATAACCTTCAACTATGGATATAACAATAAATTGTTCTTACTTTCATGAACATGCCAATTATGCATTTCCAACTGATATAAAGTTGCTTAAAAACAAAAGAAAGAATCCATGTGTTTATTGGAGTGGAGCAGAGAAGCCACATCGTACATCGACCCGATTGACGCAGAATGTCACAGTCCTGACGGATCCGTCGGGCAAAGGTGGACTCGGGCACAGTCGGCGTCCCGATGTCTCATATAGGGATCAACTCCCGACCATCGTCTCGGTGAGAATTATGTATCAAATGTCGATGTCTAAGGCCCGGCGTCCACCTGCTACGATAGAATCGTAGACCTCCCGATATGGCACAGATACAAAATGTCAAAATCGGTGCCAAAATCGGGAAGGTGCAAAATCGTAGACATATGTCTAGACAAGCAAATCCACCATGCGTTGTATGGGTTTTTTATCGGTGTCTAATCGCAGAAACGTGGTCAACTGCCCCCATATCAGGTAACCTTCCAACGCGATTTTGATTTTTTATCGGTTTTATATCGTAGACCATATCGGTGCCATATCGTAGTAGGTGGACGCCGGGCATTAAGGGCTGGTTCCACCAAAACGATGGATTTGCCGTGGTATATCTTGGTAGGTCTCACAGTGTCGTGAGATGTCGTCCCTCCTATGTCGCGACACTAGCAAAATCTAGCAAAATAAGCAGATCGTGCCTAATCTCGCTATGTCTTGTGTGTTGGTGGAATCAGCTCTTTATACCTATAACGCATCGACACACCCACTCTTCCCGACCACACCTCCTCCTTTTATAACCTCGTAAATCGACCCGGAATGAAATAAAAGAAAGCGACCGGAAGCCGGGTTCAGCTGGACCCTGGGCCGGTTGTTCGGTCTATATAGGCAATAATGCAAAGTTTAGTAGCCTTTGTTCTATTTAAGATATCAAAGAAATCTTTCAAGATAATCGCCTCTGTCTCCCCTACAAATCGATATAAGGCACTTCTTAATCATCCCGGTGGATAGGTTACATCGGTATTCAAACTGCCTGCTCAGAATCAGGAACTGTCGGTGAAGGTATGTACATCGACATTCGTAAAGTCGGGGACAGTCGGTCATTACCCCACCCTAGTAATGCCCCGACGCGTCGGAAACTCATACTCGATGGGTGTTCAACGGATAGACTTATGAAGGCTATGTAAAATCAGAAACCTATTCATGTTTGGTCTGTGTCCCAGTTTGCTATCTCGAATGAAGCCCTTCAAAAAATATACTCGGCTATTGCCTCGTTTATATTCCTTCACAGCCCAAACCCGATGGCGAATGGGGACACACACGAAACACTCATCAGTTTCTTTCTTATTACCAGAACAATGACGAGAGAATATCGTAAAACTGGATGAGGTTTAATCTTGGCCACCGTATTCCACGACTGGAGTTTGGCAAAGTGACTTCATGAGGCGAAGCCGAATGAAGTCCGGAGCCAAAACTTCAGGAATGGAATGCAGTGGCCAAGATTAAAATGAATCAGGTTTTGATTTTATCCTACCCTATCTCCTCGATTTTGGAATATTACGTGATAACAATGCTGTATGCCGCTAGTGGCAAATAAAACTCTGTATGCCAGTCAGCGTGGCATACGAAAACCCAATGTTAAGCCTATGGGATTTTATATTAGGGGTAGGATAAACAAATATACTGCGATCAAATCAGCATCCTGTTGAAGTTAACCCTTATAGATTATGAAACTTATTGTGTAATTTCTCCTCACAAATTAGTTTTCTTTAAAGTTGCTTGTTTGTTTGTGGTTTAACGTCCCATGGGACCCTGAAGGTATATAGGGACTATCAATGATTTAAATTTTCACTTTCGTAGACTTATTTCAGTCAATTCTTTTCAATGTTTTCAAATATTTTCAAATATTTTATATACAATCAAAGAGATTTTTCTCTTTCAAAAACATGATGGAATAGTTTCAAACATCATTTTCATGTTGTTACTGTTTTTCAAAGAGACCCAACTTAAGTTCACTCTGTAATCAGAAACCATCGTGGAGCTTTTGAGAGTGGAAGGATCCGCGTCGTCGTCGGATGCTATTACAGTTTCATGTCCTATATGCTCATACACGAACTAGATTGATGGCACATACAACTGCCTACCATGATGCTAAACCAGAATTTCATGAGTATATTAAGCCAGTCTTAAAAAAACATGAAGCTGTTGCGCTAAATCATTTGAATAATTTTTTTTTTTTTTTTGGCAAGTTTTTATTAGGGAATCACCGAATTCGGCTATAGAGCCGTTCTTCCACTCGGGCCCTTGGCCCTACTCCTCATTATAATGGCGGGTGTTAAACCGAATGGGCAGTGGGTACCATTTTTGTGTAAGTCTTTGGTATGACCCGAACGGGGTTTGAACCCACGACCTCCCATGCTCGAGGCGAACACCCTACCACTTGGCCACCAAGCTTGGTAGCGCAGATTTTGAGTAAGGCCCTGAACTCACCAATGAGGATGGTCCACGATAGACCTCCCAAATAGGCTACGATTGGAAATGGCAAAATCGTAGTCTATCCGGAGGGCCCCGATATTTCTAATCATCCTGGACATATGTGTCTATCGTAGAACGTCGGATCGGTTTTGGAGGACAAAAAACGTAAACCATGGTCACGATTGGTTCACGAATCAATCTGTGTATCAATGCAGATCTCAGGCAGAATTTTGATATTAAAATATACTATAGTTTTGGAAATATTGAACGAATTTGAGAAATCGATTACAGGTATATAGAACATATCATTTTATTATTTTTCAGACTCTACACCAATCAAATTCGAAAATATAACTGTGGCAGAATCAAAGTTCCTATATGAAACTCTTATTTTCAGATCATCACACTTCATCAAATAATTGCATATTGACTCTTCGTTAGCCCACGATTAGATACGCTACGAAGAGATCCCAATAAGATCCAACGTGATGGATTATTCATAGCCTATCGGTGTGTATCTGACCGATAAATATCTCTTATGTGTGAAATACTATGAAATTTCAAAATTACGTAGACTGCATATAGATATAATCTCTGTAAAAATTTCTTCTGACCACCCGATGAAATTTTATTCCAGTCGGGAAGTCAATCGTAAGGCCTATCGGGACCAGAATCGGCATTGGTGGGTGCTAGCTATAAAAATACCGCATTGGCCTTATCTTACTTTACTTTTTCAAAATAACTCCAGCTTAATCATACAACATTTTCGTGCTATATTCATAGGAGATGCAGTCTAATCATCTAGGTGAAGTCATATTGGCTTTGTTATATAATAAATCCCGATATAGATCGATATTGAAATAATTCTAATCCGAATATGAGTCTATGAACTCGAGTGCCAGGGTTGTTATAACAAAGGCTGAAGCCTCTCCAAATTATTACAAGGCTTGAAAATTCTACAATCATAATGAATATATCAAGCAGGTATGATTCATACATTCCACCAACCTGGTAGAAGTATATCGGTCAAGTAAAGAACTGTGAGGGGCATATTCAGAATCAAATGGACAAAGAACAAGTACAAGTATTGCTGTGGATTTTTGGGCCGTAGCAGCCATTTTATTATTTTTTTTAATGCTTTGTACATTACTGTACGTACATGATTATGGAGGCATCGGTCTCATTTAATGTCCTGGAAAAATGCATCAGTGTCAGTATAAATAACAGTGCCTCCGATGACTATAAATAGCTCCTATACGTTGGAGAATAGTTTACTTAACTGGCTCTACCCCTGCCTTGACTATATAACCCTACATTATTCCGTTTTTCCCTAGCTTGTACAATAATAAGTTAACTAGAAAATTAGGCAGAAATGTACATACATTATTATAAAAAATGGAAAATGAAGGTTTGAGAAAATAAACTGATTGTTCCTCGAATTTTAAGATAGCATGGCCATGCCCTACTTTTATATAACATGTAAGCTACATAGAATCGACTTAATAATTATTAACGAATAATATTCCTAGAACAGAGTTGCCTCGTGTATATATAAGTCCATATATATATACCTCTCTTAATGTTACCCTAGAACCTAAAGCGGTATGTATATGTCGTGTACATATAACTACAGTAAACTACTAGTTACTTAAGTGAAATAAAAAATATGGGCTACAAAGTTGGGTGGGGGCATTGAACTAAAATTGATTGGGACATTATGTAGCTTAAATTACAAAACAACTTTTATACAGCGTTTTAAATAGGCTCTAACATATATTATTATGTGACCAGTTCTTCAACAATTTCTCGACATAATTTAAAATGTCAACATGTACTTTGATTATGATAATAATAATTACTAATAATAATGCAACGATGTGGACAGTTACTATAACATTATGATACCGTATAAATTAACTAGACATTGGACGGCCTTTGTATACAGATGACCAGTGCAATACGAACAAGAGAATAATTAATTTATCGATTATGTAATTAATACGATTGCTTTAGAGTCTGGGACTTTGGCCAAGGCGACCCCCTGCAGACCAAGATGGCGGTCAATTCTTTCGTTGCGCATGCGCAGCACCTGAGTATTTCGACTTTTTCATTTATCCACTCAATTACAATTGTGTATTTCATCTGTATCACAAGTCGTGGTATGGCCTCTAGATACAACTAGAAACATCATCAGGTTTCTTGTCATGTTCATCAATAGTATCATAATCATAACCTTCAGGTTCAGTCTCATTGTGGTGTTTTTATTTTTCATTAAGAATTTAAGATGAAAGCCATCTGAATTAAACCGCAGGTCCACCTCCACCCTCCCCCCAATACTCCCATATACAAAATAATAATGCTTTTAGCTAGTACTTTGTGTGTGAGTAGGAACACCACCACGGTTCATCACGTTCAGGCTTCACGCTTCACTGCACAAGGCTCTGTCATAATGCCCATTCTTAGCTCGATATAAAAATATGAAAAGTGTCGCCTTCAATTTCAATAGAGGACATTTTCGCGATTTGAATCCATGCCAATTTCTTTAAAACCAGACATGGCTTTTAGTAGCTGCGGTTTTGTTTCTCTATTTCAAGCCACTTTGGGGGCATACTCTGAGCATCCTACCATCTGTCATGGGACACCAACAGGCCACCTATGCTGCTGAAAACAGCAGACTTCCTTGCGTGGACATATGGTTGGAGTCAGGAGAAATTCGGTGTGAAAAAATAAGGTGGGACTATGATATAGACACCTCGAAATGCCAACCGATGAAATTGAAGCCACTTCATAAATTATACGAATTATAGCTGTCGAAGACGCAGACTCCCTCTCACAGTTTTTCCTTCTTTCAAAGCACCTACACTTCAACGCCCGTGATTGTCTATGACATTCTGGTTAACACTGCTCTGTTACTATGGCAACGTGCCGTCTAGGACAGCAGGCCGCCGGCTAGACGAAGAAACATCTCCGGCAGATTTAGATCACTGATCACATGCACGCCGGCCTTCTCAATAATACCCCATCAATAGTGACGGCAGGGTGGCCTCACACATACCTTTGTCATCCTATCACCATTGATAGAGAAACAGGGAATTAGGTCATCAACGCATAGGATTCTGAGTCAAAACCTTTTGACCGGTACTTCCAGTCTTAACGTCACACTGGCGACCCTAACTTCGCCACTTGGTCTGCCGAGGGTGCCCGCCCACGAGATTAAAGGCAATAATTAATTCATTAATAATGATAATGATAATACAATAATAATCATATTCCTCTCCACCTCCTACTCTTCAACATCATTATAATTTACATAATGATATACATGATCAGAATAAGGCATTCTAGGTTATTCCAATTTCTCAGTCTTACCCAACCACTCTTGCAATAGTCAACACTTACACCTGAAACTCTAAGTAGACGTTTGTACAGTAGTCTAAAGAGATCATATAACAAGTCGTGCACGATTCACTCTCGTTCTTTCACGCAGTACAACAGTCGCAGACTCAAATAGAAGCTGCTGCACACTTCGGTCACCACTTGCGACTTTTTTACCTCATTGATCTCCAGTCCCGTCAAGGGACGGGCCGTAACAGTATATGAATATTTTATATGTTCATACAGTATTAACGGCCTTTTATAATGCATATCGAATTGGTTCGGACGGACGTACATATATGGATCCACCTTGTGACAGTCAGCATTAGGTCTACAAAATAGTACATACGCTATACTTTCTTTCTGTTTCTCTGTTATGTAGTGTGTATAAACAGTGCGTTTCTTGGACGGAAGTGACGTTGTTTATGACGTAATACTTGTCCATGATGGCTCGAAGCCAGTCGTCCATATTCATTTTTGGATTGGTTGGTATATATATATATATAATGTCTAGCTCCAAATCCTGCCAAAACTTCATTTTTTGGAGGGGCGACTGTGGTGCTAGTCGTACTTACAGTAAGTTGTAGTCGCGATATAAGCAGTACTCTCTCAGTACCTCATATGAAAGTCAGTGACCCAGAAGAACCTAAAGGCGGGCGGCTCATTGCATCCGCTCCTGGATCTGTTGGGGCTGGTAGGCGGCGAAGTGTCCGATAGGCTGCGGGACGGCGGCGTAGGAATACGGCGTCTGCGCTGTCGTCATGTATCCTGCCGCGGTGGTGTATGGGTACGCAGCCTCGTATCCGTTAGGGAACTGGCCTGCCCCGTAGCCCGCTGGGTAATCCAGGGCGAACTGGCCGGCTGTGGTTGGAGACAGTGGACTGTGCGGGGAGACTGGGATCGTCATACCGGGCGTCGAGGCCACGTACGGGGATGGGTACACGTACTGCGGTAACCTGCAGGGTACAGAATAAAACACACATTTAGTATGAAGTCATCCAAACACAGCAAATCCAAGCAAATCGTATCGGTATCTACTTCTTTTGTGATGTCACAAAAAATATAGGATAAAACGAGACACACTCCTACAATTTTACGACAATCTGAATGTCACTGAAATTTAAAAAAAAGACAAACAGGAAAAAAATAAGATCAATCATGAACCAAACCGCATCAAATTCAGTCCAAAAATTCAGTCAAAATCGCACCATTTGGAACGTCTCAAACTTAATGTTAGAGGCACAAAAAGAGCTGAGATAGAGTAAAAAATCAAACCACCAAGAAGAGAACACCGATAGCTATCCAATGCTCTCATGTGATGCACGAATAATTCTATGAGACCGGAGAATAATCTCTGATTTCCAACCATCAACGGCTGCCAAAAGAGGCACAAATCCAGCAACATGTTCGTCTGTTCCCCTAAGGATACCCAGAAGGCCCTATCAAATATTGGTATCAGTTTTGGTGATGATGTTGTTCCCTGTGTGTTTTACAGGTTGGGATGATTTTGGGTGCTTAAAACCCCTTTACATCATCAGGTTATACTCTGGTGGGAGTTTTGAGAATGTATGAGAGTCGTGGTTAAAAAGTAACGTACACCTGAGAGTTCAAAGATGGCTACACATAAAGAAGACCTCAAGTTAGACAGTAAAACACTCGAGGCTCCTCTGTTCCCTGAAGTGTTAAAAGAAAATAGAAAAAATAGTGGCTAATCCCAGAGTAAAGGAGAAAAGAAGCAAGGTGTGTATTACACGAAGAGTCCCGTGTTGGAGAGTGTACATTGCTGACATGTTTTCCACCACAGCATCCTCCTCATACATTAGAACTATGATATCTTACAGTTCTTTGCCTGCTTCATTGTACTTCAATTCCTGTCATAGTTTATAAATAGAATCGTGCAAAACTACACACTTTCGGTGTGGTAATTTGGAGAACTGTACTTTGATCTGAAAGTAGAGCTGGAATGGTTTATATATGATATGTATATCTCTACATCGAACCCTGCATCACAACAGCTTGGATAGCGTCCAAAAACTCACACCCACTTAAAGAGAATGAAAACTCCAAACTATCCACGGTTTTACTAAAGGAGGATATCTAGACAAAAGCCGGAAAAGAGCGTCAATCCCATGCCAAAGAAATGGGTTATGACTCTTCACACAGATCTAGCATGCGGGCCTGGTGCTGTAAGAATTCCTCGACTACTTCATCTTATTCCAACCTGAGTTCTTATTACATATACTGAATGTTCTTGTAGTTACTTAAGTCCCATTTATCAAGAACTGAGGGTTGGTATTGTATACTCTAGGTGTGACTTTTTACTTGTTACACAGCGTTGCATTAATTTAAAATCTCATACATTCAATATTGTTTTCTCGAATATTTCACAAATGTCCAGTTATTACGTATCAGTTATATGGAATTACCATGCTGCTGAAATGTTTGCTGGTTATGTTATCATCACTGTATTAATACACATGTAAATGTAATATCATCATCAGTGTTATAGCTGTCTTAGCTAGACTTAACTTCTAGAGTAAAGTCACCTATTACTATGAAGGAAAAATATAATTAATAACAGCCAACACTCTGAAAAGAGAAACTGGGGTTCACTTCTATCAAGTCAACCACAAATAGAATACACGTGTACGAAAAAAAATACACAATTCCATACTTAGATATCAAACGTAGTAGGCCTATAAAACAGAAGATTTCTGATTATGAAATACGTCTACACATAAGCTCATACATTTACATGTAGAGGGTTAGGGAAGGGACTTAGAGGGAGGGTTGGTTAGGAGGTACATACTCCCTAATCTGTGTTCAGAACTAAGTAAAGCCCAGCATCCGCCCCCCTACCACCCAAATCATCTTGCCCCGAGGGTATATTGACACAGACGATGATACAAAGTGCATGAAAGTGGCTCGACACTTCTGCTGTTCCTTTCCTCCCCACCCCAGCCACACTATCCCCCCGTACAGGACCGCTGCTATCACTTTGCCGACGCTCCCGGGCTCCGGTATCGCAGCAGACGACTTTGCGCCCGAAACCTTAGCGCGCCGCCATTTTTCTTTGGCGGGAAGTTATCTGTGCGGACAAACAGCTCCGCGAAGGACATGCGCGCGTCGCTCTGACTGCTCCCGTTTTTTCTCACCAGGTGACTGTTTTTATCGCAGCGCCAGGGGAGACGACTCTGATCTTGTTATCATATCCGGGGCGAATATTTGTTGGGGGAAGGTGTGGCGTCTAATAGAGGCAGGGGGTGCGTCTTATTGAAAATACTATCAGTGTTCTGTTGAGATGCAGACTCCCACGCAAAGACGTCATTATCCACCGCTTGCTGTCTTTAGCAACGCTTCTCTGAGATAAACGCAAGGGGCCCTCGTGGTAGCTGCTCCCACCCCTCACTGCGAGCCTCGTTTCCAAAACTCACAGGTAGGCCACAGACCTCTCGACCAGCGAAGAGGGAGAATACAGTCGGACATCGCTATGAGATACAACTGTAGAGAATAATGGCTTATGAGAGACAACTGTAGCGATATCTCCGTAGGAACGGTCGCTATGAAGAGACAACTGGCTCTGTAGCGATTTCTCCGTAAGCGCCAGATCCACTAAGGCGACCAAGCGAATGCTTCTGCGATCCATGCGACATTGCGAATCCCATGCGATGATATTCAATATATTGAATATTGTCGCAAGGCATTCTCATGTCCATGCGAACGTCTGTGAACGTCTGCGGACGTCTGCGAACCCAAATTCCCATAGAAAATCGCTTTAGTGGATCTGGCGCTTAAGAATGATTGCTACAAGAGACAACTGTAGCGATCTTTACATACGAATCGTTTCTATGAGAGACAACTAGCTCTGTAGCCATTTCTCCGTAAGAATGATTGCTATGAGAGACAACTGTAGCGATCTTTCCATATGAATCGTCTCTATGAGAGACAACTGGCTCTCTAGCGATTTCTCCATACGAATGGTACCTATGACAGACGCCTGCAGCGATATCTCCGTATGAATGGTCACTGTGAATAACAACTGGGTCTGTAGTGATCTCCCTGTATGCTTTGGGTCTTCTATTTGCTCATGGTCATCCCATTTGAACCTACTGCTCCAAAGCAGATCAAGGACATGTATATCGTCATTGAGACACCCGATGAGATTAAACGCTTGTGCATTTTTTGTACCTTATCAATGCTCTTACTACAACACACTTTCTGAAGCAAGATAAAAGACACTTTTTGCACTTCTTTGTTCCTAACTTTAAGAATTCCAAACTCTAAGTACTAGTATAGACTACTTTCAATAACCCGCAATAGGTGTCTCTACTTCAGGACTCTATATATAACAGCGTTCCAGTAGATATGTTTGAGCGAATTTTCTAAAGGAATTTCAAATCAAAGTGCGACAGCTTTGGGTTGGGCGTTTGGTTTGGTGATATAAACAGGTACAGGGGGCAGGTTGGTAGCTACGTCTCGCTTTGTGTCTGATAAGATACCTGTGAAGCCGTGTTATGAGAGATCGCCGGGGGGGATGTGCATATCCACAGGGGCCTGTTATAAACCAAACACAGGTCCCCTGGCGTGATTCGTAGCTGGAGAAGGAGTGAGGAGTGTGGAGTGAGACTCAGAAAGCTTGGGCTCTGTGTGCATATATACACGTAGGTGCAAAGGTGCCAATGCTGCTATGTGAATCTATGGGAGGATTTTTAGCTGGCCTCTCCTGGATGTATTTTTCATTAGATGTAGGTTAGGTCTGGCCTTTCATGATTTATGCGACCTCCCCATCTAGTGGGGAGATACAGGGGTGTATAGGCCTACACGGTTTTAGACCAGGGTGACGAACTAGATAACGTATATGTTTCGGATATATACTGAATGGTCAAGAGAGTAAGTGTAACGTCCGTGATCCTATTACAGTCGTTATCTCTGATTCCACTTATTAGTTCAACGGACACTTTAGTAGATCAGACTGTTATCTAAGTATCACCTGTAAAAAACCCGTCGATTTATAAACACAGAAGGCCACGGAGCCTCCCAACGAGGTTAGAATTGACTTTATTCTAGTCTCTCTGGTGCAACCAATACCAATACCCCCTCCCATACATAATGGTAGCAACAGTAAAATTCGTATCTCCACAACGGGCATCTAGATTATATCTATGTGGACCAACAGGTTCCCTATTGCAGAGTATATCCGGCTTGGCCCCAAAATGATTTTTAGACAGGTTCTAACGTGTTCTACAGACAGACAAAGGAGTCATGACTTGTCATATTGTGTGACCAGAGCCAGAACCAACTTTATACGAACTCAAGTACTGTGCGCCCGCTACACAACCCTCCTTCGTCCAAACCCCCGCGTTTTCTGCCATCTGGTGGCAGTTGTAGCGGACAGAGGAGGGGCGGGCGGGTCGAGGTAGAGGCAGGGCCCGTGGGGAAGGTGGTATAACTAAAATAATATTTCCCGTGTTGCCCCCACAAACAGGCTTCTGCTGGCCGGCCTCTAAAACGCACCTTAAAAGAGGGGTATTTTCTCAGAGGTTGTGTCGACTTTGGTCCACATTGCGGCTTCCTGAGTGTGTAATATGGGCGTTGAAGAGGGTAGGAAACGCACACATGTAGGTACAAGGCTCATACCAGGCTAGCTTCACTTTGACGGGACACGCGTTGCCTCTGAGAGGTAAAGAGGATAACAAATGCATCCTACGTGTACCTAACATTGTGAAGGCAGCAGCGCTATTTGTTTAAAAGCCAGGGATTATAGTTCATTCTCGTGCCACTTGGCGTTCACCTTTCGCCTGGGAGTTATTTATATATAACGTAACTAGACACATCTGCCTCTATGTCGGGGGTAGTTGTGGGGTAAACATCTTCAGGAGCCATAGATTTATCTATGTTACCAGTACACATTCCACCCAAATAGGTTGTGACTGTTTATACCTGTGATGTAACGTTGATCTAACCACGTCCTGGTAGCAAGATATAAAATCTGCGACCGATGCATCTTCTCGGCCCTGACCTCAGCTGCCCTCTAGTGTCAGTTCCAGGCACTACAACGCCACATCACCTGGTCGCGTTTGAACGGGTCGGACCTGCAATGTTATTAGTTGTGGTAGTGGTGCTCTTTGTCCATTTCTGCCAGATGTTACCGTAATGTGCTTAAGGCGGCGCTCCGGCATGCTCACTCACCGAACAGATTATTAGTGTTGCTTCTCGATGTAAACAGTGACAACATATGTGCATGGAGAGTCGATGGCACTCTTGCTCTGTAGTCAAGGGAGCTTGTATACGATAGGAGGGTCATCTGTGGGTCGGGCGGGGGTCGGTGGGTCTAGAGGGAGGCGATGTTTGGGCGATGATATGAGAAAACAAAGCAGATCGGGTCAGGGTATCGCTGCACCTCAGCACACAAGAAAACTCGTCTCTCAGTCCTCTCCAGAAACCTCCATCTTCATTTTTTTTCTTTCTGAGGAACTTCTTGTCTATTATTCCCTACATGATACCATCAGGATTAAATTAAATCTACTACCTTCGATTATACGTTAAGAAATGGAGCCGATATCGGTAAACACATTACAAAGATACTAGGATAAAAAGCCGTCTCTCTTATGCAGCAGATTTTCAAGCAATAGGAGAGTATAGAAGAGTTGATGAATGCTAGATTCAGTATGGAACTGGGAATACACAAAAGCTCCCTGTATCTCATCATTGCAGCTATCCAGGATATTCATTACAGTAGCTATGTTAAAAGGGAGCATAGCAGGGTCTTTATTGAGTCTGGGCCTAGTACTTCGGTCAGTTTAGTAAAAAGCTTTCCTCTCCAAATAAAGATACCGCTGTCGAGATAACCTCAAAGGCCGATTACAGGTACCACATCACGTGTCTCTTTAACTGGGGTCATGTGAAAGATCCCATGACCCCAGGCCGACACCGGAAGTCACGTCAAGGCTGATTGCTTCCGCCCAGGTCAGCCTAATGGAATTGCCTCCTATGTTCGCTGCTGACAAATCAGATTGGCGCTTATTAAGCGCGTTTGGGTGGGAATTCCTCTCGGGGCTCGTCTGAGGAGATATAGGTCATCATGGCGGCTTCCTGAGCTGCTCAAGGTCAGCAAGACGCAGGCTAAAGTATTCCTTAGCGATATCAGGTCGGGCCGGGTTTCTGACTCCGATTTAAGGTAACCCAGCATCAAAGTAGGCCAGGTAATGCTATATTACTATCAATAACCGGATACGTACTTTTATCCTAGAAATATAGCGGTATGAGATTATATTTCATTATTTCATATTGTAAAATGGTGAAGTTCAACGATGGTTTCATATGTTAGATTGTGATATCTACATGTATCATAATAAAAATCTGGTACACGACTAAGTACCAATGCTAGTCATACATAGGCTGAGTGAGCAATTCAAGCAGAATGTGCAGTTTAACTCCACAGAGATAGGGGTTGCTTTAGATCGAGACTAGATACACATGGCATTCAAACTTGGAAAAGCTACTGAATGGCGATGACAGCGATCACATGGGAAATATAACACGGCAGGGGCGCCTGGAGGGAAGCTGCAGGTCCGTTATAATAACATCCCCTTGTGTGGTCAGTCCTGATCTGCCAGGATTAACCCCCGTCCCACCTTCTCCCTTGTGAGATTAACGGGTATCCCAGCGAGTGTTAGCCCCACGCGTGCTTAGTGGTAGGGGGAGGGGGTGCTGGGATTAACGTCTAATCATCCTGCCTGCTACAGAGCTGAGACTTCAGCTTACTTAGTGTTGGAATCATGGTTGAATATAATTGTAAATTATATAATTGTAACTTATATACTACTAAGTCTGTCAATAAGTGTGAATCCGTCTACATGTGTGGCCACCAGTCAGTTATCGGTCTACTTCATCCTTGTTGTATGGATTTATTATCTGATACTGCAGTGAACATAGTCCATGATCTCCTATTAATAATTCATATTAAGCTGTCTTATTGATCAGCCATGATCCAGAAGTAAACGTGGATATGTAATGACAGTTTGTACGTATCATTATATTCAATGAAGCTGATAGGACAACACAGAGAATCCTGTGTTCTTAAATATTCTATAATCCCTTTGCTACTCTCATTCGGCTTGATTCAGCTCCAAGGACATCTATCTTATTGGTCTATTTTAAATGAAGTAACTTTACTTTCTAATCTAGACTAGGACAGATAACTGTTCGATATCCAAATACTGATACAACTGGTTGAGGAATGGCTTTGCATTTTAGAAAAATATGAAAATACCGTTACAAAGGTCGGCGCACCACCTCCGTGGATTCTAGTTTGTGGGTCGGGGGTAACCCACGGTAAACTTGGAATGGCGGTGAGGGTTGGGGATACCCCCAAGTGTGTACACAAGAAGAAATATGAATTTCAATAAGTTTAGTCTGCGACGGGCCCCACGCTCGTCTGTTTGTCGACACCCAAGTAGCCGCGAAGCGCGCATGCGTAAACAAAGAGCACGCGGGGCGCGCGTCCCACCAGGGCGGCGTGGCAGTCTCGGCCGGGCCCACGTATCTGATGAGACGGTGACCCCCCTCCGCCGGACCCGCCGTGACCCCCCACGCCCGTCCCCTGACCCCCGCAGATCAGCAGGTCAGCGCCGTAGGACGTAAACCAGGTTATCTTTCGGGGTCTTCTTTGTGTGGCGAAGGGCACAAGGATTGCGGAGGGCTCCGTTACAAAAAGTAGGGCAGGGGTATGAGCTCGTGTATGGAGCAGCTCTTTTGTATATCAAATAGTGGTATGTACTTGTAGTGTATAGGTGTATAGCTACCGACCATTATCATATTTATGTATGTGTTGGTAGATTACATTAAGTGGTTGGTGAACTGCATGGGGGTAAAGCACAAGATCGATATACCTAGGATCACACCTTTTGAATTTCAGGTATCGAACGTACAATTTTTTTTTTTTTTTAGAAATTCCTGAGAAAAATACCTGTATTGATCACAGCTATTCCGAAATTCACATTTACGTCGTACGCTCTTCACTTATCCGCCACTCGTATGTTACGATTATTTCACGCGGATAATAAGTGATAAGAAGAATCAGGTTTGGGAATGAGCAGAAACTCTTCCCAAGACTGATTCTTGGGATCAACTTCTGTATCTCCTGCCTTGATCTCACCGTGATAGGAATTCTTGAAATCATTGACATAAAGTAATTTGACACGAAGTCGCTCTGCAATGATTCATAAGCATACACATTTCTTATGTGTTATTACATAATGCTACTGCCTCAGTCATGGATAGTCCTGCTGCCAGGCCATGTGCATGGCTGGACGAGCAATGGTTGGTCTCTCTCTAATAAGTAGGAGCACTAACCATTCGATAACCTGTTTACTCTGGACCATGGTTTGAGATCCCACAAAATGACCGTGCACGCAAAAAACATAGCACTCAGGTCAATATTCAGGTCGAAACCATCTTTGTGTGTAGTCAGAAAAACTGGACTTGTTTCTTATTTGTTGTTTCATTAGTATTCTTATTCTACTAATGTATTTTTTTTTCACAGTTGATGCAGGAGGAAAGGTGGACGATTGATTCTGGTCTGGGTGAGCAAACTCGACACTGAGGCGACAGTGCATGTCCACAGCGTGGTTCAGGCGATGGTACCTGTCGTCGAGCTCGATCTATTGATTCTCACGCAACCCAGGGCAGAGGAGTGCCTGTATTATTGTTAATGCTCTCAGCCATGACTTCAGTAAGTCTAGAATCCATTAGAGGCTAGGTGATAATTGTACTCCTTCTGCTGATATAGCTGGATCACATCCCTCTTATGTGGCCGCATACATACTCCAAGTATATGTCATGCTTTCATTCAGGACTTATTTTACATCCTATCGTATTTGGCTTCTATAGTACTTTACTTATAGTGTATAAAATTGAAATAACAATTGCAGGTGACCAACCAACATATTGCATCCATAAAATATAATCAAAGCTAATGCCAGGTCAGTACATGATGTCACACTCTTTTTAGGTGGGGTTTCAACCTTGTTATGCACCAAGTTGGACACGTCTCATGGAAGAAGGCTAACTCAGGTTAGCGAATGTAATCCTGTCCCTTATAAATTTACCTGAATTAAAAAAAAAAAAAAAACACCTTGTGAACATTGAGACAATCTACATGTCCAGCAGTAATTTCAACCCTTGAGGAATGTTATGGAAGCTGGTGATAAACCTGTGCTTGGAGAACAGTACCTAGGGTAGCTACTCATCTCGCTTAGTGAGGGCTCCAACTGCCCCCGACCTTTCGCCTACCTCGTAGTCGGGCATAACTGCTCATCAGCCTCTCAGCGGTCGAGTCGAGGCCACAGACGTGACCGATGAGTTATGAGCGCTGAGCTGCTCCTATTTTCTCCGCTAGACAGTGGACAGCACAAAAGCAAGCAACTGAGCAGATTCAAGGAATGACTGTAAAGTCAGACTGCATTGGTGATACCAATGGTGGAATTTATTGATGTAATTGTTCACGTATCAGTAAGGCATAACTGATTAGGACCACTCATTGGTATCTTTCATATCAATGAATCTGATATTTTGAGTTTTACAATCCATTTTGATTTGAGGATAATTGAAGATAGAAAAAATGCCTAGGAAAGATCGCAATACATCGTCTGGTTTGTATGAACCGTTCCAGAACCATCGTCATGCGATATAACCTTTGAAATCTAGAGAAGCTCCCTGCAAGTTCTTTCCACCTACGGAAATCTTTCTTGGCGTGCTTGGTAAGCTGTAATTAGTTGATGTTTGGTGCAGATATTCTAGCTGTGTGCATCAGCGTGAAATCTTAGAGAAAAATATTCTTTCTTAAAAAAATAAAAACATGGCCCTTTGCTATGCTAACCCCGCCTCATTTTTCCTTCCAGAGTTCAGGGAAGCATGAAGCTTGCTCGGGCTGCTCAAAGTATGATGAATTCGAAAAGCTTTCAAACTTGACCCATAGAAGGTAGAGTTTGAAAAAAAATATAGCCGAAGGAAAAAACAGATTGTGCGGTGACTGTGGTAAAAAAGGAGGGAGCTGTCTGGCTGGAGTGAGAGAGCGAGTGAGTGCGAGGGACGGAGAGGTAAAGAAGCAACAGCCTCTGAGCAGCTCCTAGAAATGGTAGCGATGACAGCGTGACCGGGAAGGTGGTGTTGGCTGCCGGGAGCAGCTCGCCGGGGAGACGGGTGTATCTGGGTCAAGTAATCTACCGCCATGTGGTTTGTATCTGTAAGGCTGAAGTAGTGAGTCGCCTGCGAGTAGTAAATGGAGAAGTTGGTTGCAGGGAGTAAAAGAGGAAAAGGAGGAGGAGGTTGCTTACTAACTTTAACGTCCACTCACTCATTTTCCCATGCACTCGCTAATTTCCCCGTACTTACCGGTAACTTACCCGCCCACACACGCAGTGCGTTACTCGGCTGTTCAATCAGAGACCTACACTCGCCGTCCACAGGCTTAGTGATCCTCCTGACACCCGCCCACTACACTTTACTCACTCCTCCATCACTGCCTCATAACAATCACACCATCACTCAAACTTTCATAAACATTTATTTTTGACGATAATAAACATGTTCCGAGTCTGATTTTGAAGGGTATTCAGTCACCCAGACACCACCTTCCCAGCAATTAATGAGTTGATGGATACTGCGTTGCCGTGACCGACTAATACCATAATCACTGGCTTATTCATTCACTGGCTAAACCCTTGTTTGCTGGTCTTAAGGCAAACCCATAAAGTGTTCTATCGGCTTCCAGATTTCCCGCTCACGCGATATCTCACTTAGACAACTGTCGCACGGCAAATTCCTTGAATAGTGTAGTTCTTTATATTTAGGGGTCCATGCAAGCATGTTTCTCTTTTGAAGCCCTGCTTGGCCTTTTAGTTTAGAGGTCAATTTTTCCATCAATTGAAGTTCCGCCAACAGTTTTAAATGGGACCATTGGTTTGCTTTGACCTAAGGTTGAAAGTCAGGCAGGCAGCAATGGGGTAGATGTAAATTGTCTGGTCGGCTTGAACATGAATGAGATGATGTAGTGGACTGTTGGCATGTGTTTTATTCTAAACCGGTGTAGTGGATGGGACTGTCTTGGCAGTATTGCCCAAGTTACCGGTGACTTTGGTGGCTATTAACTTGAATAAGTGTATATTGTCTTGCATGTGAACTCGTCAGAGGTTGTGATGGTCGAGGTGATGCTGGTGCATATTGTTTGAGCGTGGAAAGTTTTGCAAGTAGCGGTGTCTATACGTGTTGGAGGTAGGACGTGTGGTGGTAATAGCTTAAGGACATGGCGGATGTGAACATGGTGCGTATTATGGTACTGGTAGTGTTCGCGTGTCGGCCACACGTGTAGGGCTGGGGTGTACAGGGGTGAAGTGACTGGTGTTCCTGACAGGGAAAGCTGTTGCCGCCTGCCAGAAAAGGTCGACCGCTGGTCTTGCAAACTCTGTGTGGCTCAGCCGTAGAGTCCAACACTGTCTATTGATCGACTGAGTTTTCAGTCTAACAGAAATGTTTCCCCAATCAATTCCGCAATACCACCCCACCCCAGCGTCCACAATACACAGGGTTACACCCCCTCCCCCAGGCACTATTCGCAATTCCCTGCCCCGACCCACTGCCGATGGACATTCTCAAATATGTTTCCATTGACAGGTATATTTACCGTCTGACATTGTTCGATGTTTCCATTGCAAAATCGGATGGGTGGCAACCAGCTATTTAAGCCACCAGGGGCAGAGGCGGAAAGATCAGCATCATTTTAAAAAAGATATATTTTTATTTTCAATGTTATGACGTTCTCCCATCCAAAGCTTTTATATCTTGTGCCGGGGAATCTCCTCTCTCACCCACTCGTCCAATTACTTCACACTCCCATCGTCTGCCTGCGAAAAATATGTTTGTAAATTCCCGTTTTTTTTGTCATTATCCCTTTTTAAACCTCTAGTGATGCGATCTCTGTAGGAATGGCATCAGGCATCTCCTGCTGCCCACGGGGGCCTTTGGTAAAGCTCATTGGTACGATTCAGCGGGGGTTCTTTTTAATACCCCTCTCGCTGATATGAGACGCCGGCCCGTTATCAGCGTCCGAGCGGGGGCTTGTGGGTAGCTAGTGCCGCCCTCTCTCGGATGCAGTTGTTTTGGTTTCAGCATCAGTCAAGGGAACTTGGCAGACACAAGGCACCTCTCACCTATGACAGGCGCATCTTCACGTGGCTTCTCTGTAACTCCACACGCACCTACCTCCGAACACCTATAACCGTGTGCGCTGTCAGAGACTCTTTTCCCGCCATACACTCTTCTCCTAATTGCCCACACTCCCAACCACCCCAGGAGCCCGTTGACTAATCTAGGATCGTACATGAAGACCCGTTTCTGTACCTTGTACAAGTGGTATCGTTTAATAATTTTCAAATTTGTTTACTAAGACAGTCTTAGCCATCCATAAGGTCGTGGATAAGTTTTGAATTAAATTGACCCACATCGTCTATGGGTCTCCTTGGCGTACAGAAAAGGTGACCCAGGGATGATCCTAGATTATTAAACGGGCCCCAGCAGCTTAGTCAGTTTACCGATATACCGTGGGAGCGATCCTGAGAAGTCAAAAGTTTGTGGAATAAATAATGGAAAGCTGATTTTTCAATGTTTTGTTTTATAAATAAATACTCGCCAAGGGCAAGATTGCAGACTTAGGAGAGCCCTGTGCCCTCAAAGAGCTGATTGAGGGTGTGTCTCTCCTCTCACCTGTTCACCCCCTCCCTCCACCCTCGGGTATCTGCAACTTAGATCCGAGGCCTCTCCGTGGTAGCACCAGGCATCTCTGTATCAGCACTTTCGCACACCTGGTCAGCTAAGGGGTCCCACATGCTGCTCAACACTTGGGCGGATGTGAGTGGCATCTATCGGTATAGTCAGCACTGTAAATTTATGTCTACGTATGGACAACTATCTGAGTCTATTTGTATTGCGAACAACGCAGGGTGCCGAGAACTGCAGACGAGTTTGGAGGTGGAGTGAGTTGTCAGTGACATCGCAGCTTTCAGATTTGCGCAGTTACGCAGTGAGCCAAACGATAGTACAATACGGAAAGGCCCCGCACTACGACGCTAGGCACTGCCAGGCACCAATACACAGTAATGCCAGGGGGAGGGGATGTTGCTCCAGGTTTTGTGGATAGCAGAATAGCGACCCTAGATCGAAATCGTTGCTCCAGATTCTTTGCGGATCGCATCATAACTATTGCACCATCTATATTCAATTAAAAATCTAATGAACCTTTCACCTAAGTCACCGAAAATGTGGTGTTGTAAAAAGTAGCGATAGAACATGAAAATTATAATGGTGCAACACAATACAATCCGATATTACTGGAGCAATGCTTTTTTCTACATTTCTAGGAGCAACGAACCCCTGTCCAGTCTGTTTTCCATCCTCAGACCCAGCCAGGAATGCTAACCTTATCTATGGCCTAAACAGACGAGGATACTTTCCTGGTGGTCCAAGTATGATCTTTTTATAGGACCATCACGTAGGTATTGCAGGACCGCCACCCCTGGGGTCTGGACCATCAAACTTGCCCGGGGAAAGGTCCCCTCTCATGAGGAGGTTGATGAGATACCAACTGGTAACCACCTTCAAGTGATATAGACTCATGTTTATGGGCCT